>JAGFMW010000014.1:0-585889 GCA_021030935.1 Astrothelium subdiscretum
AACACTAAATATTTTAATATATAAATACAAAATTAATTATACAAAATAGAGAAATTTATTTCAAATAAATATATATAAACTAATTTTAAAAAAATACGAAATTGAAATTGTGATTTAAAAAAAATAAATTTTAAATCTAATTTCGATAAATTTAAAATCAAAAAATTAGCAAACAAAATTAAATTAAAAAACTTAATAATAAAAAATAATATTTTTTAAAAAATTGTGTTTATTATTATAATAATTTTTTATTATAAATTTTCTATTTTTTTTGAATATTTAGTTTTTTTATTTAATAATTTTTCTATAAAAATAGTTTGTTGTTGTTTTTTTTTTTTGACAAAATTTTTGTTTAAATCGAATTTTGAATTAATATTTTGAAATTTTTTTTTTAAAATAAAAATTAAATAGAATTCAATATAAAATTTGTCAATTTTTAAGAATTGATTTAATTCGATATATAAAATAAAAAAAAAATTAAAATTTTGACTATTTTTGATTTGATAATAAATTGATAATTTTATAAAATAACAATTAATCGAATAAAAAAAAATTATCTATTAACAATATATTAATTACTTTCAATATAAAATTGAGAATAAATAAATTCAAAAAAATAAATAATAAATTAAATTTATTAAATTTGAATTAAATTATTAGTTGTAGTATTTCTTTAAACTATTAAAATAACAAAAAAAATATAAACAATATATTATAAAAATTGCTATCTATAATAATACACAAAAATTGAAATTGAATTCGTTGTGAAATTTAATAAATATAGTTGTTGCGTTTAGAGAAACCAAATATTGACTCGAACTACTATTTGTTAAAGTTTATTTGAATTGAATAAATTGTATTATTGTAGTGTAGTATCTAGTATTGAGCAAAGGCTTCTTTATATCAACCTAGACACTAGCTTTCGGAACGTCGCTAGTGTCTTCCCTTTTCTTCTAAATAGTAAACAAGCTAAGACCCGCCTTCCTTCCGTGACAACATCTATCTCTAATTTCTCAAGTCCCGGAAAACGATCGATACGGTGAAACTGGGAAGCGTCTTGGAGTTGTGAATCGAATGGGTGCCCAACACGAACACATCTTATAAGTTTACACGCATCCGGACCAATCTTCCTTGCAAATTCAATGACTTGGGGGCCCACTTCGAAGCGAAACGTTGTTTGTTCGTAGAAAGTCTTGCGGATACTCTCATAGATACCCTCACTGTGGCGAGTGCGGGACCAGTCTAGGAATTGCATGCATTTTTGAACAGTGACGTTGCAGCGACATTGCCAATATTCGAGATCATTCGGAATGTTGCCCTTGAAGACCAAGAGAGGAGAATGACATGAAACGAGCAATTTGAAGATGATGACTTGTAGTTCTGTTGGCAATCGTCCTGCATCCTCGACTAGTGCCTCAAGGTCCGATCTGCTAAAATCATGATCAGAACACAGTGATTCTGATTTTGTTATGGACTCGTATATCGTAAAGTTTGGCTTACCTTATATGATGGGGCAAGAAGTTGACGCGCGAATCCGAGGCACTTGTGCATGCGTCAATACAGTGGCACCGAGTCATGGCCGAGTATATTTGTTATGAAGCTCAACCCACCTTGGAAACAATGTTATGGGATCGTTCATGATGACGGTAGCTTTGCAATGTTGGAGAGCTCGTGAATATGGGCTCTTTGCTTGGGAAGACACGCTCAAAAGAGCTTGTATTGCTTGGCAGGCTGAGAGGGAGTAGATCGAGATGATGCAAGAAAGAGCGGCTGTTGCAGAATTGACAGCGCTGCGGGAGCGAAGATTGCCCGGAAGATGAGCAAGATAACCGACGTCGGAGGCTGCGGAGGTTGCTTGTGGACTTACAGCAGAGCACAGTGTGCAGCCTAGGGACATTTGTGCCGCGTCTCAGCTCTGCGCTCAGCGTCCTTTCATAGCTCCAGTGCCGACTATTATGCGAGCTTCTGCCACGGAGTCTGATGCGCTCCATCCCGCGGCTGACAAGGCCAGTGGCCAGAGGCAGCATAAGTCGACAAAATCTGGGGGCAAAAGGGATTTCCTGTAAAGCCGGCAAGAAAAAGGGCAAGCAACTATCGCCAGTCAGTCCACGCTTGCCGTTCCCATCACGTCCGTCTGTTTTGATCGGCTAAGCACGTAATACTGAGACAGCGCGGAACTAGAACACCTTGGCGACGCAAGGGCTGAAGCATTCATGTTTGCTGCACGCCGAACGGCAGTACGGTGCTTGCAAAACATAGCTCTTTATCCCCCACCATCCGACCGCTCTCAAAAAGCTCAGCAAACAAGCAAAAAGACACAAAGTGCTGACATGGACGATGGAATCCGGATAAGAAATATTGTCTGCCGGCAGCTCTCTGGTCGGGAATTCATATATCGCGTCGCTCCTTTAAACGAACACCCGGTGGAGCCTTTCAGGCCATACCCTGGTTCAACAATTTGGAAGCTTGGGAGAGAAACAGCCGCGACGGGAGACAGAGAGATGTGTACCATTCCCATTCTGGGGACGAACAATATATTCTTGTCGAATTTTGAGGAATTATAAGTCGGATCCAGGACCTCGAGACTTGTTACTACATCATTGCCATTCCTTCGGATAGGGTTATTAGCCACGCTTGACGTGCCAAGCTGCGACCAAAATTACCACGGATCGTATGTTCTCGCTCGACAGATTGCCCCCCCTTTTTTGAAACATAAAACTCTCCTTTGCTCTTCAACGTGGGTCCGGTAAGTCTCGCTTTTTGTCTCTCATCTTTCTCGTCTTTTCTGGCATGTCAACGATATGATTACGGCCATAAGTTCATATCATTCTCACAATTCGTTTTAACAGTGCGATTGCGTTCCCTTGTCGTTCTTGTACCCTTTTAAGCATCACTCGAAGATAACCGGATTTAGAATTTGCTTCTCGTTAACGGATTCTCTTTCATTGTTTTCTGACATCGGCCACGAAGTAAAGAGAGTGTCTTCCAGAGATAAGGTTCTTTCACCGTCTCCAAATAGGGATCGGAAAACATTGTCATAGCTTATCCAAACTCCTGAAAACAAGGCCTCTGCTAATCTTCTTAACCACTCTGGGGCCCTGCCGTCATCGTCCGAAAACTTTGGCATGATGACAGTAAAGAAGAAAGCAAGGATAGGACCCCAAAGCATCATGAAAAGGAATTGGCCAAGACGTTGGCGTTTAGTAGTGATCGTGTACGATCGAATGGCACTTAGAAATTCTCTGTACTCACTTGGCAGATTACATTCCGCAGCTCCTGAGGTTATTAAATTGAGATATCGAGCCGAAGGCTGAGCATAGCTTGTGTCCGGACGTTGAAGACGTCCGCCATGTTCAGGCGTTGTGCCTGGTGGCAACGCGGGAGCAAAGAGAGTGTGTGCCTCGAAGGGTTTGTTGTCCGGATGCAATGGAACTTTTGAAGACCCTGCCGGAAGAGGGTAGCAAGGGATCAAGATATCATTGTACGAGATCCCTCCACCTTCGGTCGCTATGATGTGCGCATAGTCCGAAGGGGTAACTTCGTACACGACGCCCACAAGTCCCTTTTGCCACCGATCTTTATGATAATCCGGTTTCTTTCCAGTGTGGTATAGAGGAAGGAGCGAGGTCTTGTCAGTGGAGGACGGTACGTTCTCGCGCGAAGCCAAGGCGGATGGTTTGGAGTCGGCATTCCGCTTTGCTGTGTTGGCAAAGCAAGGCTCTGCATAGGGGATTCCGGGGAGGTCAAAGGTTAGACGAAGCTCGGGAACGACAACATTGACCTGCGAAATAGGCCTGATGCCACGTCTGCCACGAAACGTTTCGGCGGCGAGGTTGGAACCGTACGCGAGGTACAGGAACGTCTTTCGCTCTGATTCAGGCTGCGATGCTCGTTGCTCTGTGAGCAGAGGGATATCGGCATGATCCCACGAAGACCCATTGCACGGAGAGCCTTTCTTCGATTGTTTACCGAAACGAAATGCATCCTCCTGATCAATAATCTGGGAGCATCTACGCGCGGAGGCTATGGCCCTACACTGAGATCTTGACGGCAGAGGAAAATTACGTATTGAGCGCTGTTAATCAAGCCCATTAGTAAATTTCCAGCTGCTGATCAATGTTATTGCGAGGAAATGTACCTTTTCCTGGGGTGCGCAGGGGGAGTGGTGAATACTCTCGAACAGGGCCATGTGCATAGCGAGGACGGATGAGAATCGATGGATTATGGACGCGATAACGCGCTCGATAGATCCCTCGCAATGAGCGCTTCTATTGCAGCAGAACACTATCTATATATTATCAGAAGATACACAGCTTTCTTAATGATCGACCTCCTTTTTTGAGATGACAGGACAAGTAAACGGGATGATAGCGCATGAGGTTGCCGTTGCCGAAGCCCACTCGGGCCGGAAGCAAATCTATTCCGGCCACAGCTCATCAAGCTAACTCCTGCACACGTCGAACATCAGGTTGGGGTGCTACTAGTTCGACTTTGGAGTAAGGCTTGACAATATTGTCGAGATGGTTTCTCTACTCTTGAAGTTCAATGTCTAATCTGTTTATGAATTGTCATTGAAAAGACCTCCAAGTTGCCATCGACTTATCCTCCCCCAGCTCAGCAACACATGAATTGGGGGCTGAACGATTTCGATGGATCATCTTGTCTTCACGCCTTCTCTGAGTACTGCTTCCTCGACTGTTGGGACGATCTGTCACCTCCGAGAGGCTTTACGAAGAATACCATCGGTGTAACTATTGCTCCGGTACGATACTGCCTCTCCTCCACTGGCCGAATACCCGAACTTGGACTTTTGCTTCCAAGTCCAAGTCTCGACTCGTTCTCCATTTCCTTCCTTTCAATGAAGATAGCATGTGCGTTAAGACTTAGAGAAAGTGTGCCCAGTGTCAATGTGCGCAGCTTTCCAACTTCGTAGTTTCTTTCTTAATGCCTAGGCCCAGTCCTTGAGAACGGCCCATACGCTTTGAATCGATCAGAGAGAGATATCCTTAGCTTCATAATGGGGCTGCCTCCTGTATATGTACAAAGGGAGTATGCTAGAAGGAGGTTGGAGATAGGGAACTAACTCTGACTATGACTTCGAATTACATTTAGGCGAATCCTACTGTCGATGCTTTTCTAAAATAGTTATAGTAGTTAGGTACTCTAAAGTATTCGGTACTTGACTCGTTGTGAACAGCCCAAGTTCTAACTCATCACTATGTTTTATTGATCCCTATGCATTCCCCCGTGCGTATATTCCTACCCCGAAAATTATTGTCTGATCCTACGCTGACAAGTTCAAAGGGAAATATGTATGCAGCAGACATTTTGGCTTTGATGTGACCTTCTGGGTTGGAAACTTGAACACTGGCACGTGACACCACATACGCGTTTACACATCCCATCTCACATTCGACGCTCCGCCTTGCCTCTGAAACTTGGTCTGCTCGTGTCTGACGTTGATTACCTCTGCAAAAATGCCTGAACAATCTTTACAACCTAATCGTCAAACTAGAGTTCTTGTATCACGCCCGATCTCGATCAGTCCACCGCATCAGTCAAATGTTCCGTGGTCTCGACAACCTGATGCACATCAAGATAGAAACCAAGGTCCAGGACCAGAGTTATCGCAAACTCGCAGCATTGCTGCTCATGGAAATGCCGGTAACGACCTACAACGCATTGAGTCGGGCACTACAGAGATACAGGAAACCCCCATTGATGGCGACACTAATGCACCAGGAACCACTCATAGTCAAAGCCTTGCTGCGAGCCAAGCGCAGTGTGATGATGAAACTCAAGAAGACGACGAACCTGTAACTCCTTCTCCAATGAAGAAAAGAAGCGACGACGTTCACCCTACTGATCATAGGACTGCGGAAGTTCAGCAACTTCCTGCTGGGCACCAAAGGCCTTCTCCAACGACGCCCTCTCAGCCATCCGGAATAAGGCCTTTGGACTCCATTGAATCTTCGATCAAGGGACCTTCTGAGTATTCGGTGCAACAAGCTGGCAGGCGAGGTCGAACTGCAGAGAGCTTGATCCAAGAAGAGCATCATGCGACGGATCATTGTGACAATACTGATGAGCGTGAACGTGATTTCGAAAAAACTAAAGCCGAGAAATGGGAGCAACGTAAACAGCGAATGATGCAAGAAAGTACCCAACGTGCTGTTGGGGCTAAAGCCAACGCTGCATCAAAGCGAATCAAGCCGGTAGTTCAGGAAGGATCAAAAAAGAAAATCAAGACAAAATCTGCCAAGGAAACGAGCGTCGAAAATGCAGCACATCGGAGCAATAGTGCCACCAGATCCGAAAGCGCCTTTGGAAGAGAGTCTAGCCTTATACCTTCCCTCTCAAATCCTGCACAATCGTCAAAAGGTTCAGCTGTACTGGCTCAGCTTAATTCTGCTTTTCCATTAAGAAATGATCCAAACGTGACAACGGGGAGGCAAGGGGCGAAGAAGCGTGGGAAACTTGTTGGGCAGCTCCACCAGAATGCAAACGAGATCAGCTGCTTGGGGGCCTCGGTCGTTAATGAGCCTTTAGTCCCCGGAAATGACGGATCCTTGAAAAAAACTTCGATGTCTGCCCCAAAAACATCGACTGTGAGCGCTTCAGTTCGCAAGACCAACCAGACGAGCCCAGGCGAGGGACTAGATGTCTTCGAAATTGAACCAGAACATGAGTCTATTCGCACGTTCCAAAAGCCAATGGCTCCGGCCAACAATAGGGGGGGAAACCCAAAGACCAACGGCACCAAAGCTAAAAGCAACGTCGTGAAACCAAGTAGCTTGCTGGGTCAGTCATCAGAAGTGTTGGATAAGCAATCACGGCTCCTAAAAACAGAAGCTAACTCCGCTACTGTTGCTGTAAAAGAAACTCCAACTAAGGCTACTTCAAGCTCTTCCAAAGTTGCTCAGAGAGCAGGATCAAAGCACGCAGCAGACGCACATCGAGGCTCTCCGAATACAACGCATATACACTCCTCATCTCGACATATCACTGGGTTGCAGGCTGGACAGGTGAACCGAAGGCGTGATCAAACGGAAACATCTGGCTCCACTAATGATAACCATCCGCAGAATCATTCGTCTACTATTGGTCTACCAACCAAAATTTCTAGTAAAGCTAAAAAGAACACTTGCGAGGAACTACATAATCCTTACCGGGAGGAATCTAGCGTTGCATATATTCGGGATACCAATGGTTCTGGTGATGAAAGCGAGGAAAATCACATCACGATCACAGATGACGAGAGAAATGACACAAAGTCAATACCTGATAGTGGATCATCTGAGCAAGAATCTACGGAAATTGATCATTTGCATGAAGGTGTGGTTACTCAGGACATCCGATCGGTCCATAAAAAAGCAAGCGGCACTCTGACTCATAGCACCACATCATCTCCTAGTGCCGCTCACGCCGGCGGAAAAGCTGTTCTCCTCCCAAAGGATCAATCTTCGCTGAGGACGGAGGGCAGAGTGCGAATGAATGATCGCCGGGAAGCAATACCAAGAGAGGAAGAGAGCGAGGCACTGGCGACACAAACCCCAATCCATCCCAAGCAGCCTGACATCGGGCGCGTGCTGGAAAGGTGTTCAGGGGCCCACGAAAGCTCTACGGAGTCCGAAAGTGCAATGAACCAACATTCCGACGGCCTACAAGCCCCGGGGACGGAAGTCTTTACCATGGAAGAACGTCGCTCAACCTTGGAGCCCAGCTCTATTCCCGCAAAGAAAGGGCAGAGAAGACCTTCACTATCACGAAATGAGCAGAAAACGGAGAAGCCGCGCTTAGAGGAGGTCCAGAAACCACCTGCAAATGGTTTTGAGTTAAGATTGCGGTTGGAATCAGCGCCAAAGCTACCTCCGCCAGTGCGTTCTCCTCATGCTCCAGTATCTGCAAGCCCACCTGGGCAATTGCCGCCACCAGAAACTCGCGAGCATATTAAGCAATACAAGAACATTAGCCAACCATCGGAGCTCGTGGACGAACATTTGCACCGGAAGTCGCCAATGGTGCATTTTACATCCAAAGGACCTATGAATCAGGGCACTGCAGCAAGGATATTACCGAGTTCAGAGGCGCCAAAAGAGCCAGAGACATGGGTCGCAAAGAAGAGACTCGCAGATGAGCCACTCGAGGAAGCTCCAGAGCTCAAGCGTACGAAACGTCCTTTCAAATTTACTGAAAATATCCAAATTGCGGCGAACCGAGAGGAGGAATCTGGTCTGGCGGCAATGACAAAATCCCAGGAGCACTTTTTGAAAGCTACGCAATGTTTAACGCCGCATCGACCACTACAAGTTGATGACAGCAGGAGCCCACTGCCTGTAGGAATGGACGAAGGAGGCGGTCGATATATCCCCAGGTTGGCGTCTGACAACGAGCATGAGGAGCTCCCACGACCCCCTGATGAGCCGAATTCAGGTCAGAGACTGCGGAATGATAATGTCGCCGACGCAATGGCATCCTATTGCACAGTCCCTACACAGATTTTGTCTCAACCTCCAAAATTCCTGTCGAGCAGTACCAAAACACGCCAACAGTCCCCTATGTCCTCAGCACAGGCCATGTCTAGTCATGCTTCCGAGCGAGTTGTCCAACCGAATATCTATAGCACAGAATTGGAATTGGACGGAGCAAACAAGAAAAGTGATCCATCTGCTCGCTCACCTCAGTCCATTCCCAAAGGAAGGAATAATCAGACTGGAGTCACGCGTTTCATGCACGCACTGAAAGCGCAAATCGACGCTCAGGTCCGCTGCGAAGACGAAGCCCGGCAGCAAACTGTTGAGGGTTCCGAAGCGACTCGTATCGAATACCAAAGTTTTGATGGCAGCCCAAGAAGTCTCACTTCAGACGATTCGGCCAGCACCGAGGTCGTAGAGTCGGAAGAGGATGAGCTCGATATAGAACGGCGCGAAATAATAGAATGGGAGGATGCGCTCAAACCGCACCAGCGGGATGTTGCGGTCGTTCTAGGTCGTATATCGAGGCAACTCGTACGCCACCTCATCAGCACTGATGATGCGGTGGATGCCCTCATTGAAGACTATGAGAAAAGTGGAAAGGAGTTGATTCAGTCAATGGAGAGCGCGCATATGGAGGAGTACAGGGAGCGTGCGCAAGAGCTACAGGGCAAGAAGGATGTGATGAAGACTTTATTCGAAGATGTAACAGTGAAGGTTCTGAGAGGTAGCAACGACGTGAAAGGTCTCGGGTTGAGAAGAGATGTTGTGGTTAGTATGCGTGAGAGCCACGAAAAGGTGACGGATGACCTGCAAGAGCTAATCGACATGGCCTGAGACGATGGATCATATAACTCAGTCAGGATCTGAATCATGCTCATTGCTCACGATCAACGAGAATTTGTTCAAATAAACGATGGCTTGTAATATAGCTTGGGACCTAGAAGACGAGAATCTAAATCTCAGTATGCGGAATTACGTGAGCGAAGAATCAAGTCATGGATGTAGAACGAACGATCGTTGCTTCAATGGATAAGAAAGGCTCCTAGGTGAAAGACATGCATATTGAACTAATAGCACACACTGGATGCCGGCGCCAGGCAAACCAGTACTCGACTTTGGTATCTCCCATTACCTCCGCTGCAAAGACGTGCGAAAGGTCCCACACCCAGCCAGATCCAGCGCCGGAGGGCCTGCCTCATGAAGATAGCATCAAGCAAGCAACAAACCCGAAACACAACGACCCGAATGAGCCCAATGGGGACAAATACATGTACATGAAGTGCTCGAAGAAAAGCCTGGAAGCGAAACAGGAAACCTCTCCTCCAAGTCAGGAAAACACGATTTGCCTCTCGCCACACGAGCAATAACAATGCGAAAAATGCCCACAGAGCCACACCGATGCCCACTCATCATGCTTGAATCCTCAGAAACACCCGCCCACGCCTCCTCATCCCATGCATCCCTAACACCCCGTATGCGACACCGGCATTCACGTTCAAACGAAAACGACAATCTCCCCCCGCTCATTTCGCCTCAGCCTCAAACTCTTCCACAACTCCTTCTCCTCATCCCACTTCTCGTTGTTCCTCCCGCCTCTTCCACCACCTCCACCACTGGCACCACCCTGGCTTCCCTCACTTCCGCGCTCCCGATGCCATCGCTTCAACGCTTTGTTGATGCTGCATCCGCGCTCCGAGTCGGGGCCCTTGGTGACGAAGGACAGGAAGTGCGTGGCGCGGTCATTGGGCTGGTAGGGCACGAGCTGGTTCTGCTGCGGCGCGGACGGGGCGGCGGAAGCGTCGGACTTGGGGTATTCGATTGCTTTGACTTGCTTGCGGGGCGGGTGGGGTGGAGAATTGGAGGAGCGGTGATGGCGGTGGTGATAGTGTCGTTTGCTGTGGCGGTTAGGAGAATCGTCACCGCCGCCGTAGTGAGATTGGTAAGAGCGATCGGAGCGGTGGCGATGGCGGGACGAGTGCGTTGATGAGGCAGATGTCTTGCGCGATTGCGCGTCCTTGTCTTGGGATTTGGTGGTCGATCGGTCGGACTTGTCTTTCTTCGATTTCGTTTTGTCCTTCTTGTCGCCCTTGGAGCGGTCTTTCCTCAAACGGCGAGGCTCTGTTGGACTGGGGCCTGAAGCTTCACCAGAATATTCTGGTGAGGGTGGAAGGCCGGCTCGAGACATGAGGCGATTCAGACCACCTGTCAGACCGGAGTGGAGCGTCGGAGGGGCATCCGTCATGTCTTCATCTTCGGGCTCCTTTCGCACGAGAGAAAGGTCTAGCGATTCGACATGGTGGCGCTTTCGCTTTTTCTCTGATTTGTTTCCCTTCTTTCTGTCATTGTCGCCGTCGCGTTGCGAGCTAGTGTCTCGCTCCCGTTTTGGCGCAGGTGTAACGTATGGGTTCGCAGCGGGTAGATCCGCATAAGAAGCGTATCGCTCATAGGTGGGCTGCAGCGGAGCAGACCCATAAGAGTAGCCGTAATCCACAGGTACAGGCATTGGCGGTGGCTGCGAGTACACGTGGTGCATGTGATAGCCAGGCGTATATTCTGGTGGTTGATCGCTAATGACTGACTGATATTCTTTTTCTTCAATCATGCGCGATTCATCCGCAGGTAGCTGCGGTGTCTTTTCGGTCTTCGGGGTGTCATCTGTTATTAAGAAATCGAACACGTTAACCGGTTGGTTGCTTTCTATAGAAGCTGCGGCCGGAGGCGGACTCGGCGCCCGAGGCGGCACATCGACCACTGCCACAGGGCCGCTGGGGTCGGGAGCATCTTCAACGTAAGCTTTATGAGGGACTATGGCTTGTTCGGCCGTCGGTGTTTTTGGTTGCGATTGCGACTTGGGCTTTTTCTCTTTGTAGAGTGCGCCCTGGTATTTCTGGGCTTCGCTAATGCAGCTCTGTCAAATGCATGAAGCTGTTAGCGTTGCGCACTTGCGACGATTGCGGGAGTAAGCAACACGCTTGGTAGGCGCGTCGTCGCGAAGAT
Source organism: Astrothelium subdiscretum (assembly GCA_021030935.1). NCBI lineage: Eukaryota > Fungi > Ascomycota > Dothideomycetes > Trypetheliales > Trypetheliaceae > Astrothelium > Astrothelium subdiscretum. Next base: position 11,475 of record JAGFMW010000014.1, read on the forward strand.
AGCAGAAGCTCCGTGAGAGCCCACGAGCTTGTGCGCATGTTGAAGAAGATGGAGTCGACTGTGCAATGGGTTGTGTGATGGGGTGGAATGCTGGATCAACGTACGGTATGAGCCCTGTATTCGGTCCCCTGAAAGTGCACCATGCAATCGAGACAGGTAAAGGTAGCGCCATAGCATTGATTTCGATGGCCGTCGACCTTCTTTTTGGTGAAAACATCGCCGCAGTTCTGGTCGGACAGAGTCAGCTATCGATTGGTGGTGTTGCTTCGGGTTACAGCAACGCCGCGACGCTCTCCAGATAAGAGGCAGGAAGGACAAACTCACCTCGCACGAGAAAGAAACCATTGTGGATAGTCGGTGTAGTTGAAAGAAGCGGTGAGGACGACCGACGAATCCTCGAGTGAGAGATGAGACGGGCTACTGCAGCATCTCAGGGGCAGCGTTGCGAGACTGTCCTCCTCCGGTATCTTCAGGGTCGTTGTATATTTAGCACCTGAGGCGGTCGATAGTGAGGTGGGGAGGACCGAGGGGGCGCATCTTCATAAAATTGTGTGGCTTTGTGCGCGTTGCACCCTTCCAAGCTTGTCGGGCGCGTGCCGAGGAAGGGATGACACTGAAAATTGAATGAGTCGTCTGCGACTGTTTGAGCAGCGTTTCGCCAGATTGGAATTTTCAGAACCCCCTGGCCCAGATTCGCGCTCTGGCTCTTGCCGTGCAGCGTGGCTGCAGCGACCGTCACGCGCCTATGCACTACACGCTCTCCTGCAGCTGGCGAAGCAGCATGACGTCCAGATCGGCTTGCAATAGGCTGCCAGGGCCCCGCGAAGGGCCTAGTTGCATCTATCGGTCATGGTGTTTGGTTGAAGGTGATCTAAATATCTACAGACAATCCCAACCTTCGAAAAGCAAAATCGTTCCCAAAGGTCGAAAACGCCGTGGCTATATGCAGCTGCATGCTGAAATCCAAACATCTACTCCGCAATCTGTCCGCAGACCCAGTCTGTAGATCATCCGCCTCTTTGAAAGCTGTAGAACTTATTTAGCATCCGGCTATCTTCGAGATTTCGGCGCCCGCACCTACTCTTCCTTCTCAAGATGTGGTAACGGTGCTTCCGCTTTTTTCGTCCTTGCCCCGGCTTCCCTTCCCCCGTTACCGGATCCTTCGTCTTTGCTGCTCGCAGGATCACCCGACAGCGTTTTCGTAGTGGATCCAGTACCCGTTAACCCTATCTCATCATCCGCACATCCGCAATCATAGAAGTCACCGATTTTCGAGCAGTCGAACTCCTCCTTGTCCAATGATTTATTCACTTCATTGTGCACGTGGCATGCCCACCCTGCCGCTGTATTCCGCGACGTCACCTGGGGAGGGTATTTCTGGAGTATCGTTTGGAAGTGATGCGCGCACTCGCCGCTAGAGGATGCCTGTTAGCAGAGTGAGTCAAACGAGTACGAGCAGACTCCTACCAAGGATACAGTCGCGCGAAGAGCAGGATATAGGAATGTAGCGCATTTTTCTCATCCGCGCTTGGTTTCTCTGGAAAGCGTGCCATGGTCGTGTGGAAAACTTTCCATGCCGCCCGGCCGAGCTCTGCCCTACTTGCGAGTCAGTTGTTGCCATGATATTGGGGGTATTCGCCGAGGACGTACTTGATCGTCTCATTCCCCAGTTTTGGCGCTATCGCGTGACCTGTAAGCGTACTATCTTGCATATCGACATGGTGCGCCGGCGTGGCCCCGACATTGTTCAACGGATGTCGAACACCTTCCTCATGGCTCCGAAACGAGAGGACAAAGTAGACTGTAAGGAAGCCAGCTACGATAATGTAGAATAGAAGGAAACGCCGGCTTGAGTTCGAGTGTGAGACCATCGCAAAAAGGATGAAAAGAAGTGAAGTTACGTGTAATGGGTACTTAGTCTGAAGGGATATCTAGCTGGCGCAATGTAGAACATAAGATAGATAGTACTGCAAGAGTATCAAAGCATAATGAAAGCAGACGTAGCTCCAAGAGAATGATGGCGTGATGCTGTCATGGTCCTTGGCCCTTGCCAATTCCCCAGATCTCTTGATCCTAGCGCAAGCCGATCCCGCCGGCGCGGCACAGCGTTCTCACTCTAAATTGTACACACCGGCTATCGTCTGCTTACTGGGTACCTATGTCAATTGAATTTGTGACGGACTTCCTTTTCGATCCTCACCAAAAAGTGCTCAAAGGAGTATAATCTCAATTGGAATGCCTTCAGCTTTTCCCCCGCCGCCTGTCAACACAATTGGTGAGTATCGGGAGTTGACATTTGCTCCGCCGATCTCGGAACTCGAAAAAAGTTCACTAACAAAATGTTCGCGACTAGACTGGGACAATGTTGGCTTTAAAGTTCGCGAAGGTGCGATGCTAACTTCACTTATGTTTGCCGTTACAGTTATTAAATTCGGAAATAGTCAATGGTCACGTCGAAGCCCATTACAGTAAGAAGACTGGAAAATGGTCAGAGCCAGAATTCGTCACAGACCCATTTCTCCACATTCACGGCATGGCGCCTGGCCTAAATTATGGTACAGCAAGCTATCTCCTCTCTACAAAAGTGGACGCATATTCACTTGCATTCAGGGCAACAATGCTACGAAGGTCTCAAAGCGTTTCGTGGACCCGACGATAGGCAAATCGCCATCTTCCGCCCCGACCAAAATGCTCTCCGTATGCAACATTCTGCAGAGTTTATTTCAATACCCCCAGTCCCTGCCGCGCTTTTCCAACTTTGTGTCAACCTTGCGGTATCCCTCAATGCTGCCTACGTCCCTCCCCACCGCACTGGCGCCGCCATGTACATTCGTCCTTTGCTCTTCGGCTCATCTGCCCAACTCGGCCTTGATCCACCTGACGAGTACCTATTTTGCGTATTCGTAATGCCGACGGGCGTTTATCATGGTGTACACCCGGTGGATGCGCTGATATTGGAGGACTTCGACAGAGCGGCGCCGGAAGGGACCGGAAGTGCAAAAGTGGGCGGGAATTACGCGCCGGTATTACGGTGGAGCGACAAAGCGAAAAAGGAGGGTTTCAATATCACGCTCCATATGGATAGCAAAACAAGAACTGAAGTCGACGAATTCAGTACAAGTGGGTTCATTGGAATTCATAAGCAGGAAGGCACGTTAGAAGGAGAGGGATATACGCTGGTTGTTCCAGACAGTAAGAACGTGATCAAAAGTGTTACCAGTGACAGTGCGTGTGAGCTCGCCAGGAGCTTCGGTTGGAAAGTGGAGAAGAGACGGGTAAGCATCATTTCAATTCTGCAACGATTTTGCTGTCTGTATTTCCCCAAAAATGGGGCGGAGCAAATTCGCAGAACGATAGTAGCAATCTATTTTTGGTGCTTTTCTTTTTTGCATTACTCGAATGCTGCGATTAACCCACTGGACTTACAGATACCGTATGAAGAGATACCTAGCTTCTCCGAGGTCCTCGCAGCTGGCACCGCCGCTGCTCTCGTCCCCATCAAGTCGATTACCATGCGATCGACTGGCGATAAATTCACTTTCCAGGGCGGCAGCGATAAACCCGGCCCCGCGTGCGTGAAGCTGCTGGCAACATTAAAAGGCATCCAGCAATGTAAGATAGAAGACAAGTTTGGTTGGCTGGACATAGCCCGGGAACATAAAGAGGATTCGTACGTGATCAGGGGAAAAAGTTTGGATGGTGCGCAAACGAATGGGGTGGTGGATAATGTCGACGAGCTCCCCTGAGGAAAAAAGGTACGGTGGATGAATGCTTTTGCACTTGGTTCATCCATTTATTACCTAGAGGTCTTGAGTAGATCAGCTAAAACTCCTGTCATAAAAGTCTCTACTATGTGCACGATTGTAGACGCCGGCAACGCTCTGTGTGCAGAAATGGCGAAAAGTCTTGATTTTGGCTTTTTCTGCGTACTAATGATACCTCTCTCTCGTCATTAAAATAAATCGAGTCCCGGCAATCGGGAATCTGTTTGAGAATCGGCTGACAATGTACTCCGTGTGGCACCCTGGATTCTCTGTTAAGAATCGTCAGGATCTGATGAATACTTGAATATTTTCGAAACAGCATCCATTCGTAAACGGCCTCCACGAAAAGAGTTGACGTCCTTGGTCTCATTTTTCAATTCTCGAGGGAATTATCCCAGGAAGTTTACATGGAGATCCTTGGTAATTGATGTAAATTTGGGGATCTAAGTTATTCCGAGACATAGGTACTCCGTAGTGCTCGGAGACTCGGAGCTTTGAAAGTAATCTGTCCATGGTACTAGATCTCAGTTTCCATCAATTTTCTTGCCAGATTAGCTATCCTTGAGATGCGGTACTCCGGCTGCTGTGTTACGATGACGTGCACATCGCCATCTCGTCATACGAAAGTAATAGTCAAAGTTGTTGAAGCTACAACGCCGTCTTATCCCCAGGAAAATTGCCTTGAACGAAATGTTTGAAAGAAGAATGCCGAAAGCAAACACCTTCGTGGGCAAACTACCTAGGGCAACTAGATCCTCGGGCGGCGCGCGACGTCACTGGTGCCAGAACAACTTAGCACCTTTTTGCAGCAAGGGATACCCACTGTTCCAATCCAAAATCTCCGGTCGTCGTCGAGCTTCCCTATAATATAACCGGGTACTGAGGTCAACTTCTGCCTACGCGCCATAATTTGGCAGCTGTTTCCGCCGAATGCCCGGTGCTGAAGCAAGAACTATAGCGTTCCGCTCAACATGTCGCGAAGCAGCATGTCTGGCTTTCATCCATTCAAAGGACGAGTATCTCGGCATTTCGGTGAAAGCGTAGGGTTCTCCCTTTCCTTTCTCAGCCGTCGTTTTTCCCAAATTTCGCAATGAATATTGTAGCTCCTTTTGTTCGTTCCCCTACTCCAAGAACGTGGCGCAATATCGTGAAGCCTCGAAGACGGTTACGGTCAACATATCGTAAGCTAACAGGGACCAATAACTTTCAGTTATCACCTGACGACGCGTACCTAAGCTGCGAGTATTTAACCTCTTCTTCAGAAGCCTGTGGCTAACTGGAAGATTAGATCATGATGTTCGACGTATGCGCGCTGCGAAGATATGCATTCGGATGATAGCTCTAATATGTGATCGCAGTGACGAAGGAGGACGTGGACTGCATAAAGAGTGATTGGCTTACGGACAATGTGAGTTTTTCCTGTAATAAATTTGCCTATGAAGCGCTAAAGGACAAGAAGGCTATCGCATTTTGGGAGGAGTGAGTATAGTATGGTGGACCACCTCAAATTGGCATGACTGATACCATATATAGATGGCTCGAACGCGAAAAGCTCAAAGAGTACCCGAAAGCGCAGATTGTTCTCCTCCGACCATCCATGTCCTTCATGCTGCGCCAAACCAAAGATCCGATGACCCTGAAAGACGCTCTGCCCAATTTTACCAAGACGACGCATATTTTCCTCCCAATTAACGATGCTCGAGATGTAACGATCGCAGAAGGCGGATCACACTGGACGCTGCTTCTTGTGAGCGCGTTGGATGGCGCCGCCTTCCATTACGATTCACTTTGCCCGACAAATAAGCAAGAAGCTAAAATATCCACGGAAAAGCTTGGCGTTCTGTTGGGTAAACAGCTGAAGTTCGTGGATCTAGTAGAGAGCCCTCAACAGGAGAACGGCTCGGATTGCGGTGTCTTCGTTTGTCTGCAAATGGAATTCTTGCTCGAAGACCGGCTTTTGACTGCTCCGTCCACCGACAAGGTCAACATGAGCCTTGGCGGAAAGCTCATTGATGCCTCCAATGGTAGGAAACGAATGCTCAAAATCATCGAGGATTACCGAAAGGAAGGAGAGCGGCGACGATCGTAAGTAACCTTCAGGGCTTCCTGTGTATCTGATCTACTCTCAAGCTCATACGTTTCAGGCGAAGCTCAAGCCCGTTCCGTAGGAAAGATAAATCGAAAAGCCCGCCAAGGATCGGTGAAGAGCAGTGACGCTGCATTTTCAAAGGGCTGCATATTATGTACCGACATTTCATGACCAAAGGGCGTGGGTTCTGCTTCTTAGCTGACCAACTGACGAAAGCGCGGAGTCTCCATGAGTTTAAGGTTTTTGCATTTCGCTGGCATCGAGCATCAACTATATCGGATTGCGGATACGTCTGAAATAGAGCGCTGCACACTGCTACACTGCAGAACAATTGCACCCCAATATTTGCAAGAATTTAGCTTGTTTGCTCGAACACGTCCCATTGTTTATCTAATACCTACCTTATAATCTAGGTACTTGTCGTTGCAAGGTTTGGGTAGATCTCCCGCAGCAAGATGACCTCACCACGGTGGAGACCAACCGATGTCCAGAATGGAAGGTCGCTGAAATCTACACAATTTAGGAATGCCAGTCTTGAACTTGTCTTGCAAGAGCAGATAAGAGTTTGCAAGGCACCCGCGTTATTAACGTAGTCAAACGGGCGTCCTTGATGAAGTAATTTCCATATCGCTAGTCGGTGCCTCTCCATTTTTTCCTTTTGCTTTAGAAAAATTTCTTCTATCGGCCCGCAATTCTCTCAGTTCAACTCTCAAAATGACGGTCATGCCGTTATGGGCCACAATCGTTCTGATTAATGTTGTGTGTGCTGTTCGATCTGCTCTGCCATCCAACGGTCGATTGACCAGGAGAGAAGTTATCTCGGTAAATGGCTCAGACTATCCAGCATCGACGATCCAGATTCCCATAGACCACTACAACAACTCTGACAATCGGACGTATCTTAATAGATATTGGGTCAACGACAAATACTATCGACCGGGCGGACCCGTATTTTATTTTGATTCGGGCGAACAGGATGCCCAGCCTTTGGTTCCGTATTTTCTTTACGAGGCAGCAGGGCCAAGCTCTGTGATGAGCCTGGCTCGAAGGTTCAATGGCTTGGCGCTCATATTTGAACACCGTTTCTATGGCCAGAGTCTTCCTTTCCCTGTGAACACTACGACAGGATTGGCAGAAGGTGGTTATTCTGCATACAAGTACTTAAACACAGAGCAAGCTCTGCAGGACCCGGTTTACTTTGCCGACCATTTCCAGCCTCCAGGTCTCGAATCACAATGGGCAATGTTGTCTCCACAAAAAACGCCGTGGGTCTGGCTTGGCGGAAGTTACCCTGGAGTCAGAGGCGCGTACATCAGGGTTCGAAACCCCGAGACCTTTTACGCGTCATGGGCGTCTTCAGCTCCGACTCAGGCTGCTGTTGATATGTGGACGTATTATGCCCAAGCTGAACGCAGCATGACGAGAAACTGCTCTGCTGACTACACTGCTGTGACTCGTTACGTGGACGCTACTCTGAGTAATGGCACAAAACAGGAGGTTAGTGATTTGAAGTACGAATTGTATAGAGCGGTACGAGGCAGCCCAGGGAATGATGAGCCAGAAGTAAACAGGAGCAGAGCAGATGCTTTAAGCAATTCGGATGTTGGATCCTATCTATTACTGCCTCTTTCATTTTACCAGTATTACGGCTTCCAAGCTTCCGTTCTACCTTTTTGCGACATCATGGAGACCTTCAACCAGTCCAACGTCTCTACCACCGACAATGGAGGCACTGCAAAAGCCATTGCTTCGGAATCTGGAATCGCGAATACCTATAATATTTCTCTAGCATGGCAATATTTCCTGGCAGGAATCGCGGAAATAGATTACGACTCAATTCCTGGAACCGATGATCCCGTTCAAGACCTTTCTTGGGAATGGCAATACTGTTCAGAATGGGGCTTCTACCAACGTGGCAATCCTGAAAATCCGCATACGATTGAAAGTCAATTTATTTCCCTATCTCTTTTCCAGTCCGGTTGCAACGAGACGTTTCCTGAAGGTCTGCCACCCAGCCCTAACGTGGCTGCCCCCAATAAATACGGCGGCTGGTATATTAATCCTTCCAACATCATGTTCAGCTCCGGAGAGTATGATCCTTGGCGCGCATATTCTCCGACGTCTACTGAGATAGGCTCACCTGGAAGGCAGGCTGTCCAGGACATTCCAGACTGTGGTGTAGCACCAGCGAATGACACTGTTTTTGGACCCGTCTACAGAGACATGGTGCATGTGAGTGACATGCGCGCGCTCCTGAATAAGAGCGATGTGAACCATCAAAATTTCTCCACCGTTGGCTTTTCGAGTCCGATTGACACAGAGCCGTTTTACGCTGGGGTAGGCTTATTTGAGATGGCGCTGGAGAAATGGCTACCATGTTTTGGAAATGGAACTTATGCAGGCATGACATTCCAATTTCCAGACTCATGAAACGACATTGTTCCATCCAAATCTGAGCATTCGGCCATGCATGACATTGTCAGGTCTTTGTACATAAACCCCCAAAGCCAGAAATAGTGGGAAAATTTGCACCTCTCTTTGGAATCAATCGCAAGTCGCAATATCACGATTGTTTTATTCATCCTGCCCAAGTCCATTCATAAATCTTTTTCATCCCCAAAGCTGCACTGCCCAATACCGTCAACATCCCAACGATCATGGCGAAGATGACGCTCGTCCTCAATTCAAAGGCATCAGTCACTTCCATCTTAGCCATCTTCCGATGCTTCTTTTTAATATACCACGGCTGCTTCTTCTGATCTGCTGCGCCATCACCAGTGCCTCCTGAATTTTCGTACGGCTCAGGGTCCCACCACTTGGACGGAACTATACGGGACAGCACGGATGCTGTCGCCGGTGCAGAGGGATGCTGGGAAACACGGTAGGCGCGATTATGACGGTCCACAAGGAGTAACGAGAGCAAGAATGAGGTGAAGAGTAGCGGAGACAGGATCAATTGGCTGAAGAACGACTCTGAAGTTTCGGGAGGCGGAGTCTCGTCTGACGGCCGTGGAGTCCTCGGAGGGGATGGAGATTGCGTAGGAGTCACGGGAAGTTCCAGGAAGGGATCTGACTTCTTTTTGGAATGCTTTGGGCGAGAGCGTGAGCGTGAAGAGGAAGACGGGGGAGAAGGCTGATCGCGTGGTGGGGTCGGTGCTAGCATGGTGCTTGTTCACTTGGAAACTGCTAAAAAGTCATGAACAATTGGAGAGGACAAGAGTAATTCTATCATCCATAACACGTTTGGGTAACTTGTCGTCGCGTCTGTCGGATGTCATCGGTCTCTAGGTGGCCCAACCCGCATGTGCGTTCGCCCGTGCAAGAGGCCCCCGACGTCATCCGTTGGTACGCAGAGCCGCGTCAGCCCGCTCGAGAAACATAGAATAAGAAGGTTTCCCCCACCGACGGGACGAGACTATAATTTCCTTCCTGGTGACCTCCTGATCGCCGACAAGGTAGTCCGAAGTTGCCTCAGAGATGAAGAGAATCTGTCGCTCGCGAGTGAAAAGCTATGGGGACATTTTCGAACACGCTCCTCTGCAACACAACGTCTCCAGGCGTCCTTGGGTGCAAGGTACCCCATGTGTATTCCTCAATTCTGAGCATTTTGACATCTGCGAGCCTTGGAAACGATTGGCTGGGTGAGTGGTTTCTGCAAACGGCACTAGAGCATGTGTCGCGATGGTGCTTTGTAATGCAGTCCGGAAAACCCGTCTCAAACTTCCTAAAATAGTGGTCAAGATTCCTTCCAACGCCGCAACCAATGCCTTAAACGGTTTAGCTTCTTCCGGAGCTACCCTCACCTCGCCCGTCCGAACTTATTCGTCCGACGGAGCTTTAATAACATCTACGCCTTATATCTACCCATTGACCACGTAAGTTTCGTCCGCTGACCTTATCAGCTTTTACTTTGACGTCTTTATCTCTCTCTCTATTGTACGTGTTTCTTTCGTGTCGATCGAATTTTCATTGCTTGGAACCATGCGTCGCTCTCCGGGTAGCCCCGATCTGGAGGTCGAGAGGAGATCTGCCAAAAAGATGAGGAAGGGAACCCACAGTTGCTTTGAATGTAGAAGACGCAAGATACGCTGCATCTTCTCTGCCGATAATCCATCCGTGTGTTCGGAATGCTTTGCACGTGGGTCCAAATGCATGGGCCAGGAGGAGGCGGACGTGGATGTTTCCTCGCTAGATAATCGTAAAAACCTTAGAGAAAGGGTTGCAAAATTAGAAGCACTGGTTGAAGTGCTTTCACAGAATCGGTCCAATCCAGGACAAGAGAGCTTCAATGCCGTGACACCTGGTGGGGCATTACCACCCTCGGACACCGCAGCAAGTCGTAAGTTTCTGCCGTTTTTTGTACCTCAAACAGGCCCTACAAGCCTTAACTTGCAAACCCAATTACAGATCACGTTATTCTGAATCTCATGCCTGTCGGCCATTCTGTAATATTTCCTTTGTACCTCGAGCCTCTGGATACCATACCTAACTCGCACCTACTTTGCCTGTACCAGGGCTAACATGGCCAAGCTCGGTTCGAAAAGGCTATTCCATCCTTGCCCGACAATTCCACCGCTTCTGCCTATGGCAGGAATGCGCCATTTTTGTCTATTTTCAACGATGATTCGAATGTATCCGGTGAGTCTGGAGATAAGATGGGTCAAGATCTTCCGAGCTCTCAGGAGGCCGCAAAACAAAAGAAGATCAAGGATAGCAACACTCGGAGGGCTCTACTGGTGAACCTGCCCAATGACCGGGCAGATTTGGACAAGGCCGTCGCCAACACAGAGTGTTGGTGGACGATAACTCAACGGCTTTACCATGGCTTTTGTGGCTTTGGTTTGGATTCTTCCATGTCTCAATTTGCAGTATTTGCGATGGAGAACGAAAGTCCCGCTGTTCTAGGTGCATTCCTTCTTTGTTTGGCGGCAAATGGACAGAAGAACGAACAGAGCTATATTTCTGTTGTCTCGAGCTTAATTATAGCTGATGATGACTATGCGGCGACGATGGAGGGTCTTGAATGCATGCTCCTTCTTGCCAAGTATCACGCGGATGTCGGCCAGCCACGAAAGTCGTGGATGGTTTTTCGTCGTGCTATCATGATGAGCGAGCTTATTGGATTGCCTCGATTCCACTCATCTTCAGCCCGAAGAGATGCGGTATGGTGGCACCTTTACGAAGCAGGTAAACACAATCTACACATGCACTTCATTGACGTTTCGTCGAAGGGATGTTACTGATACTGTGTAGACCGATATCTAAGCATGCTTCTCGGCCTGCCTCACGGGATTTCAGATGCTCATTGCGAACTGAACATCGATCCAAATCCTGGATGTAGCATCACAGTCTCGACAAAATTTCGACGCAGAGCGGCGGTATTGGCTGGGAAGGTTGTGGATCGCAACCAAGGCGGCAATAACATATCTTATTCGACTGCTCTCGACCTTGACCAGGAGCTTGACGAGTATGTTTATTTCAGTGCCAATGGCCTACGGCTACACTCGTGACTGACATATCCATCCACAGCCTCGCGGCCAGTATGGGCTCGAACTGGTGGGGTCTGGCTGAGGAGGCACCACAGCACGACGAGATCCCCTTTGGAATTAGACACGAAGCCCGATTATCCCAAATTACTTTCTACGAGATCAAGATGTACTTGCACCTGCCGTACATGCTTAAGACTGCCAACAACCCCCGATACGAGTTCAGTCGAAACGCTTGCTTTGATGCCGCGAAGAAAGGGCTCCAGACATATCATTTGCTACATAGCAACCGCTCTATGGTCTTGCGAACGTTTTATGACTGCCAGGTCATTGACTTTATCGGATTCACCTCTGCTGTTATCTTTTTGCTCGGACTTTTGGGTTATGGACAACCAAGAAAACCCGGTGGCAATTACAGAAACTCGGAGGATGAAGCCGACTGGCAGCTTATTTACAGGACCGTCGAAGTCGTTCGCAAAGAGCTCCCCTCAAGGAACAGCGCAATGGCGCAGCAGAGTTACCAGGCCTTGAATTTCCTTAGCAACGCACGATATTGTAATAGTAACTGTGGAGGAGATGTCGATCCTGTGGTCTATATCCCATACTTTGGCACACTGAAGATTGGAAAGTCGAAGTTTGCTGAGATCGCAAAACAACGGTCTGCGGACAATTCAACGGCTCCGACGCCTGAGAGTCAGAATGGAGGCGCAGTACAGCAGATGCCAACACCGCCAAATCCTAAGCCCCTGGAACAGAGCATGTTGTCAAACAATACCGGACAACCCATGATCTCTTATAATGGCCTTTACATGCCAGAGCTTGACAACTTCGACTTTGATATGTCGCAGGGCGACGGAGGCATTGGCGAGACGGGCGTAGACCCGGGTGCTTACTGGTGGCAAATCAATGCGAATATGAATATGGACATCAATCATGACTGGAATTGGTTTACAACTGGTTGACGAAGGGTTGGCGGCACTAACTATGATGCGTCAAATACATACTAGAGCAGATACCCACGGAGTTTCAGAACGGGAATGTATCTGCCGCAATGAATTGTAACAACAGGAAAACATCTAGACTGGGACCCAAAAACAGGTCGGATCAGAATGACGTGTACTATTTGGCAAAATGCTGGGAAGACGATTTCTGCAGCCGAGTCACAGAGCAATGGCTTGATCGAATGAAGAAGGGTGCAAGCTTAAGGTAGCATCGTAGTGTGATGTTGAGGCCCAGTATTAGGTACCTGCGTGCTCATGCATCGGAAGAACCGTCTAATTGCTTCGCGTGCCGTGGAAGTCGGTACAGCAAGCGCGCGCAGTGCGGTACTTAAAATTAACATTATATATTGGAATCCAGACCCTCAACGTGATAACTGTTCGGGATCTTCCGTGGCGCAATGGTAAGGCGCGTCTCTTGGATTGCCCAGGTGATGTGGGGTTCTAGCCTGACTAATAAAAATGGTGCACTTCGGGTAAGACGCTGTTCTGCGGTCCGCCCCTGACTTCAGTTTTGCCCTTTTAAATTCAACTCTGTTTGATTTTTTTTTTTTTTTTTTTTTTTCAAATCCGTTTTCTTTCAGGATTGGGGGGGCCTCCTCGTGGCAATTTCAAACATAGTTGGTCGTACCGAGAATCGAAAGAGTGCCTTGCATATCGATTTCATAAATATACGCCTATTTACAATTGCTATTATAATCATTAAATTGTAGACGGGGACGACTCGATCGTTATTTGCCAGGTGCGGGAGTGTACAGCCAAAAAAGAAATCAGTGTACGAGGGTACATGGCTTGCCTCATTTACAAAGTCGCATGAGGAAAGCCCCGTATTTCATGCATTATTGAATATGTAGCACAGAAGAAGGGATTGACATAGCAAAGACACCCTTGCACCTCGATTGACCTTGCTTCTTACATAATCCGTAAATCATGCTTAAGGAAATCTCCTAACAAGGCCCAATGTCTCGCTTGCCTATGTTGTAGGTAAACAACGGAAGCAACACATACAGTAAGCCCTTGGACCTGGGCATTGCTTCGTTGACTCAGACTGACTTGCAGGCGACAGAGATAATGAGGGCGCTGAAGCGGGCGAATTTTCACGGAGATTGACACATACGAAGATGATTAAGCTCGTAACCGCTAAGGCGCCTCCGCGTGTGCAACAGTATACGTACAAAGGAAGCCTTATCTAGGCACCAATCGCATCGTCAGGATGATGCGTACCAGACCACCAGATTTGGTTGGTTGCAGAGGTTATATTCAGGTTCAGGATGAGTCAATGAGTCGAACTTCACCCGGTTCGTGCGTTGCGCTTTGTTCCAGCCGCACGCCAAGATCTTGACTCGAGACAATTTCCGTCCGGTAGGTCCGGAGCTCGGCTCTTGATTATCGCCAGAAGCAACTTGCTGGAGATAGGGTCGAAAGGGCGCCGCATTTAAGAAAATGCCGGGGCATCGTGCATCACCCCCTATCCATCCCTTCGTACCAAGTCCCACGCCGTCTCAGACTCACCCGGCGGACCCACTCGTGCCACACGAATGGCTGCTTACGCACGAGGATCAACGGCGCTATCAGTTCGCGGCTGTGAATCACTGTTCGACATTTGTGTTGAATTCCCTGGCGCCGCACGAGTGGTGTGCCTGTCGGTGACCTGAAATCGCTTGATAGCCCTAGGCGAGAAACGGCATCCTGTACCGGACGAATGCGGCCCAAACTTTGTTTATTTTCTTTTATCTCCAGGAGTGGGAACTAGCTGTTAGTAGCCATGAGAAAGTTCTAGCGCTAAGAGAAAGGCTCATGCTGAATCTATTGTGCCACTTGTGCCCGCCTGTTCAATGGCTTTGGCGCTGATATAATATGGGCATCAATCCCGCAGCTTTTTTAGACCTTTGGCATACAAAGAGGCTCAGACATTTGCTGCTTGCATTTCTTTATTCCGTGCTCCGAGTTGTCAATTCTTAGACATGGCTAACAATCTCTCACCCATGGACAATATGGAAGCTGACGACAAGCGTCACTCAACTCTAACGGATGATCAGACTACTGCTGCTCCGACCCCAAATCCACGGAGCATTAATGAAGAAAAAGAAGAAAATTTCCACGATGTAAATGATGTGTCAAATTCTGATGCCGATTCTCATAAGCAGGCAAACGCAGAAGAGACGGAAAAGCAGGGAGAGGATTTGGCTCGAGTAGAAAGCTCGCTCTACCCTGGCCCCCTTAAACTGGTTTTCATTCTAGTCTCGGTTTGCTTGGCTGTATTCTTGGTACGTCTTCGCAAAGAACGAACATCAGTCGCGACGACTTGGATCGTTATTGACCCAAATTGGCACAGGTTGCGCTGGATATGACCATCGTTGCCACGGCCATTCCAGAGATCACAGACCAGTTCAACAGTCTGACACAGGTCGGCTGGTACGGCTCTGGCTTCTTCTTGACACTAGCTTCTTTCCAATCGACGTGGGGAAAAGGCTACAAATATTGGCCTCTCAAAACCGTCTTCTTGATCTCGATAGTCTGGTTCGAAATCGGCAGTTTGATTTGCGGTAGGCTGCTTTCTATTTCACATCGATCGATCCATATAACTTCTTGTATACTGATGTTGAGCCTATGTAGCCGTCGCCCAAAACAGCACGACGCTTATCGTTGGAAGAGCTATTGCCGGAGTAGGTGGCGCTGGTATTTCTTCAGGTACATACCAAATCATCCCTCAAGCATGTGCTTGCTCGCAACATTCAAACGAAATGCTAATAATACACAGGCGCTTACACTATTATTGCACTGAGCGTGACACCAAAGAGACAGCCAGCTTTTACTGGCATTTTGGGTGCAGGTACGCTGATAGCTAAGATGCTGAGAACAAAGCATTCTCCGCTAACCCTCTAAAACAGTTTTCTCCATCGCAGCAGTCGTCGGTCCGCTCCTCGGAGGCGTCTTCACCACCGATGTTTCATGGAGATGGTGCTTTTACATCAATCTCCCGGTTGGTGGGGTCTCTGCAGGTCTGATCATCCTCTTTTTCCAGACGCCGAAGCAAGCAAAACCCGTCGCAGCCACGCTTAAAGAGAAACTCCTACAGCTCGATCTCCCGGGGTCTTTTATTTTCATGGCCGCTGTGATATGTTTCCTTCTCGCACTGCAATGGGGCGGTGCCACGAAATCCTGGGGGAACTCCGATGTGATCGGAACACTCGTCGGAGGTGCAGTCATCCTAATAGTCTTCATCGTGATTGAAGTGTACCAGAACGAAAGGGCCCTTCTCGTTCGAAGACTGTTGACAAACAAGACCATTGCACTGGCATGCGTCTTTCAATTTTTCAATTCAGCTGCCTTCATGGTGGACTTGTACTTCTTGCCGGAATATTTCCAGTCGGTCTCAGGTGTCTCTGCCGCGCAATCTGGTGTCCGCAATCTACCATTCATTCTCGGCATCTGTAAGTATTTCCAAACCGTGGAGGTCTTGATCATAGCGCTCATGCTGTAACTCAGCTCTCCTGACTATCGTTTCCGGCGGCGCAATTACAGCTACGGGCCATTATATTCCAGCAATGATCATTGGATCTGTCATCTCAACCATTGGAACCGGCATGATCTACACCTTCGGTAGGTCGACCTTATTCTAGCGATCGTGTTCCACAATCGTTTCGCTGATCATTAAATGTGCAGATATTGGCTCATCCAGCAGCGTTTGGATTGGTTATCAAGCACTTGCAGGTATTGGTATTGGTATTGCTATCCAAGGTATACCAAACCCCACCCGAGTACCCGTAACACCGCTAATCCATGTACTTCAGTTCCCATCATCGTCGCACAGGGTGTCGTAGACCCGACTGATCTTTCATCCGCTACCGCGATGTTACTATTCTTCCAAACTCTGGCCGGAGCCATTTTCATCTCTGTCGCACAGGGCATCTTCTCCAATGAGCTCGTCCAAGCCGTGGCCAAGAACGTCCCTTCGGTGAACCCAGGACAGGTTGTCTTGGTCGGAGCCACCGACATTCGATCGGCGTTCCCGCCGGACATTGTACCTGGTATCATTCAAAGCTTCATGACCGCGTTGCAGAAGACGTACATACTTGCCATCGCAGGCGCGGGACTGTCCGCTGTCACAGCATTTGCCATTGCAGTTTTCGACTGGAGAACGCTAAAAGATTCAAAAGCTACAAGTGCTGTGTAAATACGCTTTTTGATGGTGCAAAAAGTTTGGCGTGATGGTCATGATGTTTTTTTTGGGCATAGTTTTGGGCAGCTTTACCGATATACACAGAAGACCTTTGTAGATGGAACGGCTTGAATGGATTCTTGTATTCTTCTCATTAGGAAATCATCTAGTTTCTGGGCATGTCTATATTTTATCATACTCATGTATATACTCGTGTACTGTATAAGGATTAGATGTGTCGATACAGGAATAATCTTTTAATTGTCTCTAAACTTGAAAAGCTGTTTGGCCTCTCAATTTTCCGGGCCAGGCCTTCGCTCTATTTCGCTTCAAGACTTGATTGATATTTCAAGACACCAATCCCTCTTAAATCTTCAAATTTGTCTACTCAGGCTAAAAAGCCAGTAATCTGCTGCTTGATGAACTCATTGTCCTCCAGCGTTCCTCCTCCTCCGCCCGCAACATGCCCCCAGATACTTTCAATTACCTTCAATCTTCCATCTTTCAAATGCTTCAACTCCTCCACATTGTCCTCGGGTGGGAAGTACGTGTCAGTCCGACTCGGCATTAACAGCATCCTCGCCTTGATCCTTCCCAACGCCTGCGTCAAGTCCCCCTTATCCTCCTCATGATACACCGTAATGTCACCCTGCTGCCACGTCCGCAGCAGACACAGCAGATCATTCGCATCAAACGCCATATCATCCCACTCCGCCTTGAGATACCCCTCCAAGTTCTTAAACCCTAACTGCTCCCAGCTGTGCTGTCTAAACCACTCCTGGCTCAACGCCCACGCACTATACGCCCTCCCAAACGCCCGCACACCGCGCCTCGGCTGCTCCGTATACGCGCCATCGCGGAAATCGACGGATTCGACGAGCGCGGCCTTGGGGCCTTCGAGGAAACACCAATTGTGCCAGCTCGTCCGGGCCGAACCCGCGAGTACGACGACGTTTGCTGCAAAGTCTGGGAAGAGACTCGCCATGTGGTAGGCTTGCTGGCCGCCCATGGAGAAGCCGATGTAGGCGTGCAGTTGTCGAATGCCGAGCTGCTGCGTGCAGAGCGCGTGTTGGAGTCGGATGTTGTCTTCGTAGCTCATGTGGGGGAAGTGCGTGCCATTGTGGGGGGCGGGGGTGTTGGATGGTGAGGAGGATTCGGAGCCGCCGAGGAGGCCGCAGACGATGATGAAATATTTCGAGGGTGGGAAGATGGGAGGTGTGGATGTTTTGTCGGTAAGGTTGGAATTGTAGAGGAAGGGTAATGTTGTGGCTAAGGTTCCCCCGTAGCAGGTGGGTAGGAGAATGGCGGGGTTGGAGGGGCTTCCAAAAGTCCAGTATGCGAGTTTAGCAGGAAACGTGGTGGAAGGTGGACTTGAGCGCGGACTGAGCTTGAGGTCATGAGTAAAATGCTTTGTTTCTGGTGATTCTGCCATTGTCGAATAATAAATTTTTAGGAAATTGGGTAATGTGGGAAAACGGGAAAGAAATAGAGACGGATCATAGAAGACGCATTCAATTTTTAAGAAAACTGTTTTTTGGACCAAAGAGGAAGGTGGCAAACATGAGGGGCACTAGGTCGAGCTCTAAATACCGTCCAGCGTTCCCAAGGAAATAATCAATTTATGAGGCCAGCATGCTCATTTTGGGGGAGTGCGTGTTTGGAGTAAGGAGACGTTGGAAGTTTATGAGAGATGGGATTGAGAGTCGCCGAGGTTTTACTGTTAATTTTCCCCACAATTCTGAAAGCCGTGAATTGGCTGAATAGGCCTTTAATTATTCGTCCAACCTATTTGTACGGTGTCCATGGCAAACGGCGTTCGTCGACGATGAGAAAAATGAACCATAGATACTGTAGGTAACCGACTCGATCTTTGAATAACTTTGCCAATGGCCGCGAACCTTTTTCATGGACATTCGCTGGCCATTTCCGGTCTAGAATCTATATGATTTCGTAATTCGAAAACTTTTGTGACCCAATACGAGTGGAAGGCCGAAATGGGGTTCCAGCAGTGCCACCTACCCAAATCCTTCTATCGTTCAATTCGTCCTCGAATTATCAATCTTCATGGCAAGGATATCGCTGGCACCTACGTTGGTCAATTCGTCCATAATCACAGCTAACTTCTTTCTTTCAACCATAGCTTGGACTGCGACCCAGCCAGCTTCCTCGAGCGCAGTGATGGTGGGAGCTCGTTTGCCCGGCGTGATCTTAAATGCAGCCTCCAATTTTGGTCGTTCAATGTTGTACGTACAGAGGACGTATTTTTTGGCATCTGTCTCTATGATCAGAAAATCGTACAGACGCCTAAGGCACTCACTTACTGATGACTCCTTGTATTCTCGCAGCGATGAGGTCGACAAGACCCGGATTTGAGGCGTGCTTGGATTTAATCAATACCGCCGTGCTTTCCATGACCGTGGAGATTGGTTTCAAGCCTGCAACGCGCATGGTCTCTCCAGATTCTACAAGGTCAAGAATACCATCCGCCACGCCAAGCGCACATGCAGTCTCCACTGAGCCGCCAAGATTGACGATGGTCGTCCTCAACGTGGACTTACCCTCGCCAGTGACCACTTTTTGCTGCTGATCGTCCTCAAGATCCCTGAAGTATCTCTCGGCTAAGTTTACAAAACTCGTGGCCACGGTTTTGCCCACAAGTTGGTCTGGTGTCTTGATAATTCCTTTTTCTGGAACCTGTACCTGTAGTTTACATCTTCCAAAGTCCAAGTCCATCAATTCCACGACACCAGTAGTATCTGTAGGCGGTTTCTCCGTCTCATGTTCAGCAACTTGATCTCGTCCAGTTATTCCAAGGTCGACACTCCCTTGTCCCACAAAAACGGGTATATCAGACGCCGGAAGAAAAATGAGGGCGAGCGGATGGTTCTTGACCAATGCGATATCGAGGCGATTATGGCGGTGGAATTGTATGTCTGAGCCAGCGAGAAGATTCAAGGCCGATTCATTTAGGCGGCCCTCTGCGCAAGATCAGCTTCTGGGACTGTGAAGCTCGGTTTACGTTCATACTCTTTGGTACAGCAAACAGCAGGCGGTCGTTCAGACTAGCAAGCTCATCTATTAGACAGACCGATTCCCGACGTCCTGCCATGGTAATTGTGGGAGAAGGCTGCAGTGCCCACGTACTGGTGAACAAGATCCATCCCGGAGCGACCGCCAGAAGCTTACGGGTGCTAAAACACCTGGCTATGCACTAGCTTGGTATGGACGGGGGTTAGAGGGTCACGACCGGCGCAGCGAGATCGGATTGGGCGATTCTATGCTTCAGGTATAATAAGACGAAAAACCCAAGCTGCACGTGGGGAAGTGAGGGGTTGTTGTTGCACAGTATCAAAGTGCTTTCTTCGAGATATGCCGCTTCGTGGTGGTAGAGTCGGGCTGGTACTACTCCCGGATGTGCAATTGAGACTCTTTGCTGGCTCTAAAGCATGCCAATGGGTGGTGTTGCGACGAGAGAATTCCGGGTCATGGCGATTTCGGGGTGGAATTTGCCAAGTTCCACACGCGCATATTCCAGACCCCTGTCCTCGCTAAAGCGCTTAGCCGCGCGGCACACTAACATTCTCAACCTACCTTAATAAACTTCCACATAGCCGACTACATTGTGTATCCACCTTCTCTGTATCCCCAGTTCTACATTACTCCTGAATAGCCCAAGGAAAATCGACCGGCACAGGATTTATACGATAACGGAATCAGATCAGCATGGATTCGGCAAAGGTTCCGGTCAAACTTGTGAAAGTCACCCGTGTCCTTGGAAGAACAGGTACAGTGCCGCACATGAACAAGAAGTAAGCGCAAGACTGATCATTTTCAGGCTCTCGCGGTGGCGTCACCCAGGTGCGCGTCGAATTCATGGACGATACCACGCGAAGCATCATCCGCAACGTCAAAGGCCCAGGTATTCCCTCTCCCGAATCCGTCCAAGAACCCATCCCACGATGTTCATGGCATATGATAAGCTAACTCTCGTATCTAGTTCGCGAGAACGACATCCTTTGCTTACTCGAGTCTGAACGTGAGGCCAGGCGACTAAGATGACCTGAGTTTCAAAAGGCGAATGATTGCGGGTGCGCTCTGTGGGCTATCTATTATGCACAGTTGGGCAAGGCGAATGGAAGATTTCCTATATACGCTGGGTTGCGCATCGAAGCGGCGGTGGCTTAAAGATTGAATAGCTGCAGGACCTTGCAAGTGTGGCTTGAATGCTTGATCCTGTCGAAGAGCCGAAGAATCGGTAACGGACATTTACAAAAAGGCTAGAATCAACACCAGGCATAATTTGGATGCTTATTCCTAAGTGCTTCTCAATCCTCAAAAGTCTGATTGCTATGAACTGCCACGGCCACTTGATCTTTGCAAAAGAGCAATTGCTACGCCCGAACAATCGATGAACGTGTCCAGATTAAATCGCTACTGATGGTGTAGTGCGCCTTGTTCCAGATATTGTGTATTTGAGCCGTCGCTGGCTCAAACATCTCCTTGTTGAAGAGCCCTAGAAAGCAACCAGAAGTGGGGCTGGGAGTCGCGCACGGACCCGATGATACTCGGGCAAAAGTGACATCGTGCGAGCAACTCAACCACCCAATCTTCCAATCCCTCTGCGCTTTTATATCCTTCCGACAGACTTACGGTCATTGCACGGCACCTTCGAGCAAGAATTTCTCGTGCCCTCCATGCAAAGCACTCCAGCTTCTCATCCTCCATGCGTTTGTACGTGGAGATTCTGCCGTTGCCGCAAGGCACGGCAGCATCCATGCTCGCAACCTGCGCGACAGCTTTCAGTCGCGTGCCGGCTGCAGTTAAGATGGCCATGGCTTTTGAACCAGAACTGTCCTTCCGGAACGTGTGGCACCTAATTGAGCAGCGCTATATGGCAAACTATCTACATCAAGAGCAACGGCGGTCGGTTTTGTTTCGATTCATGAATCGTTGGTCGCGGAGTTGCTAATGCTGTGGGTAGAGATTTTGCAATAGAAAAAATTCAAGATGCTCGTGGAGCGGATCTGGACCTCTCGGATACAATTGGAGCAATCTTTGAAGAAGAAACAGACCCTAAGATGCGCTGTATCCGAGTCATACAAGCGTCTGTCGACCATGAGACTTCACTCCCCCCGACGACAAACCTTCGACCGCCTACTGCTCAGAAGCGTCTTCTTCCTCAAGCAGTTCGGAACTCTGCAAAGCGACAAAGATTAGGCGGTCACACAATGGAACAAGTGTTTGGAACTGGCCACCCCGACCGACCCATTCTTTCCTTCGAAAGCGATGAGCATGCTTCTGCAGCCGCTCATTTTCCAAATAATTTGTTGTCGTACCGATCGCATGAGGCCAGCATCAACGACACCATTCAAGCTAGTGGGACAGTTCCGGCGAATCACTTCTCTGGCCCCCCAGTGCATGCAGCTGCAGAAGACGCACACAAGGCAAGAAACTCTCATTTGGCAGCAAATGGACTATTAGAGCTACCTGAAGGGCATCCCGGTACCCTGATTACTGGAGTTGGAAATCAATCCAATCTATCACAAAGCTCGCACGGTAATGACCGGGAATTCAGAACTGATTTCTCATCTGAAATCAGTGGACAGCCATCTGAAACTGGTACGAGGATGACATCGGTGGACTCGCGCGGCGATCAGGCCCGTCTGGATCCATTTGATGGCGCACTTTCCCCGAGTGCAAAATTCACTCGGGACACGCGCAACCCATCGCAAATATCTGCAAGAAAACGTAAACGAGGACCGATTGCTCAGCCATTTTCAGCAGAAAATCCGGAAAGTATTTCGTATGAGGGAAATACTAATTCCGATCAGTACCCAGCAAATCGTGAGAAGCGTCAGAGACATTCCGCCGAAGAAGGCGGAGCTGTTGTCTCATCTAAAGACGGCTCATCCACCACCAACCCCAAAGGTCAAACGAATGTTGAAGTCAAGAACGGAGTACCTCTTCCTGCAACAACTTCGCAGACACGGATTCAGTCGCCAGACCAGGGAACCAATGGATCCGAAACAGCGGTGCCCGGCATTTCTGATGTCCCGCCACATAACCAAGAAGTATCAAAGCTCGCAGACGCACAGCCGACTGTAAATGCCGAAAAGCCTACAGCACATAGCGCAGCACGATATGTTTCGCACACGCCCGCGCAAGTGTCTCAATCAGGTGCAGAGATTATCGAGGCCGAAGAAAGTGAGGATGAGGAAGACGAGGAGAGCGGGGACGAGGAAAGTGACGTCGAAGACGATGGTGCTCAAGATGACAAAAATGAACAAAACAAAGGGCAAGGCAGTGAGGATGGCTCGGTTACAGTGAAAGAAGAGCCAGGAATAGCCAATGAGACACGAGGAGGTGCTCCAAATACTACTAATGTTGAAGAAGAAGCACTTGAGCAGTTCACTCTAGAGGAACGAAAAGGGATGGTGGGCCAGGATCGCCTTGACTTTAATGTCAGAACAGCATCAGCCAAAAGCCAAGATGGCCAGCAGCAAATCTCCAATGGTAACAGGTTCGGTCAAACGCCTTTATCTCCTCCGCCAACACAAGTGGTAGATCAAGGGTCGAAAAAACTTGTTACCCAGGAAGAAAGCGACGAGCAGCTAAAAGACGTGCCGGCACATGATACAGCAATGACTGACGCTGACACCCATGTGACGAGACAAGTGGATGATCAAGCAGCACCCAGGAAATCACCAGAAGATGAATCAGACGATATTAGCGAAGAGGAGTCGGAAGAGGAGACCGACGACGAAGAGGAGGTACATGCTAATGACAGAGAGCCTGAGGCTCAGATGGAACCGGAACAAAATCTTCAGAGCGGAGCTCGTGTAGATGCACCAGCCAACGCGCGAAGTAGAGGCGACGAAGGGTCGGATGCAGAAAGTGAAGATGACTCAGAGGATGAAGACGTTGATTCGGAGGAGCGAAGTAACGATACAGGCAATGCGAGAAGTGGTCAAACAATCCATGGGCAGATACAGGAAAGCGCACCGGAACAGGGTACCGCAGGGTCAGAAAATCAGACGGATGAGAATGAATCTGAAAGTGACAGCGAGGAAGAGGAGACATCAGTCGGTGACCAGGCCCCAGCATCAAATCTTTCTCAGCGTATTTCAGAAGCCGGAGGAGACAGAGTCGAAGCCGAAGCCGAGGGTGCGATGCTGGGAAAAAATGAGAGCGAGGAAGACAGTGGTTCAAAAGAACCCCGGGGAGAGCCCAAGGAAGAGCCTGAAGGAGAGTCTGAAGAAGAGTCCGAGGAGGAGTCTGAGGAGGACAGTGGAGATGAAGAAGACGACAACGGAGAGAACGAACCCAAGCGAGAGGTGGAAAGCAATGAGCAGAGTAAAGGTCCAGAGCACGAAGTTGACAATACTTCAGACAATGGCTCCAGGCAAAAAGAGGAAGGAGTACAGCATAAGCCCGCAATGGACATCGACCAGAAGCCTGAGTTCCATGCTTCGGGAAATGGTCTCAGAAGTCCCAAAGAAGAGGGCAGCGAGGAATCTGACGAAGGTTCCAGTGAAGAGCCTGACGAAGAGGTTGAAACGAATCATGGCAAACAGCACCCGAGTACTGCCGCAGGCGACGACGAAGAGTCAGAGGAGGATAGCGACGAAGAATCAGAGGATGAGGGTCAAAATCAATCACAATCGAACGCGAATAACATGGGCCAGTCGCAACCGTCATTAGCCATGACACCAAAACCTGCTGCTACTTCAAGGCCCCCCTCTTCAAATGCTCCTCCGACTCCTACAGCAACTGCTTCACAACGCCGCACTGCTAGACGATTTCCCAGTCTAGCTGAAATTAGAGCAGAGCAAGAAGCGCTGTCACAGCGTCGCGAGTCGCAGGCTAATTCTGCAATTTCCAAGACGAATGGTACGGCAGAGGATAGTGAAACTGAGGAATCTAGTTCAGAAAGCGAAGAGAGTGACGACGATGATGACGATGATGCTGACCGACCAAAGCGGACGACGAAAACGAATTCTCGTTTTAACGCTCTCGCGAGATATAATAAGAAAATGTCCTCTCAGAAAAGACAGTAAAGATTTGGGTCGTGGTTTTTCTTGATTTGAGATACCCTTTTTGAGTCATGACTCAATTACTAGCATTGACGAAGACCTCTGAAAATGAGATACGAGGCATTTATGTAGAGATATGATAATCATACTGCTCGTCGGAGGCAGGTAATGCTTCTCAGCAAAACCCGCATTCCAAGAGCAAAATCTGAATATCAATGCATAATTACCTGAAGGACTCTTCCAATGTTTCATATTATAGCGACTACAACGGCGCATGGTGCTATGGGAATAGGTTCGGTAGTAGTTCAAGGGCGATGCCTTCGCCTTTGAAAAGAGTTACCTTTACAGCGAGGAAGATATCTTTACGAGATCGAAAGACATTGCCTTTGAACCTGCCAGAGTTCGAGGCAGAACAAGCCGCTGACTTGTGAACCATTAACCCGCTTTATAGATTCCACACCACAACTCTGCCATCAACGCCGCTAGCTACGTCAAAATTAGCGCATATTCTCCTGCTAAGATGTCACGATCGACTGCTTACTGCTGAACTTGCTGACCCGGCCACCACTCTCTTGGAATATCCTTGCAGTGCTGATAGTATTTTGATGCACAGTCTGTAGCTGAGTATCATCTTTCACTTTGCCCTTCAGATCCATCTGCCTGAACATGTTCAGAGCCGACTCTTCCCTCTCCTGAGGCATCCCAGGTCTCCTCTTTCCCTCCACTGAACCCGTGAGTTGCCATCCATTCTGATCCCCCTGCAATCTATACGCCTCACAATCCTGCGCTGCTGTTAGCCCACAACCCTTTTCCATACCAACGCATGTCTACTCACATATCCCGCCGCCACAATCTCCGACTCACTCGTCCACACCAAACTCGTAAACGGCAACAACTGCGTATTGACCCCCACCACCGCCTTCGGCGGCTGCTCCGGCCCCGCAGGATACACGACCGTCACACAACTATCATGGCTCACAAACGCCATCGCATCCCCCGACGGACTAAACCCCACCCCCTGCACCCACCCCGCCGTCCGATTCAAGTACTCCCCACACACGGTCCCAAACGGAACACGCTCCCCCCACACGCTCGGCTGTGGCCGCTCATCCGTGCCCTTCACAAAACTGCTCAGCACGCGCGCGTGCCCGTCCGTGGCGCCGCAGCCCAGCAGCACCCCGTTCGGATGCCAGGCGAGAGATAGGACGGTGCTGCGGATGGGCCGCTTCAGGTGCTTGGACACCCACCAGTCGTTCTCGGCTTCGAAGCTGCAGACGGCGATGGCGCGGGCGCCGGAGCCGACGGCGAATTTGGTCTCGAAGGGGGACCACCGGACGCAGGTGGCGGCGCGGTTGAGGCGGAGGAGGACGAGGGTGGGTTTCCAGCCGGTGGGGGAGGGTTCCCAGACGTAGGCGTTGCGGTCTAGAGGGGGAGGGGAAGAAAGAGGGTGTTAGTGGAGGGTTTGGATGTGGTGGTTGGTATTGGTCCTAGGAGTGGGGGGTTTTGTAGGAATAGGTACCTTGTGAACATGTTACGATCCTTCCGCTTTGTGGAGCGATGTCTACGCCTGTGACGGTCTTGTCGTGGCCTCTCAATTCATCTTTGAGCTGGAAGTTGTTGCCTGAGCGGTTGTAAAGCTCGACATTATTGTCTCGGGCTACGGCGAGGGTTTTGCGGTCGGCAGAGAAGGAGTGGTCCGCAATTGGGTTGTGGAAGAGGTGGTGAACCTCGTGTGAAGCCATGATGCTGCAATAGGAGGAGCTCTCTACTATTGCGCCTGGCTTAGAAAAGGTGCACTGGTGTTCGGAGTGGGTGGGGGGTGTACGAAGCTCAAAAGGCTGACGGAGCGAGTGCCGACGGAAAGCTCCGACCTCAACTTTCTTTTCAAAGCTATCAATATACAAATATCAGTCGCCTGCTAGCTTATCACAATTTTCCCCAAATTGCTGCGATCGCCTTATTCTGAAATACGAGCATCTGAGATCCTGTACCTTTACTCTTCGGGACTGCCATATCCCTAAAGTCTTCGAATTCGAAGATGGCGTCGAACAACACTCGGGCAGGCCCTCCGCCAAATCAAACGTGAGTATCGCGGTCTACGCGCAAGTCGGCGAGACTGACTATTTTGGCAGACTGTATTGCAGGAATCTACCAGATAAGCTGCAAAAGGACGACCTGCGTCGCGCGCTTTACACGTTGTTCTCAACCTACGGACCTGTGCTCGATATTGTTGCGTTGAAAACCGGTCGTATGCGGGGACAAGCCCATGTTGTATATCGCGACATTCAGGCGAGCACATACGCAATGAGGGCCTTGCAAGGTTTCGACTTCTTTGGCAAGGAGATAGTGAGTTTCACCGGTCAGGTTTCGGTATCACAACTAAGCAAGGGTTCTACATGACAGAAAATTGAATACGCCAAGGGCAAGTCGAATACGATTGCTAAGCTCGACGGTACATTCAGAATGCCCGATATTGGTCCAAAGGATGTGGCTACTTCCGAACTCCAGCAATCCATCTTCGATGCTCCTCCTTCTGCAGCTCAAAAACCCGCTGCCGCTCCAATGCCATCCGCGCCCGCTGGCTTGCCGCCAAAGCCTGCGCTTGTGCCGAACGGTATTCAAGAGCCTGTTGACGCGCCAAGCCCCCAAGGCGTCAAGAGAAGGAGAGACGAAGAGAGCGAGGAAGAGAACGCATCGGAGGAGGAGGAGGATGACGAAGGCGAGGAAATGGACGTGTCTGATGAAGATTGAGTCTTGACTGGTGACGATGCTGGCTGCCAGCGCTCGGTATCACTTCCTTCTGAGGTCTGGCCATGTAGGCCCTTGAGAGAAGGCTCGGATCATGTTCAAGATGGGCAGACAATTCATTCCACCCTTAGAAGGTAACTTGCAGCTTTGTGGGGTCGTTGCTACCTTTTCTGATCATTCGCAGCGATGATCACGTCGTGGCGTGGTCCTATGCTTGTCAAGAACGCTCATCTCGACTCGATAGCTGCGAAGCGAGAGCGACGGGCATGTGCAGACCAACGCAGGCCCCCACGGCACCCATCCACAGCTGTAGGTATTGAATTGGTGTTAATGTAGCTGCTTCATCCACAGCGTGTTCAAGTGCTTCTGCAGTGTTGCACGGATGAACGAAGAATGCTGGTGTGCCCTCAATTGGATGGTCCTTGAGCGAGTTAGCTGTCAATCTCACTTA
Organism: Astrothelium subdiscretum; assembly: GCA_021030935.1. NCBI lineage: Eukaryota > Fungi > Ascomycota > Dothideomycetes > Trypetheliales > Trypetheliaceae > Astrothelium > Astrothelium subdiscretum. Next base: position 39,206 of record JAGFMW010000014.1, read on the forward strand.
GGCGTCAGCCAGGGCAGATCATTTTCTACCGTCATCGATATCCCTCCAAGAACGCCGACAGATTTTAGGTCGTTTTGAAATTCACGAGGCACAATATGTTGGAAAACTGTATCTATCGGATTCTGCGTGTGAATGATCATGTCTCGAAGCCTAAAGTAGACCACGGGAACTCGATAGGTCGGTGAGAGCACAATATCATACTCTACCCGCGGGGTTGAAATCGGTGCTAGGCATCTCGAGAGAGCCTCCTAAGCACAATCAGCTCAATAAAAGCACATCTTGGCGTGGACGAGACAAGCCAGACCGGATCGTCTTCTTCGAATTCATTGGCTAAGGGATCGTCTCTGCGATTCGGCAGATCCTCCGACGCGACCAAGGGCTTGGTGATTCTTAGATACAGTTCATCGAGCTAGCCGGGCCGATTCAGCCTTCCTGATTGTTCCCGAATAATCAACAGCTACGGCTTACGCAGGATTTGACTTCAACGGCAGTCCAATGAATTTCATTACGAGGCCTGGAGTGGGAGAAGGCTTCTTGCAATTGCACGACTGCGGATTCGAGTTCCACATTTGTGAACGAAGGAAAGTCGGTGACGGTTGAGATCAACATGCACAGTTCGATCAGGAGCCGATTCCACAGAGACTTGAGATGGCGGTTAATGGAAGGATAGCGATCAGATGGACGGAGACAGCCCCGAGTCCGCCGTACTTTGTATCTCACGGGCCGCAGAACCGGTTAGCCGCAACCGCCGGGGCCAATTGATTCCAGGCACCTGTAGATCAATAACGGCCCAGATTCATTTTCGAACTGTGCAGTACCCAACACGTCAGGCACGACAAGAGAGCAGTTGAAACAATTCGCAGCACTGCTGGATGGATTTTGAAGCTTGAGCGGGCTATTCGTCTGCAGTGTTCGATCTGGTTGCCTGCAGGGTCTCGCAACTGATTCAGTCGTCTGACTAACCCGCGACCCTGTCGTACCACAAAGTAGGAGTAGGTGCCTTGAACATCCGCCCGCACGACGATTCGCTTGAGCTTTGCACTGGAATCCGTCGTACATTCCTGCACTTCTAATTTGTTGCATGTAGCATTTGTACCGGCCGGCGCACCAGCTGCCTGGCGAGTGCCTCAGCGCAATTTCCTCGGCCATCCGCCCTCTCTTTTGGTGCTCAGAAAACGCCATGTCTCCCAGTGCCGACAAGGCTCAACTAAAACGCGCTCGGGTACCGTCATAGACTCCAACCACAAATGTACCTCTGACTGACCATTCTTCCGTAGCCTTCCGCTGGTGAGGAAGCAGAGCCCAAGAAGCCTCGACGCTCCCAACGCATTTCCTCTCGCGAAAACCTCAAGACGAGCGAGAAACCCGCCGAACCAGCACAATTACTCTCACCTATCACCCATAGCGACTCCAACGCGACTGAACGGATGAAACAGTCAACTGAAAGTCCTCATCAGAACAAAGAACAGCAGCCACAAACTCGGCAGCCAACTCCTCGTTCTAGTCCTCCCGCGCACGGTCTCTCGTCGCCACCCCAAGATACACAGCCCTTCTCTCAATTCGTATATCCGCCACAGGGCCGCTACTGGGAAATTGAAGACGAAACGAAGGAGGGTGTTTGGGGTTATCTCCTGCCAGTCGACGAGAGATTGGGTAGCCCGCTTGTGTTAAAGCGTCGAACAGCTTGTCCAAAACCAGTGTCACGCAATACGAGGACAGATGGGAAGCAAAAAGTACGTCAAGATGAATACGAGAAAAGAGAGGAAGAGTACGAAGAGAAAAAGGTTGAGGGTGTTCCGTCAGGAGGCTATCTAATTGGCCGACACCCGGAATGTGGTAAGCTACTCTGTGGTATTCACCTCCATTTTGGCTACGCTGACTTTTGGCCCTCGCAGACCGCATTATCAACAGCCCTGTCGTGTCGAACCGGCACGCCTTACTCTTCAGTGAGAACAAAGGCGGTGGTGCCCTGGCAATTCTCGAAGATCTCTCTGGCAATGGCACTTTCGTCAACGAAGCCCTTGTCGGACGAAACAAACGTCGTGACCTCGAAGACGGAGACGAGATATCAATCGTCAACGATTCCCGTTATGTTTTCCGCTATCCTCATAGCCGGGAGACAAGTGCGTTCAAGCAAAAATACAAAATTCTGGATCAGCTCGGCAAAGGCCATTTCGCAACCGTCTTCTTGTGTGTGGAGAAGAACTCCGGTCTGCGGTATGCGGTCAAGAAGTTCGAAAAGCGGTCTGGCCCATCTGAGCGCTCAAGAGTCGATGGGCTGCAGCAAGAAGTTGCGGTGTTGATGGGTGTGAGCCACCCGAGTGTGCTCTGTCTGAAAGATACGTTCGATGAGAATGATGGTTTCTATCTTGTTCTTGAACTGGCTCCAGAAGGCGAGCTGTTCAACTGGATTGTCATGAAGCAAAAATTGACCGAAGCTGAGACGAGGAAGGTGTTTATCCAACTATTCCAAGGCATCAAATATTTGGTGAGTCCCTCACCGGCTGTGACTCTTGTAGAACATACTGACGGATTGGACAAGCATGAGCGAAACATTGTCCACCGCGACATCAAACCCGAAAATATCCTCCTGACAGACAAGGACCTCGACGTGAAGCTAGCGGACTTCGGTCTCGCCAAGATCATTGGGGAGGAGTCTTTTACGACCACTCTGTATGCTTTCATTGAGCCCAACACTCTCGAGTCATTTGCTAATAGTATATAAATTACAGCTGCGGCACTCCTTCGTACGTTGCCCCCGAAATCCTTGAACAATCGAATCACCGCCGCTACACGAGAGCTGTCGACGTTTGGTCTCTCGGAGTGGTCCTTTACATTTGTCTCTGCGGCTTTCCTCCATTTTCCGACGAACTCTACTCCCGCGAAAATCCATACACCCTATCTGAGCAAATCAAGACTGGACGCTTTGACTACCCCTCACCATATTGGGACCCTGTCAGCGATGCAGCCCTTGATTTGATCGACCGCATGCTGACAGTATCTGTGCCTCACCGTATCACAATCGATGAGTGTCTTGAGCATCCTTGGACGACTGGGGCAGAAATCAGTCTCACAGACAGCACGGACGGCTTGACAGGAAAAATCCAAAACCTAGACTTCAAGCACCGAAAGCCAGTCAGGGAGCGCACGCTCCTGGCGAGTCTCAATGACGTCAAAATTAGTAAAGTGGTTGGAGAACCCAATCAACACGATGAGCCTATCAAAGTATTCGAGAAGAATCCTGGCAAGTCTGCGGCTCCGGACAAGACTCAATCCGTGCAGCTCGGAACCTGTGAAGACGAGAAGGCAAAGGAGAACATTCATGGCAAAGAGCCGAGCCCAGCAGACAAGAGGAAGCCAGATGAGTTCATCGGACTCGGTGGCAAGGGGGATGTGGCCTTGTTTGGCGATGACAGCGCAAGCATCTACGAGCCAGAAAAGGTCCTAAAGGCGGGGTCTTGAATTGAACGGAGATGGCATGGCTTTGAACTTGCCAACGTGTAAGCCAAAGATGACTTTGTTGCGAGGGCACCGAGCTCGTGAGGATGGACTGCTGAGTTGGACGAAGAGGTCCTGATTAGTGGCAATTGGGTGGTGCGAATTTCCTCCCGGCCTCTTGTCTCGGATTTCGCTTTTTCAGGGTGATTACGGGCTTGCTGTCTCTCTGTCTCAGTTCTTCGGGAAGTGATCCTGGGAGAAGCAGGCGTATGTAAGGAGTACATAAATCCTTCGAGGATGGAGCAATGCACGTACTAGTCGAGCAAGATAGAAAAATAGTCAAAACGAATGACATTTCGTCGGTCAACGCACAGAGTACTATCATCTACCATGACCTCGTTAGAACAGCGCTCGGTTGCGCTCTGAACTATTAGCCGTCCTGTTGTGTGACATTTTAACCTGTACACCGGATCACTTACACCGAACCTCGACTTATCGCGGATCGAACCGACGGAAAAATTTTGTCCGCGCTTTCAACTCCGAGCACATTTGCCTTCTTGACTATGTCAATACAAGAATGTGCGGGGTGTTGCTCTTGCGGGGTTTTCTAGTACCTGCATGACAAGATTGTCTAAATGGAATCTGTGAGATTTAAAGTACAGTGTGTGCGCTATGGACTCATTCCAAAGGAAGAAGCTGGTCCGATAGAATCGAGGTGGTGATTGGAAACCATGCAGCTCTTAAGAACCATATCGATATTGCTTCTTAATAGCATCCTCATAGTCGCGCTGCCATTCTCGGGCAAGTCTACGTTCAATTGGAAGAATGCTCAATCATTGTAAGTCTCACATGGAATTTTTAATTGACTTTTTCTGTAGAGGCAAGACCTAATTCTACAGAATCACGTTTGGAGACTCGTACACCTACGTCCAAGGAATTGACGGCTATGTAAATTCGACTTTCATAGGGTCTCGGCTAGATCTTGCCTTCAATGCAAGCGAACTCTTGTCCAACAGGATTGTCCAGAATCAGGCTAGTGGCCCTTCGAAGGTCTTTGAAATCCGCAAAGGGACTGACAGCTGCAGACTGCAACGGCTGAAGGGGGTCCCAATTGGGTCGAATATCTCACAGGATGTGGTTTGAAGCCTGGGTTGACCGCACCGATTTCTTGCAAGCCTCAGCTTTGGGATTTTGCCTTTGGTGGTTCGGACATCTCGGAGGCGTTGTGAGCATTCTCGACCCCAAATCTCTCCATGACATAGGGCAACGCTGATCGGATGGTGCTTCGAACAGCACACCTCTGCACCATAATTGGACCGTCTCGTTCGTCAATCAGATTCACCAGTTTCTGGATTAGTCAGTAAACCCACTCATGGCGCCTCCGTGTAAAAACTTCGCAGCTTACAATGGTACACAGCGGCCAGCCCGTCCTATCCAAGTTCCTCGACCCCAAAGAAGCACTAGTGGGCGTCTGGATAGGTCCTGCTGCCCTCTCCTCTCTTTTCCCCTTCTCATCCATCTCCCAGTCCTTTCAACTAACATGCCGCAACAATCTCCAGGCATCAACGACATCGGCGACTCGGACAAGTACAACATCACCAAGACGAATTTCACTTCGTTCCCCGACTTCTACAACACCATCCAAGACACCGAATACGCCGCCGTCCAGCAACTCTACGCCGTCGGCTACCGCAACTTCGTCTTCTTCACGCTGCCCCCGCTCGACCGCACGCCCGGCAACGTCGCGAGCAGCGCGCCGAACCCCAACGCGACCATGGTGGGCTGGTACAACGCCGCCATCGCGAACCACACGGCGGCCTTCGGGAGCGCGAATCCCGACGCCAACGTGATGCTGTTCGATGCGCACGCGGTCTTGACGGGGATCCTGGAGGAGCCGGCGAAGTACGGGATCAAGAATACGACGGGGTATTGTCCGGCGTATAACCAGCCGGATATTCTGACCAACTATGCGAGTTATGGGTGTATTCCGCAGCCCGAGTATTTCTGGTTTAATACGGGGCATCTGACGAGTCATGTGCATCGGATCTTGGCGGGGGCGCTGGAAGAATTTTTGCTCGGACAATGATTGACGAACAAGTGTTGGAGCGAAAGCGATCTGAAGTTGCAAGAAAGACTCGGTCTATACCAGCCATTGTGAATTCAGCAAAATCATGTATATACAGATAATACCATCAGTCATAGACATATCCTCGTTACACGTGCGACAGCGCTGGAGAGCAAAGGGGGAAGAGAAGAAAGATACGGAATCATGAGGGGCTAGAGGATAATGCTTAGACATGGTATCATAGAAATTGATCATGGAAGAAGGTAAGAGATGAATGTATAATCGATAGGGACTCATCTCAATATTCATCCAAATTGGGAAAAAAAGGCAAAGGTCTTGTCCCAAACCGGACGAGACCAAGAAAAACGAAACGAGACATCGTCTCCAATCAATAGAATGCTTTTTGTTTCCCCCATCACACCCGCTCGGTAGCATAATTCGTCATTGCTTCCCACGAAAACTTTTGGTTCGCTTTCTTCATTGCCGAAGCGGCAAAAGACGACCGCAACGCCCATTCCGGACTAATCCGATTGAACATATGCGACAGGTCCGTGAGCAGCGCAGTCATGTTCTCCCGGCATAGAATCGCGTCGTATGGTGTCCCCTGGCTGACACCAGCAGGTAGAGTCAGTCGGCCGAGCTCGGACCTTTGCACTTCTTCGGCCGAATGGGTACACGAGTACATCCATATGATGACGCCGGAGTGATGGAGTCCGATAAAGGAAAAGAGGTTCAGTGTTGCGCGTAGCTTCGGAGATCTCTGAAGTTCCTTGTGGACGAGCGACCAGATGGATACCGCATGATCGACTGCAGCTTGGGCGCAAGGACCTTGGAGCCAGGTCATGACGGTATCGCAGAGGCTTCGCTCCGGGGCTCGCTTGTCGTCAAGGCAGTACGATAAGCGATGGAGACTCTCGATCGGCGCGTTGATTCGTAGGTAGCTAAGGTGGTACAGGAGCAAGCCGGTGAGGAGGAAATGTCGCTCATGTTCGAGCTGGCGCCGAGTTTGGCCGCGCATAAATGATTGCTTCCATTTCTGCAAGGCAAAGAAGAGTCGCTCGTTATCAGACTGCATATCCTTCATGCTGTGGGTCGAGCAGTCCAGAAAGTCATCCGAAAGCGCAAGTGAGGATTTGGTACCTAATCCAGCACGTCTCATCTGCGCGGATTGGCTCAAAGTACCGTCTTCGAGTCCTGATCGGGCCTGTTGCAATTGTGGTGGTGTTGCAGTACCAGTGAGTCGCTGGACGGCATTTGTGTCGTTACAGAATCGCCAGACCGCCTGTTGTAGTCCAAATATTAGAACTTCGTGCTCAGGAGGTTCGAGATTAGGTAAGACTTCGTCGCGATCCAGTGCAACGCGGACAAGATCAGAGAGCCATATGCCAGGCTCATGTTGGTTTGTCAGATAATCCATGCGAGCTTCAACGTCGTTGATGTTGTCCGTGTTGACATTGTAGGAATAGGAAGAAGCCTCAATATCCAGCTCCTCAAAGGAGATGAATGGCCGCGTCGTCAGCAACACTGACATGTATACATCCGCCCGGAAGATGCCATAAGCGAGTCTGGTCTTTTCCTCTAGCAGGGCCCACGCAGCAATTTTCTGCTCAGGATCTCGCGCTTTCTCCATCGCTTGTATGTGTTTCGGCCGATACCTTCGTGCAGAGAAAAGATTCATACGCCTCGCTTGGGCAACTAGAATACAGCCCAGGTGCTGGGCATACGAAAACGCGCGCCTCTGTCCGAAGTACAAAGCTTCCAGTTGCGTCAAAAGTAACGCTTGGCAGAGCCAGATCGGCTCTTGCTCAGACTCGGCAAACTCGCACGGGTTGGATATTAGTATAGACCGTATACGCTCATGCATCATCGAACCGTAAGCATTTCCACACACTCCCTCGTACATAGCACCGATGCTGGACATGACAAGGTAGAGAACCGGGTGGAAGGTGTCGAGCTCTGATCTTTTCCGGCGAACAAACATTGTCCAAAGGACATGAAACCGTTCCAGATAAATTTCCACGAAGTGTTGTAAGATGTGCGGAGCGTTACTCTTGTCATTGCCAAAGCGATTGTGCCCAAAGAAGGCTCTTTGTACCCTGCCGGCCATTGATGCCCAGAAAGCCCCATGGTCTTCCCGGCGCCCTCCTTGATTGATTGCAAAATTCTGAGCGTAGTCAGCCAGCTCTTCAACAACTCGTATTTGTGAGCTCGAGCTCTTGGACTCTCTCGGAATTAACGCTTTGCTTGAGTCGGTAGCTCCGCCGTTTAAGAGGTTCGTTTTGGCTATGACAGTATTAGTATGTAGTGCTGTCATATGGTAGTAGGGGGTCTTACAGAACGAAGTGGATGCGGGGCTTCCTTGTATGCCCCGGGCGTCACTACTCGACGAACCATGGAAAGTTGATGGATCGGAATTCTGCACCATGGAGTTTCCGTTGACGCTCGTATACGCATACGCAGGACTGGATTGTAGAGACTGTCGCTGTGGAAGTGTCGCCCCGTTTGAAAGGCCTTCTGGAGATTGGAATCCGATGACAGAGGAAGGATCTGTCTGGAAAAACAGATCCTGATGGAGCCATTGCCAATCCGGCACGTTCATAAATGAAAAATCAATTGGAGCATTTGGAAGACCCTGCGCTGCGCCCGTGTCCATTTCTGATAGTCCGTAGCGTTGCGGAGTAGCCGCAAGGACGTCCGCGGAATACGCATTGCCATCACTGCTTGGCCCCAAGAAACCAGAGTTTATATCCATCGTCGGAGCTCGGGTGTTGCCGTTCGACGCATGATTAGGTGAGACGACTGAAGCCGGCGGCGTGAACATGTCGCCGACATTCGAGGGGGTCTGATCCGAGCCAGCGGTCATGCGCCGGACTGGTTGCTCTGGCGAAGCGCCAGACGAAGATTGCACTGGAGATCCAGACTCTCCTGGCGACACTTGGTGGCTCAAACGACTCGAGGCCTGTTCATATGTGCACTGTTTCCTCTTCTTGGCGAGGCAAGTCGAACAAGGCTGTTTACCGTCGCACTTGGCGCGGGCTCGACGACATTGTACGCAGGCGGTATGGCACCGCTGACGGTCGTGCTTGCTATCCGGAGATTTGGCGCTCGCGTCGCCCTCGTGTATTCGGCTATGTCGCAAGTAGACGTCTTTGCGGTAGAAGACTACGCCGCAGATATCGCAACGGTGCTGCGTTTCCCGGCCGCCATGGTTCCGCTCATGTCGCGTAAGAGAATTTTTGGTCGGGTAGGTCTTCGGGCATTGCTTGCACTGGAACATGAGAGAGGCGAGCGACTGGCAAAGGCAGCAAGATATCTCGGGCCACGACCTCGCCTTCCAGATGGGTCCGGGAAGGGCGCCTGAATGTTCAAACACATATGCGCGGCGATGGGTGGGGGTTATTCCTTATGTACGAGGGCGGGAGGACAGCCCCGTAGCCGCTCGCTTGGGCTTCGGCAGCCGATGTCAGAGGATGCAAATGGCTGCGGCCAGAGTTGACGCCGTGACGCCGTGGGGATGGTTGACCACGAAAAGGTGTGGGAAAGCGGGATCGGTGCTATCCGTCTACGGAATTTCCTCAGTCGATCCTGAGCAGCCACGCCGCGTTTCCATTGTAACAACAACAGACCAAAAATCTGCTGGCCGCCTGATTTGTTGCGCCTCAAGTCACCTCGCTTCTAGCGCCGGATGCCTGTCTAGCATGGTGTCTAGCGTTGCATCCAATCATCTCCCGTCAAAACCCTCGACACAACTGCTAACCTGTCAGGCATGCTACAAGCTATATGGCAGTCCTATATCATTTTACTTGACCAGGGGCTTCTCATCCGCACCTAATCCAATTTCTGGCTAAAATGGTTCCTTTGCTTTCCTGAGATTGGACAGGTACCCTTCTCATAGCTGGACGAGGCGGGTCCCAGATCGATAGTTACTTAATTTGCAGACCTTCTCTACGGTTCGCATGGTCATCTTTCGACCCCACGTAAATGAGCATGAAACGTGGTGACCCGGATTCTTGGGAATGCTTGCTGCAAGGGATCATGACTCTCAGAATCCTTCTATTCATTATTATCCAATCTCAATGCTTCTGGAGACAGGGTCCACGTCGAGACCGACATACTTTTTGCAGTTCCAAGGAGGAACAAGTGCCGAGTCTTCGGAAGCCACTATTTCTCCCATTCTTTGTTTAAATCTGAGGCGAAATTCCTATTGCGGAATGAAAGCCGTAGCCTTCCGCCGTTCATCTATGTACCGTTCTTCTCCAAGCTACTACGGAGTACAATTTTCTGTACTCCGTGACCCGAGCCTAGCTGAAATCTCATTTCCGCCTGCCGTCATTCTAGAACTATTACCATCAAAGGCTTGAATCATGCTGTTGTTGATTTATAATGAAGACACAAGGGAAAGACTGACACCTCTGTAAAAGACACCCCAGTGGCGCGTAGCTTTCACGCTACGTACGTTAAGACATGGAATCATTCCTATTGACTATCCTAGCCTTTAGCTTCGCATCGGCGAGAATCATTGCTCCTTGCTCTCATTTAAACCTACTCCGTACACCCCTGCGATAACTGAACAGCGCTGTTCGACGATTTGTATGAATCCATAATCGTGTAATTCGAAAAAATGAGAGAGGATTTTTTTTAGCACCATAGCCCATAAGCAACCGCACCTCATAGTTCCTTAGGTGTGGTTTGGGCAGAGGGTCTGTAGGAATAGGTGGCATTAGGGAAATGCCACCTTATCCGTAGTATGATCACGATCCGGAAGGACTCCGGACTGCCTGACTGCTCTTGGCACCTTCTCGGCACCTTCTGGGCATTTTGTGTGTCTTGAGCTCGATTTGAATGCAACAAGGACATCTGCCAAACGAGCTTGCAATCGAGATTGAATATGAATATCATGATAAGTTTTCCAAAGCATCTCGCGTCACTTTTGCCTCCCTCATAGAAGCTTAGTGGGCAAGCCATAAACATATCCACAGTGCGGGTACATACACAGTGTGTTAGTACCAAGAACCGTCCTATTACAGCTCTGCGCGCTTTCTTCCCAATATGGTAGGCCCCAAACGCGATACGTACCTTCTCGCTATGCGCTTCAAATCTGACGACTCGGCGGAGGCATTGTCTCCTTGCTGTACTTTGATGACAATGAATCAGTTGCTTACGCCGAATACAGCTATGACGAACTCGTACGCGCGTCAAAGAGTCTTGGCATGAACGCAAGTCACGAATGCGATGGCCGAGATAGTCCGGATCAGTATTCCAGTAGAGTAGTACCCTGGTGGATCCGGCTACGCGTGAAATACTTGTTTGCGACGAGAAGGATCGAGCAGTGCGTGTGCCAGAGCGTCAGAACCTTGCCTTCAATTACAAATTTCTAGAGCCGCGAAGAGAGAAATTTGAGCGACTTGAACTATTCAACACAAGTCCTCTACTGAAACTCGGTGGCATTCCTTATTTCAAAGATGTCTCAACAATTTCGCCTCAGCGGAAACATACATACTGAACTGATTTTTACCACAGCTAGGATGTTGTTCACGGAGTGCAGGCCGAATAGGTATTTCTTTCTCGTTTCTTTTCCAGAAACCTTCATCCTGAAGAGGACTATCGTGTCCTTAGGTCCGGAGCAATGCTTATCGTCTGGTCAATTCACACCGTGGGTCAAGAGGCGGAAACAAGAGGACATGTTCACAGTCCATATCAATTCGTACATCAGATGGCATTAGCTTCCTTCATCCCCTAAACGGGACATGGGTCAAGCCATTTTTCGGCAGGAATGTGAGAGCTGTCACACCTTTCGGCAGTCTCTCAACACATTCAAGAACTCTCAAAAAGCACAGCATCACTGTACAGATGTGGGCAACCTGTTCTTATCCCTTACTGTCGAGTATATAGAAACGACTTTGTAACCATGGAGATCGTCCACTACAAAAGTGCGATTCAAATCTCCCCTTCGGTTTGTGGCACACCTCCAGTACCAGGACGAAATCCTGCAGTCGCACACTTGATTACGAAGGAGCTCGTGAAGAGGATTGGATTCGTCGAGTCCAGAAGACCATGCCAAACCACGTCCTTTGGGAAAACTGGCAAAATCAAGCGCTACACGCATTACGCTGCGAGATCTTAGACAAAATCAGTCTTGGCATGCAATACAGCAATCCGCAATGCTTTGACCAAGAGACTGTCGCTACTGTACAGCTCATCCATAGCAATACTTCGTTACGTGGGCACCAATTTCCTTTGTTCAGACGATTCAAAGACTGTCGTTAGTTGTCTTCGCTCTTGTTTTCGGCCGTCCAATGCTTTGTCGATCCAAAGACTTTCGGGAGTCAAAGACCTTCAATGTCCGGGATGGAACAATGACATTACGCGATTGCGAGAATCACGTATGAGAGAAGGCCTTGATTACTTAATGCTGTTTTCTCAGAGTACATAGTCAGTTCCGCATTCCATCCCAATTACCCCAATAGCGCCTTTCACTTCTATTATTCTACAGATATGGAGCATGCAAACTTGACGTCGGACCAGTTAGCAGGCCTGGAAACAGTGCGCTCGACACTCGAACGTATTAAGCTAGCATACAGGGATATCAACGCAATCTGGCACTCACTGCTGATAGAGACTCGGCTGAACCTTGCTGCCGGCGACCGTGTGATGCGGCTGGTCTGCAGGGCTCTTTTCGAGCAACACGATGTCAGTCGACCAGGGCTGCTAGATCTTCTGTCGATAGCCAACATCTGGAAAGTTGAGTATCACACAGGGCAGGAGATGCACAAAATCCTAATGCGGCAAATTGGTATAGGCAAGTTAGGTATTCATGCATCAAGATGCATTGGCGACACAGTCCGGGTTGTTGAGAACGCTGACACGAAGATGCAGATGTTGATGGCGGTGGTTAAACGACTGGAATTCGAAAACAGACAAGAGAAGGCCTGGAAAGACGATGCCGCTGGTCATCGGTACAAGGTAAAGGATCGGCAGATACGCTTTAACAATATGCTCAGTATCTGGACTGAGGTCTTTGCCAACTTAGATGATCGGGGAGTGCCAGGAACCTTTAGCGAGCTTGAAGACCAAATGGAAGAGATATTAACGAAGAGAGGAGGATGGATGAGGGCTGGAGGGGGCCCTCGCTTTACATCGTCGCACTATCGTGACCTGTACGGTCCTGGCACGTCTTTTGATCTCAGGCCTATCAGCGGGCGGGCTCCGATATTTGGGAACCGTACTGCCTCTTCCTCTTCGCAGACGGAACGAAAGCGAGCAGCCCCAGAGGGAAGACCCTCATCAGAGAACGGACAATCATCCTGGTTTGAACCGGATTCTCCCAAGCGCAATGACACGCAGCGACGGGGCGCTGTGCCTCCGCCTGATACCGAAGAGGCCGACCCGGAAGACCTCAGAAATTTCTTCTTCACGTCACCAGACTCCTCGTCCACAAAAACAGACTCGATGACAGATGAGAAGAAGACATCCAAGCCACAGATGCCAGCTTTGAAGAGCTACAACGAAATTTGGGATAAGCTTGACCCACACTCGTCAGCAGTTCCGTATCCATCTTGCTCTCTGCTCGCTGGGGACATTTCCAGCTCGAAGCTACTGGCATCTGCAGGACGAGAGGAGGGGCTCCCGTGGACAGAAGAGGAGAGAATCGTGGCCAACATACAAGCTTTCTTCTTGATTGAGCTGGGGATACGACCGGCCTACTGTTGGCAACGCAAGCAGATTAAGATGGGGTTCTCCACAATGACTCGGCCAGAGAAGATAGAAACGCTCAGCCTTCAACTCAAGAAAGAACGATTCCGTTGGCATCCAGATAAGTTAGGGGTACGAACTGAAGGAAAGGACAAATCGAAGGGCTCACTGCAAGATGATTCAATGGCCAAGATGGTGCAACTCGCTGTTCAGCGTCTCTATGATGAATGTTTGGATTATCAGAAATAGTGAATTCTGACTCTCAGCGAGATGCGTGTCTTTTTTCGACTGGTTCTATAGAGTAGATGCAAGAAATGATAGATGGGTTATTTGAAAGTGATGCCAATCATGCTGTGTTCAAAAAGTTGTCGACATTCGCGTGACTGGGTGAATGTACCTAGGTAGATGTGAGGGTGAGGGTGAGGTCAGAGGTCATTCGGTGAAGGTCGGCCCAAGGTTCGCCGAGCTCCGTCATGGAGGAGCAGCAAGATGCCCTGATGCTTTTCCGCTCTCCACGATCCCTGCCCGTCCTCGTCCTCCACCATCTGCTGAACACTCCCCTCTGCAAGTCATGTAGTTGATCCTTTGCTTATGACGCCTGTGTCGGCTTCTGGCCTGTTGTTATTCTGCTAACTGCGGCAAATCGCTTTTCAAGTCCCTCGCGGACGAAAGACAGCCAGCCCTCAATACCTCCCTCCCCACACGAACGTAGCACTTGAAGACGGCAAAATGAAGTCCTCAGCCGGCGCACGAAAAGCCCAAACCAGTGCCGATACCAGTCGCCGTCAATCCATCCGTCAAGCCCGTTCGACTGCCCTGCGACCTGCGAACTACTATGCGCGACCTTTCCCTTCGTTTGGTGGGCAAGCTGAGGACACAGCTAAAGACACTGCGCCTGGCTTCTTCCCTGCAATTCAGCATTTCACCGACAGCGTCGACGCCCTTCCCAAAGAAGTAGTTCGACACTTTTCTATGCTCAAGGAAGTCGAGGCCAAAGTTCACGGCCCAGACGAAATCCTGACGCAGCTCCACAAAGCCATTTTCGATCTTCAGACACCTCCCCGCCGACAGCCGCAACCTCTTACACAGGACCTCTTGAGCTTCACAGCGGGCAATAGCATCAATGGAAGTGCTCATGGCTCTGTGGCGAACGGCAGTGTCTCCAGCCTGCCTCCACAAGCTGCTGAGGTGCTTACCAACTCGGGTCCAGCACAAGCAGTGGATGACGAAGCTGATCTCAGAAGGCGTCAATTGTTCCTTCAATTGCGCCAAACCATTGTACAGGTGATAATGATATTGGATGAAAAAAATGCAGTTGTCACAACGGCAAATCAGACACTCTCAAAGCAATTGGCTCGTATGGACAGTTCATTCCCCAGCGTTGAGGGAGAGATCAGCGAAGAAGCTCGCCTTGGTAGCTTAAACCACTGGGCATACCACGATAAAGATAGCAGGAGGGCGAACGGTACCACAACTACAGAGCGCCGAGGAAGAGACGTCGCTGGTGCTCATAATCTTGCTGCAGCAGCTGCCGCCATCCACGAAGGGGATGTAGCCGCTCATCGAAGCGAACAGCGGAGGCAAGCCGTCGCAGAACGCAGAGGTCGCGCTCCAGTTGACTCAGACTTCGACGATCGGCCGGTGAAAAAGTCACACCATGGGAAGGCGCGCAAGGCGGTAGATACGGTCGGTGACGCGAAGAATTCAAATCTGGGCGCAAACGGCACTGGCGCAACATCGACAATGAAGCGACGCAAGGTTGACAAGGGGGTAACGGCTACAACCGAGCGCTCAATTGCTGCAGCTTTTAGGGGAGCTGGCGGAGGACATAGTCCCAGAGAGACTCCCGTCGCAGAAAATTCTCGCAAAAAAACCAAGGGCGCCCCATCTGGACCAGCAGTCCGGAAAAGGTATGATGCAGGTGCCCTCATTTTCGAATGAAGCTAATCCGGAATGTAGAATCGCTGCTGGCAGCAACCAATCGCCGTCGCTAGCTTCGTCTCCTTTACATGGTACTTTCGCAGCAGCGGCGAATAAAGAATACAGCCCTGCATCTGAGAGGCCTGCTTCTTCACGGGTAAGGCAAGGTTCGACCTCAAAGCCGTCACAAGCTGCCGCGCTTGCGGAGGCCAGTCGCAACGGGTCCATCTCCTCTATATCGAAAAAACATGCCAATGGAGTAGGAGCGAGCACTCCCGAGCTCCGTTCCGTAGCCGATGTGACAGGTCGCACTGTCTCCGAAGTACGATCCGGCCTGAAAGAGTCGTACGAGAACAAGGAAGGCGAGCATGCGATAGAGGAAGCCAATGTGCGCGGCGCACTCGTCGTCAATGACGAAGTCCAACACAACAATTCTCTCAAGCGCGAGGACATCGCGCCCGAAAACGGCGATGCTGTTGAGGATATTGAACCCTCAGCTCCCGCTCCTGTCACAACCCGCAGTGGACGGCAGTCGAAGACCGCAACACCCATCACCACCTCCTTCCCCGAAATCCCCATGGTGCGCTCCCGCAGCACTCGGAACAACAGCACACATACCAGCAATGGCAACGGTACCCAGGCCGAGAGCGCATCCGCAAATACCGCACCTTCGAAGCGTCAGCACAAGCGTGGCGCCAGCTCCGCCCAGCAGCCATCGTTCGACAAGTCGCGCACGACCTCCAAACCGTCCTCACCCGATCCAAGCCGCGTCCCGTTATCCCGACATTCCTCCCGGACCGTCCCTGACAACGACGAGGCAGGGCCGGGGAACGGTGGCGAAGACGGAATGGATGAGATCGAGGGCGAGGACGAAGAGGTAGATGAGAACGAGCCCAGATACTGCTACTGCAATGGAGTCAGCTACGGAGAGATGGTGGCGTGTGATAATGACTCTTGTCCCAAGGAGTGGTTCCATCTGAGCTGTGTGGGGCTGAGTAAGCCGCCTTCTTCCAAGAGTAAGTTGATCTCACTCATTTCCCTGTTTCAATATTGGTGATGAGTGTTGTTAACTTGATCGCAGCAAAATGGTACTGTGATAGCTGTAAAGAGGAAATGAGGAAGGCCAGGCCAAGCAGTCGGCACTAGGTTTCGACAGCTGCATAAGAATTTTGTGTCGGCATTTGGGAAAATAAACGGCGCGATATGAATGAACTTCCTCCAGATCATTGTCCTGTATGCGCCTTCGGATAATACAATCTTGAACCACAACGAGGTAGATTGGCTCTGGGAATGGAATGTCAGGGTGACTAAGGTTGTGCCTTGTCCCATCAAATACAGAAACGTGAGACGTTCACTGGACCATTCTGTCAGATATGTATATCTATCTGTACGGTCGAATATATGAACAAATCCAAACTCTGCTCGAGAGCCAAGCTCTTCTCTCTCTCAAGGTGTCCACACATCGCTCAGACTTTAGCATCCGCTAACAGCAGTTCCAATCATGCAATTTCCCAAAAATGACACAATGCCCGACTCCAAAATGCATAATTCTCCCCCCGTGGTATCATCCCATCCTGTAGCCTGTGTTTTTTGCCCCTCCCTTCCGATTTGAAAAACCGCATCAAAAAAAAAGCGAACCATGCATAGAGAAAAAAGTCCATAGTCCCAACCAACGAAAAACAAGCCCTCCCACAATTCAACCACTGCTAACTCCCATAAAACCCAGCATTTTCCCCTTTCTACAGAAACAACACATCCATCATTCGTGATAAAAATTAAGAAAAGATCATATCCGGCCACCACTCACAATCTCCCGCCCCACCAACTCCAACTCCCCTGTCTCCGCCGTCCGCCGCCGCTCCACCACCCACCGATCCACATATCCATTCGAGCTCGCCGGCGCCTCATGCACGTACGTCAGCCGATCCGCCGCCCCGCTGCCAGACCGACTATGCTGCTGCTGCTGCTGCTGCTGCTGCGGATGCGCCGCCCCCTTCCGCGCCGCCGCCGCCGCCGCCGCTATACCCGGGCTTGGCGACGGCAGCGACGAGGTCGAAAGCGGAGAGGGGGAGGAGGGCGCGACGGCCGCGCTGGCTGGCGGCGACGTCATGTTGGCGAGAGGCGAGGTCGTCGAGGATGGGATTACTGCTGCTGCTGCTGCTGCTGCTGCTGGGGCGGCGCCGGCGTTGGATGCAGCGGGGATGTGCAGCGCCGGCGGAGGCGGCTTCGCGTCGCCGTGCTCGGCTTCGGCGACGTCGTCCTCGGATTCCTCGCTGATGCTTTGCGCGGAGAGAGGGGGCGGGGGCGGGGCGAAGCCGGGCGGGACGGTGATGGTGGGGCTGTTGCGGCTGAGCGGCGAGGGCGAAGGCGAGGAGTCCAGGCCGACGTCAAAGTCGGAGAGAGGGAGGGCTAGGGGCGAGCCGCCGTGGAGGGATTGCGAGCCGTGGCGCGAGGACGTGGTTGCTGGCGAAAGGCCGTCTGGGTTGGTGGAGACCAGGCCCAAAACGCCGGGTGCGCTGGCGGAAGGCGCCATGGGGCTGGAACCTTTGCCCGTGCCGGTGGGAAGGGAGGCGGGGCTGGGGTGATTGGGAGAATTGCTCGAGCTGTGGAGGCTGCTATTGCTTCCTCCGAAAGCACCGCGCCGTAGCTTCATCAGTTGGGATAAGCTCATCTCGTCCTCGTCGAATGTGTAGGGACTCAGGCGGGCCAGTTGGGCGACTCCGGGGCTTGGCATGGCAGCGGACGTGGCCGATGGCGGTCCCCAGTGACCATGGACACTGATGAATGAATTGCGAGTGCTGAACTCGCTTCTCTCTGTGATGGGGGTGAGATTAGGTTCTCTGACAGCGTATCGCCCGCTGGTGCTCCGTCCTAAGGCGTCAACCCCACGAGGACCAAAATACCCTCCATTGGCAAACTGGACCTCATCCGAGCCATAAGCCTGTGCATAGAAGCCGAACTCGCGTCCGTAAAAGCCTTCGTCGTCGCTAGCAAGAGCCTCGGCATTGGCTGCAGCGATGATTGGATCATCTTCTAGATAGCTGTCAATCTCGTCCGTGTCATAGTCTGCATCCTCAAACCCCTTCGGAGGCACAGAGGGGACTCCCGAAGGGGTAAAGAGGTTGCTGTCCTGGCTGAAGCGTCCCTCGTCGGGAACTAGACTCGGTCTAGAGCTATTACCAAAAGCATCATCTCCCTCAGACAGCCCATCGCTGACGTCGCTGTTTACACCATCGTGCCAAGTAAACTTCCCACTCGCAGCTGCTTTGTGAGCAGCCTCTGCCAATGCGCTATGATAGGCGGCGAGGTCGTTGCTAGGCAGGGAAGGCCCGGAGGCTCTTCGAATATAACCATCACTCGTCCGACGCTCTTTGATGCTATTGTGTGGGACACCCAGACTGTTTCGGTCCATTTGATGAGGCTTTTTGTCGACCGGTTCGTCAATCGGACCTTCCAATTCTTCCTCTACGGGTTCAAGAGGAAGACTCTGATGAATTTCGGGAACAGCGGCTCCTGGTTGAGGCTCCGAAGTGGTTGCAATTGGCTTTCGTTCATAGAGTGGATGCGACGGATCGTCAAAAACGGACTCATCAAACTTCTCATCGTCGTTAATACCTGGCTCGTCTATCAAGCCATCATCAAAATACATATCGTCCATAGACTCATCAAGCCCAGAGTCAGCAGAAAGCTCCAAGTGGTACTCGCCACGCGGATTCTTTTCACTAACATCGTTACCTCCATCGCCACGAAAGTATTCAGCCGGTTGAACGGGCGGTGAAGAAATATGTGCAAGTGACGGACTACTATTTTCCGTCTCGGTACGAGCTTTAGACTCAATTTGCTGCGCGAAGGTAGCACCGTGCTCACTGGCTTGTTCTGGAAAGCGTTTTTCAGCGTCCGAGTGGGTGCTTAGAGGGGTGATTGGTCTCCCAAGGTGTATGTTTGACAACGATATGCCAAGCGCAGCTAACGACGAAGGTTGTTGTACTCGCTCAAAGTTCTCGTCTTCCACTTCTGCATTGACTCCTGGAATGGGCTCTTCGTAAACACCGTCATCATCCATCTCATCGTAGTCCTCCATATTCTCCATTCCGTCCTCATATGGATCAAGAGGTTCCGGGGCGCGTTCCTGCTGCTTCCGTGCAACTTGTTGTCGGTGCTTCTCCTCCAATAACTTTTCTTGCGCAATAGAATCTTTGTCCATCATTTGAAAGCTGAATCGGGAAGAATTGCTTGCGTGATGTTTGGGCTGTCTCGTAGGTTGAATCGCAGAATCAGTAGCGGAAGGAGCGCGTGATCTGGTTTTAGGAGGAGATCGCGAAGCTGTGATGTGCTGTGGCATGGGGCTATTGACTGGACTAGCTTCAATGACTGGCGGAAGCTGCGAGCTTAAACCTAAGGCAGCTTCATTTACGTCTTTCGTAGGGCTCTGCCCATGTAAAGACAGCGGCGGCGGAGGTGGCTGCCTTGTGTTGGAGATTGGGCTTGCGTCAAGCTCCTCATCCGACATAAGATTCGCATTTCGTGCAAGGAAATCTGAATTGGCTAGCTCCTCAGCGCGAATTGCCGACTGTCGAGTTCTCGATGTCGTTTCCTCTTCGAAGTGCTCGTGGAATACAGGCGTGTATTCTCTATCGTGGCCAGCTGGGCTGTAGCGATCTGCAGACTGTGGTCGATGAGAGTAAGTGCCATCTTCGGATTTAGGCATGTTCGTAGTCCGGGGGTGAGAAACGGATGAAATAGATTCTTGCGAGTCTGCATCGTTGTAAGAGAAGTTGCGCCTTGGCCGAGGCGCACTAAAGTCGTGAACGAACTTGCCGCGGATTCGAGGATCGTAGTTGTCTGGCATAGTCATAGGCGGAATCGACGGTCCTTTGCTGCTGCTAATGAGCGATTCATCAGACAGCCGTTCCAGAGTTTGTGTCGATCTCCGACGCATGAGCAGTGACATGGGATTTCCGAGGGCGAGTTTTCTCTTGCTGGATTTTGGAGCTTGAGAGGGAATGCCATGTGCCGTCTTCGGAGCTCTGAACCCATCATTCGCTTCAGGAAATGTAGCCACCACAGATGGTCCTGCTTGTACTGGTGATGGAGACGGGGAATCATGCCGATATGTTACATCAGCAGATCGAGAAGCTCCATGGACCGGGCTTTTGTCCCTGATATGGATCCGAGAAGACTCTCCCTTAGCTGGAGCATTCGAAATAAGTCTGGAACTTTTCTGCAGGTCATCATTACTAGAGCCTCGCCTCTCAATCGATGCATTGGGATTGTACGGCGGTGGGGACGACTGTGAGGGCTGCCGGCGTATACTGGGGAGTCCATCGCTGGTTCGGCTTACAGGGTTGTCCAAGTAGCCTTCAGTATCTATTGAATCTTTTCTTGAAGAGCGATTGGTGCCCTTGTCTTGGGAAGCTATCCGAGGTATAGGTGGAAGAATCGGCGGGAATGGAGAAACCGGCGACGGCGAGTGGGCCTTGTCAGACTCGACAGGGCCCGACGGCGGAGACAAGAATGATGGCTCTTCATGTCTGGCTGCAGGTGATTGCAGAGTGGGCAGTTGGTAATGCACGGTACTGATAGGGTTTGGTGACGTCGGGTTCGACCCTGATCTCTTGTGTGGTCGTAGATAGGAAAACATGTCGTCAGACGTTTGTCAGGAAAAGCAAAATTCAAGACGGCTGCTTGCATGCAGACAGGAACAGCTCGAATTGGTAGCTTCGACTTAATCGCAACTTAGGACGGTGAGAGGACAGCTCTGGGTACAATCATCTTGCGCGGCACCTGGAGACGCGCGAATCTGCAGTCTCAGTACCCAAGGTTACGGCCGCGGAAAGAGTTCGTAGATATGGGAGATGGCAGGCGCAAATAGAGGCAGCCAAAGAGGCCAAAGGAAGGAACGGTAATAGTCGATATTGTCGGAGAAGGGCACAGCTTGGGCTGGTGGTTTGAAAGGTCGGAATCTTAGAATAGTACCTCAATTATTTCCAGGACAGGGTTCTGCGGAAACGAGCGCCGGCCCGATCAACTTGCACGAACCGGCAAAGAATATCCTCACGCGAGTATCGTCCTTGCATGATATTTTACACACTGTGATAAAGTTCTCATTTATAAAGTATTAGCGACAATGGATATTATTTGTGCTTCTGGAGCAGGGTATATCTATCCATTCCCGCATGGACTACGACAGTGTGTCGCCAGCTTCAAGAGACGCCAGGCACCAGGCTAAGCTTCAATCGAGCTAGATAAAACTCGCAGAAACGCTTGGACTTCTTCAGAATACCCACGCATACTACACTTCTTTCTTTCCTCCATGCTCGCTATCAGGTGTTATCGCCCCGCTATCCGTCTCCCAACCGTCTGGTCCACTCCGGCGGCGTTGACCTCGTTCCCTCATCGCACCCTTGATCTTCTGACTGACCTCGTTCATGCCCTCGTTTGAGTCCAATGGCGTCAGCCCTTGCATTCTTAGGCCTCCATGCGAGCCGCTGAGTCCAGCATTCGAGCTTGATCGTGAGCGAGCTTTAGTTGGTGTCGAAAAGAGGCCGATGTTCGCAAGATTTTTGAAAGAGTCGTTGCGAGGTAGGTGGCCGTGTGCCGAAGAACCACCTCCAATACTTGCATCGGTTCTGCGATCCTGAGTTGGCGAAGAGGTATTGGAGTCCACGGAGATAGTATCGCTATCTCTCCTCGAATCTTGAGCTCCAGGGGAAGGAAATTCGCCGGGCCTTGAATCTTCTAGGAAAGGATCATGAACGATTCGCGCTTTCTCGAAATCGGGGAACATCTCCGGCCCTAGAGTATTAATGAGCTCCGTAACCTCGGCCGAAAGTGCTGCGCGTCTTTGCCGAAGTTTGACCAACGTGTTGCCAGAGGCTGGATTCAGAGACACGATCAGGGGCCGAAGAGATTTGAAAATGTCCATGCCTATCTCGCCGAATCGAAGTGCCGCAAAAGTGATGGCCGGGAAGAAGACGTAGCCGAATATGACAACGGCCCATAATGGAACGAAATCTGGAACGTATCCTCGAATACGGTTGACTGATGTCCACCAAGTGAGTAAAACAGTGTAAAGGGTATACAGCATCGGTGCAAAAGCCATGGAGACAAGCAGCTTCCACGTTGCCACAACATCTCGTGCTTGGATTTTCACCGTTGAAGCGGCAAGAGCCTCCTTCGACTTGCGATTTGATATCACCTTACCAGCAATGAAGACGGGTGAGAAGAGAATCAAACCGGGAAGCACGCCAGCAGAGAGCACCAGGAGCTTCCCAACTCGCCAAATCAGTGTAAGAAAGACCTTGATCACAGAGAGTTTGGCATATTCCACTTGATGATCTCGAATGTTGAGCTGCAGGAGCTGCTTGTTGTACGCGAGTACGGATTTCTTGAGGTTGACAATTCTTGGATCATCTTTATATTTGGTGTAGCCCTTGACAAGGCGACGATTTAGCTCCACCACTATTGGTAGTGGAAGCTTTTTGTGCTTTGGATTATATAATCGGCGCACAGCTTGAATCAACTGAATCACATATCAGCAAAGAGTTGTCACGTTTTGATCCGTGCATGCACGTACCATGAGCGTATCGTAGTCGGGACTGGTCACAGTAACTGCCACCAGAGCTTGGTACACAGTATCAAGGACTCGCCCAATTGCTTCCCTTCGTTCGCCTTTCTTATACATTTCTACAAGTTCATCCGGAATCTCAACAGCGTTCCCAAACTCTATGACAGCTCGAGATCGAAATTTATGCGCGTGGAAGTAGTTCATGCCCACGGGAACCACCTTGACGCCACAGTTTGGATTGGTGGCAAGCGCTCCAAGAGCCATGATAGCAACACCAGCTTTGAAGTGTCAGTGCAAACAAATGACGCTGCGCAGAATGGCACGACAACACACCTTTTATAGGTAAGAGCTCGGTCCGATCATGGCTACCACCCTCCGGGAAGATGCCAACGCAGCCGCCTTGGTTGAGATGTTCGAAGACTGCATCGTACACTTCAGTCTGGTCGACCTTTGGGGCTACTTTAAAAGGAGTTCCCTCGAAGTTGCCGTTTGCCATTTGCTCCTGATCGTTCCCCTTTCCTGTCAATTGTGCCAGGGCAACTGATCCTTTGAACGGTTTCTTGACTCTGAGTTCCTCGGAGCTGATGATTTCTTGAATCTCGGAACTTGCAGCAGTGTTGTTGACCGATGGTAGAACAACAAGCCCACCGATTTGAT
The DNA here is from genome assembly GCA_021030935.1 of Astrothelium subdiscretum. Taxonomy (NCBI): domain Eukaryota; kingdom Fungi; phylum Ascomycota; class Dothideomycetes; order Trypetheliales; family Trypetheliaceae; genus Astrothelium; species Astrothelium subdiscretum. The sequence goes on from JAGFMW010000014.1 coordinate 62,545, forward strand.
AGTCCTTGCCTTGAAAATCCGTACCCACTCCGCGTACAAGCGTCGGATCATTATCTGGATCTGGAAGGTAGATCTTTCCCTTTGCTGGTTTTGTCATGTCCATTGCACGTCCGACAGAGATAGCACCAGCCATGCCAGCAGCCCATCCTATGAATTTTCTTCGCATCGACTTTTCGGCGATAAGAAAGGCAATTCGTCGCTTTGCTTCATTGCGTACGACTCGCATGAGCATAAGAGGATCAATAAACTAGACCGCGGTTAGACATGTTTGCTTTCTCATTGTGAAGAGGCTGGTCCTACCTGGTTGGCATGAGGTGCTGCAACGAATATGACCGGATCTTTGGGGGGTATCTTCCAAGAGCTACGTGGATGCACTTCTCTGAAGAAGAGGTCCACCAGCACGGTCATAATCCACAACATTACATCGTATGTCCATTTGTTCATCGGCGTAGGCCGCCACTTCTGGGCGTGCTTTGCAGGCATCTTGACGACAAGACGTCGTGGTTCTATAGAGTCGGTGCGAAAGGGTTTGAGAGAATGCTGTAGCTGGGTGGTGGTTGCGAATAACTTTGTAAAGGACAGTTGCAGGATCGACCTTGTCAACACGGTTACCTAATTAGGCATCAAACTGTAGGTAGTGTTTGGCTGGCATATGGGCGGGAAAACGGGGGCACGTTTTTCGGTATGTTCGCTTATTTATATCATGGCACGAGAGGAAGAATTATTTGTATTGTATCGCGCGCGACTTGGTTGAAGACCTAAAAATGTTGGATTGTAGGAAGTGGGGCGCAACGTAGGAGGCGGAAAGATTCTGGGGTTGGGCGGAGCGCCACTGCGATGCAATCTCGAACCGCACCGCCACTAGCGTTTGTCTTTCATTCTCAGCATCTCCTTTAGACCGAGTTTGGTCTGGTCTGGTTTTGAGACGTGATGAAGAAGATTACTGTCTATATTGGTAAAATGCTGCAAATCTCTCCGTTGAATAATTTGACCTTCCTTTGAAGCCGGTTGCTTGTTTCCATTTGGACACTAAGTTTCACGAATGCGGCTAGGCGATCGAGATATGGTCCTGTTATATTCCCTTCCTTCCCAAAGCCGAGATGGCAGGTACACCAGACCGAAAGGAAACACGTCATCCAACTTCTCATTGACTCTCTCATATGGGCTTTTATAGTACAAAATGGAAATCACTCTGATGACACTACACTAACACGACAAAATGCTGGGGAGACCTAAATGTCCAAACTTGAGGTTTTCTTCGTAGAAAGATCCACCCTTGGATATAAAAGGCACACAATTTTTGACCCGTTGTTCAGAACGCCGCTCGCTGTTTTGATAGAAACGAATTAATGGTGATTGGAAAATAAGCCTTTCAACACAGAATCGCCAGCGTCATCAGGATAGACGAAGAAAGCGAGAGCAATGATGATATACCTAGGACAGATTAGCGCCGTATCATGCTCCTAAGCATCATTATACTTACGTCCCAAGGCACATAGCACCTTCGAGATAATTGCTCTTGCCATCTTGGATTAGATAGTTCACGACGAGAACGCTCAAGAAAAACACCACCGTTTCGAAGGTTTGGAAATGGAGCGTCATGGGTCTGTCGATGATCCAGCCAAGAATGACGAGGAATGGTGTGACGAATAAGGCAATTTGCATGCTACTGCCGATTGCAACACCAATAGCCAGGTCCATCTTATCCTTGTACGCAACAACGCAGGCAGTAACGTGCTCAGCGGCGTTGCCAACAATGGGAAGGAGGACGAGACCGATGAACGTTCTCGAGATACCCGATTCTTCGACAATGGCATCAATACTGTCGACTAGGTAATCGGCGCACACGGCGACGAGAACCGTGACGACAACCAAGGCTACTCCGGCCGCGACAGGACTTAGGATTTCCGGTTCCTTTTGTTCTCCTCCACCTTCTTGCTGTTGCTCTTCATCGAAGAGATGCGCATGGGATTTGAGTTGAAAGTAGAGATACAATATGTAGAGCAGTAGGAGAATGATAGCGGTACCATGCGACAAGACAAGAATATTGTTCTCACTCGAAGACTTCGAGTTACTCAGGGCGGCGTAAAGCGTAGCTGGGATGATCAGCGATGCAGAGGCGACTGCCATTAACGATGACATGGTAGACGCGACAGTTGAATTAAACGACTGCTCCTTGTGAACCACGCCGCCAGCAATGAAGCAGCACCCAAGGACCTTGATGATATTGTTAGCTATCTGGACCAGGCGGATGGGACTCTCAAGGACTTACGAGGAGGATATTTGACAGAATGCTGCCCAGCATGCTGGACTGTACAATCCGAATTTGGCCTTCTTTCAAAGCAATGATACTGACCTATTTGGAAACAATCTTAGCTTCTTGCTCTCGTCCAAGTCGAGCGTTCCGCTTACGATCAATTCCACGGCATTTCCAAATGTCGCATTCATCAACCCGCCGAGAGTCTGTCCGAGCTTCGCCGCAAGTTCTTCTGTCGCGAAGCTCAAAAGGGATGCTAACGGGATGATTGCAAGAAAGTTGAGAATAAAGACCGCAGTTGGGTTGACACCAAGAGCTCCCGTGACAATACCAGCAGGAACAAATACCAGAAGAATATTGACGTAGTTGCTACCCAGAACCTGTATTGTCTTGTGCGCGGTAAACATCGGCCATCGTATCAACCGGTTATCGTGTTCCCATAGAGGTCTTTCCGAGGAGCTTCCTGAACCGCCCAAGAGGGGTTGACTTTCGGCCTGCCCATCCACGCGGCCATTCTCTGAGCTTAGCATCGTAAGGGTGTTCTGGCTATTGCTGCGTCGATAGTGGTGGGACTTATGGCGCTTGAGTTTGTCTGCTAGATGTATTAGCAGATGCCACAACTCGGCGGAGCGGACCAGAACAGCTTCTTATTGTCACCAAGAAAATGTAGATGGAGCTTAATAAGTAGGACTATGCCAAGAGACTTGGCGAGAAGACGGCAGTGAAAGTTGCTTACCCATGGTCTCAAGCTTCAGTAAAATCCCGCAGGACCTAAAGTATATCTATCTTTGTGTATGTCCCAAGTGAGCACCTTGTTGTCTTCTATCCTTTACTTTGTCGGACGGGTCACGACGGCAGCAGCGCAAGACCTTTCCTCGGATGTTGGAATTGGCTCCTGAGGCCCTACGAGCGAGCGGATTCAGTAACGAAAGGCGCAAGATGGGCCGGAATATCGTCTTGGGGAGGAGCTTGTGATGGCCCGGAAGCAGGCAGATGTGACGTAGACACGTTTTGCTCCGCCCACTTGCCAAGACTTGGTGACCAACTTCACATACCACCTGGGCACGCACGGCAGCGGAAGCGCTCGGGAGCACAAGGTTACTGAGCTTTCGGTCTGAATATCGTCTGATTCGTCGTCTTTCAACTTTCTAAGTAAACACTAATTCCTTCAATCCACTGAGTATTTCCAGTTCTTGCACAGTGTATATACAACCAAGTCGTGCCAAAATAAAAATTCCATCGTCATAACTCCTGTCGTAATGCCCGCTCGGTGATCAATCCACAAACGGCCCCCTCCCCAGGTAGGACGCCTCTCCATGCCATAAAACAGATATAGTCCTGGTAAATGAGGGAACTCGAATCCAAGTCCACAGTCTCGAAGACGGTGAGACAGGCTTCAGCGACCTTCAATAGTATTGCCTTCACGAGTGGAAGTGAGACCAATGTGCCGGCTGCCTACAGCATAGACTGCCTCCATATGTCTTCGCTTCTGCTGCTCTCGAACATCCGATAAGTACTGATAGGTACCATCGAGTCCTGCAATCTGCTCCTCGATAGAGAGCGCTCTCGTGTCGTTGCGCCGTACCAGCGGACTGACGAGCCTTTGTCGGAGCCCTTCAAGATTGTGTTTCAGTTGCAGCAACTTTTGGTTGTGATCCGTAAGCACATGCTTGTTGTGTACGGTCCGGCTTCGTACAGTCTCGAGCAGCTTCTTATTCTTATCAAACTTCTTTAACTTGTAGGCATCGGCACCCATGATTCGCGACCATAGCGAGGAAAGGAGTTCGTCTTCTTCTCGTTCTTGCTTGTCATTCTCACGCGCTGTAGCCCGTTGCAAATTCTGAAACTTGCGATCAATAGCCTCGAATAACCCAAATAGTATCTGAGCATGTTTGAGCTCCCCAGCAATGCTTTCTTCGAGAACGCTCAGAAACTCGCTAAAGGTTTGCTGCAATACCCGCTTATTGCGCTTGGGAGTAGGTTGCCCAAAAATGCTGGTCAGTAATGCGTCTACTTTTGACGGCAAGCCATCGGCGTTCTCCAAAACTCCTGTCCGAGAAATCATGGCATGTACATTGTCAAAAACCGACGTCATTGTTCCTGGTGGAAAAGCTGAAATCGTTGCGAGCTCACGCTTGGCCCAAGCTATCACAAGAAGGATTCTGAGCGTAATTAGCAGCCGTTATGCCGCTTATATCAATAACTTACCCATCCACGTCCAAGTCAACATGAGCAAAAAACTTCGTTAATTCATGCGCAAGGTCCTTGAAATTCTTGCTGAGGTCATCCAGTTCATCCACAATAATTGCTGAAGAAGTCATATTGGAGGAGCGCATGCTCTCTCCCAGGTCCCATACAGCTATGCCCGTATCTTGCAGATCGCTAATCTGCTGAACGCCATGCTCTGAATAATGTATTAATGGTTCGAAGGATTTCGCTAGGCCGGCCACTTTCACCAGATCTGGAGCGGGCCCAAGGGCAGGGGCTTTGATGAGAACGCGGCACACGCAGAAGGCGACGAGGCCGAAAAATATTGCAAAAAAGGTTGAGATACGGCTCTTGAAGACATTGTCGACTTTAGCGCGCGCCCATGAGAATGCTGTCTCGAACGGCTCAGTGCGGTGTTGAACCTCTGCGCGGAGGGCGAAACGAATATCTGTTATATTAGCAATCATCACGACTGATAGATAATTAGCGCATACAATTGCTCGAATTCTCGGCCACAGGCGCCACTTCGCCAGCATGCGTGACCGATTGCTGCTGCTCTGCGCCAAAGTTGTGAGCAAAGTCGCTATCGCCTTCTGGATATGGTTCTTCACTCTGTCTGGGTGAGCGGCCCTTCTCTGGAGAGGAAGGTAATGGTACGTTTGCTGGTAGAGTGAGATCTCCTTCGTCTGCGCTCTCGTAGCGAGGGCTCGAGTGACGTGATCCAGATTCAGTCCCTTGTCGCGATCCTCCGTTCTTGAACCAACCGCTACCAGCTTTGCGCCACGCCGGCGGGGCCCATGGAGTTTGATGTTCTGATTCCGATTCTGAAAAGTCCGAACGGAAGCCGGAATGACAGGAAGGCATATCGAATACCGGAGAGCGGGGATCGCGATCAGAGTGTTCAAAATCCTCAAGAGAGGCAGCTATTGATGGGTGGTCGTCGTGCATGTTGTCGAATTTGTCGCGAAGTGTGCCGGTCATGGTTGACGCAATTGACATGGGAGCAGGGGAATTATCAAAGCAGAAAGTATGTGTTTGCTTTGCGATTCAAGGTCACCATGCCAGAAGTCACCTGGACGGTGCTGGGGGGATTGATGTCTGTCGTATCTCACGACTTGACAAACACCACTTTTAGGGGATTGTGTTTTAGATGGGTTGTCACAGATTCGCCAATGTCGTTGGGCATGGTCTGAAGTTCACTCGCGTCCAAAAACATGATAAACTGCCAGCCCCGCGACCTCCAAGGGTGGACGTGAAACACAGAGGCTGGCTCTACGTGGCGCTAATAAGTGTCCGAAATTGACACTCGGCCCAAAAATCAACAGACACCCACAACTTGCCCTCGTTTTGTTCAAATTGATGTTGTAAGAAATCAATATTGACTTGTTTGGCTGCTAGCTCTACAAATATTATATAGAAAAGACAAAAGCAGGCTGTGGATGTGTAGTTGGTGTTTATTTGTTGTTGATCCAAGTGTCAATTTCGGACACTTATTAGCGCCACGTAGAGGCTGGGAAGACGTGCGGGACAGAGGTCTTGTCGGGCTTTGATTGGCTGTCGCATGCTGGCGGCGAACACCAATCTGGAGCACAAGAGGGCAACGACTCGTACTCAATTCTTCGCTCTGGAATCCAGTCATCGCTGCCCGGAACGAACGCGAACAATAAAGATGTAGTGAGCGTAGACCTCGGAGCAATTCCTTCGCTTGGTCGCTTTTCTGGCCCGCTTGTTGCCTTTTTGTATGAACCCCACTACTTTATACTTCTCGATTGGGTCAAAATATCTCCCATTTCTGACTGTTGCCTTAATTTGGTCCCACCCTTGTATTGGCAAATTCTAATCAAATCCTTCTATGACCAAGAGATGGAAAGCATTATACCTGCTCCAGCCGCAATAGCAAGGAACTGGGCTAAAGTCTTCCTCAGCTCCGTGCCTCTATCTTTTCCTGTCTCTAAAAGCTCTGGGATCACTCCTACCGTTCCAACATACAGGAATGTTCCCGCAGTCCATGGTAACAACATGTCGCCCCAGCCAAGACTAGTTCCGAACAACCCGGCACCCTCTATGGATGACGACACGTTGGATGCTTGAGGGCCATTTCCAGCTTCTTGGACTGCGATTCCGATAAAGGTGCCAATTACGCAACCAAGCGCAGTAACAAACTGTAAACCCATAGCCTTGTTCTTCGGAAATCCGGATTGAATAAGAAGCGCGAAATCTCCCACCTCTATAGGATCAATTAGTTACAGAGCAAAGGCTGGCGGGCCGTATAACGTACCATGCGGTATCTCGTGGAAAAACACGGCAACACAGGTGGTTGCGCCGACTGTGGGTGACGCATAGAAACTCGAAGACAGTGCAAGGCCGTCAGTGATATTGTGTGTAAAATCCGCGATTAGGTTTAGGTATCCGCTGAGTTTGATATGAGATTCCGGAGAGCTCTCCGATGCTGAGGAGGTTCCTGAGGCACCCCCGTTGGACTCCTTATTTGGCTTTCGAGCACGATGCTTGATATTCTCATTCTCTGCCGCCGATACGCCGCTCGCAATTGCTGTATTTGAGTTCTTGGCTTCGTTCACTGTATGGGAATGCCCGTGATCGTGGCCTTCCTCTCCTCCCGTCGCTATCCGCAGCCCTTTGTCCATAGCCACAAACGTTAAAAACCCAATCATTATGGCAACGCCTAACAAGATGTTTTTATTCGGTTCTACCATCACAAAACGCACATGGTCCTGGGCATCTTCACCCAGAAAGATTTCTGGAAGTAAGTGAAATAAGGTGTCACCTAGTAGGCCGCCGACAGCAAATGCCACCATAATATTCAAGGAGGACGGATCGATGTTTGGAGGGCATAGTGCTAGCAGAAAGTTTGGCGGGCCCGAGATGTATAATGTCGCAAGCAAAGAATTCACAGCAGGGCTCCCAGGGAATATAACAGAAAAGATACGATGTGCCAGACTCGAGGTCTCACTTAGAGAAGCTACTTTGTCCGCATTAAGAGATTGGACGAGAAGACATTGCTACGACAAAGGTTAATATATAGCCGACTCGGCTGCTGCATCAGTAGGATACCTACCTGTAGTTCCTCTTCTATCTGCTGTGTGGACAGCTGGCCAACCAAGTCACCTCCATCCTCACTGAGCTTTTCTGCAACGCAAGCCCCAAATAATGTTATCAGAAGCACGTATAGTGCGAGTGCAGCATTGTACGAGCCACAACGCATAATATATTAAGAAAGCGTTTCAAATGTAAGGATGGCCAGGACAAAAGGAGACTGAAACGTTCACGTTTTCCAGAGCTGGGCTTTGAGACCGATGCGGACCGAATGACGCACGACGCTGGGGCCGCAGACCATTTTTCACAGGCAACGAGCCCTTCCTTTTGCGCTACAAGGTCGCACGACTCGCAAAATTTTCGAAGATGGGTCGCGTGAGGCAGAAAAGGAAGAACAAGTCATCACTGCCCAAAATTCGGCAGCGGCGCAAGAGCAGTCGACCAGTAATCCCCAATCCGGAGATTGCCAAAGAATGGCATGTCAACTTGTGCCTTCTTTTTATTTACAACACTGACAGAAAGGCTCAGGAATCATAAAGAGACTACATCAAGAAATTATGCTCGTTTAGGCCTGGCCTCAAGACTCAATCAGCTAAGCGGGGGGACTGAAAAGAACAAATCTACTCAGTCTTCCGAGTTAGATCGTTCAAATTTTAATATCAAGTCTCAACTCCCTACCAGCCTTCTGCCTTCCGAAGCGCGGGTTGAACGAGACTCAAAGACGGGCAATATTCTTAGGGTTTTAGAGCAAGGCGACACCCGAAAATTCAATCCTCTAAACGATCCTTTAACTGAGCTGGGGGAGCTATCCGAAAATGAGAGCAGTCTGGACTCAGATACCACAAATGATAAGACGTCTCTTGTACAACATCTCGAGCATCGCGCATCTCATGGAGAACGTAAGAACAAGCGAAAGCAGAGCGCTCGGGAGGTTGCGTGGGTGGAAGCGCTAGTGAGGAAGCATGGTGACGACTACAGCAAGATGGTATGGGACAAAGAACTGAATCCTATGCAGCAGAGTATGGGTGATATCAAACGGAGAATCGAACGCTGGAGAGACAGTCAAGTGTGACCATGCTAATGCACGTGAGCGTATGCGAGACTTGTTCGCCTGTACTTGGCTGTACGTCCTCATCAAGTGGTCTGTAGGGAGCAAACATCCACTTGGATTGATGAGACACCCACAGGATTTTCCGCGCTAGGGATTCATTCGTGCCGTCTCTCAGGACTTGTGGTGTCTCTACAGGATGACGAGAGGCGTACGGAATATCAAATGGCAAACACGTTCGAGTGTATAAGACGTCATTGATGTCATCTGTCTGGAGACTAGGGTATATGCAGGAAGAAGTATGCCAGTGGGTCGATGGAGATTCGAATACCAGGTGGTTGGATCGGTAGAGCCAAAGATGGCCGACGGCGTCGTGGATGGGCGTGGTTTTTGCACAAACTACTATCTTACCTGTGGTACCCTCTAAAATCAGTAGCAAATGCCGCCTTGGGGCTGAAGGATTGAATTAGAGCCGCACTGGCAACATGAGGCTATGATGATCTCCCACATGTAGTACGAAGGGCTTCACATAGATAAAAATTTGTCTCGCGCTTATTGCTAAACAAGCTAATACTCCGAACGTTCCGTCGCCAAGACGTACAATATTTTAGGGCTCATCTCATAGCGTTATCATGCAGCCGTTAGCGCCTCGTGGCCAATTACCGCGCCACCTGGGAGACCGGCCAATCAAGCCCGCCATTGGTTTCGCCATCCTTGGCTTTCGACTCCTCCGCCTCTTCTAGAAACATGCAACAAAACTGCAGGTCCCGGATCTGGGGCTCGACCCGAATATGACCCCTGCTTTGTGGTCGCTCGGATGCTCGCTTGGCCTAGGCGTGGCGCATCTGTCACCCGTTGATTGATGGGAGAAACGCGGCGCGGAATTCCCCCTCCGCTATATCACACAATCTTCCGTGTGGAGAACAGAGTCGTGAAGGATGAACAAGAACGTCTAAAGAGATCGCTGAGATGTTTGCAGGTTGCCGTTCCCCGCATGTCCGTTAAACCTAGTCAAGTCACCAGGGCCTCGTGGCGACGAAGGATGTGTGATTTCTGACCATGCCATTGGTACCAGCGCTCCACCCTCCATGCACTTATCTCCAGGGGGCAGGTCACTCTGCCAGGACGAATGCCAACCCACTTTCGGCCAAACAAGTGCGGCTACTTATCAAGGCTAGGGCTCTTAGCCGGCCCAAGACCTTGTGTCGCGCCCCCAGAGAGAGCCCCGATGCAATCTAAGAGGCTTCCGCCAGTTAGGCCCGCCGTATCTCACCTCGCGTGGGTCATGACTTCGTAAATCTGGGGCCCTGTATGGCTCCGCTTTTGATATACAGCGCACGGGAAGGCCGAATCTAGGCAGTGCGCTGTACCCGGCTGGGCCTCCTGCCGGTCAGAGCAGAGGTTGCAGCGAGGGGTGTGGTCGCTCTTAGCGACATGTAACTTTAAAACGAGGTGATCCCCTTGTAAGCACGGCGCTGGTCAATCTTTCATAAGGTCGAAAATCCGTGGTCCTTTCCGTTTTCTTTCCCAGTCCACTCTGCGAGGAAGAGTCCTGCGTTTTTGGGTACTCTGCTATAACCTCACACCATGGAAAAGGACGAGTACGCCGTGAATGCAGACCCCGAGTCCCCTCAGCTCCCTGGCTACACCAATGAACGGAAAGGCTCAGTCCTGGGAGAAGCCGCCGATTTGTACGGCAGTGTCCAAACCGCCGAACAGGTGAGTGATGTAGACGGGAGTCGTGAGTGCTGCTTCGAAAGATCTGACGCGATATCTCATTAGTACGGATATGTTGAACGAGGTCTGAAAAGCCGACATATTCAGTTCATTGCCCTTGGCGGGACAATTGGCACCGGTCTCTTTCTAGGTACAGTGGTCATCCAAGGCGATTTTTCAAATCATTTATTAACGGATTCCAGGTATTGGCTCAGCTCTGGCAGACTATGGACCACTTTCTATTCTATTGGGATACTCGATGACCGGCGTCGCCATATTCGCTATGATGCAATCGCTGGGAGAGATGACGACTTGGCTACCTTTACCCGGTGCAATTCCTCAACTATGCGCTCGCTACGTCGACCCTGCAATGGGTTTCGCTGTGGGATGGAATAACTGGTATTCCTGCGCGCTTACTCTTTGCGCCGAAATCTCGGCGGCTGCGACCGTTATTGGCTTCTGGAACGATGAGATCAATCCCAGTGGTAAGCTTGAAATTAGAGCATTTTCAATTTCGATGACCCGCCGAAACTGACTCTGGGGTAGCGTGGATCACAATTGTCATTGTCCTAATCATCTGCCTCAACATTTTCGCTGTGTCGATATACGGTGAAGCTGAGTTCTGCTTTGCGGCCATCAAGATCATCACGATCGTTGGCTTGCTACTTCTGTAAGTCTGAAAAAGCAAGTCAAACAGTCTCAATAACAGTCTAACCACTATCCACAGAGCGCTCATTATCATGCTTGGCGGTGGACCGAACCACGACCGACTCGGCTTCAGATATTGGAAGCATCCATACACGTCTATGGTTGCTCTACCCTTCGGCACAAACCCGAACACGGGCCGTTTCCTGAGCTTTTTCTCCACACTCGTTAACGCCGCGTTCAGTTACGGAGGTGTCGAGATGGTCGCTGTCGCCGCTGGTGAAGCCGAAAACCCACGCAAGAACATTCCCAAGGCTGTCCGCCGTGTTTTCTGGCGTATTCTTTTCTTTTACGTGCTCGGCTCGCTTGCCATTGGTGTAACTGTGCCCTATACCAACGAGAACCTTACCAGCGACGGCCCGGGTGCTCGATCGTCCCCATGGGTCATTGCGATTGTGAACGCTGGTATTCCGGCCTTGCCGTCGATCATCAACGCGGTTATTTTAACATCGGCTTCTTCGTCAGCTAACGCTTTCCTGTACACTGGGTCGCGTTACCTTTTCGCACTCGCGCAGAACGGGCAGGCTCCGCGCTTCTTCCTCAAGTGTTCTAAGACTGGTGTTCCATACTATGCTGTGGCAGTCACAGCATCCATCTCCCTACTCACTTACATGTCTGCCACTGCTGGGTCTTCGACTGTCTTCGCATGGTTCCAGACTCTGACAACCATCTCCTCTCTCTTCACATGGGTGTCAGTCTTGGTTGCCTACATTAAATTCAAACAGGCTTTGGAGGCCCAGAATGTAGACCGGAACTCCTTGGTCTTCAAGTCTCCCTTCCAACCCTACACTGCCTACATTGCTCTCGTCTTCTTCTCGGTCATCATTCTCTTCAACGGCTGGGAAGTCTTCACCAAGGGGAACTGGAGTGCTCAGGACTTCGTCACAGCTGTAAGTTGCGCTTACCTCAACCAACCCAGCAAATGTCCTAGAATAGCAGCTAACCAAAACTCTAGTATGTCGGAGTTCCCATCTACTTTGGCTTCTACCTATTCTGGAAGATCATCAAGAGGACCAAGCCTGTCAAGCCGGCCGAAGCTGATATCTGGACCGGCAAGGCGGCTGTGGACGCTGAAGTTTGGCCTGAACAGGTGCCGCGGAACTTCTTGGAGAAGGTATGGTTCTGGATTGCGTGAGACATTGCTTTGGCGAATGGGAACACATACAAATGAATTCATGTCTGTGTATGAAACAGCACTAGCATTTGTCTAATAGATGGAGGCTCTCAGCTTCTTTTTTAAACATAACCTGTCAAGCTTGGGGGCGACCCCATCGAGAGGTTCGGAAAATTTAGTCACCTTCATGTTTATGCATTGCTGGAAAGTGGAACGAGTGTAAAGTGCAATAAGACCTGTTAGCAAAACTTGTCTATATCACGAGCCATAACCAATCACTAGATACTAAGGCAGTGTCCGAAGAGATGTCCTAGTCTGTGCCCAGTTTACTTCGTACAGAGCATATCGATTGAGGATCCTCTGATAAGAAATACACTGCTTAAGCTGACTGGGAATTGATAGTAAAGGTACAGGGCGTAGCTCCGAAATAAAGCTTAGAAACGCACCAATCGAATTGGTGGATGCGGTCGTTGCCCGGGACAACAGATTAGCAAACATGGTGGAAATTCCGGTCCACACGACCACTTTTCAGACCTATACCAGCGAAACTATTCCAAACTCCAACATTGACTCCTTGCTTATGGCATGAAAAATCCCTTGCAGGGGCTTGACTCCACTTTTCCTACCACTGGGTCGTGATTCCTGATCTGCGTCTCTCCTCAAGTCCCGGCTGTCACACTCGTTTGACAATCTAAATATGGAGTCTTTGCTCTCAATCGCTTTCGATAACCTATCGTCCAAAGATACTACTCGGCTTCGCAAGGGACTCAAAGAGATTGAAGGATTGCTTGCGCAGCTTTGTCTCCCTCCGTCAGCTCTAGCATCTCCAAGCAAGCGACGCCCCTCCGCCCTCCCTTTGGCTGGTCCAGCATGTGCACGAGCGAAATCGCTGGGCGAATTAGCCTCAGATCCCGCGTTCATAGAATTTTTCCGGTTGCAGGAAAGTTTTGAATGGAACGGTATGTGTGCTCCGTCTCCTTCCTCGCTCATTTGCCTACTAAACGATTTGCTAATGGCGGTCCTCCACAGTGACCAGTCGTCTTCTCACTACGCTCGACAATCTCCTCGGCAATCAGCCTTCGTCCTTCACCGACACGCTCATCCTATCAACGCTCACTCTTCTCCAAGGCCTCTTGCTCTTACATCCACCAAGTCGTCACCTCCTCACCCCATCGCTACCCATGACCTCGATTCTCGACCTCCTCGATGCGACCAATCCCCCACCTGTCCAATCTTCCGCCCTGCTACTCCTCATAATCGCCCTCTTAGGCTGTCCCGCCAACACACGGAATTTCGAGCGACTCGACGGCCTCAGGACCGTGTCGAGCCTCTTCCGAGCTCAGGACACGACGCCCGAGGTGAAACTGAAGGCCGTCGAGTTCTTCTACTTTTACCTGATGGCCGAAGATGCGCCGGCCGCTGCTGGTACTACTACCACTACCACCACCGCATCGGACGAGGACGAGGGACGCGAAGACGATCAGACGGCAACGAGCAAGAGTGCGCCGCCGACGACGGAGACGGTGCCCGCGGACAAGCATGCCGCAAAATTGGCAGAGCTCTTCAGTCGGAGCTTGGATGGTGGCGGTTTCGCGCGAGGAGGTGCGTCGTCGGATCGGGAATGGAGGGTGACGAGGACGTCGCGGGAGAAACGGCAACTACTTGGGCGGTATCTGGGTAACGTAGATGACCTCGTTCGAGACCTAAAGAGGGAATCGCCGTTTGGGTCCGAGGTTTGCTGAAGGATCTGATGCTGGACAAGACATTTTTTTTTCTTTTGTTGGTGGGAATTCGTTCGAGCTCTTCGACGCTGAGTAGCAAATCCGGTTCGGACATGGCGTCTGGTCTCTTGGATTTGCGAAACTTTGGCTTTCCTCCACATCTTTCCTTTCTATTGTGGCGTTCCTGGAAAGCTTCTTCTAGATACCCTTCAGGAGATTTCTGTAAGTTTCATCATCTGGGATGTTCTGTTGCGGTTGTGCAACGCTGGATCGCGATTGAACATATGGGGTTCTTTGGTTCATATCCTTCGAAACAAGTGTATTTGATATCTCATATTTTCCAACTGAATCGGATATTCCAGACCTTCTGGCAACCTAAACCATCTCGACTCGTCTGTGACCAGCTTTTCCCAGAGTGCTTCGTTGCTACTGGACGTGGAGGGCGGCAGCAACGTATGGTCCAGAAGCCAGTGCATTGGATACCGCTTCTCCTTACCCTTCAGCCGTACTGTGGAATAGCTACCTGGACTGTCTACTACAAGGAAGAGTGATCCCTTCTTTAGGCAAGCGCCAAGCCGAAGAAGAAAACGCTGTGTCTCAGACAAAGAAGCCGAATACAATTCGTTGAGCGTGAACAATAGCGTGACAAGATCAACGGCCTGGAGCCATGTCTGGAGTTCTTCAAAATCCATCTTGAGCAAGTCGGCTCGTTCATAGCGACAACTGAATAAATCGGGCCCGACAAACGGCACACTAGCAGCCTTGAGGGAAGCAGAAGCATAGACGGAAAGCTTGGGTGGCTGAACGACGCTTGTGTAGAGATTTTGTACAATAGGGGACCACTCGGCAATGTCAACGACAGTCATATCCAACTTCACGAGCTTTCCTTCTGGAACGTTTGAACTCAGATGATGTATGTGCGCGGCAAACGCGACAATTTCTGCGCCAGCACCTGCTCCAAGACAGGCTACTTGGAAAGAGTTGCCGTCGTGGGCCTGAGACTTATTTGGTGATTCGTTGCGAGTTGATTCACCAGTCCCTTGCGCTGAGACGCAGAAGTCTTGAATGGTGTCAGACAGTACCTGTACATACCCTAAAGCTCGACTAGGACTCCATCGAGCAGAGTATGCTCGCAGATATGCTTCACGCCCAAACGCGGTGCTAAAATCTCGATCATACAGGTGCTTCTTAATCTGCTGGAGGGTCGCAGACAAATCTCCATCAAAATCGTCCGCGAAAGTGGCCTTGAAGACATCGAGTGTACGTTGTTGAAGATCGAACGGGATGGCAGATTCCGGAGAAACTTCTCGCTGTCTTCGTTGTTCATCTTTGGACTTCATCTTTTCTCGGCGACTGCCCCTTTCGGACTGGGCACCGCCCCTGCTGGGGGCCATTGTGATATCTATCGCCTTGACTATCGGGAAATTGCGGTATACGTTCAGCGGCTATCGAAAGGATCGAGCGAATCCTGGTCAGGATCCTCCCTATGTCCAATTTAAGGATCAAAATAGCAATCAGAATGAGGGCAGAGATAAATCCAAATTGCAGTTGGTGTCCAAATCTATTGAATTAGAGTAAGGGGTTCCCCAAGAATGTGTGCGACTTTTTCTATTCCCCATAGAATATGCTCAGTGGTAGTGCGCAAGCGAAAAAAAGAAATGATTGTAGCTTTTCGGACTTGCAGTGGGGGCACCCGAGATTTGTTTCCATTCATGACATAGGCGAGCGCATAATAACGGTTAAAGCGAGATTTTCGGACAAGCCATATAAACATTTCGAAAGTTTTTCGAGGTCGAGTCCAGTTCTTTCAGTTCCAATGTCCTTCAAAATTTCTTGAGCTTTCTATCTCTGAAAAAGTAGTCTCTCCAGCAGTATTACCTTTCCAAAATTATTTCCCGTCATGCGCCTTCCCTACATCCCTGAAGATGTCCAAACAGAGAACGAAGCAGACCAGGCAATCATATCGCGCGTAAAACAACGTCGCGGCGGGAAACTTCTCGAGCTCGACCGCACGCTCCTCCACTCCCCACCAGTCGCCGATGGTTGGAACTCGTTTCTGCTCTCCATCCGCACGCAGACCTCGCTCTCGACTTCCATCCGCGAGTGCGCCATCTGCCGCGTCGCCATCCTGAACCAGGCTTTCTACGAATGGGATCATCACTTACCCATTCTCCTCTCAGACACGGATTTCCCGCCGTCCGGCGCCGATTACATTTTGAAATCGCCCCCTGGTGATGCTGCCCAGCGACTTGGGCTGGCGCAAGGCGCAGGAACGTCCTCGAAGGTCGCTATGACGGCGACTGATTCGCAGCAGACCGGCACGGGGAGCAAGACCGTGGATGCTGTGGTGGACACGGTCTCCCAGGCGGCTACCCACTTACTGCCTACCCAAGGAGGGATCTTGGGCTCGGCCGAGACGTCTTCGGACGAGACTAGAGGCTTGGACGACAAATACCTAGCCGTGCTGGCTTACACAGACGCAATGACCGTATCTGTGTCCGTTCCTGAGGCGGTATTTGCGAATTTGCGCCGCCATTTCGATGATAGGGAAGTGGTCGAGGTGACGTCGACGGTAGCAGCCTACAATTGCGTCTCACGTTTTCTCGTAGCACTGGATGTGGGCGAAAGAGTAGGAGAGAGCGTTGCTAGCGAAGGAGGCGGAGGCCAGGTAGAATGAGTTGCGCCTTATCAATCGTCTATCGGAGTCATTATTTAACAAACTTGGCCGTAAGTCCTCGACTTTTAACATCATCTATCTACTCGCAAGTGCTCCTGCTGCCATCAATTCAAATGTACGCGTCGTGCGTGAATCAATCTTTTACTACTGCGAAGCCAATATTCACGTAGGGAATCGCTCAGATCAAATTGGTGAAGGCGCGGTTGACTGGGGACCGAAGGGGCTTAACGTCCTTGTAGAAATTGACCGTCGCTACCGCACGCTTGGCAACGCCTTCAGGGGTGAACTCGAATTTCTACAGAGCCAAGTCAGCTGGCGACCTCTGTTGTGGATATGAGATACAGAGTACATACCTTATAAACGTCCTTGTACGGAGCGCTCGCACCAAATCTGTTCAGACCGAACTGCTCGTGAGAGTATTTCTCCCATCCCAACGTTGACATGACCTCTACGCTCATGGTTGGAACGCCATCAGGAATGACGCTGAGACGGTAGTCCTTGGACTGAGCATCGAACACCTCGACACATGGCATTGAGACAACTCGTGTCTTGATGCTATGGTTGTCCTTTAAGAATTTGACTGTCTCGAGGCACAAACTGACTTCCGATCCCGTAGAAACAAGCGTGAGATCAGCATTCTTGTCCTCAAGAACAGCATAGCCACCCTTGGTAGCGTGCTCAATGGTAGAGCCCTCGAGCTGGGGCAAGTTCTGACGGGTGAGGGCGAGGATAGATGGTGTTGACTTCGAGGTCAGAGCCATGTAGTAGGCAGCGGACGTCTCGTTGCCATCAGCCGGGCGCCATACCATCATGTTGGGAAGAGCGCGGAAGTGTGCTAGAGTTTCAATAGGTTGATGGGTGGGACCATCTTCACCAAGACCGATGGAGTCGTGTGTGGCAATGTAGATGACGCGCTGGTGAGAAAGAGACGACAAACGGACAGAACCGGAAGCGTACGACACGAAGTTCAAGAAGGTGCCGCCGGCCGGAATTAAGGTACCATAAGCCGAAATGCCGTTCATCATGCCAGCCATTGCGTGTTCACGTACGCCATAGCGCATGTAACGGCCATTCCAGTTGCCAATTCCCGTGCTGGGGGGTTGGAAATCGATGGCGTCCTTCCAGCGAGTGTTATTCGAGCCAGTCAAATCTGCTGACCCAGATATCAACTCCGGAACGATGTCGTGGATCGCTTCCAATACCGCTTCAGAGAGCTTGCGAGATGCAGCGGCCTTATCGGTTGGCTTATAGGTGGGAAGGGCTTTCTGCCACCCTTCAGGTAGGAGGCCACTTAAGCGTCGCTTAATGTCTGCGTGCTCGGCTTTATGCTGTTGCCCGTACTTGCTGAACAGTTGGTTCCATTCTTGTTCCGCAGCAGCGCCTTTCGCAGCGGTCTTGTGATAAAAGTCGTAGACTTCCTGGGGAACGACAAATGACTTTTCGGGGTCAAATCCAAACTTCTGTTTGATTTGCTTGCAATCAGCTTCCTTTAAGGCGTTGCCGTGAACGCCACCGGTACCCTGTTCAGTCGATCCATACCCGATTATTGTTGTCAGCTTGATGACGGAAGGTTTATCTTTGACATCCTGTGCCTTCTTGATCGCAGCCTCGATGCCGTCAAGATCAGTGTTGCCGTCCTTGACCCACTGGGTATGCCAGCCATAGGCCTCGAAACGCTTCAGGACATCCTCGGTAAAGGCACATGCAGTATCTCCATCTGCAGTATCATTGTAAGTAAAGAAGTAAAGAGCAGTTGAAATTGGGGGAAAAAGGCCCTACCAATGGAAATATGGTTATCGTCGTAGATAGCGATGAGGTTCCCGAGCTGGAGGTGACCCGCAGCACTCGCAGCTTCACTTGCAATACCCTCCATAGCGCATCCATCACCAAAAAACATATACGTGTAATTGGTGAACAGGTCGAAGCCTGGCTTATTGAATTCTGCAGCGGTCTTGGCTTGTGCAACGGCCAAGCCGACGGCATTGGAGAAACCCTGGCCCAGTGGACCGGTGGTGACTTCTATACCGGGAGTGTCATGAGCTTCAGGGTGGCCGGGGGTGATACTATCTATTTGCTATGCAGTGTCAATTTCCTGGGTCCGAGTTCGGATGCAGAAGGACAACGGTTACATACACGAAAGCGCTTGATCTCGTCCATCGACACATCATAGCCGAACAAGTGGAGGAGTGAATACTGGAGCATGCATCCGTGTCCGTTCCTGAGCATTCAAAGTCAGCTTGAGTGCTCTACAAAAGCCGTTCCGATCGTTAGGATGCTGGAGAAAGGGAAACCTGGGCTACAATAATCTCCAGCCCTTCGATGGTGCGCGGCATTGATTTGTCAAGAGCCTCTCGAAGAGCAGGCTCTTGAAGCCATTGAGGGTGATGAGTGCTTGGAGACCTACGAAAGAACGAAGCGATCGCGATTGATAAAGTCGGGATTCTTAGGGTTAAAAGTCATGAACTTGTTGAACAAGATGTGAGACGCCGGGGCCAAGCCCATGGGGGCACCCGGGTGGCCGGAATTCGCTTTGAACGTCGCATCGACCTATTATACGGGTTCCCGTTAGCGATTGATGATCTGGAGATGCACAGAACCATCGTTACGGTGACGTTATGGGCGCGAATACGGCAGCAGAAGAAAAGGCACTCACGGCGAGCACTCGAATGGTGTTGATAGCTAGCTGATCAATTTCGCCGTAACCCATCTTTGCGATTTTTGTGGGCAGACAAATTGAAGAGATTCAGAGGAAATTTAGATGTTGGGAGAATGAATGAGGTGCAGTTGGGGCCAAGGGAAGAAGTTGTCAAGAATTTTGAGCTCGGGCGCACCGCGGGGTGCTGGGTTCTGGCTTGACGAGACTCAACGTCACTGGTGGGGCAAATTTTGGGTGAAACAAGCAAAGACGCGGTCAAAACTCGGTGAGCGTGTTACAAAGAGTGGCTACGTCCTGATCTCTTCCGCTCACTGTATTAGGTTCTCTTCAATTTCAGATATATCTCAGCATGTGGCGTTTCCTGGCTCCCTTAAATGTCCACGCTTGCTGAGGTTCCGGAGGGGTCGATTGGAGCTCACTCCGCGACTCCGCCCAGTCCGTCGCTTTGTCAACGCTTTAGGATCGGCTGATTCATGCATCCCTTCCACCCTTCTTGGTACTCCTATCGTAGGTGCCCGTCAACCCGTCATTCTAGCTCAAAGTAGAAGCACTGCCCTGTCAGCGTTGCAGCTTTTCGCCTAGGTCACGCAGAGATCGGGTTCGGAAATTCGAGGAAAATTTGCATCTTCTAACGTACATAGACCACCTCGCTGGCGCTCCTCAGTGCACAAGATAAGGCAAAAGGGTATCTATCAAATAAAAACAAGGGCGCCAAGTAATACAGTCTTCCTCAAAATCCAACCCCAGCGAAATGGAGAGCCAGAGTATGGCTTCATACTGTACAAGAAAGGGTAGTCAAGGGACAGCATTCTACATGTCAAGACACCGACAACATTAGATCTTCACCCTTCCGTGTCGGGGTTATCCGCGGCTCCCACAGCGGACTGCGTAGCACCGTCGTGGGACTGATCGCTGAATCTTCTATCCATGTCACCTCGCGTCCACCGTTTGACTCAGGAACATGGTTTCGTAGGGCATTCGCAAATCTCGATTGTCTCCAACCCGCCATCTGCCAAGGCAGCGCAGCAGGCCCGAGAGTATTGCTGCTGCTTGCTGTCTTGGGGGAATGGAAATTGCTCGAGCCAGCAGACGAGGAGAGGGCGTAAGATTGAGGAAGACCGAGATGACGCTCAATCTCCAGTGCTGCCTTCTCTCCTCGTCGTTTCGTTAGCAAAGTTGATGTAGAACGATTGCTATCTGTGCCATCGTCCAAGCGTGAGATATCGGGCCGCCACGGAGACCGGGAAAGTGAACCCGTGGCCGTCGTATCGAACTGAGGACCGGTCGGACTGCGTCGAGGTACGATCTGGTTAGAGGATCGAGGAATTTTGGGATATCGAATGCTCGAAATCGGCGACTCCTCCACAGGCGACAGTCTCTTTAGTACTTCTTCCGGCGGCGTTGGATCATCCCCAAGAGACTCGAAAGAAGTATCGGAAGTGCAGGAATTGCGACCTGAGTCCAAAATCGTTTGATCAGAGGTGTGCTTGCCGCCGTACGATTTTGATTGCGGATTGTGTTGTGCGGTAGCTGCATTTGGTATGAATGCTGTTCCGTTGTCCGGCTGCGACGGATTACGTTCGCGCTGTAGGCTGTTTTGTTCTCTACTTTGTGAAACTACTTTTGACTGACGTTTGAAACTTGGGGGAATGTTACCCGTGCGGGTTGCTGGCTGAGTCACAGAAACTATGCGTGGTGGGCCGATTGCAGCTGTGTTCGATTTGAGGGCTGTCGGAGGTATATCGAGAGTAAGCGGAGGCGGTTGCTTCTTTTCTGGCAACGAGCTTAGCTCAGTCGCGACCCGTATTGGAGGATTCTCATGCGGGTAGCGACTGTAGATAGGTGACGGAGGCACCGGAAACACCAAGTTCTCAACTCTTCGGCCTGCTCCAGGGTTGTCTTCCTCGAATACAGTTGCCTGTGAAAAATTACTTGCAGGCCTGTTATCGGCGCGTTGCTGCTGCTGGTTGACCAACTCCGGCTTCTTAGGAAGTAGCTGCGACATTGTGCCTACACTTGTATAGCTCGTCGGTGTGTCGTCCTCGTGGCCTTCTGGGCTAATTGCAACACCAATGGATTCTGGTGCAACACCTCGAGACTCCGGTACAGAAGATTTTTGTTCCGTTGCCGCTCGATATTGAGGCGCAGGAGTGATGCCAACTCCTCCGTGCCCTTTTCTTGGATCTTTGGTAACTTTTGGCGGGAAGAAGATCGGCTTGTTAGGAGCAACTTTCTCTGGCAAGGCATTGCCTGAGGGCCTATCTCTTGGGCTGGGCGTGACGGACTCCTCCACCGACCTCAGACGTCTCCTTCTTATGCAAAAGCTTATCAAAATAATGGCTCCTGCAATGAGTACCAGTGACGCTACAGCGGCGACTACTATTCCGGCGACCTGTGCACTTGTTAGGCCTCCACTGGATGCCGCAGTGACTGTTTCAGTCGGTCCAGCGGCCGAGCTTGCAGCAGCTGGAGACATTGACGAGGTCATCGGCATTGGAGACGTCACAGTTGACTTGATCGCGCTTGACGTCGAGCTGGATGAGCCAGAGGACATAGTAGATTTGCCAAGACGAGAAGAAGCCGTATCAGTAGGAATTGAGGAAAGTACTGCAGTAATCGAGAGCGTCTGATGGGTTGGGGAGACATGGTTGCTTTGAGTGTTGCAAACGTCGTAGGCGTTGTCAAGGTCAGCGTTCGAGGGCGTTGAGCATGAAAGCTTAATGCAGCTGAGCGCCCCTTCCCCGAGTGTGAATCCGCCATTATCGTAGTGTGAACAGAGGCAAAATAGGTCGGACAGATCAGGGCAAACAGAAGAAGAATATCCGTCTGAAACGAAAGATGCTAAACAAGATTGGGCGCACGAAGGTATTATATTCCTGACTGTGGAAGGCAACAACTGAAAGACATCCCGACGTAAATTATTAGATGCTATGGCCGGCACAGCAGAGAGATGGTGCCTAGGAGAAAGCAAAGGCATGACCGCAAGGATCTGATAACGGTTTCAAGGTAGCAGAAAAGCTATAGCCTTCATTAAATGACATTCGTCAGCATTGAAACGAGTTGGGAGACTATCATGATATACAGAATGCACAATGAAAGAGGACATGCTCACAAGCTGGTCCGGACTCCCGAAATCCCAGCATGAGGGCTGACGATTTATCTTCGGAAAGTGGCGAGGACGGAAAGGAAGACAGTGTACAGCAGCATATGCACATTACAGCTCAGCACACGGAAAGCACCATGACAAAGAGACCGAGACAATAAAGGAAATTCGTCAGGCAGTGCATGTTTCAAAAGTGAGTTCATCTTCCTCGAGAGGGGATTCTCTCTGGTTGTTATGTATTCGATGACGCCCCCTCGTAGGCGTCGACGCGCCATGGTGCCTGGCGAGCCGTGAAGCGCCCATCCGTCGTCATAGTGAAAGGTGCCAGACCCTGCAGCTGCAGATTGGCGCTGGCTATTGGACGTGAGACGCTCATGTCGAGATATTCTAGTATTGCTGCAGTACAATTTGTTGGCCGTTGTTAGCCTCAGGGTTCGACGGGCGCTTAGCAGTCGACCTAACTAGCACCAAAAAGGGATAGGCCGTCAGTACCTAATTTCTGGAGCAGCTCAGTTCTGTCCACACTCGTTTTGTCTGATATCATTCAAGCATCCTTGAAGCAAAATCAAAGAGATGCTTCATCTTCAGTATGGACTCTGCATGTCTGAGACTGGACTGCAATCGATGTAGCTGTCAACGGTTGTCTGACAGCCCAACAGGCTCTAATGCAGTATTGCTGCAAGTAGGCACTAGCATGGCTGAGAGGTTCTCTCGCATGCTCTGCAGGTGTTACACAGTCACAACTTCAAGACGGCTGTAAAGCTGAGTGAAAGTCTTTTCCGTACTTTTTCGGCCGAGCCTTTTGGCTGTGTACATTCGAGCTTTCGCATGCATACCTATACCCCTAGCTCCAATGGCGTGACTTCGCGGCGACATCGGACCTGCGGGTTTCCGCATCTATTTTAACGAAACCTCATTAAGATTCCGTGTACAACCACGCGGGTAGTCCGGATGCTGCGTACTCGGCTCAGCCCGGATGGTTGGAAATTTGAACATCCGTGACAGCTGCGTTCGAGTGAAGTTCTGATTCTATCCACTTTCCTTAATAACCTGCTCGAACGTCTTGACATATTCTTCAACTTCTTTTGCACCCTCGAGGGTAAAGTCTCGCCTCTTGCCTTCAATAACAATATACGGTACCGCATCCACGCCATTGCTTGCTTGCTCCCTAATGAGCATCTTGACGTCCATGAGCCCTTCATTTTCGTCAGATATGAAGGCTCTGGCTTCTTGCTCATCAACGCCACCCTCGATTGCTGCCTTTAAAAGCGTTTCCTGACTTGATGGATGCCTTTCTTCTTCGAAATATTGCTTATATAATGAGTTGACGATTCTGTCCGCACACCCAGGCCCCGATTGCTCCTGATAGTGCTGTATGAGCCTATGAGCATCAAGAGTGTTTGCTACGAGCCCCCGGAACTTGAAATCGATGCCCTCCTTCACGCCATACCCCCCCATAAGCGTTGTGTACATCTTCATCCTATCCTCTGAATCATTGTACTTGGTTCGTTTGTACCATTCGTATTTGTCCTCGCCCTCTTTGGAAGCTTCTGGGTAAAGTTGATAAGGTGAAAAATGCAGGATGAAGTTTACAGGAGGATTTGTCGCGCGGATTTGGGAGAGAGCAGTAGCAAGGCGCCGTTTTGCGAGGTATGTCCTTCGCTGCGTTAGGTCTATGTGCAAAAGCACATACTCTGACTAGAACTCTTGAGTTAAGACGGTTTGGTATCATACCACGGGCATATTGTGTCCAGGGTAAACGATATTTGAGAATCGTAACCCATCCTTATCGATTTACGATAGCAAGAAGACGAGAAGGTGACTATCGTGCAGATTGGTTCCTGGGTCGTAGGAAAGATGTACTTGGGCCACGCAGTCGCTTTGCTTCTGCCGGTGGAGACGCCTTACCCCGCTTTCCATCCATGATTTAAGTCGCCAGATGTGTGAAGAGCAAAGCACTTAAGCGTAATGTAGGGTTTCACATCCAGACGAAAGCAATAGTGGGAAACCCTGTGTTTGGTGAGCTTTACATGATTGGAGGCACAGCCACCGTATGATTGCCATTGTACACACAGGTTTGAACTATCAGGGTAGTTTGTACATCAAGCTTGTATTCAACAAGCAGCGACACCATAAGTGACGTAGCATTAGAGGGCATAAGGTACCTACCCTTCGACTGGGTAGTCTGAAGGGCGTAACGTGGTTGGACGCTCACAGGTGCACGGGATCAGGGAACCTTGAAGAAACGGTGGAATGTGCGGAGATCTTGGTGACTGCGCCTCATGTGGCAAAGAGCCGCCAAGCAAAGCCACAAGATCGCTCGGATGTGAGTGTTTTTTGCATGGATTGTGATTGTTCATCTTGGCTAGACAATTTAGTGATGACGCGAATGGGGGCGAATCGTGCCGCCGCTCTCCGGATTGTGTTTGCTTCCCGGAGATCGCGTTCCCAGGGCTTTTGGGGAAGCATGAGCACACAATGGCAGTTTCACGATTATTGCTGGCCTAGGCGGGATTCGCTGATGGCAACGGCAACACGAGGCAGGCAGGCATGGCCGATTCGTAGCCAAAAATAAGCGAAATGATGTCCTGCCCGGACGCGATGCCTTGGCCGAATGCTTGCTTATGACGTAGGTAGGCGTGTTGTCGGGCCATCCTTCGCATTCATAAACCAAGCTTGCTTCCTCCTTTGCTGGCTCACCGCAACCCTTGCCCAATCCATCTGCAACCATACAATTCCACAGTCCAGATACAGCAATCGTTGAGTAGTTTGCATACGTCCACATCGTCAAGATGCCTTTCACAGGAAGGTTAGTTTAGCCTCACATCTATTCCAGGCCTGACGAGTTTCATACTAACGGTTTCCTGCAGCGACATCATCAAGATCATCTTCGCCATCATCCTTCCGCCTCTCGGTGTCTTCCTTGAGCGTGGCTGCAATGCAGACTTCCTCATCAACATCTTGCTTACCATTCTGGGTTACATTCCTGGCATCATTCATGCGCTGTAAGTCTTTCCCGCTGACTGAGAGAGGTCTTGCCTGACATCCGTCGCCTAGATACATCATTCTCAAGTTCTGATCGAAGTCCATCTCCTCTGCGATACCCCATCAGCTCACCTCAATGGCCCGTCTGCCGCTTCTGACTTTTAATACCTGCATCTTGCGTTCTCTCGAGGGATTGGTTTCAGCCTTGTGGTCATGATCTAGCATCCTTTGGGTGGAAGGCTTTGGCGACGCTTCGAATGTCTGAATGGCGTCTCATGATAGGAATGGCGCCGTCTCCTTGATGCTAGACCAATCACGGATGGATTAGTTCAAGGGCACCCTTTCCTGTATTATAATGGTTATACCCTTTGAGAATTAATGCTCCTTGTGTCGCAATTGCGTTCGACTCTGTGCAATGCTGCCTTGATACTACAAAGAATCCTCTGCTACGCAACGCCACAAGTTTTAAGTTCATCTCGACTGGTGATGTATGGGCTGCCTGCGGGTGACCGGTCTATAGATACTCAAATTCAGGCTGAGTTTCCGTCCAACAATTACGGGCCGATCCGATTCTTGTCAGGCGTACAAAGTATCACTTCAAAGATCGATGCAGCAACCCTATAGTCAAACCTGCTGAATATACTCGAAAAATTGGTTCTTAAATGAATTGTTTCGCCATATGGGTGTCCTATCAATTTCAATGCTAAGTCTCGATCGACCTTCGCCGTAAGAGCTCGCTTCGTTGAAATTCAACCATTTCACCAACCCGCGGTCAGCTGGGGCTGGAGTGTAAGAATGGACGACCAAGGTGTATACTGTTCACACCACACACTGTAGTCAAAAGCCCATGGGTACCTTGTTCGTAGCCGCTCTCCCAACAGCGCAGTATGAATACTACAGAGCAGGTATCTCCGGTAATTGCTGACCTTCTATGCGACCATAATCGCACCCTTTCCGAGACAGCAAGGCTGTGCTATAATGTCCGCCATGTCCAGGAGGATAATGCGGAAGAGCAAAACTTGGAGACTGTCTTTCAGGATTCATTGCAGCTCAAGTCAAGGCTGAACGAGCTTGAGCACTCGGGTTCGCTCTAGCGATGTGAAGTTCGAAAACGGCCTAATTGCTGACGGAGCCTAGAGAAACGTCCGGCTGGATGGGCTTTGTTCGCTTCGTTCATTAATTGCGAATATCAATTATTCCGAATGAATAAGGTGCCGCTGAGATATAACCCATGGCTGTCGCATTGGGTGGAGGTTGTGCAGTCTTGGCCAAATCTCTCCGACTCAATCGAAGTCCATCCAGGACAATCAGCAACATTACCTGGACTACAGGATATTTCAAGAATTCGGGTGGAGTTCGTTCAGGCTCTTCTATCCTATGATTCGCCTGAGGTAAGACTTTCATTTCATGGGAGACCTCAAATCACGCTGTGCAGCTGAGACTCTGATACCGCGTGCCGTCAGACCTTTGAGCATAGCTCGCCCTTTACGATTTTCCACTACCTCAAGAAGACACCAGTGAAAGATTTCGATATCGATAAATATATACGCATGCTGGAAGAGGAGGGGATCTACGAGCCTTCCGGCACAACCGAAACTATTCAGCGCCGAGTGGAAGTCCTAGCGGAAGCCGTCCCAGGAAGCAAACGTGTCAATAAAGACGACTTGGCTCGGGAACTTGAAAGAGACCCGACCGCTGCACTGAACCAACTCAGGACGCTTCCTGTGGACCTCCAATCTTTGGAACTCATCAATTCACTTCTGTTTTCTGGAGCCTTAGACCATTACGACCCCCCAAGCCTCGCGTTAGATTACGTACAGCATGGGCTCCGCCAGATTGAGCGTATTAGCCCTGAAGATGGGGGACTGGAAGACTCCATTGGAACAAGATCCATAAGCGCCCGGAAGGACGACCAGATCAGGGCAGTCAAGCTGCTGATACTATTTATAAGGAATCTTCTTGGGAGAAACGTCATCAATCCGCAGACAAGCTATTTCGAAATCCAGGAAATTTGTGTTAGATTCATTTGGGTTAAAGAGGTCCGGGATTTTAGGTTCGATCTCGAAGCAGGCGTTTGGTAAGCAAATGATGCTTAGCTGCATTCAGATTCGGCGTTTGGAACCAGTAGCTCCATGGCCCAAGATACCCTCGGAATGATAAAAGGTTTCTCGATTTGAACCGCTGTCTAATCTACGATCTAGTGTTACTGGAGGTGGTAAGAAAAATTGGCTGGTAAGGAATGATGGTATCCTCTTGCTTCTGATACCATGGGAAGAATTATTAGAATCTCCTTTATTTAAGGTGTGACCGGAGAAGGGCCGCGAGGCTCCAGATCCATAGATGATCCGATTATATCCAATGAATCTTACGCCAGAGGATAAAACAATATCTATGACAAAAAGCTGGAATTCAGGTCCTCAAAACGGTTCCGAGAATTCGATTTCTTTTGTCGAATCATATCCGACGAACGGTAAATCGATGTTGTCTCGTGCCTTCGGCTTCCATCTGCTCCTTCCATTGTCCTTCCGTCCAGGTCTCAATTAGTTCTGAGCCTACTTGCCATTCAGTCCCGGTTTCCCTGCCAACTTGCTCCCATAGAGCGGCCCACGTTGCCACATTGTGTCTAAACAACTTGCGACCAGAGGAGGGATGAGTAGATGCGCCGCCATCCACTTGGCCGACCTGCTTACCGAACAGCAAAGCATCTTTCTGCGGCTTCAAAAGGGCAATGACACGCTTTGCCAGCTTCATTTGACGGTCTCTGTCGAAGAGATGGAAGAGGGAAGATGCCTGGATGATATTCATCGTGCCGTCGAGCTGCTTCAATGCCGAGTCTGGATCAAATATATCGGCTGGTATGAATGTCGCGCTAAACTTTTGCTTATCTAAGAATAAGTCATAGCCAAGTTCGATGAAATCCGGACTGATGTCAGAGCCATAAAGGTTCGAAGAAGGGGCACCGTCAAACTCCTAATGGAAAATCAGACCAAGTCAATTCGCGAATACAGGAGCACATGGTGATGACCTACCATTTTGCGCAGAAATTGGCCGAACTATGAGCATCTATTAGCAATAATGAGCAATGATGGCATCGATTGTACCCACGCAACACCCCAGATCCAATATCTTTTGTCCATTCTTAACACGCTCGAGTGCCTCCGGATATGCCGGAAGAGTCTTAATACTCAACTTCAGGAAGTGAAAGCGCCCTAAGAAGTACGTAATGGCGTAAGCACAAGGCTCTTTACCATTGGAAAAAGGAAATTTTACCAATGCATGGAAACGGGTAAATGTCCCATCCGCGCTCTCTCTGCAACCAAGTCAGATATTATTCTAGAAGTAAACGCTTCCAGATCGTCACTCTTCTTCAGAATGAGGCTGGTGAGTCAAAAATGGTAAGGGAAAAAATATGGTAATCTATTTCTGAGCGTCTATTCGGAAATTGGAAGGTGGACATGGAGAAATCAGAAATGGAGCAGGGGTGAGAAGACGGGAAATTGCCTGCAAGACCGGCAGCTCTTGGAAAAGCTCCGTCAAATTGGGAGTGTATCTGGAAAATTGCAGCTGCAATTTTTCTCGATACGATCAGGGACACACTGAGTGTACATCGTTCGGTAAAAATCCGAGCAGCCAGGATCTCCCAGAGTAAACCCTAATCATGTTGGGCTATTCCTTTTCAAGAAGTATCAAAAGCTTATCGACTCTAGCTCGAATAGATCCTGCTTGAGATCTATGGTCTAGATTCGAAACCTGGACATGAAAGCGACTTACGACGTTGGTAATATGAGCCTTGAGTTGGTCTTCGGGAACACCAGCCTTGAGCAGTATCTCTTTCATGTCTGGCTCAATGGTTTCAAGCTCAGGTACGTATCTCGGATACGGGTTGTCGGCGCTCTGGACCATTGCCTTTTCTCGATTCTTCAAGCGATTCGCTATGGCTCTCGTTGCGTCATCCATCGTGTCGGTGTCGTGGTATATGTTGAGATATCCCCTAACGGCAATTCGAATCACAAAAGCAGGGAAATAATGAAGTTTGGCTGCATCCTTGAAGATATAACGACCTTATAAATTCCATTGCAATATTGGAAGTTGCCGACATTGCGATGTATGACGGCATGAAAGCGCTCCGGCATCCTAGTAGTAGTCGGCGAGAGAACGGGCGGGATGCTTTTACTTCCACAATAGCATCAGGACTTGATGCTGAATTTCTGCTCGAAAACATCCTAATCTGAGATACGTATCCTAGGGCGGAAGAGGTCCGCGTCTATTGGGTATACACAACGGCGATGTTCGAATAGTTTCGCGCAGTAAGGCAGTCCGTACCACTGTCAACATCCAAGTGTTGAATGCAGCTGGCACATGCTCGGTACCTGGGTTAATTAGTCGCGTCTCATCCGAACGGCCGGCCGTTTTGCGCCTGCCTAAGACGGCGATCGGTAAAAGGTCCGGCCCGGTGCTATGCGCTCTACTCCCCCTCCACCATATGTCCTGCCCTCTTCTCTCGCACCCTTGGGTTATCATGCCACCAATCCCTTTCCCAGATATGCTCCTGCACAACTGCCTGGCTCAGGTACCTCGGAGCCGCTGGGCCGAAAATGAACCGAAATACTCAGGCATCCACAGTCGTCTCGAGTCGTGTGTGCTCACGTAGGTAGGTAGTCACCCGACTGCACTTTTAGTCACATCTGCTCGCGTGCACTGGCTAGCTCCTCCATGGACTCTGGGGTTCTGACAGTCGACCGGACTGTCGTCTGGCTCTCCGCTCCAATCGGAGGAGCAGAACCTTAACTTCAACCCTCGCGGAGGATTTGCTGGTGTGGCGATGTAGGTTCCTTCTATGGCGTTATCAAGACAAATGCACGCTGCGAGGTGCCAAAGGAACATCAGAAGGAGGAAAGACCAAATAGGGACAAGACCACGACAACATTGCTGGCCTTAACTATCATTGGACGCTACCCCACTTCATATACCTTTGATAAGACATTAGACAACCTCAGCAAATCTGCGCTGATAAGGACCGGTAGCAAAAGCATGCCATGCTCGTGAGCAATCACGCCGACCTTGACATGCATAGATCGACAGGCTTTTTTAGCTGTTCTTGCTAACTGTGACTAGAGAGTCCCTGCGGATGAAATGGCGTTAGACGATCCCAGCAATTGCGGCCATCCTTCTGCTTATACAGCGACTGAAGGTACTGACGATCATACATTTACCCGTAAGTGTCGTCGGATAGTAGATCGGATGGCGGTCATCAATCAGCGGCGTCGAGGAAACGCTCCGAAGCAGATCTACAATCCACCCCCAGGAAAAACCGCGCCATGCGACAGCGTCTGCTGTACAAAATAAACAACGCAGGGTCCTATCTAAGGTAGTGACCCATCAGCAATGCCCGCCACCAGACCCTGCCTCTCTGTATGTAGCTTGACATGCAGGATCCTGGCGGATTGGTCGATCTCCTGCCTGACCTGAACAGATCCCCATGACCATCTCGGACCCTGAATTCTTCTGTTGACATGATTCCCGGGGGTTTGTATGGTGGGATTTCAGGACTATCGTGAACCACGACGTTTTGATATGAATGTGGAAGGTGCCATCTGCCATAGGATATTCAGGATTTCAAGAGGAGCCCACCAGGGACCCTTGAATAGGCTTCACTGCAGAAGTGAGATAGCAATTGTCCGATGCCGTAGGTTGGTGTATAAAAGCCTCTGTCATTTCTCTGTCCGGTCCGAGTTTTTTTGTCAAACGTCAAGTTTTGAATATTCTTACTCTCGTACATTGCCTGCTCTCCAGCACAAGTCTTATCTCAAACAGAGGTAAAGCCCAGGATATTTGCATTCGTTGCCCATCATGAAGTACTCTCTTGCCTTCATCGCCAGCTTGCTCTCTGCCAGCGAGGTTCTCGCTGCTCCTCGTACTGCCCTTCGCCGTGCCGCCCACGAAAAGCGTCTATCTGGCTCACGCACTACCAAGCCCTTCACCGCAGCAAACATCACTGCTGATATTGAGGGTCCCAGCTCAGTGGAAGCCACCGAATACAGCACCAACTGGGCAGGTGCCGCTCTTGTTGGCTCCGGCTACACTTCTGTCAAGGGAACATTCACAGTCCCGACCGTGAGCGTTCCCTCAGGGGGTAGCTCGAGGACGGCCTACTCAGCATCCGCTTGGGTCGGTATTGATGGATACACTTGCTCGAGTGCAATCTTACAGACTGGTCTCGACTTCACCATCCAGAATGGTGCCGTCTCCTACGATGCCTGGTACGAGTGGTACCCAGCAAACGCTTATGACTTCTCTGGCATCTCCTTCTCGGCCGGTGACACTGTGACCGTCAGCATCCAGGCTACTAGTAAGACCAGCGGAACTGGTAAGTACTATTCCTAATGCTCACATTGGACTTGCACTCATCATGTATCAGCTACCATTCAAAACGTGTCCAAGGGCCAGTCGGTATCGCACACCTTCTCTGGCCAGAGTGCTTCGCTTTGCGAGACCAATGCCGAATGGATCGTCGAAGACTTTGAAGAAATCACTAGCAGTGGTGCATCGCAGGTCCCATTTGCTAACTTCGGCAGGGTCACGTTCACCGGTATGTTCTACGTTAGGACAATGTAATCATGACCTAATACTGATTTCTCGTAACAGGCGCCTCTCCATCGGTCTCCGGCTCAGATATCATCGACATGACCTCGTCCAACGGCAACACCGTCATCGCGAGCGCCTCTACCTCCGGCTCCAGCGAGGTCATTGTCACCTACCAGTAAGCCATAAAGGTTTCTGGAGTACTACTTCTTTTTTGCGGACGAGAGTCATAAAGTTTCGGTGTGTCTAGGGAGCTCCGGCGGGATGTCTGATGCTGCCGTTCACCCGCGCCTTGCCAGTGGAAGGGATTCGGTCGGTAGAGAGATGCACGGCGTGCCCGCTAGTCTAATTTCCCCCGCATGAACCTTTTAATGAAATAATTCTTGTTTAAAAGGCACTTGAGTTCCGTAATAGCTTCTGGTGAAGACGCAATCGCGTGCATAAGTCGCTTGTGGCGTTACGCTTCTTCTGCCCGGAAATGCAACTCTACCATCAAGGGCTTGTGTTTGGGATAGCAATGCATGCGGGATGCAGTTCGGGCGTCAGGCCGAATCCGCCGTGGCGCCGTTAAGCTTTTGTGCCAAGTCACCACTAGCCCAGGGCAAATAATTTGTTGTGTTCTTGAAGCTGTTTTTCTGGACTGACCTGCCCTTGCTCTTACTGTGGGCACGGGGAATCTTATCTGCGATATTATGTGCCAGGGAAACGGCCGATAGCCTTGCTTATCTTGAGGGCTGTTCTCGCTCACCCTCGCATTCTGAACCGTGCGTAGATGACTCGTGTGGAGAGTTAGGCGGCGCGGGCCGAACGATCACAGCCATTGGACAGTGGCCTCCACACCCTAATATTGTCTATCGATTGTTGATCATGAGTAAGGGCCAGTCTACGATCCAACATATGTCCTGCTCGACGGATTCGGCTGTCATTGCCCTTGGAGGTGGTCAGACAGCTGCAGGAGAGCTGGACGAGAACCGTCACTCCGGTACTTCGTATCGCGTCTGGGGTATCCGGATTTTGGGAATTCGAAGTGCAGATGCAACAAGAGCATGGGACGCTACCCACGAACAGTCCCTTGAGCCGATGTTCGGCGCTCCAGTAAGTAGAACATAGGCTCACCAATTGCCGAATAATTCAAGATACAAGATAACTGGGAACATACAGTTACTTGTTACCTTGTAGCTACCTCTTCCTTGGCTTTGCCGAGGTGCAGGGGAGAACCCAATCTTGATGCTTGCAAGAGGGAAAGGCTGATTCGGATAAGGAAGGTTGATAATCTGCGCTAAGAAGAGAGAAGACCCAAGTACTGTCGCGGTATTACCCACTTCCATTTGCTACCTCGTATTCTCTTTTTTTTTTTTTTAACTTTTTGCTTATTCGTTAATATGCATGCAAGGGAGATCATTGGCGTTGTGGCTTGATCCTTCCGTCTTGTGGAATGGCACTCATGCGTATTCTTTTTTGGAAGCAAAGATGTTGCTAAAAACTATTGATGACGGGGTGTAGCTCCGTACGTACCGATATTGGCCGGCGAAGTGGCCATAAGGATTGAGGGTTGTGGCCAGAATGCCCCGCAGCCCACCACGTCAACACGTCTGTGCAAACGCGAAGGAAACAAAAAATTGAATTTTCTCCGGTATCCTATGATCCTATCTCGGAATTCGACCACCAGCTCAGTCTAATTGTAGGCCTTCACTCGGCCTGGCTTCCCCTCCCATTAAGCTCTAGATATGAGTGAAATCACCCATTCAACAATCAAAGGTAAGTCATACGGACCAGCTATCGAACTCAGTTGGACTAACGTTGGTAGATGGCTGGTTCCGCGAAATATCTGACATGTGGCCTGGCCAAGCTATGACACTCAAAGTCAATCAGGTGCTACATCATGAGAAGAGTAAATATCAAGATGTTCTCATCTTCGAATCAAGCGATTACGGTACCGTCCTGGTGCTGGACAACGTCATCCAATGTACGGAACGGGATGAGTTCTCGTAAGTGGAAATACAGTGGGCAAGAATGCAAGACTAAGCAGTAGAGTAGCTATCAAGAGATGATCACACATCTGGCCATGAACGCACACCCGAACCCAAAGAAAGTCCTTGTCATCGGCGGTGGAGACGGTGGCGTCTTGCGCGAGGTTGTGAAGCACGATACAGTAGAAGAGGCAATCCTATGCGACATTGACGAGGCGGTGATTCGCCTTTCGAAGAAATATCTCCCAGGCATGTCGGTCGGCTTCCAGGTTCGTAATTTATCACTCCAGAACAACAATTCCTCGTTTCAATCTCAATTGGGTCTGATTCTTTCCATATTCAGCACCCAGCCGTCAAGACACACATCGGCGATGGTTTCAAGTTCCTCGAGGAGCGTAAGAACGAGTTCGACGTCATTATCACGGATTCCAGCGATCCAGAGGGCCCGGCAGAATCACTGTTCCAGAAGCCGTACTTCGAGCTCCTGAATGCGGCATTGCGTGACGGTGGTGTCATCACTACCCAAGGTTGTAAGCCCCCTCTTCTTAAGCATCCCTCCAGCATAGTCTTTCTTCTCTACGCGTCCTCCACCCCCGTGCAACACACAGAAAGAAAGTGGCAATTTGCTAATTGATCTTGCAATAGCCGAGAATCAATGGCTGCATCTATCCCTGATTTCGAAGTTAAAAAAGTCATGCAAAGAAGTCTTCCCTACCGTCGAGTACGCTTACACTACAATACCCACGTACCCATCCGGCCAAATAGGCTTTATGGTCTGCTGTAAGGACCCAAACCGAGACGTGACGACGCCGTTACGGACATGGAGCAAGGAGGAAGAGGAAAAGCTCTGTCGATATTACAGTGCGGAAATTCACAAGGCCGCATTTGTCTTGCCAACCTTTGCACGTAAGGCGTTGAGATAAGCCGGGTCGTTGTTAATGGCGAAGAGATCTCGTGAACCATTCGTTCACTGGAACGGACATGTGGGTCCCGTACATGATTGCGGGTCCTATGGAGATACCTGAGCACCCAGCTCAAATCGCGAACTAAAACATCAGCAGAGGTGGCGGCGTGTATGATACAGCTCGAAATACCGTCGATTCCGACAGAAGATACCATGAAAATGAGAAATTAAGCATTTCAGCATCGAGCAGGTTTTGGACAGCTTGTCTCTCTCTGAGGTGTTGTTATTGTTGTCTATGGCAAATCGGCACAACCCCAGACGAGCAAGGCAAATCCCGTTGTCTTTACCTCGACCGCGTGCTCAGCTGGAGAAGGCGCGGCGCAATGCATACATTACAGTTTTGTTTTCAAAATGCATTGAGATGCCAGAAGATACCGACAACAGCCTCAGCCTTCAAACCAGAACCCCAATCATTGCAACCCCGTAAAACCCCTCCCCAATTAATAAGATTTTTTGCAAAGTGAAAGAAGGAAGATTTAGTGATCATGTGACCGGCCCTTTGCTCTATACTCTAAAGAACAAATGCGAGCAATGTTCCTACATCTGCTGCGCA
The DNA here is from genome assembly GCA_021030935.1 of Astrothelium subdiscretum. NCBI lineage: Eukaryota > Fungi > Ascomycota > Dothideomycetes > Trypetheliales > Trypetheliaceae > Astrothelium > Astrothelium subdiscretum. The sequence continues at coordinate 97,858 of JAGFMW010000014.1, forward strand.
AAATCCTCCCCTGGAGTGAGGTGAATCGAATGCAAAGGACCAAGTGTAATGTAGTGATAGAAAAGGCCTTGCAAAGGCAGAAACGAATGCGAGGTCCTGCCTCCACCGGCCGAAGTGTTTCGTTGAAAAGGAAAAAAAAGGAAACAAAAGGTTGTGAGCGCCGTGAGGCTGTGATGCACATAGTGCGTCTATTTGAATGCCCATACTTAATGCCTGAAGAGACAATGCTTGCAGAGTAACGCCACTCAAATGCGCAACTATGTTGGGTATCTCTTCTGGTTCAGAAAAAAAGCAGTGATCCGATATACTCCAATAAGAAAAAGAAAATCGTGTAACTGGGCGACTACCAGCGCTGAGTGATTGGTCTTGAAGCCCTTCCAACTCCATAGTACAAACTAAACAGGCGTGTAGTACATTGGAAAATAATTAGAGCGGTGGACTGTTCCAAGTCATTGAGTTGGTACGACTGAAGGCAGGATTGCCACCGTTCGAATCTGTCGTTTTGCGACGTTGGGATGGGGTTCGTGTGAAGACGCGTTTGAAGAATTTGGCCGATTCGGGCGCAGGAGTGGGAGGCTCGGAGGACACACTGGGCTGTTCCTTCCGGATTCTGACAAATAAAGTGGAGAAGAGATACTGCTCGCCATTGGCGTCGAACAACGGAAGATGGCGATAGCCCTCTTGCAAGCTGCTCAATTTGGCAGTGAAGGTTGCAAGAGAGTGCCGATCAGAGGTACCCCGACCGTCAGTAGAGTTCATAACGCTCCATCGGACGAAGACCAAACTCGGGTATCGAGTCTCGAGGCTGAGCGTGAAAGTCTCCTTGAAATAAGGGTCATACCCATTACGATGGACAGGCCTGGTGAGCCTCCTCAGCGGAGATCCTAGGCCGGAAACACTATTTCGGTCGGATGCGTCTCGGCCGCCCTCACCTACCGCGATCCCTTGACGCTTGTCGTCGGCGCTGAACATTTCGAATTCGACGTAAGGATTAATATTTGCTTCAGAACTCAGACCCCGCGGCCGCGGAAGTTGTTGCGCAGAAATGATATCCACGGAGAATTTGATGAGCTTCTTGGCCGTCCTAGAAACAAGTTCGGCACCGGATTCTACGCGAGGCCTCGTCTGACGCATCTCCTCGGGCTTAAGAACAAAGCCGCTACGGTCAGAGCCTGCAGCGAACATCGCATCGTTGATCTGCATGTTGACATCATATGTTTGCCAGTTCAGAGCCGCCATCTGAACACCAGAGCGCCAGTAACGGATGGGGTCGAAATTTGTTGATGACACGCGCCAACTGGAGGGATAGACTCGCATGAGATATCGGACATTATGCTTCTCGAGCAAAGCCTTATTGTCTGGGTCCTTACGATACACGTTTTCAAAAGTGCGTTCAGCGAACGAGAAGACATGATTATAAGTTCTGCTTTCAGCGGCTCTGAAACCCGCATATTTGATACCTTGAGTATATACGCCAAGGTCACCGAGAACCTTGACGATGTTACTCGTCTTCTTCTTCTTTTTGTTGTTGTCCGGAGCAGGCGCCACCTGATAATCACTTTCTTCCGCAGACGAGGAAGGACTTGCTGTAGTGCCAGAAGCCGACGTAAATGAGCCGTGTTGAGGAGCCCAATACGAAGTTGCCGAGTATTCAGTGGGACTGACAGATACCGGACTTGAAATTAAAGGTGGAGTCGATATGCTTGCGCCATCGCTTGTTCCAGACTGAGAATAGGGGGTACTCAGGCTGCGCTGACGACCCGTGGCCGGCATGTCCCGCATCACAGCCCCTTCGTCCGCCTGCTGCGAGGACTTGACTTTGATCAGAATCTTTCCTTTCAATTCCTCAGGTGAGGGTAGGGAAACTGCATTGGTCATAATAGGCTCAAGCAGAAGCTGATCCCCGAATTTGTCTTTCATAATCTGAGTCATTGTAGCCTGTTGCTCTGGGTTGCAATGAACCTCAAGCGAGACGATGAGCGGATAGGCAGAAGAGACGAAGGCATGCTTGGCAATGACATCAATGCAATCCGAGAAAAGAACCTTAGAAGTCAAAGTGCGACCGTGCACAACAACCGGCCTTCCATCAGCGCCATCCCAGCAGTCGATCTCAATGCAGCGACATCCTTTCTGGAGCGCACTGATGTAAGCCTCAGTGCTCGACTCACCCGCCACTTGTCGTCCGAGCAAATAAGTGTTGTGAGAACTTGAAATGAAATACTCGTTCAGGGGTCTATCCAGAGGCTGGGTAGGTCCAGCTTGAGCGAGTGCGGAGTTGTCGGGTGAGGACAGAAAGCTTTGGAATCCAGCAGAGCCCATTTTGACTGGCAGTGGCTCTGCCCCCGGTTCGGTGTTGCTCACTTTGGGCTTGTCGACTTTGGCATGCTTTTCGAACACGTACTTCCAATGTGCCAAGCGGCCTTCCACGTCCACGCCCTGAGTATCTCGCAAAAATATCAAGAAATGATCAAGATCTAACTCTTCAGACGAATTGGGTGTGACAGTCTTGAAAATACGTTTGATGTCATTTCGCTCCTTTAGGCGTTTCACAAATTGCTCGAACTGCTGGAATCGAAGGAACCCAGTCCCAGCCTCATCAACTTTCTGGAATTGCGCTAGGAGCGCGTTCTCTGTGCAATGAATGTGCAAGTTCTTACAAACCTGACGCACTTCTGTAAGGTCCATGCGCTCTTCGCTTTCGGCGTGGTCAATTCCTAGCTTCTTGACCATTTCCTGTTTCCAGAGAAATTTGATTGTTTTCGCACCAGAGCCAGCCAAACCCTCCATGACTTCTGCTCGACTCCTGGCGATCCCATCCAGTGTCCTAGTCCATAGGCCAAAGATGTAATCACTTGGAGCAATCAAGTGCATCATCTTCCAAGTTCGAGTTTTTGATTGACTCGGATTTGAATAAAGAATAGTAAGCCATCGACTCTCCAGCTCAGCGGGCACCCCGAATTCTTCGCGATAGTTTCTAGCTTCGGCTCCGATCCTAAGCTCACGGATGTCGTCAATGTAGAACTGTTTGCTGCTCTTGGCTGGATCCCAACAAACTTTTGCTGCGTCGAAATTGATGTAGAATTTCAAGTCTTTTCGTTTTTTGCGGGTCACTTTGGTAAGGAATGTGCCTTGCTCTAGTATCAGGGGCCTTGTAGGTCCAATACCCCCTCCAATATCGGAATTCTGCCTCGAGACTGTACGGGTGGAGATGCCAAGGGGATTGCTCCTACCGTCTGGACCGAAAATGGAGCTTCCATCCTCAAACGTGTCGTCTGCGTCGAGGTCCAAATCAGAGACATCATGTTGGGGGTCCGAGGTAGTCCTGCTGTCGCTTCTACGCCTCACGACAACGGGTCCAGCACTCTGATCACGCGCACTTGTGCTCGCCGCTGACGGGCGACGCCGAGTAAGTTTGCTTGAAGCGCCGCGCGATAGTCTTCTGATTAAGCCTGTCCGAGAACTTCCTGCTAGAGCCTGGCTCATTGAATTCGGAGGGGAAGTAGGAGACGGGGTTTGTAGCGGAATCATTGGAGATGCTGGGAGAGAAAGTGCTGGTGACACGATTGAGAGCGGCGGAAACTCAGCAGTAAGAGAATTGGGTGTTGATGCGGGATCCAAAGCCAAGCGTGATGGACTAGGCGAGGGACTATTTCGAGATGAGGGAGCGCTAACAGCAGACGCTGGGGTCACAGTCATAGGTATCTCTGTGATGACATTGACTTGGTGAGTCCGTGGTTTGCGGGGAAAGGAACTGTTTGAACGCTGTCTACCAGGTCGCGTGCCGTCGCCAACGACGGTAGACTCGTTCGGTGGAGCTGACGAGACGGTCATGGTGTGGAATGTTATCGAATATAGGCGGTTGCCTTCTTGCGTCCTGCGTCAAGGAGAATGCATGATGAGGAACAAACAAAACTTTTTTTGAGCAGTATGGTACAACGAAACCGGCCAAAGGGCACCAATCGGATGGGTGTGGGCGTAGAGAGAGGGGGGATCGAGCGCCAGTACGTATCCCTAGGCCATAATCGTGTTGCTTCAAAATCTAATAGATCTGCACAGTCCCTGGCGTCGAGGGATGGGAGTTACTTCGCGCGGTAAGCGGGAGAGGCGGGCGAGCAAGGTGCTATGCAGCCACTAGGGCATACACGCCTGTCTGTACGTCTCGTTAGATTGATGCACGAGGTTGGGAGGGGCTGTTAGCCTACAATGCCGGGTCTGATGTTTTGCGCCCTGCTACTGGGCGGGCCGCAGTGGTCTTGCTTCCGGTGGTAGATCCAGCTGCAGAGGCCGACGGATGTGGTCTAATGCACAGAAACGCAGAGTCGAGGCCACAGCGTGAGGCTGACGGGTGCTGCAGAGGGAATGATGCGGCCGAACAAAGATAGTACGCAATGCCAGGCGTGGATACTTTTAAGGACAGACAACGCGGCAGCGACGCACGCAATGGGAAACGGTTGGCGGGAGCCGGGGCAGACCGAATGGGAGTCAGCAATGAGCGTGGCAGGATGGGGCGGAGATCTTAAGGAATGGCAGAGCAAGGATGGAGACGGTGGGAAAGCAGGAGGTACCCGGGCGGGGGTTGCGGAGAAGCGCGGTGAGGCGGTGATGTTGGAGTGATGAATGAAGCTGGGAAGCAAAGACCTGAGTGGACCTTGGGCGAAGTATCGAGAAAATTGGGCGTGGCCCAGCAGCCAACCCTTGCAACCTTCTTCCCCACGATTCCCGCCGGCTCGCACACGTCGTTTCTGGAAGGCGGCGGAATGAGGCCCTCAGCATGCGAGAGTGATTGGTGTCGTGTCTCACACACGCAGCAGAGACATCAGACGCAAAGCATGCCGTCGTCTCTTCTACGCGACCCGCCCAAAATGTGCGCATTGTTGCGCACCGGTTTGTTCATCCGGTTTTCTGTACCTGACGCTAGAAGCACCGCTAGCCGCCGAGTTTCCATCCAAACGAAGATCCCTGCCGGCCTGCGTCATCGCTCGACCGCGGGAGTCGTTTCAGCTCTCCGATCCCGTCATTTGGGTGCGAAAAAAATGCGGCGACGGCAAAAGCAAAAGAAAAAACAAAAGAAGCCATCTATCGCACGCTGCGCTCGAGCTCACCATACCCGTACGCCGCACTCGAGCGCCGTCTCCTGCCAAGCTGCTGCACCTCACCTTACCTGACCAATGCGATCGCAATTCTGACGAGCAGGTGCATACGGGAAGCGAGTTGGCTGGGGTACATGAGCGGCAAGATACTTTGCTTGGTTGTCAAATATTGATGACACCTCCCACCGTGAAACGCTAAGGATGCTCATGCACTTTCTGCATCCTGCATAAGCATCTGCATTCGTCTAATGGCAGCTGAAACGGAGCCCGCCGCCCAGAGCCTTACCTACATGTCTTTTACCTCGTGACCAATACGTACAAAGGTATGTTGTTGGTCTGCGGCCGAAGCCACGCTTTCTGGGGGCTAGCTGTTCTCGGCACGTAGAGCGAATGAATTGCTTTAGTGCTGTTGCCCGTGGACCTTCCTCGGCAGGGAGTGCTAATTGTGGGCTGCTTACTTGGCGGGTCGTGAGGCCTACGCCGATACGTACCCCGAGTCCTCCTCCATGGCCGCGTGGAGGCATGGGTCCAGTTACTTGGTTGGCCCACCGCGGATCTGCCGAGGCCACGCGGGCGACGAGATTAGTACGTAGGGAGCAGATGGCCACAGCCGTTGGTCGACCAGCCGGAGCAGTCCCCGGCCCGACAGACACCCACCTTATCTTAGTACGATAGGTATCTTTTGCCAACTTAGCGAAATGCAATTTGGCCACTCGAAACTATCGGCAGCCGTTGCATGCATCAACGGGTAGAGCTCATCAAAGTCGGCATTGGATCAGCCCGCTCCTCTCATCAAGCTGACATCCAGCCTGATGGCTGAATCGTTGTAGCACAGCCATTCAGGAGCGAACCCCTGGCTTACGGCCCCGGCCAATGGAGGCTGGCTCCCTGTACATTCGCAAGCCTGACGTATACTGACGAGATCTGTACTGCCTGAAAAGCATATTCCTCAAGGAGCAAGCCGAGTCTATATCGAGCCATGGCGATAAAGTTTTGCCAATTCAGGACGTATTCGTCAGCCTTGCGAAAAGTTGTGTGAAGAGCGGTGTACTACTCTGTTGGGCCTTCTAATCCAAGCAAATGAGTGGCGGAGCGGCAAATGCGCCCGAATACGGAGCACCACTTGCCCCTCGCTCCTACAGATTGCTGTTTTACTGACGGTCACCTCTGTACTCCGTAGCTCATCGTATTACTACCAAAAACGTCATCCTCCAGATCAATGGTGTATCGACATATTCAAGACCGCATATTCTCTATCGACTCTGGCCCTCAAAGGGGAAATCCTTCTAGAACAATTCTATCGAGGCTGCAGGAACGCCACAATGTCTCATTCGAGCTCGGACCCAGGCCTCGGGCTTTGCAGGGAAACACGATGTTGTGCAGCAGAGAAAAGGGCCCCCCATCATCCATGAGGCGATTGTGGGGTGCATACGCGCGATTCCATTCATAGCAACAACGACGTTTCAGATCAGTAATCTCCCAACGAGATCCATGATCCGGGGTTTCGAAGAAAATTCTCAACTTTGGTACGGCGTGAGAACTACAATAAGCGTGAAGCTAGCCTTCATACACACGTGTTTCATGAGCCCCACTCCTGCATCCGTTGTAATTTTCAGGTTCTGTTGAGGCCCTGTTGAGCACCGCAAACTTCAAAGCTGAGTTGGCGCTGATAAAGGTTGAAGCAATCGTATCAACTAGTTCATGCCGCAGATGCGATACAAGATTCTTTCATGGTTTCCATTCCTTCGCAAGGGTGTTCTGTGTTCAGGCGTAAAGTTTTCCGAGCCATCTTTTACCCATGTTTTCGCTCAACGTCTCGACATTGTTGCCTATTAATTTCCCAATCTTGGTCGCCAGGATCCGCTGGCAACTATCGGACGACTTGGCGCCTTGCGTCTGCTACTCAATCTTATACAGCTAAGAAGGTATGGTCGAAAATCTATTTTTTTCTCGACGGCTTTGCTACACTCTACCGTCTTTTGTACACCTTATCCTAAACTTGCCAAGAGCTTCACTTCCCTGCCTATCTCATATTCACAAGCTGGGAACTTGGCATATTATTGCGAGTAGACGCAGCAGCAACCGAAGGATCTTCAATTGAGACGGAATATTCCAGTCTTTGTCTAGCACGGTCCATGCTACTCTCATCAGGCGCCTCGAAGAATGGCGCTGCAGAATCCAGTGACGAGGTTTTGGATGGCAATGCAGCCATCGACCACGCCGAGGCTTGAGGAATCCCACTTTGAAGTGATCGACGAGCATGTTGGGGTGAAAGCACATGTAAGTCGTAGTCGGTTGCATCTTCGAACACGAATTGCCTCCAGAGCTCATCTTCACGTCTTGTTGGAGGTAGCGCTGGTGAAGTTCTTCCAAGCCCATTCACTGGTTCAAGGAAGGTCTCTCGCTGAGACGAGTTTGATTGAGGGAATTCATCGCCCTGGACTTCGTCGCTGCGCAATTGGGAAATACGTGTATCTATATTCTCTAATGTTTGACCTCTTTCCTTTCCTTCAGCAAATTGGATTCCCGTAATAATGTCGGGATCGCTATAGTGCGAAGCTTCGTCCGTCCCCTTCGTGGCTTTTATGGACTGATTTCTCTCCGTACATCCAACGCTAATCGCTGGTTTTGTCGTTTCCTTAGGCAAAGCCAGCAAAGTCCTCCACATGTCCTCGGTTTCGTTTACGTTCGAGGCTTGACCCTGCCAACCAGGGTTTTTAGTAGCGATATCTTGAAATTCAGGATTGTATCCTAAGACAGGTCGATTTATCAGGTTTTCTCGAGCCGTATCCCTTATACCAGCGGAGACGGGACTACTAAGAAGTCGACTATCTTGATTTTCTAAGTTCCGGCCGTCGGAAACGCATTGCGGTGGAGTATTATGGCTAAACGAAGACCGTAAGAGAACTTGCAGCGGCTCACTTAGGTTTGTAGCATTATCCTCTAATCTCAGTCCATGAACTTGGGGGGAAATGAGAAGCGGGCTCTGCCTTTTAACCCCCTCTTCCGCGTCCAGCAACATAGAGTCTGGCGAGAGGTCACGATGGCACGCATCTAGATCGCGCGCATTATTATCTGATGCTTGCGTTTGTGTTTGCAGAGCATCTTCTCCAATCTGCACACGAATTCGACCCGGCATACCTCCGAGAGCTCCGCTCATTAGAGGAACTTCTCCATATTCGTTGTCATCGAGGCCTGACAAGTGATCTCTCTGGCCATCGATCAGGCGATGTTCCTCCCTATGCAGCTTTCGCCTTTTTCCGAACTTGCGCCGGCTAACTTGCGGTGATAATCCCCATTGTACTGGTCTGACAGAATCAAGCTCCAACCAGTCGCTTTGCTGCAGTAGTCTCTTGCGACACGCCTCCAGTTCTTCTAATGGCTCAGAGGTTTGCCTTCTTGAGATGTTTCTCTGGTCGCTACCTCGATCGGCACTTCCATGAATATGTCTAAGTCCAAGTGTCGGAGGATTGCACTGTTGAGAATGCCCAGCTGTAGCGGAAAATGCATTCGTCTTCATATCTGGAGAAGCACGCTTGTCAAACGAAGGATTGACAGATTTTTGGTGATGCCTATTTCGCCTTTCGTGTTTCGTTGCTTGTTTGTGTGACTTCGCCTCATCGATCCGAAATCCAGAGTCGATTGGCTGTGAAGCTTTGTAAGCCGTTCGACCTTTGCGTTCTGTTTTGGATGGATGAGTGTCTACCGGTGGGGCTAGGGATTGTGAAAACATTCTACCTGGAGGAAACGCTTTTGTCAAAGACGGGGTAGGCGGTCTCCCGTCCTGTGTTCTGGTTCTTTGCTTCGCGAAAAAGGCCTTTTGTCGATTAATGAGCCCGCAAGCCCCATGCTTGTGTCTCCGTAGCTTGCCGCCTGTCCAATTCATGCTGCAAACCTCTTACCATGCTTCGAACTTTTGTCGCATAGAAGTAAGAAAAGGAAAGAAAGATATGTTGGTTGCTTTCTTAGTTGTGGTTGAGCTTGGGAAGAGACAAAGCGAGGATATCGAAAGATAAACGCCTTGTACGTTAGAATAAGCGCTCCATGCGCTCGTCCCTATAGGGCATTCACGATCTAGAGACTTGCTTTCACTGACTGACAGACTTTGTTGCTCCCCTTTGAATTACGTTCATTCGCGAGAGCTGTTGACCCCTGAAAGTTAAAGCACAAGCCAGCTTCGCATACACGCCTGCGCCGCTCCGTGCACGATCCACCTCTGTGCACCCGGGCACGGAGCGGCGCAGGCGTGTTGTTGTTGCGTGGTAAATGGAAATCGCTCAATTGCTTCAATAGAAAGACAGGGGAGAAACGCGACCCCAGCAGGCTCGCGCAGAAAAGCCTTTAACCTGTCATATACGCGGTAACGCGTCAAGGAGGTGACGCGCGCGTGTCCTCGCGCCCGGTTTCAAGATTTCGTCACTACGTTTCTCAAGGCAAAGGCACTACCACTAGCGAGACCTATTTATTGCTCTCCAATTTATAGACTAGGTTATTATTCTAATTTACTGCTTTCAATCAATTCTGCTTCTAACAAATGGTATGCGGTAGTTGGGACACAACAAACGTGCCGCTTTGAACACCAGCTTGAGGTGTTCACCAGTTCCGACAGCAGGGGCTAATTTTTCTCTAAGGCTCGCAATTATTTGAACGATTGCCAACGCTTTCCGGTAGCAATATTCGCCGCCCAGGAAAGGCGTTGAGACGGTTAAACCCATCATTTTGAAATCCTCTCTACCTGTTTGGATCAAAAGTATTACCATCGAGTCTCAAATCACGATCGGTGGGTTACCTCTCCCAATGACCAACTAATTCCTTCGATCCAGTGGGAAAGAACTCAACAAAAAGTCAAAAGGAAGGGTCAAAAGGAATGTGCAAGTACATTATCTATCTCGATTGAGAGGGAAGTATTCTTAACCAATAAGGAACTCTCTTCGGTTGGGAAACAAGCTTCTCAACCAACTCCGGAACCATCTCTTTCCAATTTGACACTCCCTTATTTAAACCTCTCTTCGACACCTCAGCTTGACTCGAAGCCTCTGCAGTTTACTCTTTCTTTTAATCGTTCCTCGCCACCGATCGTTGATCCGCCACATTCGGATCCAGAATCTATTCCTTCTCCTCGTACGCTTCAACGTCGTGAGTTTTCGGATACCACGTACCTTAATCGACTTGGAAGAACTCCTGTTGCCTTCCAACAGCGTATTGGTCGAACCACTTATTCAACAAGGTCAAGAACTCCCTGACGACGCCGCCAAACTACAGCATTGTGCACGTACACACACAGCACAATGGGTGACGCCGACGTCAGGACCAGCGCATGGCGCCTTGTTGAAGTGGGCCGAGTCGTCCTCTTCAATTTCGGTCCGTGCACGGGCAGACTGGCTGCTATTGTCGAGATCATCGATCATAAGCGTGTCCTCCTCGATGGTCCCTCAGAGAATCCGGACATGGCTGTACCAAGACAAGCAACGCCTCTCGCAAACGTCTCATTAACACATCTCGTCATACCAAAGGTACCACGGGCAATCGGAAATGGGCCACTAAAGGCTGCATGGCAGAAGGAGGAAGTGGAGGAGAAGTGGGGGGAGAGCAACTGGGCCCAGAGCCGGGAACGAAGCAAGAAGAGGAGAGCATTGACCGATTTCGAGAGGTTCAGATTTAAGAGGATGAGGAAATAGGCCAGATTCGAGCAGAAGAACCTTTACCAGATCCCTTTTGTTAGGGCAGGCACCCAGGGCAGGCACCACAAGCAGTCCAACAAATGGTAGCTGGGACAACATCTGCCCCTCTGGACCTACATCAGATTCTTCGGACGCTAGCTAGAAGTGTCCATCGAAATCCACATCGGATTCGACGTCAATTTTTGGTTCATCCAGATTTGCAATCTCCTCAACGATTGCCAATGCTTTTGGTCGCCACTTGAGCTTCCCAGGAAAAGCGTTGAGGCGGTTAATCCCGTCATTCTCAAACTTATCTTTCCTGTTTGAATCAAAAGCCGTACAATCGAACCTCGAATCATGATCAATGAATAACACTTCTTAACGATCGATTGATTCCTTCGATTCTCAACCGCTAACCTCCCACAACCTTGCATGACCTCTCAGGACCTCTCAAAATCGCTCACGACCTCTTTTTCGGCCTCTCGGGTATCGGACTCGAAAGAAACTACTTACACCAGGAGTTACACCTCCAGAGTACGCATCGGAAGCCACATCGGAGCCAACGTATATCTGCTGTCATACCACAACGGGAAGCAGGAATTAGGATCACAGAGATGGACACAGAGATGGACATAGAGATGGAGATGGAGACGCTAAGGACAGCTTCGTTCTTTTGACTGGGGGAATTGTTAGGGCAGGCACCCAGGGCAGGCACCACAAGCAGGGAAGGTGCATATCCACCTATCTCTACCTCATTCATCCCCTCTCATCCTGTACATCATCTTCATGCTTTTCACAATTAATCTCATTTTGCTCTAACACCTTCTATTCTCCAAATCGAATCCATCGTTGAGCGCCAGGATGGATGGGATGGACAACGGTATCAACGAATCTGTTCCGTAATCGAATGTAGACAATTTGGCATAGATTCAACGAGAAAACCCTTGATTGGCCGACGCTTGAGTACAAAACCACTTTCCGATATTAGCATGTTGAGAACTGAGTGTACAAAAAAACGTCCGTGCCTGCACCTGCACTGTCTGGCGACCTCAGCAGCCGAAGGAATAGACAGCAATAATGACAATGCAGCAGTGCCTTGCTGTGTTGAAACTCGTCCGGACCGGAGGAAACCCATTGAGTTCTGGTGCTAGCCAAAACACGAGTCTTTGTGTGTAGATTTTTATACACTTTTGGAGACTCGCACTAAAAGAGAGCGGAGATTTAAATGGCAACTTTGAACTACCTAGCTAGACTAAAAAAGAAAAGCTATTCTCCGATTTGGAGAGCGTGCTGACGCTGCCTGCTAAACTCGAGGATCCTGCCCTATCAGGCAATCTTACTGGCGTCTGACAATAATACCTTACAGCAAGCAAATCACCCAAGCGATACGTGCGGATTACCTCTCCCGTCAAAAATCGCGCAAACAAATACTATCATACGCGACATGATGTCAATCTTGGAGCCAAAGACAAGGATTAGGGCGCTTGCAATCCTTTTATAAGCGTTTCTGCAGGCGAGCACGTTTAGAGAGCATGTAGCAAAGCATACTCTTCTGCAATGCAAGGCCAGCAATGGATATCAAGAGTGGATTGACATGTGATCGGATGACGGACCGATTAAGGGGACTCGGGGGGGCTTCCGAACTCACCCGCCCTTCTCAACTGCTGAAAGAAGCTTCTCAGTTTCAATCCTCCAATGGCAGATCGATGATCCGGCTCAGATTCTGTTTGATGGCCTACCCTTTTGCGTCGAGATGAGGTAGTACCGTTGCTAGAACCGACTTGTTCCCTACAGCGACTATTTATTGAGGGGCACTGAATGACGTCAGCTCCATTGGCGACTCATCACTGCCGTAGAAGTCGCTTGTGTAGCCAAAGGCGGTCAGGATTGATTCGTCGAGCGCCACTGCCGTGTTGCAGGCCGCTGTTTTCGACGAAAATAAAACGGTACCGCGAATTTTGCGTATGGCGAATGGCACCTAAGGCGGCCCAGGCGCAGCAGGAGCATCAGTGCACTGTATGATGCTTGGAGACAGTCTATGGCTTTTGCTCGCAGGGATGCCATTACCAAAGAACGAATGACCTCCTAGCCAGTCTCGCACGCGTGTGATAGGCTTGGCGCTAAACTTCGCCGTCTGCAGATTCTGTGTTGCATCGAAACCGCCCCACTAGAAGTGTGGGTGAGTGCCTTAACTGTTCCCTCGGTGGAACTCGAGAACCTGGCTTGGACAACGGGTGAGGACCACTGTTGGCAAAACTCCATTATGGCCAGGACCGGGAGCAATCTCTTATATAAGAGACACCGCCTCAGAACCACTGTTTTTCCTTTTCAGCTTTTCTTCGCATTTCGGAATACCAAATCTTCAAGGCCTTGTCTTCGAGATTTAACATCTCATTACGACATATTCGTTCCTGTGTTTCGACCTCTCGTCGCATAAATTGCTCTACTCACCCGTGGCTTCAAGCAATTCTGTGACAATGTCGACTCCTTCCACTTTGAAGCCTCCTCAAAGCGAGAAAAATCATGTCCGGCGACTCAGTGGCCAGGATGCCGCCGGGGAAGACCTTACCAAGGGTCCTACCGTCGTTGTTCCTCCTAAACACCTTATGGCTCCTTCTGATGCTCACGAAGTGGCTGCATCGATTGAGCTTGCCAGGCATCAGCTCGAGGAATATACTTTGCCTTCGGGTAGTAGTCCATCCACCCCTTCTGAATGTGAAGTTACGGATAGGTTTGCCTTTGCGTTCGATATCGATGGCGTGCTCATTCGGGGAGGAAAGCCTATTCCCGAGGCTGTCGAGGCGATGAAGCTCCTAAATGGACAGAACGACTACGGCGTGAAGATGTGAGTCTTGTGAACGCGCTCCCCATGATGTTCAGCATCTCATTCATCACAGTCCATACATCTTCGTTACCAATGGCGGTGGTAAGACCGAACAAGAGCGTTGCAGACAGCTCAGCGACCAACTGGAAATGGAAGTGTCTCCCGGGCAATTCATCTGCGGACACACTCCAATGCGTGAGATGGCTCAAAAATACCAAACCGTCCTCGTGGTTGGCGGAGAAGGAGAAAAATGTCGGCATGTTGCTGAGGGCTATGGATTCAAGGACGTTGTCACCCCTGGCGATATCATCAAGGATAACACAGACACAACACCCTTTCGCAAACTCACTGATGAGGAATGGAAAAACTCACGTGCGCGGAACTTCAACCAACATGAGATCGAAGCCATTTTCGTTTTCGCAGACAGCAGGGACTGGGCCGGAGATCAACAAATCATTCTCGACCTTCTCATGTCAAAGAAAGGACGTCTAGGTACCCGCTCGGACAATTTCGATGAAGGCCCACCTGTGTTCTTCTCCCACAACGACGTCATCTGGTCAACTTCACATGAGCTTTCTCGGATCGGCATGGGTGCGCTGCGTGCATCTCTCGAAGCTATGTTCAAGGCTGTCACGGGGAAGGAACTTAAGACTACTGCATATGGCAAACCTCAGATTGGCACTTTCCAATTTGCGACACGGTTGCTTCAGCAATGGCGCAAGGATACGCATGGGATCGACCAACCCCCAAACACGGTCTATTTCGTTGGGGATACCCCAGAGTCTGACATCCGAGGTACCAACGATTTCAATAGCCAGAGTGAGAATACCTGGTTTTCCATTCTCGTCCGGACTGGCGTATACAAGGAGGGCACCAAGCCTAAATTCGCGCCCAAGGCTACGGTTGACAATGTCCTTGAAGCTGTGAAGTTTGCCCTTGAGCGCGAACACAAGAAAACACTCAAGGAGAAAGCAGCTGCGCAAGGCAATACCATTGTCGAATAAATCAAGATTCTTTTCGTCTCGAGCTAATTCATACGAATCACGGCCGAACTCTTCTGCATTCTATGGCGTTTTATGGAAGGTTCAGATGTCGCTTTGGGATGATACCACCAGGCTGTCACTGCAAAGATATGCAGCAAATCCACAAATGATACGAGCAGTGCGATCAATGAAGAATCGTCAAGCCATATAGCTCAAACGCATAGACGTTAGGTACGCTTATGGGGGGCTGATATGGGGGATACCGGATGGCGGGATGCGGTTTGACCTGGACTTAGTTATTCTAATTCTAGATTCTCTCTCAATATACCCGATGGTGTACTGCAGCCAAGCGAGTCCATTACTAGATAGTTGGTAATGGAGCAATAACAGGCACTATGCCGCATCTATCGATACCCCAGCATCTCTTCGATTACTCACGTCGCGACTATGTCCGAAGTCGGTGAGCCCACCACCCCAGAAAGACGCACTCCAGCTGGCCCCGCATTGCGCGAATTAAGTAGGTCAGGGAATAGCCGGCTGCGTACAGCAACAACCCCCGAGGCTGCTGGAAGGTCACAGCGAACAATAGCCTCCTGGCTCGATCGCCAGTGTAGATGACGTTGCAAACTATGCACGACACAGCCCTTGTCCCGTTGCATGGTTCGAGGTCTTGGCTACCACTCCTAATGCTGACGTGCATACTGCCTGCAGCGACGCTTCTTGGGATGAGGTGCATGCATTTGCTGCCACATGGGTGATGTGCATCGAACGCTTTGCATCTGTCTCGGTAACCGTTTTTGGAGTAGCTTGGAATAGGTCATACTCGGTCCAACTCGTCGCCGTCAGCCTCACTTTTCCGGATACCCGTTGAATAATTGAGTGGCGGAGACTGAGATGGGACGGCAGGACATCGGTAGCTTCTACCAGCGAGGGGTATCTCGTTTCGTATCTGGCTCAGGAGATTCCTCGTTAGAACTCCACATATGCAATGAATGCGAACGCCCAGGATTTGCAGGTGGAGTCCATTTTCCTTCCTTTTGCCGAGGCCTGCAAATGCATGAAAAAAAAGCAGCCTGTAGAAATGTTGTTGCGGCAGTTCAAAGCTGTGCCGCCATCGGAGTCCTGCTAAAGATAGTCTTTCTTCTTTGCGGTCCGAGTATACTGGTTGAGCCTCCACTCCACGTCGCCATCTTTATTTTCAGCTGTGCCCTGCCGTATTTCGAACAGTTTCATGGTCATCCGGGGCCCGACCTCTGCCAGCTCAACGCTTTGATAACCGGTACGCACAAACACGTGATGTCTGACCTCTATGCTATCCTCAAAATTGCGAAACGTGACAATGCGACTGCCAAGCTTGTTCTTGGATGTCAGTGCTTCCCGTGGAGGAAAGAGATGCTTTAGAACCTGCACGACGCGTTTGCCCAAGGAGGTTGCAAAGCCTTCGAATATAAGATGCGGATATGATTCAGATACAGTGCCAGCGGCTGAATCTGGGATATCGTGACGTAAAAGAACATTGTGGAGGGAGAAGGATGCGGTAGGCCCGTGGGGAAGGTGCGAGATTGTGAGCGCTGTCGGTGTACCTCGGTGCTCGTGGAGCAGAATAATATCTGACAGCGCTGAGGCTGTTGCAGAAGAGACCAGATTTGGAAGCACGAGGGTACCGCGGTTCAAGCGTATTGAGGTTGGTAACAGTAGGCGAATCTCTTTTGCGAAAGCGCTCAGTCGACTGGAAGGCGAGCGCGAAGTGGTTATGAGGACACGCGGGTCAACTATGCCGGAAAGGTGGGCATATTCGTCGTCAAGAGCAAGTTCTTCCTCCGTCGTCCGGTCCGCGCGAGACTCATCGTACTTGTAGTCCTGTCGGAGAGATTTGTCGTTCGCGATAGCAGGGTCAAGAGGTTTGCCAGAAGCTAGGGAGGATCGGAGAGCCGCTCGCTTTTGTGCTATTTCAGCATCCCGCAGCGTAAGTGCGCGGCGATAGAGGTAATCCCGTCGCTGACGGGCTTGTCGTCGCTAAGAAAAAAAATTCAATCAAAGGCCAGGCAAGAGACGCGACACAATACTTACTATCATGACCGGGGATGGAATTGGGGAGAAAGAGCAATCTTGGTGGGGAGAGTAGGAGAAGAAAATCGAGTAGCCGTCGGCGAAGCGAGACGCGGGACCGAGGGGCTTCTACTTCTTCCTGCTAGGTAGGCCAAGGCTCGTCCATGACTCTACCTAATTCTACCCTGCAGATTGTGTGCCCATTTCCTGTCCTTCGACCTCACCTACGTGCGCATCGGGCCCTCCTGACCATTAATTCTCAGACAGCCTAAGACTGTCCTGCACTCTCCCGCATGGAAAACGCCCGAAATCTCGCCACAAACGCTCAGCACCCCCAGTCTTCATCCTTCTGAACCTGCCTGACCCAACTACCTACCTTTCACAAAAATTTACCTCCGAATAAATAGAGAATCACAGCCTCGCGCACCGTATGATGGATGGCGACGCCTTCACGCACCTAGGTAACCACCTGATCGCCGATTCTGCCTCCGCTATCAATGCCGGTGAGGACGATGAAAGTATCCTTGATCATGGCCGCGCCGGGCTAGGTGGCGGATCTCGTCGCCGCAGAGTGGATGACGATGAAGAGACGGATGTTTTCGACGATGATGACATGGAGAGCATGGCTAGCATGGCCGTCGATGGCGCAAACGGCAAACCAGGCCCAAAACCAGAGGAGGAAGTTGAACTTCCGCCACATGCTTGCGCGTATGTCGACTGTTCGCGCACCTTTTAAGGACGAAACGCTAACATCAAGGCTTCAAGCTATTGCGGTATCCACAATTCTGGCAGTGTTGTCAAGTGCTTGGCGTGCAATAAATGGTTCTGCAGTGCACGCGGCAATACTTCTTCGTCCCACATCATCAATCACCTTGTTCGAGCGCGCCATAAAGAGGTTCAACTTCACCCCGCTTCTTCACTTGGAGATACAATCCTAGAATGCTACAATTGCGGCACCAAAAATGTCTTCCTTCTGGGTTTCATCCCGGCAAAGTCGGATACTGTCGTCGTTTTATTGTGTCGTCAGCCCTGCGCCGCGATTCCATCGTCCAAAGACATGAATTGGGATACCTCGAGATGGCAACCACTGATTGAAGACCGTTCTTTCCTCCCATGGCTCGTTGCAGCCCCTTCAGACCAGGAGCAGCTCCGGGCTCGTCACCTTAGTCCACAAATGATTGCGAGGCTGGAGGAAATGTGGAAAGAAAATTCCAACGCTACTATCGCTGATCTTGAAAAGGGGGCTGGTGTCGATGACGAACCAGCGCCAGTCCTTCTTCGATACGACGATGCTTACCAATATCAGAACGTGTTCGGACCTCTGGTCAAGATTGAGGCAGATTATGATAAGAAGCTCAAAGAGTCACAATCGCAGGATGGACTCATTGTTCGATGGGATTTTGGCCTCAACAACAAGCACCTCGCGAGCTTCGTCCTACCTAAATTAGAGCTCGGAGACGTCAAACTGGCTGTTGGCGACGAAATGCGATTGCGATACACCGGTGAACTTCGACCGCACTGGGAGGGCGTTGGCTATGTCATCAAGATCCCAAATAACCAATCCGACGAAGTCACCATCGAATTGCGTACAAAGGGTGACCA
The DNA here is from genome assembly GCA_021030935.1 of Astrothelium subdiscretum. NCBI lineage: Eukaryota > Fungi > Ascomycota > Dothideomycetes > Trypetheliales > Trypetheliaceae > Astrothelium > Astrothelium subdiscretum. The sequence continues at coordinate 116,066 of JAGFMW010000014.1, forward strand.
CAAGTCCGTCCCTACTGAGTGTACCCACAATTTCAGCGCCGATTATGTCTGGAAGGCCACCTCGTTCGATCGCATGCAGCACGCCATGAAGACTTTCGCTATCGATGAAATGAGCGTCTCCGGTTACATTTTCCATCGCTTGCTAGGACATGAGGTAGCAGCTGCTCCTATGAAAACCCAGATCCCTCGCAAATTCAGCGTTCCAGGCTTACCGGATCTTAACGCCAGTCAGATCAATGCTGTCAAGAGTGTGATTCAAAAGCCACTTAGCTTGATCCAAGGCCCTCCCGGCACAGGAAAGACCGTCACCTCCGCTACTATAATTTACCATCTGGCAAAGATCAACGGAGGTCAGGTCTTGGTCTGTGCACCTTCCAACGTCGCTGTGGATCAGTTGTGCGAGCGAATCCACCGTACAGGTCTGAAGACTGTTCGTGTCACGGCAAAATCGCGTGAAGACGTCGAATCTCCCGTCGGCTTCTTGTCTCTTCATGAGCAAGTCAGGATGAACGATACGAACACAGAGCTGAATAAGCTCAATCAGCTGAAGAACGAGCTTGGCGAGCTGTCCAGCCAGGATGAGAAGAAATTCAAGCAACTGACCCGAAACGCCGAACGCGAGATTCTGAGTAACGCCGACGTCATCTGCTGCACCTGTGTTGGTGCTGGAGATCCTCGTCTTGCCAAGTTCAAGTTTAGAACTGTCCTTATCGACGAGTCAACTCAGTCCGCAGAGCCCGAATGCATGATCCCACTCGTCCTCGGTTGTAAACAGGTCGTCTTAGTTGGCGACCACCAACAGTTGGGACCAGTCATCATGAATAAGAAAGCAGCAAAAGCGGGCTTGAACCAATCCCTTTTCGAGCGCCTAGTCATCCTTGGCCTTGCCCCCATTCGACTCCAAGTTCAATACCGGATGCATCCCTGCTTATCAGAGTTTCCTTCGAATATGTTCTACGAGGGCTCGTTACAAAACGGAGTGACCATGCAGCAGCGCTTACGCCGCGATGTGGACTTCCCTTGGCCTGTCGTTGATGCTCCAATGATGTTCTGGACCAATCTTGGTAACGAAGAGATTTCAGCCTCGGGAACATCTTACCTCAACCGCACCGAAGCCTCGAATGTTGAAAAGATTGTCACGCGATTCTTCAAGGCTGGTGTCCATCCCCACGACATCGGTATCATTACCCCTTACGAGGGCCAGCGCAGCTACGTTGTTAGCTCTATGCAAGCCACGGGTAGCTTCAAAAAAGAGTCCTACAAAGAAATCGAAGTTGCTTCGGTCGACGCATTCCAAGGTCGAGAGAAGGATTTTATCGTCCTCTCTTGCGTCCGTTCGAACGATCATCAAGGCATTGGTTTCCTCAGTGATCCTCGTCGCCTCAACGTCGCTCTGACTCGGGCGAAGTACGGCCTGGTAATCTTGGGTAATCCAAAGGTCTTGTCGAAGCATCCGCTTTGGCATTATCTTTTGCTGCACTTCAAAGAACGCAACTGCTTAGTTGAAGGTCCGCTTTCCAATTTACAGGTGTCGCTCTTACAGTTCAGTCGTCCTAAACAGACATATCGTGGACCACAGCGCTATCAAATGGCTTACCAACACGCTTCAAACATGGCAGCGGGTCGCGGCATGAACGGGCGCCATCCACCCCGTCAGGAATTTGGTGAGAACGGTTCTGTCGCAGGATATATTCCGGATGATATCTCGTCCGTCCAATCCTCTTCTGGACTTGGTGGGGTTGGTATCGGTGTTCAGCCGAATTATCCTCCCATGTTTGGCGGCTTCACTGAAACATGGCCAACCCTTCCAGCTGGACGAAATGGCTACGTGGGCAAAGGCAAGAGCCCAGGCGTTGCAGGCAGTGTCGCAGGTGAATCCGTGGCAGCTAGCGAACTCACCGACATCACCAATGGCACCAGCACCGTCGATGGTAAAGGAGGTGTCAGCCTCGGGGGCCTCAGTCTCAACGACATCAACAAGCAAACGAGTTTGAGCCAGAGCGACCGTCTGAAGCAGTTCGTCGAAGGCAGTCCCAGTGCACCAGGTTACGGCGGCGGCCGAGCTGTCGAAGACGATGCGCGCAGCATGTCGACCGCGTTTGCGAGCCACGTCGGACATTGAAAAGACGCACGGTGGAGTCTATCAACAACGTCAGCAGCCCCATCAACCATCAACCATCAGACATTTGCTTCGTGCGACCATGATGCGTCCACAACTTCCGGATAGATACGACACCACACGCGCCTAGCCTTGTATGAGTAGGTACTTTGGTCACGTCCTACATCGAGCGACCGGGCCGTTTCACTTGCTGTAGCCTGGTTAGCCAAGCGTTACATCAGCATGGAATCGGCATATCGCCTCCATACAAACCCTGACGTGGGCGTGATGTAGACGATCCGTCGGATTGCACCTGGATGCTCAACCAGCTCGGGCAACCCGTTCACCATGCTGGTAGGATAGGAGGTCGTGGCCAAAGTCTCTCAGATCGGGGACCGCGGTGGATAAATTAGATATGGAATTGCCCCTTTGCAACCCTTAAGATTGCTAATTCTTTTTGATATTACAATACACTGAGATTGTTGGAGGAGAGCGATGAGATGAGTTTGCTTATTTGCTTGGAGATCGAGATACTGTCTTTACTGAGAATTGACAAACATGTTTGCATTAGATAGCTTCAGTTGGCACAAAGCTAATACACCCTCGTTTGAACAATTGTATAAGATAGTCTTCCTGGAGTAGCTTGATTTATTGCACCGGGGAGAATGTCAGAAGAAATGTCGTGGCTCATGCCTTAGCTCATGCCTTAGCTCAATCTGACCTCATCAGCAAAGCGTCGACATCGACTGGGTTTGCAAAGAATTCTTAATTGAGTCGCGCGTCTCACTTCAAACTGTGGTACGCAATCAGTTGAAGCTAATACCTAAAGACTTAATGGAAATAATTGAAGTGCTTTGCTTAACAAGAACTAGTGCGTACTAGCGCCAACTAGCGCCGCAGGAGCTCTGGGAAGGGAGCTCGATGAGTCGCAATGAGGTCATTTAACGAATTCGATTTCTATGACTTTCATATGCGAGCTTCATCGACAATGTACCTAAGACTTGCAAATCCGAATTTACTGTAATTACTTTTTCACTTCTCAGTCCCCTAATCGAATTGTCTCCCAAAAATGGCGAGCTCACCCTCAGAATTCCTCACATTCTATCGTCGCCTTGTCAGCCGGAACCCTCAAAGATGCAATCTCTACCAGGTGCGATCGTCGCTGAACCTCCGCTCGAGTCGTCTTTACAGTTCTGCCGGCAAATCTTTCGACAATAGAGACATCGCCCCGGATAGAAAGGATGCGTTAGACGTTCAATCGGAAAACGCGCACAAGGGCAAGCAGTAAGTCAGAGAACGTGACTGCAATTCTGGACATGAACTAAGACATTCTGTCTGAACAGCCAGAAGGCGAAAGGAGAAGGTGGACAGGCTACAGAGCAACGTGACACCACGAAAAGCACGGAGAAAGTCAAGAAAGAGCACCCGGAAGCTCCAGATATTGTCATCGGTATGCAAGACGAGCGCGGTGGGAAAGGCCATTGAGAGGTCGCGAGGACCGTTTTGACTGGCACCCACATGGTGTATACTAGAAAGCATAAACTGAAGGCGTCAGCATAGGTCTGGCCTTCTCTGTCATGGGAATTCTTACCGAATTCAAAACATTTCAGAGTTTCCTCGTTGAATCAGAGTCCCATGGTCAATAACGCCTTGTGAAGCAGACAAGCCCACAACAAATATCAGTTCACTCCACATTCTCAGTTCAATCCACCTTGAGCAGATTACTGTTCCCCGTGCTTCGACTGATCTGACTGCTTACAGAGGTAAATTCAATCCCGTGTCGTCTCTGGGCTCGCTACGCATCCCCTTGGAATTGCCCCTGAATCAATTCCCAACATTGGGTACTAATGAGAACCTCAAGAACTCCGATCCCAGTCTTCCACGTCTATTCCAAGTTTGATAAGTCCAGTTCTGACCAGCAGCAGTTTGGGAACCTCCCAAGGCCTCAGGTATGGCCAAACTTGAGGCTTATTCATTGAGAGGAGAAAGTCCCCACGTTTCTGGATATCCACGTCGGCAGTGTTTACCAAGACGAGCCGCTATCATTTTCGTTCCTTTCAAGACATTCGGCGATAGGTATTAGTATGGCGGGAAAGGCCCTAACATAGCCACAGCACCATCCCGGGACCCGTGTTTCGAAAATGAGCGTGGATAATGTTCCGCAAAAGGCCTCTGTCTCCAGTCTTATCAAGGCAAAAGGACCAAAGCATTCGAAGAACGGGGCCAGCTCGGGGTTGATGCCCCGTTCTCCAGCATAGACATCTCGAGGAGGATGTTATAAAACACAATCACACGGGAGACCCCCTCATCGTTTGGGAAGGTCTTCCTTGATCCTAGCCACCGCGGCAAGATGCGGGAACGCTTTAGCGAAGGCCGGTCCGAGGCTCCAGTTCGGCAGGTCGCGCAGATGGCGTTCAAAGACGGGATTGATTTGCAGCTCTTCGCTTCCTGCATCCGAAAGCAGGCAGTCCCGAGGGTCGTGGGGCCAGTTGAGAGACAAGGTCGTGGTATACGGGATGAAGAACGACTCAAACGGATATGACGCATGATTTTGGATGATGCGGTCTCGCATGCGTGGCCACGGTAAATGGTCCATCCATGCAGGATGAGCCGAGAACAATTGGGACGGTCGTGGTGTCATCCATTCGGGTAGCCTCTCGTAGTTTTCTTGTGTTGGTGCAATTTGCCATCTCATGCTGTTGACTCGGTGAGTGTCTGTGGTGGGCGAGTGCAGAACAGGTTAAAGTTGGCTTACACGAGGAACATGGAATATAAAACTGCAACTTGCTCGGGTAATTGACTAAGATCCGGAAATGTGCTCAGGATATCTGTGATGACTTTGGACAACGGATGCGAAAATTTGCTTCGCTCAGGGTTGAGAAGGGAAGCCACGCTATACATAGATTGTTAGTTCAACCTAAGTGATATCGACCAACAAACCTTGGATAAGCTGGCCCAACTAATCGACTACTTGAATACCCTTCCGTAGCTCGGCGCTTTCGCTCTGCTAAGAAGTCAAGTAGGATGCTGTCCAGCGGACACGTAGCTTCCAGTGACCGAGGAAGAGCAACAAACGCTGGCCATTCTTCGGACCGTCTCTCCGCATTCGGTGGGTGATACGGCGGTGATTCGTTTCGATCCGACGTCGATAGCCGCTGGTTCTCATCCAGGAGAAAACTGAAGCCTAGTCGCTCACCGGACTGGCGAAGATTGACATCTAACTGCGAAGGCTCCCTTTGCTGGTCAGTAGGGTTCATCGGGGACCAGCTCTGTAAATTGGATTGGGCTTCTCCGGAGCGCGGCCATTGTCGATTGAAACTGTGTGGGCAGTCAGCGTACCCTTCGCTATTTTGACGTGAGCCAAGCCGAGGGAATTGAAATACCTTTGATCGGGGATTGAGGAGAGTGGTGATGGCGAGTTGCCAATGGTGGAAGGGGCAGAATGACTGGGCTCGGCCGGCACTGGATAAAGTGGTCCAGGTTGCCTATGCGAGAGGGGAGCTCCAGCACTGTTCACTCCCGGTGGACATTCTAAACGCAATCAGCGTCTTACCTAGATAGGTTCATTGAACTCTACCTATATACCTCTAGAATCCGGAGTAACGATCGCTTGTAATACCGACAGAACAGTCGACAACCGCGCTCTTATGTTGGTCAATTCTGCCTCAAGCTCTGGGACGACGTCAGATTTTGTGGATCAAGTCATGGATGAGGAAGGATTTTGAAATCACTACCTTGCTTCTGCTGCTGGACTTTGTGCAACTCCTGATTAGCATCCAAGGACTGTAACTCCTCGATCCGCCTCTCCAAGGCATCAATTTGATTCTTAGTCCTCTCTCGAATCGCTCTTTGGGCCTCACGATCGTTTGCTCTTTTCTTGGCTAGCTGCTCCGGCGTCAAGTTCGACACCACGCGGCCGGAATTCGACGCCTTCCTCTTCCTTCCATTTTGTACGCTTGAGACACGCTCTGGTATCTCCAGAGATGTCCTGGAAAGCTGGACCTTGGACCCTGTAGCTAAGTCGTGAGCCGACATTGGGCGATCGGGGATCTCGCATCAGCAGAGTGGAGCACATTTTTTGATTCAGAAGGTTGTTGCGATGGTTTGGTCATGACTCGCGTTTGCATCAGAACTATTCTCAATGGGGAGCTCCGTAGCGCCACGCGTGGATTACTACGTACGTAGCGCATCTGCCATTCATCTTTACGAATTTCTCACGTTTCAAAATTGTTCCGGCTTACCTGCATCGTCGTGGAGCTTACATATCCAATGGAAAGACTTTCACAGTGCTTTGAGCTCATGAGTTTGTAAGAGAAGCCGTGGAAGCTACATATCTGACTTGTAAATCATTATCATATTTCCAACGTGTCAATTGGATCCCTTTGAAGCGCGATTGTAGCAAAAGCGGCCTGGAATGGCGACTTTGGCTAATGTAGCAGGAGTGACGATATCAACGGCCGGAGCTTGTCAGTCGCTTCTAGCAAGATTCTTTGCAACCGCTGGCTAACCCACTGAAGTTGCCGCTGCTTTTGGGCGTGCGCTTGTTTCTCCCTTACGACCGGCAAATTCTCCTCCATTCTTCAAGGACGTGGCGTTTGCAGGGCTCAGGCGATTCCACACTCTCGCAAACAGCTCACAGGAGCAATGGCTCCTCCCATCTACCGACGCCATGTATGCGCAAATCGCCAAACAGCGTGGCTTTCCCCCCGATAGCGTGGAACTACCGGAAGGAGGCAAAGCTCATTGGTTTGGTTCGAGAAACGCTCAGAAAGTCATTGTCTATTTCCACGGCGGTGGATACGGGCTTCCCTGCTCTTCGGGCCATTTCAATTGGGCCTTTGACCTCACCAACGATCTTCAAGCGCGTGGCTTCTCCATCTCCATAGTTCTGCTCTCATATTCGCTCGCTCCCGAAGCGACATATCCAACTCAGATGCAGCAAGCCTGTGGGCTTCTACGATATCTTCTTGACGTGGAATACAGGAAGCCTTCGGACCTGTTGATAGGAGGAGACTCGGCAGGCGGCAATTTGACCTTGGCAGTGATTTCACATCTACTTCATCCGCACCCATCTATAGCCCCCATCCATCTCAGCGAACCGCTCTGTGCTGCGATTCTGATATCGCCCTGGGTAAGCTTCGACATCAACCTGCCAGCCTTCGACCGAAACGTCCTCAAGGACGTCATCGCGATTCCGACCCTCTATCGATTTGCGACAAGCTATCTCGGCTCCGAATCTGGAGGGGCCTATACCCAGCCGGTGCTCGCACCCCAGGGTTGGTTCGACGGCATCGCAGACACAGTCCGAAGTATATACGTGTACGGTGGGGCCCAGGAACTATTAATCGACTCTATCCAGCAAATTGCCAAAATGCTCTCGGAAGTCCATCCTGGAGTGGTAGTCGATATCCAAGAGGATGGGGCTCATGAGGATATGATTATTGATAAGGCTTTGGGTTACAAACACAAAGCAAAAGGCACGATTTGGATCGAGAGCTTCATCGAGGAGAGGTTGAAGTGACGAGATGCCGGAAGGCCCCTTGGCTCTGCTAAAGCGAGGTTCATAGCTCTCAGATGTTACGATTGATTGGATCGAGTATGTTCCGACCCACGGAAACGGGGAAGTAGAGCCTGGGTAGTTATATATTGTGTTACTTACGTGTTCGTCACGATAATTACGCCCATGTCTCATATCAATAAATATTGAATAAGCATGAGTCTCTGATTCCAAGTCGTGCATAAATGCCTGGAACAGTTTCCAGGTTTTGGATTCCTTGGCAGACATCATCGCCACAACTTGGCAGATACGACCTAAGTATATAATATTTCATTCCCATCTTCTTTCAGGCATCTTGGCATATTCGTCTCCGAGATTTCTGGCGATACCCAGACTTCAACTGTTTACTCCCAACCCATCGATCTACCAGTCTAATTTCCTCATTATGGGATTAATGTGGACAAAGCATTTCGGCGGAAAGCATACAGGTACCACATATTCACCTCGATCCTCAACATTACATTTGAAAGTCTGACTTGTCGGCAGGTGGCGGAGTCATCGTCGACAAGAATGGTGTTCGAAGGGCACCTTTCCGCATCAGTCTCGGGAAGTTCAACTGCTTTCGCTAGCTTCCACTATCGTTCGGGACACCCAGTACCCCCTATCGAGCAAAATTGAGGCGATATTTAAAGAATTGCCGCGGCATGGAATGACTACCTCTAGTCAGTTACGTCGATGAACAGTATGGTGTCCGTCAGTCCACAATTCACCCGTAATGGACATGAGATATACCATTACGCGGACAAAAGCCGACAGTGAAGCCAAATTCAGCAGAAGATATTTAAACACGGTAGTAAACCTGATTGTTCCCCGTGTATAATGGATATTCCTCCACATTACTATAAAGCTGTCTCTCTTCTTGTGAAGACTATTTCTACGTGACTCGCTCAAAGCAATGCAGCTACGCATTAATCCCATAAAAAACCCGTTTTCCCGCTATGCAGACTCTGGACCATCGTGTCAATAATGTACAAAAGGAGAGACATTGACCACATGATCATCATGGATACGTGTACAGAGGCGGAACGAGCCCCAAAACCTGAAGACCCAAAGTTTGTACAGGAAAAGAAAATTAAAGTACTACCGCAAGTCCAGCGGCCCCCAGCATAAAAATACCTGCACCATGGCTATTTATCTTGTCGGCACCACCAGTCTGCAATCCCGGCGCGGGTGCAGAACCTGTAGCACCAGCGCCACCCGTTGGAGTAGCTGCATCACCAGCATTTGTGCCACTACCGCCCACAACCGCAAAGCTGGTGATGGTGGTCGGCTTGCCACCCGAAAGCGTCGAAGTTTGGAGGACGAGCGAGGAGACGTCACCACCCTCTGGAGTGATCGTCGTGACGATGGTGCGTCCTTGGGCATCTGTCGTACGAATGACAGCACCGGGCGTGGCGCCGGAAAGGACGACGCGATTGCCAAATTGATCCGTAGTCGTAATGGCATCGCCGGCGGCTGAAGATCGGGATGGCCGGATCGCGGGAGCGGTCACCTGCGCGCTGGTGCTGAGGATGGTTTGGCCCTGGGCATTTGTGGAGGAAAAGACCACGGCCGGAACACTTCCGGAAGTCGTGACGGCCTGGCCCAGGGAGTTGGTGGTTGTGAGAAGCGTGCCAATGCTGGTGGAAGCTGATGAGAGGGCAGATGTAGTTTGGACAATGGGAGAGCCACCTGAAGATGTGGAGAGCGTGATGGGAACGACAATTCCGGGATTGGACGATGATTCGGATGAGGGAGGAGGTGGTGGGGGAGCGCCTGTAGAAGACGTTGGTTCAGAACTAGAGCCTGAAGATTCCGATACAGTAGAGGAGGCGGTAGAAGAGGAAGGAAAGGGGGATGTACCAGTGCCGGCAGTTGACGTCGTTTGAGAGGACGGCGAAGGAGAAGTACCTGAAATAGATGTTGGCTGAGTGCCGGAAGAGCTAGAACTGCCGGCGCCTATAGACGAGCTTGATTCAGAGCCTGTCGCCGAAGAGCTACCGGCAGAGAGAGAAGTAGACGGAACGGGACTTTGAGAGTGGGATGAAGAACTACCGGCGGAGGAAGAAGTTGAAATTGATGAAGACGTAGTCTTACTTCCAGTGCCTGCAGATGAAGCCGATTTAGAATTTACGGTTTCCGAACTGCTAGCACGAGAAGAACTCGCCAAAGATGATGAAGAGGTAAGGCCAACACTGGCTGGAGATGAAGAACGGAAAGTGGACGAACCTGCAGAAGTAGTCGCAGAGGTTGGCACGCTCGTTGTCCCAGGAGCGCTTGGAGTACTACTCGTAGTGGGAGCAGAGGTGGGTGAGGTTGATGTAGTAGGAGGGGCTGTGCTCGAAGTCGTTTGCGGAGTACTTGTCGGGGTGGTAGAGGTTGGAGCGCTCGTAGTTGGTACACTGGATGTCAAACTTGTCGATGGCGTAGTCGATGGAATACTTGTATCGCTGGTTACTTGGGTATTCGCCGTGCTTGACACAAGATCGGAGGTGTTGGTACTGTCTTGTCGCTTTGCAAGTTCGATCTGCGCCATGGACATAATCTGAGTTGCTAATGGAAGTTTCCTCTCTTCGTGAAGCTCGGCCGCCGGTAGTTCGCTCCAAAACGCGTCGGACGAGGCATCGAAGTCGGAAGTCTCTGACAGCAAAATACCGCTGGCAGTCTCGGGTTGGCCCTCCGCTGCAGCGCACTTCGCGGATACTACAAGATTGCCCCAGAAGAGGAGCAAGTCGCGAAAGACTAACATGGCAGCCCTCAATGCCCAACGAATGCACGCAGGAATTAGTTCTGTCAAGTCATTGTGAGTACAACGGGGATGAGACAAGAGGGCAGAAAGCTGGTGGGCGTACAAAAAGAAGGCTGGAGGTTGGCGTTGCAGCTCGAGCAGCTGCAGACTCGCTTCTAGGTTGCAGTTGCAGCGGCTATGCAACGCTCATCGACACCTTCATCAACCCCACTTCGCTTTGCTTTCGTTCACCAGCCTCGGTGCTTCAATTGTATGCAAAGGAAAGCGCTATGCGTGCTGAACGAGTGGATTTTGGGAAAAAAAGAGAGGTGCCGATCGAGTGGAGAATGCGAAGCTGGTGGGCAAAAATATCTTGGCCTGCTTGGCTGGGCTCGACGGACGGAGCATGACACGATGTCCGGCGGTTTGACTGTGAATTGGAAGACTCCGCCCCAGAGCAGATCTTGACCCGTCCTGTCAGAGCGAGCAACCGGCAGCCACTAAGCCTCCATGTGCTGGCTCGGACTTCTCTCTATGGGGAAACGGCAGACCCACGAAACAGCGGCAACCCCTGTCAGGCCGCGAATGTCTTGCTTGTTACGCACAACCGGATGACGTCGAGTCTATTGGGCACGGTACGGCACGTCCATTATCAAGCTTGAGAAGGACTAGTTAGGTACCACTCTTGTCTTGCCTGGACTCTGGTGACAGTCTCAAATCATTTGCTTAGTTGTACAATAGATGGAACGGTGCAGGCGACCGCTTTATCCCAAGCTGCATCGAAACTTCAGCGTGCAACGCCTCCCTTGGGGCATCCAATCGCTTCGGAAGACTGTGTCTCGGGTCATCCTCTCGCGTAGACCTTAGCTTCCTGCTGTCTATATGCCACGCACATGACAGTATAGGTAGAGCGAACAGATACCAATTCGGGGTCCCGACCAAAAATTTTGCTAGAGATCAAGATCGCTGTCGTAACCAGCCTGGAGATAAAAGTCGAACGATGATGCACAGCTGAACGTCGAACCGAGTTGAAGACACCCTGCCGCGATGTCTGCGTTGTTTTGCCACTCGCGTGCTTGTCGAGTAAGAATAAGACATATGCGGCGCATGATAGCAAGTTAGACGTGATCCTGCAAGGGGCCGCTCCAGGCTGATCAAACAGATTGTTCAATCCACTTGGGGCGGTCAGAGTAGCATAGAGAACAAGTCGCAAAGTCTGATTATCTGCTGAAGTTTTTAAGCAAATCTATAAGATTACACTATGACTGGGCCTGTTGAAGTTACAGACCGCAGTCGTGTTCGTGCAGTAAGTCGCTGGTCATTCAAGCCTGAGGCTCAGATCTTTTGGCTATTGGTCTGAGGGCAAGCTGAAAATCCATCTCTATCAGCTCCGAAGCCAACTCACTGCCAAACCTATTCCTGTTCCTGTGTTTGACATGTCAGTGACAAGGGTCCAGATAGTTGAAAAGTCCAAATGAAATCTTCTTGTGTTCCGGAGGCGACTACAGAAGTAAAGGGGTATCCTGCCGTAACTCCGTACGGGAAATTCGAATACAAAAGTCGAACGACGTCGTTCATTCCCAACTCAGTTTGCAGTGAACATGACCCAATTTATCCAATGAGCCCAACTGCCATCATCATCATTCTACCATGGAAAATATGGCCATCACTACGAAGTCTCGGCCTCATCTTTCCGCGGCACCTCCATGGACCTGCCTCTACTATCGCCTCCTACAGTTTCGGACGCTTGTCCCATACTCTGCCTGGGGGCTGCAGCCTCGCCGCGAGGTGGCGTCTTCCCTCTCTCCTTTTTCTCTCTACTCTTTTCCTCTTCACGCTCTCTCCTTTCCTGTAGCTTTCCCCTAAACCAGTCGATCGGTCCCTTTTTCTCAGGATCCTTGCTTATAGGCTCCGAACTGACGTGGGAAGGATGCGCAAGCGTAGCTTGCGTCTCAGCCGTAGGAGCCGGCATGTTGCGGCCGTTGCGGCCGTCACTGCCCACCGAAGTTGTGCTTTTGTGTTCTGGGCCAGCAAGAGGTGCATTCTCTGAAGATAGATCCTTTGACTCCTTGTCATGCTTCCGGTGCGGAGACCCAAGACGCCAGCGGTGTCTCTTGTTTTCTCGTCCTGGTCTTGAACCATGTTCCCCGCTGTAATCGTGCTCGGAGTAATCCGTCACCGAGGAATGGGAATTAAACGAGTTAGTCGGCGATATCGTGGGTTTCAAGTTGGCGCCCGTAGAACGATGAGCGACATTGGAGGCTTCAATGGGGGCAGCCTGTTCTTTTGGGGCATCTTCTTGCAACAGTGCTGCAGATGAGCCGACCGCAGACACTGGACGCTCACCCTCCACGCCGTGTAACGAATGACTCGAGCTGTGCGCGCTGTGATTTGCACTACCAGGAATTCGTTTCTTCTGAAGCTTGTTGGGCTTCCGAACTTCCTTCTTCTCTGGTTCGCTTGTCGGAGATCGGTTGAACATGCTGGTAAAGGTCCGAGCCGGAGTGTGCGTGGAAACTGCTGAAGGTGTAGTCGAGGGATTTATTTGGGCAGATGGAGGAACGTTAGCACTCGTGCTCTGTAAATCCACTGATGAGTCGATTTTCAAGGGTTTGTCTTGAGGCAAGCCCAAATGCGTGCCACGGGCAGCATCCATAGCTGATGCCATGGTACCCTCGCCTGTCAGCGGTGAAACGATGGCAGTCTCTGGGAGTTGAGGCTTCCCTGCCGACGGGGCGTTCCCACTTTGAGAAGCGGACTCTAAATTAGGCTGCGCAGAGGGGGGAGGAGCTCCAGGTCCTCCCACGACGGGCGTTGGTGGATCTGAGGGCCGTTCACGACCATCTCGGGGGAACCGAGCCCCGGATACAACCGGCGATTTCTTAGAAGGCACTGTATTGCTTCGGTGAACACCAGAACTTCCGCTATTGTTTGCGTATGCCGGTGTGACAGGACTGGGGCTCCCCACTGATTGTTTCGAGCCCCTTGATGATACGGACACATTTCTTCTGATGCCACCAAATTTGCGTACACTTTCGGCCCCTGCACTAGCGTTTGATGCCGACCGTGCCACGGTAGTTTTTGATCGGCCTGGTCCTGGCGATGATGGTGTCTTTGGAGTTGGAGCACCACTCTGCACCTCTCTGACAGTCTCTTCATCTGCTGCAGTGCCTTTCATACCAATGAGGAAGGAATCTTGATTCTCGATCAAAAAGATCAAGACATCCTGACTAAGCCTGTATTCAGGAGGGGCCATATCGTGAGTGGGATGCGAAAGTAGACCCGGCTGGAAGATGGCTGCAAGGTTAGGGGTTGTCATTTTGTTGAGATCCGATTTTGATGCAAAGACAGCAAGCAAGTCCAGGATGTAGAGAAGCAGTTGGCGATTCAGCGGTGGCAATTCGGTTATTAATTGTTTGTATCTCTCGATGGCTTCCTCGGCGCTAAAATCGCCGATGTCAGGAGCTTGTTGATCCATGGGTCCCACAGCCTGGGCCTGATGATTACGGAGAGGCTCGCGGAAACGCTCGTAGAAGTCTAATGGAATGATAGGCTCGGGCAGTTGGTTGAAATAACGCCGCAGTATATTCGCTGCATCATGGACAGTGTAGCCAGACCAATCGAGACCTTTGCCGTAGCGATCTGGCGAGTCGAAAGTTGCACGAAGTTCTTTGATCCTTTTCTCTGCGCCAGCCAGGCGGAAGATACCTTCGACATCCGTAGCTAAAGCAGACAAGCGGTATCAGCGACCACCCTGCACTTGCACTGCTAAGAGGTTGCTCACCTTTTTCCTTGAGGAATACACCACATTTAGCGACGACGATAGGAACGTAGCCGTAAATGTAGCTTTTGCCGTCATCGTTATACAGGGAGATGGCAACATTTGCATAACGGATACTGGTCTGGAGGGGAACGCCGAAGATGCCTTGGGGAGGATTCTCCTCTAAGACATGCGGTCAGTATTCTGTGTTTCAATAGTGCAGATAAGATATGCAAGCCGTGAGAGATTGGCAATTGATGCGTGCACATCGTGGACCCAAAAACATGTAACAATTCAGGATTTCGCCAAAACGTACCTTTCCCGTCCCCCCTCCTTGGAGCACCTCTTTTACTGAAGTTCTTCCACCATGACGCAAGGTCTCTTTTCGCTGTAACAGTCTCGGTGGATGCGGGTGCTGGTGCAGGCCTCGGCTCGTTATGATTCGGTCGGGTAGCCGACGTATTGTTTTGTGTCCCGTTCGCCATGTCAATAAATGACAAGCGAAGGGATAGATTTGCTCCTTATTTCCTTTTCGCAATAGTGACTCTCTGCGCACAAGAGGTGGGAACGCGCTGCAAACGCGATGCGGTGACGCCCGGCGGTTATTGAGATGCGGAGTAAGGTATACTGTTCTGCGAAGACGCGACTTCACCGGGTCAAGGCGTTATGAATTGATTGCAGGCCGAGTCGCAAGCGGGCGTCGTGCGCGAAGGGTTCAAAGACGACTTGACAAAGCCAGAGCTTGCAAGGTGCAGTGTTCCAAGTTCGTGTCGACGAAAAGGCTTGGCAAACTGGGACGGGAAGCGTAGCGTCGACCAATGAAGCGACAGCACGCGTCTTGCGAGGCCAGTCACCCGAGAATGCGCTCGGGCACGCTTGCGCGAGATATGAGAGCAGATGGCCTGAAGGGGCGCTCAGAAGTCGAGATGGGAATGCGCTGCGTTGGTGGATAAGCGGCCGGGTCGAAAGCAGGCTGCCTACTTGATGGCGGCTGCAATCGAGCAGGGTCGTGAGCGCGCTCGCTCGCCAGCACGCCGGGTAAAAATAGCTCAGCAGCGCGGTGTCGGACAGCGCAGCGAAGCCTGGGTATGAAGTGCAAATACGGATGCTGGGTGTGATCCTGGGCATAAAGAGAAGAACAACATTGAGAGCGAGGCCAATCTTCCCGGCCGTCCAGTCCGGTCACGTGCTCGGCCTTGTCACAGAACGGAGCTCTCACGGCTCTTAGGTTTAGTAGCTGACTGCGAGCGTCCACCGTGCTCTCGCCGCCGACAAGAAAAAAAAATCCAACGCCCTGAAATCATCCCTTCTCCTGATAAGGTCGTGATTTATTCCCTGCTCAGCCTTTGCTACCATGGACAGGTGTGCTTGCCTTCATTGGATAGAGTACCTCGATCTTTGCTTACACATTTTTTGCAGCCTCTCCGCCCAAGAGCAACGGGAGCTCCAATCTCGCTTGGAGAAGAAGCAGATGAAGGACTTCATGGGTGTTGGTCTACCCGCGACAATTAGATTGTACCATTGACACTTATCCATCATAGGTTTATTCAAGACTCGTTCAGCGTTGCTTCGACGATTGCGTCAATGATTTCACCAGCAAATCGCTTTTGCCCAAGGAGGAGGGTTGCATTATGCGATGTGTGGACAAGTACTTCAAGGGCACGGAACGATTACAAACAAGGTTCCAGGAGCTCAATGCGCAGATGATGCAGCAGGGCAACACCTTGCCCGGGAGATGAGCAAGGGAGACACAGGAAACGGAGGATATTGGACTGTACGATATCGCGACGGAAGAGGCTACAGCATGTTCAGGCGTTATTGGACATCGTAAGATGTTCCCGGCTCTATTCAAAGGCCTGCTCGAAGAGCACTTTCAAGGAAGCCTACACCGGCCTCTACTCCATCTACAATCACCACCGCCTTTCCCTTCTGCTCTCCAAGCTCGTCTATGCATCCTTCCCTCACTGTCTCCTTCATGCCCGCCATTCCCGCGCAACCCAAGCATATCGCACCTACATTTCCCCTTTTGACAAGTCTTTTGGTTGCCTGTAGCATTCGCGTCTTCACCTCTTCTGCTGGTGCATCGTGCAACTCCACTGCTTTTAGTCCCGTGGATTCGACACCAGCAAAACGATCTCCTGAACCCAAGAATGATGACATGGCCTTGGTCAAGAGGTCCTCCCACGTCTTCCCCGCTGTCACGATTCCAAAGCTCTCCCCACGGCCTACTGCGAGCAAGCTGGACATGACCGATGCTTCGAAAATGCCTGTTACACTTTTCTTTCCCTTCTTGATGACATCTTGGTCTTTCAAAAGTGGCACTAAGGGGTGGTAGGAAAAGCAAGCGACGAGGAAGCCGTGGTACTGCTCAAGTAACGGCTTGAGATGTGGTAGACAATGCTCTGCACTCTCTGCCGCGTCTTGTTCATTGTCGATAGATTGGGGACCTGATGGTGCCGTGAAGAAAGAGTATCGGGTCTAATACAATACCCAATGATCAAAATAAGCCATGTACAGTCGCCGGGACTTTTTGGATTGTTTGTGGTTGCTCACTTCATTGTAGTTGAGCTGGGAGACGAGAGGCTTCAGAGCATCCGTCATTCCCTCAGTCGAATTTGGATTGATAATCAGAATTGAGCGAGTCGTAGACATGACGAATAAGTCTTTCGGGTCAAGTCCCAAAGGTTCTCCAGTCTTAGATGTGGCGGAAGATATAAGGAAATAGACTAGTTACCCAGCTATGACTGGACTTCACATGTGACGCGAATTTTCATTGATGCCGCAATACGGAATACCTGTAGCTATATCAGTTGCTACGCCATTTATATGCAAGACGGGCTCAAATTTGAATTTTTATCGTCACGAAAACGTAAAATATGATAAGCTCTGAATCATATGAAACATTGGAGGTAAAGCATCTTTTGGTCAGGTTGAAAGGTCTCTTCCCACCTCGGCTCCCATATATAACGCCAAAATATCCCCGCGGCTATCAACATGCGCCAACGCTTTGAGTCGACTAAGATAATCTCTCAGCCATAATAGGCAGGGCAGACGTAGGGGAACGTACTGCAATGAAGGGCCCTTGATATCTCCTTGAGGCATACGCAAACGAGATGAGTAGCCCCAAACCAAGAGCATTGCTCTTCGACATTGGAGGCGTATGCGTACGGAAACAATTCTTCTCGCCATAATCTACGAATGATCTGATTAACGGATCGTAGGTAGTCTCCCCCTTTCAAGGCATTCTAGACTACGAAAAGTCTCACGGCATCCCACTTGGCTGGATCAACTACGCCACCTCCAAATCTGCTCCCAACGGCGCCTGGCAGCGTCTCGAGCGCGGCGAAATCGCTCTCGACGTCCAATTCTTCGCCGCCTACAAACGCGACCTCGAGAGCGCTTCACTATGGCCAGGTTTCCTCAAGCAGCAAACAGCACGTAGCAGCGATGCCGCCCAAAACCCGTCCCCAGATCTGGCACCACCACCACCACCACCACCACCGCCACCATCGTCTTCGCCTCCCTCGATCAACGCCGAAGAGCTCTTCTGGCTCATGATGTCCATCTCCCGCACCCCCGATCCACACATGTACCCCGCGCTCCGCCGCCTGCACTCCTCGCGCCAATTCGTGCTCGGCGCGCTATCCAACACCGTCATCTACCCGGCAGGCCATCCGTACAACGCGCCGCTCGACAGGCGGCAGGACGTGCGCGCGTGTTTCGACACGTTCGTCAGCAGCGCGCACGTCGGTTTGCGGAAGCCGGATCCGCAGATCTACCGACTGGCGTTGGCGCGACTGGGGGAGGCGGTGAGGACGAAGGAAGGAGTCGGCGCGACGCCGCTGAAGCCCGAAGAGGTGGTGTTTCTGGATGACATTGGGGAGAATTTGAAGGCGGCGAAGGCGGTGGGGATGCAGACGGTGAAGGTCTGGCTGGGACGAACGAAGGATGCGGTGCGGGAGCTGGAGCAGATCACGGGTATCGATCTTGTGGAAATTGGTAGCCAACTGAAGTTATGACGAGGTTGGCTTGTCTTGAAACAAATGAATCGGGGCTTAGTCCGTTCTATTCTCTACTTGCATATACAGTGAATCGAAAAAGCGTTTAGAATTATAGTACCTTGGCTGTTATCCCCTCCGGAGTCCTGTCCCTAGCACCCCGTAAATTCATGACCTGCCACCCATTGTTAACTGAGAAGGGAAATTGTAGGTATTTACTTGTAAGATGAGCGTGTTTCAGCTCTGGGAGTAAAGTTGGTGAACACAAGGAGCGTGGTACCATCCCTCTTCCTCACGGTAAGAATCACTTTTGTGAAGGCAAAATTCAAATATCCCCATTCAAATCAACCACTTTGGGAGGCAAACGTCCATCACGTTCATGGTCGCTTGCACTCACATAGCCATCATCTTCTTCCTCATCCACTGCCTCTGCAATACCGGCGAGCTTCTTGCCCACTCCAACGCACTCATCAATCAATTTTGCCCTCGCAGTAGGAGTGAGCCCGCTCTTTCTGCCAGCAGTCCGACCGATCCAGAGCCGTACAGCACCAGCAATGCTCTCGAGGCCTTGTCGTGTCTCGATCATGAGCAACGAGTCCCGTGAGAATTTGCGTAGGAGATGGATGGCAGCGGCGACGCTGAGCAAGGTACAATGGGAAAGCGGAAATCGACTTCGGTTCACTACCGCAATGGCGCTATTTCGCGCAGCCGCAGACAGATTGCCCAAGTCGGAGACGAGCCAAAGACATTTGGCGAAAGTGAGAGAGATGCGTACGTCAAAAGAGATTGGGGTGTCGGAGACCAGATTGACCAACGGAACAGGTGCTGGCGTACATGAAGCGGTCGGTGATGGTGTTGGAGGTGGCTGTGGTGAGGGCAAAGCTTCGCAAGCCGCGGGTATGTTACAGTGGCGATGCTCATCGTCGAGGATGGCTTTCGCTGCAAGTGCCCTCGCCGAAGCACCGGATCGGGGCGGCGCTGTGCGGATAGCTAGCTCTAGTTCGGGGCACAGGTCTTTTGAGTCTGCAGCAGGGTCCTCAAGAAAATCGAGGACGACCTTGTTCAGCACCAGGCTAGACCACCAGGCAGCAAGAGCGTCAAGCGGAGAGGCGATGGAAAAGTCCTCAACCACGCTATCCATTGTTCCTTCAGCATACGTATCCTCGGCGCTAGGGCGATTCCACGCCAAGTTGTAGGCCCGTTGAACAATGGAATCGACCAGGACATCGTCGCAGTCGTTTTCTAGGAGACTAGCTAGATGGCTCGGCAGGGCCTCGACGCCATCCTTGGCCTTGTTGGGAGCGTGCTTGAGTATCTTTTGCTCAAGTTTTGCAGCATTCCAATATCTTCGCGCTAATGCGGCTGTAGTCTCCTCGAATAGAAACCAAGATCCGTACCCGGCATTGGCCACCTCCCATAAGAAGACCCTTATGTGCAAGGCCTTGAGCATTAATCGCGCTGGCGTATCTGGAAGTGTGCCAGACGCCATAAGAGTCAGAAGGAGCCGACTCATGCTGACCTCAGCATCTCCACCCGTGAGTTGGGCATCGATCGCAATTTCCCAGGCTTTGATTCTTGCAGCTTCATGGTCTTTGGTCTGACCAGTAAGCATAGCATAGCCGTCCCAGCCAATGAGCTTCCGAGCGCTGAGCTTCAGCATTTTCAGGCCCAAGGCTGCTGCTTCAAGAAGGAAACTGTGACGAGGAACCCATACTGTTTGGATTGCCGTGAGCCATGCCTTGCGGCGGACCTCGACAGGTGCAGCCAGTGAGGGTGCTGCTGACAGCTGGACAGGAGTGCTTGATTGTTTTGGTTTCTTCTTAGACCAGTCGAGAAGGAAGGACGAGAAAAGATAGAAGAGGCAGAATATGATTAGGCCCGCCTTGACGAGAGTAAAGAACCCGTGTTTGCTATGAGTGTCGTCGAATGGCATAGCCGATTCAAGGGACCTCGCAACATGCCCGAGTGATTGCAATGGCAATGCTGACAAGCCTTTGTCGGGTTGGTCGCGATTGGCCGTCTTCTGATGGCGACTGTTCAAGCCTTCCACTATCATGAGTCCGGCCAATGAGCCGACCATCAATTTGTTCACGAACGCATTACCTCTTCTAGCTGCACCGAAAGGTACGCTATCCGGTGCGACTGCGCGGGCGGCTGGGGTATAAAGTGGATAATTTTGTTGTCGGGGTTCGTAATGCTGTTGCTGTTGTGCTTGTGCGGCATGAAGTCTCCTTATACTGTCAGGCACCTGTATCATGCCTTCTGTCACACCCGGCATTCGGGCACCAGAGCCAGGGTCAATCGCTGACCCAGCTGCATTTGGACTGAGCACTTCAGAATGCGGAGATCGCACGGCAGGATTTATCGTCATAGCTCCCGTAAGAATGAGTTTCTCCGAAGCTTGTAGTCGCACTTTAAGGGCGTTGATCTCATCCGTCAGTTTCTTGTTCCGCTTCTCAAGATGGTTGATATATTCCGTCGCCTTGGAAAGCACGGTTGCTTTGTTGAGTTTGTGCGCAGGAGTGAGACCCTCGAGATCCTCGGCTTCGTCGCCGGCGCCTTCTCCTGCGCCTTTTGACATGACCCTGAGGCTGGGGACACTGTCACGCAATGCCGCGATCTTATCATTCAGATTGGTTCGGTATCGCTTCTCGATCATGTTGTGCGCTGTCTTCTTAACTGGAGCGTTGGCTTGGTCAAGGCCCGGTGGAGAGTCTCCGTTATCCTCTTCAGTAGACGACTTCCGCTTTTTGGGATTCTCGCCGTTTAGGGGCATCGGATCGGGTGACGATGATGAACCACAACCATGGATCTCCGTGGAAGTCTGCGCACCTCCGGAAGTCGAAGGAAAGGCAATGCTCTGAAGCTGTCTTATTTCATTCAGCGAAAGCGGTGTGCTGAATATCCAGTTAGCTATCGACCCACGAAGCTCATATAGCTCTCTATCTTGGAGGTGAAGACACTCTTGTGATTTGCTAAAAAGATTTTGTTTGGTTGGAACGACGCAGAGAGCAACTCGAATTCTGGTATTCGAGAGACACGAAGGTCAAGATTGATACAGGCCAAGGATTGAAGTAGGAGAAGGGAAACATGCCTTTGAGGTTTCACTGGATAACTTTGGAGACCAGAGGGTTGAGCAGATACATTTGGTGGGTGGGTGTTTGGAAGATTGGATACACTCTGCATATTCTCAATGGATGGTGGAACAGTAGAGTTGCCGAAGTCGAAGGTCGCTTTCATTGATGAAGGACTGCCGAACCTGAAAGGGTTCCTTCCGGTTGTCTGAATCGAGTTCATGTCTACGGGATCATTGGCACTCTCAAGCTTTGGCTGCAAGCCACCCTCAAATGATACTCCATTGCTGCTAGGGGTCAGGATACCATTTGTATTTTCGGGAAAGTACGAATTGTGAGCTAGCGCATTTGTCAGTATTCATTTACCGGGACATCCTTAGATAGATATTCTGGAAAGAGCTTGCCAGGATTTTCTTCTTTTCGCCCTTGACAGTTTCCAGGCATTCGTACTGAGAAAGGATGCATACCTTTGTTGCCGTACTGAGGAGGCTGCTGACCCGGGGACAATGCTGGAGACAGTGGATCCCAATGCATCCATTCGTCCCATTCATTCTCGCTGCCCAATCCTCCTCCTACAACAGCGGAGCCATTGTGCATGATCGGCCCAGTTGTTGTAGGCCCTGACCACGGATTATCTCCACCATTCTGTTGGAAGCGGATGCCCCCTCGACCGTCCATGCCAACGGGCATCTCACCGCGCATCGAAAATGACGCCACCTGTAATGGGTTGGGAGCAGTGGTTGTTGGATGCTGTGCGGACGTTTCTGGTGCGTCCGATGGTGCGGGAGCTCGCCGGCAGTTTTCGAAGGCAGTCAACTTTAAAGTTTTCTAGGCTTGCTGCTTGTCGAGGTGCGCCAAAGAGAGGATTGCTTCGCATAGACAATTCTCTCCGTGGAAAGGATCGGAAAAGAAGAGTATCGGAGCTGCAGCCACAAAAGCAGCCGTCGGTCGCAGTTTCGAGGCGATTCGAGGTACGGGGTTGGGAGAGGTGCCAATCAAGCCCGAGCCTTGCCCGCCAGGGTTGCGCGCTCGAGGCCGAAAGCTGTGTCCCAGTCAGCTTCCTGCTGATCGGGTTTCCCCGCGTCCAGGTAGAGTGTGAGCGACCGGAGGATACAGTGCACCGTGAAAAACGGAGTCCAGAGGCCGCGACAATAAACGGGAAGCGGTGGTGTGAAACTGCGATCGAGAGCGAATTTTGTGGCGGCCGGCTTCTGGCGCCACGATGAGCCTTCGCACTCCGCACTGAACGCCACGTCCAATGGTGCTGCTCTAGCTGGCCGTGAGCTTCCCGAGATTTGTGTTCTCACTATGCACAAAGAGATAGCTTTGGATTTTGGAAACCAGAAAGGAGGAGTGGGTCCACAAGTGAGATTCTAGATCTATCTATCTCGATTGCAGAGGACGGACGGGCAAGTCAAGCGGCTTTAAGCACTAACAGAGCAGCACAGCATGGCAGTACCAGCCCACGTCATGTTCGAGCATTGATAACCTTAAACCCAGCAGACAAAGCACCCCCAAAAAGTCTCATGTTGAAGCTCAGCAGGGGATGCCATGGCGGCAGGTAGATGGACCAGCCTAATACCTGGTCATCAATTGGCGCTTCTGAGTGTAATTTTTTTCGCGATTGACCGGACCCTGTTGGGCATTAAGGAATCGGCGTCATGGTCGACAGCGGTTGAGCCTCAGAGCACCTAGAGAAAGACGGGAGGGCTGCGCAATGACGGTCACCAGCAGCGTCTGTTCGTTTGTGGCCAACAACTGGGCGAAACGACGCCCAAGCATGCGATGACTGGCATCGACACGGCGAAGATACCAAAGGCAGCAGGGCCTGCGTTCAGGGGCCCTGCCAGCAGGCGATCATGATCGGCATCATCCAACAACCCTTACCTATTCGACTTCTGTCTCCTCCTTTCTCCCCCGCTTTTGCCCAGGCCCGATTGCTCGGATGTTCAAGATCGCCAGCGCCGCTTCAAGCCCTCATTTATCGTCATAGGGCACTCCGCCACTGAACCCTATCCTCCACCCCACCGCGTGCCTCCACCCCCTCCGTGCCCTGGCTATCGTCAGGGTCCAGCACACACCAAAATTCCGCCGATCTTGACCGACTTCATAAAGACACGATGAAGCCGGAACAGACCTCACCAGTGCTCCAGCCCACAGCCTTAACGCCTCCCAGCCCAACGAACAACATGCTTTCTCAACCAAGACTGCGGTCGAGCCCTCCTCGCAGCGCCAATGCCTCCTCGCTCAAGCTCCCCTCGCTCCCTCGCTTCCACCCGGCCAACTTTCCCTCCTCGCAGCGCTCCAGCGCCGGCACCACGCCCACATCTGGCGTCAGCAGTCCCCAAGCACCGGTGTCCCCACGACAGCAACAAAGGCAGTACACCGACATCCAAAAGCAGCTCCACGCCTACCAGCGGGACATGTTCGTCACGGCCGCGCGTAGCTCACGGACGACGTCACCCAGCGGTGGGTCAGCAAAGCCCGACAGTCCCAAACTGGAGCCGCTCGGAAGCCCGGGACCGGTCACGCCGCTGATGCTCGAAGGCCAAGGCGACTACGTCGTGACGGGCGCGCGGTCCCCGGGTCAGGACGGCGCGGCGCCAGAGGAGCTGCTCGACGAGCTCATCCGTGAGGAAGCGAGAAGGAGAGGGGAGCGGTCGTCACCAGCCGGAGGACGTTGATGCCGTACCGAGCAAGCGGGTCTGAATTGTTTTTCCACTTATTTTATGATGCGGCTACGTCTGACGAAATGACGCTTATGCATTTTGATATCCTATCACGGCGCGGCGCGGGTCTGGTCGGCTTTGACACTTCTATATTGGGGGAAAAGGGACTTTTCATCATTGCTTTTGGGGGTAGAGGTTAAGTGCGGATAGACTGCCTACAGTTTGATGCAGTTATTATGCATCAACCCGAGAACATTCTCTGGCTAAAACTTCGGACGAGCTATAGATACTAACTGGGAGTTCTGCTCTAAAGGAAATACATCCCGTCATTCGACAAGTGCACCCTCCTTAGTCATTTATCGATTTTACTTACGGACATATGGGAATGTATAATGCACCTACTACGAAAGTAGGGAGATCTCATTGACAAATGAAATGCTTTTCCAATCTTACCCAAAGGAAGTGGCATTAGGGTCGTGCAGTACGTATTCAGGGTTTCTCACGGAACGGCCGGAGAAGCCAGCACGAGATTTTAGACTTTCACGGCTCCTGCCATTGCACTGGAAGGCTAAAAGCGACTACCTCCATCACCATCCAATCGATCTGTCCAAGTCTGTTGCGCGTCCCACATGGCGACATGGTGTTGTACCAGAGCCAAGTTCCCGTAACCACCCGTCCTACTGAAGCGAGATGGTGAAAAAATGCAGGGTGCAGTTCTAGAGCAATGAAGACGATACCGACAGTTTGGGCAACGGTTCTCCAATACCAGGGCTAGCAGGACAATCTCAATCTCCGATGTAACCGTTTTTCCTTCGTCAATTGCTACGTCCAAATCGAGTTCAATGGCATATGCGGCCACCTCAGCTGGGAATCTCGATTTAGGTTCAATTTGTAAGGTTGAAATGATCTGGAATACTCCGTAGCTACTCTGATTGTTACATGGCGCAAATTTTATGCCACTAACGCCTTGATGGGCGTTCCGAGGTACTCCGGTATCAACTAGAATAATTGCTCGGCCGAGAAATGGGAGACGACGATCGAGGCTTGGGCAAAAAAATCACAGTCAGCCGAAAACGCCGAACTCCAAATCATAAGAAACAAACACATTAATAAGTTTTTGAATAGAGAGAGGTTTTGAGATATAACCCTTCATCGGAGACTTCCCATCGGCCACGTTCAAATTTCAACGATGACGAACGACGAATAAAGTTTTGTAAGGCCGTTGTAGATATTTGGCCCAAGCTTTGAAATTGCGGGGAACAAGCGAAGAGACTTTTGCGAGGACATATCAAGACAAAACATTGGCCAATCTGCTCGCTACCTCGAAAAATTGGAGGCACGTACTGGCATTTGGTCTCTATCGCTCGCCGTAGTCTTGGATTCGACAGTCAAAATGTGCAATGTGCGCAAAAACCGTCGAGAGTGTTGGAGTGTTACTCTGTAGTTTAGGATACCGCGATGTGAGAATGCAGCAAAAGCAAAGCTGCCCAAGATCCTCCCGCGCTAGGCCCTACAGCCTTCGGATTAGGTATCTTCATTTCTCGAAATCGAATGACGCAGCTATTTGTGACTCGTCTGATCTGATCTGATCTGCAGTCGATTCAAAGCGAAACTCTCCTCATAGCCTGGGACAGTGTATAGATGGGCAATGGTCTCGTACGAGCTTTACATATGTCGGACAAGACCTAGCAGGATTCTTGCTCAACATCGCTACTCCATTTAGAAAAGCTTAGCTTTGAGGGAATTCCCAATGTGGCCATGCGATTATCCCCTCGATGAAAGCAATAGCCACGAAAGGCTTGGCACTCCGCGAATGTTCTGGATTCTCAACTAGCCGGGTTTCGGAGAGGCACATGTTGCGTATCATGTTAATCGGCAATGTTCCTGCAGCACAATTGGACGGCTGTTCGGCTTGCCGGCGGATTACCCAACGCAGAAAAGCCTTTACGCCATCCTCAATGATGCTCCATGAAGAACGCCTCGTGCTTTGTGCAAAGTATGGATGCAGGTGCGGGCGTTTCGTTTATTTTCATGCCCCCAAAAGCTCTAGACCATCCTTTGAATGGACACAGAGGAGTACAAAGAAAAAATAATGAAAGCCGAAGAATACGACTCCTACATTATTCAATTGCATAACTGTCAGTTTTAGGCAGTGATGAATATAGATTTTTGAATATCTTGACCTCTTTACCGATGTATATATATACAGTATCTCGCGGAAGGTACCCCAGACAACCTCCTGTTGCTTAGAGAGCTCGGATAAAACATGGCCGCTGAAAACGCTGTGTCAAGATTAGCATGAGACACCGTTATGTTGCAAGGCTCAAAAGCCGCCTTCGCAAACTCCTGCAGCAAAAAGAGATGGACGAAAGTGATTCGAGGATATCTTCAAATCGCACCAAAAATATTTACAAGTCAAAATGACTAAGAAACGGTTTCATGCCCTGAAGACGCTGCGAACATCATCAGGTCCCCAGTCCATTTCAACACTGTTATCGTATACGTCTCGGACGATTGCCGCGAGGCGTTGACAAGTATCTTCGTACCGAGCTTGGCAACTCTCCAGCACAAGTCCGACCAGTTTTCGGCTGATGTTGGGATCGTCTGCCTCACCGAAATGTTTCTCGACGCGTTTCCGTAGCGCGTCGACGCCACGTCGGATCTCCTTGGAATCGTAATTCGAGAGGAGCTTCTTGAAGACCGATCGAGAATGCGACGGCCGCTGCGCGAGCTCTTGGGGTGACACATTTTGCAACAGGAGCTCGGTCGACTCTAAAAAGTCCTGTGAAAGCACGGAAGGATTAGCGATCGGCGGAGCGGGAACGGGAGATGACCATCATGGACAACATACCAAAACTTTGCCGAGTGGCCGTCTGATCACGGCGTTGACGTAAGCCTGCATGTGCTCTTGCATTTCATTTGCCGCTCTCTTCTTCCAATCTGCGATCACGATGCTGGCCTTGTCGTCAACTTCCTCCATGTAGTGATTCATGTTCTCGATGAGGAGAATGTGGTAATTCAAGGCCTCTTTGTCCTCGGGATCGTTGACACCCTGGCTTTGCACCGCGATGCCTTGCACCTGGCCTGGTACACGTGCGGCCGGACTTTCCTTGGCGATAACCTTGAGGGAATCAAACATGGACTTATTGATCTTTTGATACGCATCGTCAACCATGTTCCGTATGTCAAGACGTTCGGCGCCATCTCCAGTCGGAAGCATATTTTCGATAGCAGCAGAGAAATTAGGGAATGTTCGGATGAATGCAATGACGCCTTTGCGCTTTTTGATCTTGACTTTGGTGTCTTCGATCGCTCGCGTCTGTTCGTCAACAAAACGATTGAAGAGACCGGCGAGGCGCTCATGGATCTTGGTGAGAGTCTTGTTGAGGAAATCTTGATTTGTATCCTCGAAGTCAAGAAGCCGTCGCTCAATGAAGCCAAGGAGGCCAATACCTTGCCTGTAGATCGAATTAATTTTGAATGTGAAAGATTTGAGAGGGATATAAGAGCTCACAATGGATCAGACGACAGAGCCCATTCAACCATGTTCTGGACTTCAGCGGGCCAGAACGAGTATAAGTCATCCATTAAATCAGCAACACGCTTAGCCAAAGCTCGATCTGGCTCAAATGGCTTGGGCAGTTTCAACTGTGATCCCAATCTAGCATTCGGCGGTATAGATGCCACGACATCCTCAAAGTCAGCTGTCTCAAGAGACGTGGCGTGGAAGAAGTCCACTACAAAATTCTGCTCCCTGAAAATTAGTGGGATCATCTCGTTCAATGCTCCAGCGAAAGCCTCGGAAGGTTGCAGCCGTCCAATTTGATTCTTATCAGCTGACGTAGAGGACTTCTCGCCCGATGCAGTCCGGAAGCTTTTTGCAAGAGTCTGGCTTCTCTTGACCGTGAGTTTTCGTGCTGTGCCGGAAAGGCCCTCGGCCTCTTTCTCTTGTGATGTGAAAAGAACAGATTGGTCCTCTCCAATTTGTTTGCGAACAGTCTTCTTCCATGCTGCATTGTTGTCTCTAGATTGATCCTGATAGACCCCCCGAGCTCGGAACTGGTAAAGCTGCAGAAGGTTCTCCCATGATTTGCGATCGATTTCCTTGGTGAAGAGGAGTAATGGGCTGTATTGCCAGAGACCGCTTCGAGCAACCTCATGCGCATCGAGATCCAGTCTTGTACCAGCTCCGCCCACCCCATTGACTCGACTTTGACTTGCAGGTGCCAGTGCCGCCCTGAAGGCAGAATCCATGAATTGCTTGAACCTCTCGAGAAAATCGCTAGTTTCGTTGAGATATGTCACCCTTTTCTCTTGCAACGCACGCATTCCAGAAAGCTCGCTTCCGCCTAGACCATTGGCGCTTGACTTGCTCAATCGGTCAGAGTCTTTCGTAGCTGCACCGTAGACGTCATTCGCTCGACGCATGGCAGGGTCGATCGTCACCATGGCCTTGTATAGGAGCAAAAGGGATGACTCGATGGCCCCCAAACCATTGGGATTTTCTATTGGGGCTCTTCTCAAAGGCTCCAGCTGATCCTCGCGTATTGAAATCGTATCAACGAGATTTTCAAGTTCATTCTGCAACAATTTCTGGTTTGCCGTTTGCACCTGAAGACCTTGCGACTGTGCTTCGATAAATGCAACATCGTCATTCAAGCTCTGCAGGCATGTTAGCAGTTGCTGCGAAGTTAGGTGAATCGTGGATGTTGCTCACACTCAGCTCAACTCCATAGAGGGTCAAAAGGCCCTCGAACTCCTCACATTCAGCAATGGCTTTATCAAGCATTTTCTCAACCATCTCTACACGATCGTCTTTTTGTTCCAGATGCCCAAGCCAACTTCCAGCCTCGACTCGGCTGAGCTCGCGACGCACATCTGCTTCCATAGCTTCTAGCCTTTGCGACTGTGCTAGGTCATTGCCCCAGCCAAAATCGCCTAAAGCGGCCTCAAAATTTAGACCCTTTCCTTCCATGAGGTTCGAATCGATGTTCAGCATCGTCAAATACTTATTATGCTGCATTGACCGTCGGTTTCGACGTCGGAATTCCGGTGGTAGCGACTCGGTTGAGTCAGCTCTGCTATTTAGATTTGGTCTTTGTAAGCTCTGATTTGGTTCAGGAGGTGCCACTTCCGCAGGAGACTGCTCCGCTTCAGACGCCGTCTGCTTCTCAGGACTAGATACTTTAAGCTCGGGAACCTCCTCTTGAGCGAGTGGGGTGCTAGGTTTCTCAGCAACGCTGACCTCCGAAGGGCTGGTCAGAGTCCGTGCAAGCGACGGCGCAGGGACCACCGCAGATATCCCGTCGGGTTCGTCCGGCGACTTGACTTCGTTGCTGGGAAACTTATTCCCTGCGCCACCAGCGCGAGGCTTAAAGGCGTTGTGTGCTGCAGCCGCTTTTCTGAAAAAGTTAGCCGCATCACCCCTTGCCTTTTTCTTGATCATGGGTCCGAGGCCAGGCCTGAATGCTCCATCTTCCGCTGGAGTCTCTGCCGCAGGAGTACCAGGAGCTGAAGAAGGTGATTCCTGTGTAGTCGCACCTCCTGATGGGGTTGCTGATCCATTAGACGGCGGGACGGAGGGAGCTGCAGAAGTTTTTGTCACGGGATCAGAGGATGTCCTTCCACTCAAGCCCAGTGGAGCTGGGCGTAAACGACCTCCAGGGAAGCCAGGTTCTTCATCTTTGGTCTCTTGTGAACCAGTGTCACTTGTAGTATCCTTGCGGTCGACTGGCGAGCCAGTTGGGGTCACGAAATTGTCCACCGATTTATCACTCGCTTGACTCCGGCCTCCATCGCTCCTCCCAGCGACAATCGGAGGCCGTCTTCGTTCCGGAATTTTTCTTTCTTCTGGATCATTGGCAGCACCTTCGCGAGCACCTTCGCGAGTAGAAATGGATAAATTGCTGCTGTTGTTTTGTGCAAATGGAGGTCGTCTGTTTGACATAGGGGAACTCTTCTCCTCGCCCGGTACTCCCGAAGGCTTGAATCGGTCAACAGCAGACTTGAACAGGCTTGTGCCATTCGGTGTTTTCGCTTCGCCAGTCACTCCGTCATCATTTTGATTCTGCCTTTGGTTAAGTTGTCTCTGCGGGCTTTGCGTTGGAATTGGAATAGGCGCATTGCTGGGAGTTTTCGATGATATACTCGACTCTTCAGGTGACACAGACCTTTGTCCACCCAATTCGGACCGCGATGATTCCGGTGTTAACCGTTGTGCCAATGCACCGCCCGGACTAGCCGGAGGCCGCATCTGTTCACGACTGGGCGGCTGCCGTATGATACGTTCTTGGGAGGCCATAGCTCTTGGCTGGAGACCTGGAATTTGCCCTTGTTGAGATTGTAGAGGCGCTGGCCTTTGGACTGGTTCGGGGCGCGGCTGGTGATAAGCTTGGTAGGCCTGGCGTTCCTCGGAGCCTGACGGCGCTCGACTTCCAGCATTGGGCCTACCTTGCCTTTTATATGCATCGCTACTTGGAGTCGACTGCCCATTGCTCAGCGAAGGAGGGCTTGTTGGACGTGTTCCAGCGCGCGAGCCCTCTGAGCTTGGGGGTTGTCGGCTCCCCTTAGCTTGCTGTCCAATGCCGCCCAACATCTGCTCTTGCTCTTGCGCGCTAAATCCAACCAATTGCGGCACTCTGCCCTGTGTGTACTTTCTGTAGATCTTGACTAAGCTGCCAATGAAGAACTCTTTCTCCTTAGCAGTCCCCGCCTGCCAGTAGTACGGTTTGGCGATTGTGACAACGAATCCAACCGATCCACCCCACTGCCTCCGACGAGCGTCATCAGCGGACGCCGGTGCTCCGCCCCCAAACGACTCCACGGCAGTCAGATCCTCTAAATTCCACGTCTTCCCTATTGAAAATGACGAGTTGGAATTTTCTCGAGCCTTGTGCATCCTAACCCGGCCCGTGTTGCGGACTGAGATAATTATTACGCGAGGCTTTTTGTTTTCTGCCGGAGACGTCGGCGGTGGAGGACTCGAGGGATAAGCGGCATCTTCCTGAACTCGTATGTGGGTGATATAAGACTCGCCAACTAGAGATTTGCAAGGTAAGCAGGGATACTTGAGTCACTCACTGTCGATTTGATGCCAGATACGTACGCTGTCCATTTATGTCAACTTTTGAAAAGCAGCTCTCAATGATTCTCTTCTTTTCATCCTCGAATCTTTCCGCCCTCGTCATGTTGGTATTTGCTGCTCCATTACGTGGCGGCGGACCCGGTTCACGCTTGCCATCTTCGCTCGCTGGACCGCCAGATCCCAAAGACAGATTTGAGGGATTACGATTGCGGTGATAGCCGTTGGGACCGTCCATTGTCGCTTCCACAATTCCAGTCGCGGAAAGGACTCTGCCCGCAATAGCCTTTGCTCTGAATACACTTATATGCAACAAGCCTCAGGAGAAACTGCAGTCCACATAGAGGAAGTCCGCATTAAAAAGGTAAGCGTTGATGGTCTAAACAAAATTCAAGGAGCGGAGAAGCAATCTAGCCAGAAAGGTTGCGGCGGAGACGATAGGGCGAGAAGGTGGGGAGGGAAGAGGATGCACTGGTGGCATTGAAACGACCTAAGAGCGTTGTAGAAATGAAGATTAGGAGAGAAGAAGGCTGGTACAATTAGGGATTGAAGTGGGAGAGTGAAGCTTGTCAGTGCAGGTTCAAGGTCGTACCGTTGCATGTCAGAGAGAGGCTTGACCCATGTCGACGACGGAGCTAAGCCTTTTGCGGAATCGCTCCCGCGGTGCCCACTCCGGCCTTTGGAGAAATTGCACCCGAAGCGTTTATTTTTTTTTATACAGATACGGAGTTCTCACCTACCTACTCTCTCACAACAATACACGCTTCTCAGCAATGGCCAAGAGAAAACGCTCCGACACGGCTAAAGAAGCCTCCCCACGGGCTGCTCAAGCCTCGGCCAAAAAAGAAAGTGCCTCAAAAAATGCCCCAAAATCCAAACCTCAACCTTCGCCAGTGCTACTCGATCTCGTACATACTTTCTTAAAAAGTAATGATTTTCACAGTGCTGCCAGAGCTTTATCCATAGACTCACGGTTCAGCAAGACGTCGAATGCGTTCAATGGTGCGGCTCGAGGTCTTCCGCGCCTGGCAGATTTATATGATCTGTGGTTGAAACAGCAAAAGTCGGGACAGTTAGATGTCAATCCTGAACTAGCAAGCGACTTCGTCAAGTCAGATACCAGTGATGAAGAAGGAAGCGAGGATACCGATGAGGTGGCAACAGATGAGGACAGTGGCTCAGAAAGTGAATCTGAGAGTGTTTCTGATAGCGAGTCTGAGGAAAGCGAGTCTATTGCACGCGAACCCCATGCCACACCTGGCAGTCCTCCATTATCGACAGATAAAATCTCTGAAGCGGATGTGCCCAGTTCACCAGAAAGTGATATTAAAAATCGCGAATTGATTGGAAGAAGCGCATTACGTTCTTCTAGTTCTTCAGACTCTTCCTCCGAATCCAACTCCGATTCACTGTCCAGCTCGAACTCAGACCCAGACTCAGAAGACGAACAAAAGCCGCGAAAAGCGTTGGGGATTAATGGCAAAGACAAGCCACAGCGAGCGGATGCCGATGATCAAGAATCAAGCTCTGACTCCTCCAGCGATTCAGATTCCGATTCTGATGATAGTCCGAGAGAAAAGTCCGCCTCCAAAAAGTCTTCCTCATCGGAAAGCGACCAAAGCGATAGCCCCAGCAGCGACGAATCCGCAAGCGAGGCATCAAAATCTGTGTCCAGCTCCGATGAAAGTAGCGACAGTGATAGTGACATCGTATCAGCGTCCGAGAGAGCTCCTCCCAAGGCCCGATCCATCACCTCTCTGGCGAAGTCCGCTCAAGACAGATCCGACAGCAATGCCTCAGTCTCCAGCAGCACACTCAAAGGCAGTCCCGCATTACCTGCACCGAAATTCCATTCCGGAGATGCAACCTCGACCAAGCCGAGCGACGCATCATCTCTGAAGCGCAAGCGGGACGCGCCATCCGCAGACCCAGCCCCGACCAGTCCGGAAAAACGCGCCAAGCACAGTAACGAGCCGTTCAGTCGCATCCCCAAGGACCTCCAGGTGGATCCGCGCTTCTCTTCGAACAAATACGTGTCGTACGACTATGCTGATCGCGCACATCGAGACTTAAGCGTCACGAAGGGGAAAGGCTTCACGAAGGAGAAGAATAAGAAGAAAAGAGGGAGTTATCGAGGAGGCTACATTGATACGGCACCGAAAGGGATCAAGTTTGATGATTGAAGTGCATGTGTTTCTGTGTGGTGGGGGAGGGGGGGCATCCCTGCGAAACGATTATACCTAATGTTCATTATGGTGAACATCTCTGCGAAGCACGTCGGGCACACATTTTCGATGCTTTGGGATAGACTTCAGCCGGGCATTTCAACCCAGAAGAACCCACTATTTATGCATTTTCCTGGAAACTCAGGCTGGGACACTTAAGTGCCTCGTCGTTGTTACAGCAATGCGGACTTGAGAACCCGCTAAGCTACAGCAATTCATCCATGGTATTAGATAGATTCAGAAGCAACGTATCAAAGCTCAAATGACCCATGAAGCTTTCCAGCAGCGATGATTTTGGTCCCAAAGCAAATCATATGCTACTCCATTGCGTAATAGTCTTTCTTCAATCAGCCATAACGTATATAGCTATCCCTCTCATTTTACCTTCTCATCCATCTGCAGCAAGTATATCTCATTCTCTAATGACAGTTACATCACGTCAAACCAGTTCGACAATATCACCGAATTCTTGGAGAAACCATGTCTCAACGCCATCAAGCTGTGGAGGCGGCTCTTCATTCTCCTCAGTTGAACAGCCAGTTACGCGATTTGGTACATCAATCGTAGGCGAGATGTCAAAAAACGAGGGTCTGGATGAATGACATTCTTTCTTGTCTTGCGCTGGCTTTCTGGCATCGTCTTCTTCGCGAGTCAGATCTGCGCCCGTTTGCTTGGGAGATTCTACCCTCGAGGAGCTTGGCATATGCCCTTGCATAGTCGCCGAACTACTTGTATCGCCACAGAAGAGCCAATCCGACTGGTACGGCGTGGTCTCCATGTGCAGTGCTGATGTGTTGTCTAGCTGCAAGTCGTCCAAAGACATTCGTTCGGCACCAGTGTGTGTATCATTTTGGGACGGCAACGCTGGTGACCGTGACATTGACGCCTGTCTCGGAGATACAGAATGGTGAAGATTGGGTAGATCATCGGATTCCTGGAACAACTCAGACACCTCCTCGGCAGTAATCCACGGTTCGACCCTTTTTGTTGGCGCTTCCCAATGTCGTGTCGATGGCTGGTGCTCGAAATAATGTCCTTGCTTGCCGCTGTTACCATCGGTAAGGTCAATGTCTTCAACGGCGGCTTCTGCTGCACGAGGTACTGCGGCTCGTAAACTTCCTTCTTGTCTGGGTCGAGATAAAGAGTGGCTGATGGACGGTTGTTTGGCCCTTGCCTTTGGATTCAGAGTCATGCTTCTTGCTTCGCCCACAGTATCCGACTTGGAGATTTTCGGTGGTGATTCGAGGCCTTCTCGGCAACAGAGATGCTTGCAAGCCATCTTGTCCTTACATCGATGTTTACATGCCCACCTTCCATTATCAAGACGTTGGGCAGGAAACTCTTCCTGCATGACTTGTCTGCTTGAGACGGTTTTTTGGCGTTTATTGCCGGCGGGTTCATTAAACTTCTTGGAAGGCCGCTGTCGCTTTTCTAGCTCATCAATATGTACAAATTCGGATTTGGCGGCAGCCGCCTGGACCAAGTCAGAGTCGGGAATATCGTCATCCCCAAATTCATCTCTCCCACTACCGGGCCGAGTCTCGTCGGCGCTGCATCCCTCGATTCGGCGTTTTGACGTGTTCGGTTTCTCGACACTATTATGGCTTCGCGGTCCATGCTCCTCGCCGATGTTTTGGCCTTCCTGAGCTGGGAACATGTGGTGTGGGATCTGTGGTTTCAAGGTGGCTTGCCTCATCGTGCCGGCTATGAAATCTTTTAGCGATGGCTTCCAGTCTCTGAGTACCGCTCAGCAGAGGCTTACCAAGTTCGTCACACATGACATAGCAATTGATGGTTTGATTGCTGCTTGTTAGATCTGCCGAGAACAGCACCTCAAGACCTTTGGCGACCCTGTTTGCTCTAGAAAGAGTGAGCAGCATTCCTGAGCCATGTATCTGGACTACTTACTTGGTTCGACAGAAATGCATCTTTCGACCATCCGATGTCTCAGCAAGGAGACACACGAACACCTCACGATTATTGAATTTACCGGGTACTGTCTCATTGATGAATCCGACTTCAGCTCGGAGTTTGATTATGACTGGCCCATCCTGTCTGCGTCTCTAGTTGCAGGTCAGCTATGCATCACCGGATCTGTTGCGAATACGCACTTGCTGGCCTTGCATCTGTATAGACACCCTGAGTTTCGGGAAAGCCCTGGCCTGATCTAATACACGTATGCCGAAGGGCGGAGCCCGCCCCAAGAGTGCTTCAATCCTATTGGCTTCTACGGTCTCCAGCTCTTCGATGGTCTTAATACCAGCGACTACGAGTTTCCTTACAGCTACGATTCCGATCTTGTCCAGCTGTTTGAGTTGCAGGGGCGAGTCGTCCCATACCCTGGCCGCTAAGCTTCTCGCAAGCATCAGCGCGTTTCTTATGGCAGTGGAGTCTCCTCTGGACAGTTGGCAATCGATAACGCATCGAACAAGACGATGGACTTGCTGGAAGATGATAGCTTGTTCAGTCTGATACTGAAGTCTCGTTCTAGGTTGCGAATCCTTTCCTGGAAAGTCGACGGCACCAAGGACTGCTTGAATGATCAGAGAGACCTTGTGAGCTCGCAAAGCCAAGTCAACAGGGATCGAGAACCTGATCGACGGCGACTGATTAATCTCCTTATAAATAAGCTTTTCACCCCCGCGAAAGCGGATCTCCTGGAACTCTGTAGCCTGTGCTATTGCCGACAACTATTATCGTATTAGCATAGAGGTAAAATATTAGAAGACAACAATGTGCATACTATCTCTGAGATTTTGGCTTTTGGTGGTAATCCGAGGATGAACTTCATCGTCTCAAACTGCACACAGTATCGAGCCATTGCGTCTCCGTACTCCGAGCACTGTAGTTTTGGTGAATACTTCACGAGCTCGTGCTCCTGTAGGGAAGCAATGCTGGCGCTCAAGATGCACTCCAGGTGATCGTCGAGACTGGAGTCAATTTTCGTGTCATCATCAAGCCTGTAATGGTTTGGATTTTTCTGCAATCTGACATAAAGGAATGTCCCTCGGAGCCAATTCCGGGCTGTATCCATGTCATAGATTGTGGCTAAGCCAATCTCGGCATTCTGGAACCAATCTTAGCATACTATAGAGAAGAAATGACGTTGGTTATCTGACCAGATGTTCGATTAAATGGAGATGTAGACTGAGAAATGGTTAGCGTCCGTTGCTGCGACGTTCGGAGTTCGATTAGTCTTCCCATACCAGCTCTCAAGGATCTCTTGTCCCGAGATCATCTTCTCGTAATGTTTTGCTCTCTCCATCCTCGTCATTATCACGGCAACTGCACTGTCATCAAATTGCGGACGGCCTGCCCGACCGAGCATTTGCATTATTTCAAGATCTGAGTACTCACGACCAAGTCCACCCTGGCTCTGATAGGACACCGTGTTTTTGATGATGATAAAGTGGCACGGTAAGTTGACGCCCACAGCCAAAGTGGTGGTGCAGCAGACGACGTTGATTTCGCCTTCCAGAAATCCCTTTTCAACAGCACGTCTATCGTATTGATGTAAACCTGCATGATGAAAAGCTACACCTGTTGGAACGGAAGCTGTTCCCCATATTAGCAGCGTCTAGGCCGGAGCTAGCTCACGTACCTCGTAGCCCGGCGTCTTCCACGGCGGTCGGCTTCGGTGGGCTGGTCCAGCAACGCTCTCTCGGAGTCTGACCTCTCCACCAGTTTGCGAGAATGCCTGCCGTGATCTCTGTGGATTTCCTGGTAGAACAGAATACCATGATTGGTTTACGTTGGCTATGCTTGGCGATTATATCCGTAAGTCTACTGAGTTTAGCAAGTCATCCTTGAGATCTGTTCAAGGTCCGCTGTAAATAACTCACTTGCTGTCGAGATATTTATCAAATTGAAAATCGTTCCCACTTGATGTGAATCCAACCACATGCTTTTGTAATTTCACGGGTCGAAAGTCTTCGCCAAAGGTCTCCCGCGCTGCCGGTGAATCTTGGTGGCTCGAATCTCGACCTAACCATCTTGCAACATCGTCCGAATTTGGAACTGTTGCGCTTAGTGCTATAAAGCGGACGCTTTCGGTGGCCGTCTTCATTCGAGATACCACGGCTTCGAGTGTCGCACCTCGATTTTCTTTCACGATGTGTACCTCATCAATCAGAAATAATCGGACAAGTTGCATCAATTTCCGATGATCTTTCCATTTACGCGTCAAACTATCCCATTTTTCCGGTGTGGTCACAATTATACTGGCACCTCCTATTTGCTTCATCTGCCACTGGTCGGTATCGCCTGTAACCTCTATACAATTCATACCCAGCGGTCCAAACTTTGCTTGCCAATCTTTCTGACGCTCTGCACAGAGCGACTTAGTCGGAGCTTGGTAGACCGCCTTGAAGTTGTCGGAAGAAAAAGCAGCAATTACCCGGCATATCGCCAACTCAAACAACACAGTCTTACCACTTCCCGTAGGAGCAGCCAGAACGAAATTGTCATCGGTACGGAAAACCGTGTCAAAGCATTTTGACTGGATCGCATTGAACAGTGGAAAGGGGAAAATAGGCCGAAATCGATCAGGGAGACCAGTACATTGGATAAGGCTTATTCCTCGAACCACCGGAGTCCCCTTGGACATTGTGGACACTTGCGTTCCTCTAGCCCTTGGTTGCATGAAGTCTGGTTCAAAGGCAAGCTCAGAGCCGGTAACATCAGGAAAGTCCAGGTGCTCTTCAGCATCGATATTTAAATCACTGTCTCGTACGTGTTCTTGACGTCGTTGGACTAGCATTCGCTGGCTTGCTTTGAAAGCTGGACTAGATGGAATGAGACAGGTTCCAGGTGAGCTTGGCTGGGCCAGATTCAATTCAGGATTGGTTCCTAATGAGTGAAGTGGTGAGTGAATTGTAGAAAACCTTGTCAACGAGACGACATTGAGCAGCTCACCAGCGGAAACATCACCTGTATGCGGCATGAGAAGTTTTCGGTGTCCTAAGGCTCGTTAACGTTAACATCAAAATTGTAAAAAAAAAATGGCTCACCATGTTCAGGGATAGGCCGTCTAAGCAGAGGGGGATGGCCAAAGTCTCGGTAGTCGAAGGTGTGCCCAGTACGAGAACGTGCGAGCGACAATCTCGCTTTGCCTTGGGCTGCTTGATAAGTCCGATCTTCAGGAGCAATCATCAGGAGTTCGTTATCTAGCCCGTTAAGTACAAATGATCCTGCAGATCGAAGGATTTATTTGCATGCTTACCGAAGGCGTCCAAAGGCATTTGATCTGTCTGCGTAGCAGGTCGTCCATGATAGCTTTTTTGATCCGGAGTTGAAGGATGCAATAGAGCTGGGTCGTATTCCCCTGATTCGTCGTATGCTTGTCCATGAAAAGTGGAATTGTCGTGTCGAAAGTGTCCTCGATCATCTCTAGCTTCTATAGCTTCCAGCAGATCAAAGACAGAATCCCCCATCGTTGCCCGAATTGGAAGTACAATCCAGTTCACGACAGCTCGCGTCCGAACAGAGCCACTGAGGGTTTTCCGCTGCCTTTTGGGCAAGCAGCGCTAGGTGCGAGAGTGGGACAGTATGTTATGAGGCAGATAAAGGAATGGCACGGAAAATAGGTAGTGAGAAGATGGATATGGTGGATGCAAGCTCTACCTAGCACGTGAACTCGCTCGACTAGGAAATCACGACCCACCAAGTGAACGGTAGAGGTACAGCTCTTGATCATGAGGATAGCAGTCTTTGGATCCTGGTTCAATCTGGCAAGCCACCAAATACAAGATAGACTGAATGTCATATGAACTGAAAAATACTTCATTTCGACAGCCATTGCATACCTAAGCAGCCGCACTGCTACCCATAACAGTGCGAGCGATTCCAACCGCATCCGACGCGCCATTTCACCGGCTATAGACAAATAATCCAACCTCGTCTCAGACCTTTTGTGCAATTTTGCATTCCATCCAAAGGAAGCGTGGGTATCTCATTGCGACCGATATAAACCAATAGATATATGAGAAAAATAATGTTGTACAAACACTGTACAATATTTCTACACATCCCGCTTGCCACTCGCTTTTCTTTCGTCCCTGATGAAGGAACGGCGTTCGTTTGTAGGTGTCCCTGGTCTCGAGGTCGACAAAGCCTCGTTCTTCATGGGAGATTTGGGGATGGTAAAGGACGAGTCATCGAAATAGGCTGGAGATCCGGCTATCGTGGTTTTTTCGTAATCCGCTATCCGAATTGGAGGTGGCCGTGAGCGGGTTTGACTACTGTACAAGTAGGTCGCGGTAAGGACGATGGAAGTTCCGAATAGATACTAAGCAGTTAGCACCATCGACAGACCCAGAAAGCTATTGGTTGAGCTTCCAAACTTACATTGACGGTGAGGGAAAATTTAAAAAATAAAACGCTTCCGAGTACGCTCAGAAGGATACTGATACTTGTCGCAAAATTTTTCGCAATGTTATCCGCGTAGTTGATGACCGTAGCAACTATAACGCCACCAAAAGCCTGGAAGATGATAGCAGTCCAGACAATCCAATTATAACCAGAAAAGAATCCATGCTTGGCGATGTCCTCTCCGTCTTTGAAAACGACACCAATGAACAAAGCCGGGAAAAGGGAATAAAAAGATAATTGAACGTTGCGCACCCATAAGGACGTGTTAGGGTTCCCACTGCGGTCCTTCAGGACCTTTTCGAAGTATACTCCAGCCAATCCAGAAAGAACGCAGGCTACGACTACTGCTGCCAGACCGATCGAAGCGTTGAGCTGTGGGTTGTGCATAGCAACATCCTCATCGATACCCGCGTACGTCGCCGACCTTCTGTGAAGTTGCGCGGCTGCAGCGTTGCCCAAGTCCCGGGCCTGTGCGAGAGAGCGTGGCCAGAAGAACTTGACCTGAGCATCTTGTAAGCCTTTGACGCGGGAAACGTCTGCCGGATTGTGTTGAGTCGGTATCTGGACTACTGCAACCCCGACGGCCAGCAGAACCAGTGAAAGCCATCTCCGTACAGAAAGCGTCCGTCCAAGCATCAGGACGCTGAACAATGCCGTTGTAAGAATCTTCAACTGATAGGTGACCTGAAAGGTGGCGGCCTCCAGATTGCTCACGGCGAGGTATTGTAATGAATTTTGTAAAGTGTATAGCATCGCAGGTATCGCTAATTTCCAGCTATCCCCTGTAAACACAGCCGACGAAAGAGTAGAAAATAGGGTTGTCACGGGTGATGAAGATGGGAGATTGCTCGAAATGTCGTATAGCGCCATTGTGAGGGATATTGAGAACTTGATGACTTCGTTGAGAAAGACGGCTGTCGACGTGAAGTAACGCTGTCCGCCTACGGGTGGCATGATTCGGGAGTAATGCATTATCTAGCATAAGTCAGCTCAGATGTCAATCCATATGGAGTAGTCGCAATGAGGAATAAACCCACTAGTATTAAGGCCGAATTCTGGACGGTAAGCTAAGCACAGAGGTCAGGAATCAATGTCTCAGCGCGTGTCAAATTTGCTCGCTTACAGTCATCAAAGAAAGATATTTCAATGGCACTCCTCCAAGTGTTGGAGTGCGGCGGCTTGGCTCCGCCATATCTGGTGAATATTTAGGACAAGGCCCGGAACCTTTTTGATTGAAGTCAGATTTGGCATGCGTAGGTCAATGCTAGAGCCAGGGTAACATCTGAGCGAGAAAACGAGTCAAAGGAACGACATCTTCGCGTAAGGAACGTATGGGGGACCTGGGGTAAATCAGGAGTCCAGGCTGAGATGCGAGCAGTCACCGCCCGAATTTCGCATAAACTTTCCGAGCACAGCCATCAGCCACGGACCAGGGGCCTTCGCCAATCACCTGTGGCTCTGCCCGCTAATGTCGAGAGGGAATTACTTCACGAAAATGGTCACACTTCAATTGTCCCCACAAACTCAAAGACGGGATTTTGACATTCTTGAATGAGCTGCAATGCACCACATTGGAAATGCATCTATTCTAGTGTACATGATCGGCAATTGCTAAACAAAGCTAATAAGTAACTCCCCTGG
Organism: Astrothelium subdiscretum; assembly: GCA_021030935.1. Classification (NCBI taxonomy): domain Eukaryota; kingdom Fungi; phylum Ascomycota; class Dothideomycetes; order Trypetheliales; family Trypetheliaceae; genus Astrothelium; species Astrothelium subdiscretum. Next base: position 157,245 of record JAGFMW010000014.1, read on the forward strand.
TAATGCAATTCGGCAGCAATACCACGAACCCAGTGCGAATACAGTGTAATCGGCGCAAAGAAAAGGACACCGGTAGGATCAAGAGATTCACACCCACTAGGTGCCATCTGCGCCACCGCGTGCTCGCTTTGAGCCTCTCCCCATGTTCGCATTATCTCCTCCATCATCTCGACCACGCTTCTGACCTGCCGTCCCGGGACTGAACTGCCTTGCCTCTGGATTCATAGATTGATGGTTGGCTGGAGCTCCAGACATCTGCTGCTGCATTCCACGCCCTTGTCCACGTCCTCGACCCGGTCCGCGCGGAAGATTTGATCCACCGCGCTGAGCTTGACCAGGTCCAGCATTGCTCGGGGCTAGATTCTGTGGTGTTGACTGAGCCATTTGATTTGGACCTTGTCCGCCCCTACCGCCCCACATACCACCACGGGGTATCCCAGTAGACGGTCCTTGGCCCATGAGTCCCCGAAGTGCACCTGGTCCCGTCCCAGCATTGTGGAACGGCTGCTGTGGTTTTGTTGGAAGGCCTCCTGGTGTTCCGACTTGCTGATTCTGGTGTTGGGCTTGAGTACTTGGTTGTAGTTGCTGAGATTGAGGGCTCTCGGTCGGTTTGGGATCTTCAGGAACGGGCAACGATGCTGGTTGAGACTCTTGCTTCACCGCATCAGTTGCTGAGCTTGTTGCTACTTTCGGCCCTTCAGTAGTGTTCGATGGCCCCGAACTCTGATTCGGTTGAGGTTGAGGCTTTGCCAGTTGGACTGCCTTCGCAACTGCCCAGACTTCTTTCACTGCACGGTCTGGCGTTTCTTGAGCCGCTTTCTCAACCACGTCCAATTTCAAGGTTGCAAGTGCAGCCTTCTTCTCTTGCATGCCTAGTTTCACAGCTTGCCGCTTTGATTCCATGTCGGTTGCCATCTTCTTAGCCGTTTCAACCTTTTCCTTCGTTGCTTCCAGCATATTCTTGATGGTGTTCTCCTGCTCCACTTTAAACTCCTGTGTGCGGGCTTCAAGCTTTTCCTGAATGACATTTTCTTGTTCCCCTTGTAGTTTCTTGGTCAGGGCTTCTTTCTCTTGATTCAACTTGGCCATCACATTTCTCCCGACCAGCTGCTTTACCGTTGGGTTTTTGGAAATAAAGTCCTTGACCTCTTGCTCAGACCAACCTTCCGGTAGTCTGGAAGGCGTCACAGGGGCTCCGTTGTCGGCACCAGTGATTGCTGGACGAGCTTGGTCTGCCAGTCGCTTTGCCTCTTGAATAGCCGCCTCCGATTCGGTTCTAATGCGCTGCATTTCTGTTTGATGTTCGGATCTGATGCGTTCGATCTCAGCATCCTTTTCTGTCCGGAGCTTCTCGAGGGCCTCCTGGTGCTCCTTGCTAAGCTCTTGCCGAATATTTTCTCTACCTTCCTTGAGCTTGGTGTTGAGCTGCTTCTTCAGATTATCTGCCCGGTCCTTGTACTTTGCTTCTTCTTGTTGGATCTTGGCTTGGTGTTCTGTCTCAAGCTGTGCTTTGATGGCAGCAACTTGTTCTTGTACGCGCTCCGTGAGAGACGTTTGATTCTCACCATCTCCGTTGACTCCCGGCACAAATTCTGGAACCGCCGTATCGGCGGAGCTCTTGCCGGCGTTGGCACGAAGCGACTCCACTTCGCGCTGCGCAATTTCCAGCTCCTGCCTAAGGGTTTCGAGATGAGCAGAGGTTTCTTCTCCTGGAGGCTGTTCATCCGCTTTCTTTGAGTCCACTTGCTGCTGAAGGTCGACCTGAAACGTAATTAGCTTTCATTCCGGATGCACCAAGACCGGCTTACCAATCGGGCCTCCATTTCAGTGATCTGCGTCTGGCGCTCGTCATTCAACGACTGAACAGTGACCAACTGCGCAGATTTCTCCGACAGATCCGCTTTAATCTGCTCGAGCTCATTCTCAAGAGCTTCCTGATTCGTGGATGTCGGGCCATCATTCAACTGGCCTTCCTCCATTTCAACATCCCCATCTACTGCATTGTTCGAGCCGTTGCTGACAGTTGCAGCGCTAGCAGTCTTCTGAGTCTCAAGGTCGCTCTTGACGGCAGTAAGCTCTTGCTCTAACAACTCTTTTTCTTTCTTTGCGTCTTCCAAGTCCGCTTCAGCCTGCTTTATCCTTGCCACCTGATCGCGAGATCTGCCCTTGAACTGCTCGGTCAATTTTTGACGAGTTTCTTGCCACTTCTTGGCACTTTCTTCCTCTGTCTTTGCTATTTGCTCCGGAATGTTGTTCACTTGCTCCTGCAGAGCCTGTTTCTCTGAAGAAACCTGATCCTTTTCCAGTTGCAGGTCTCCAACTTGAGTTTTCAATGCTTCGAGTTCTGCAGGGTCTACGCGGTCGTACTTCTGGATAATGTCCTGTGCACGTTGACGCCACCTGTCACGATCTTCTTGCAAGAGTTTCATTTCACCGTCTTTCATCTCCTGTTGCGTTTCAATTTCGTGAATCCGAGTCTGCAAAGGTTGGATCTGTTCTGTGAGCTTCTCGACTTCCTCCGTCTTTTGTGCCAATTTGGACTGAGCTTGGCGGGCTTCTGCTCGTAGTGTTGTGCTGCTTTCGCGGAAGAGATTCAGCTCGTTGAGTGTTTGAATGAGCTTGTTCTGGCTGGCTACGCTCTGTTCGTTGTCTGTGTGGCGATGGCGCTCCTCACTCAGTTTTTGACGTACTTCATCCAGCTGAGTCTGAGCGTAATCCAGCTGTTGCTTAAGCCGCTTCCCTTCTTGTACAGAGAGCTCGTATTGGACATCGACAATCTCTTTCTCGCGTCTGAGATAGGTAATGATCTCTTGCAGACTGTCCATCCCACTTTGTGACATTTCAACATCGGCGTCCGTACCACCACCATCTGCTCGTTTCTGGTGAAGGGAAGATATCTGCACTGAGAAGTTCTGCAGCTGTTCATGAAGGACCTTGTTCTGGTTTTGGATTTCCTCGCGTCGGTTGCGAAGATCTGCTAGTTCGCCCTCATAGGTGCTTCTGACATCTGCCCAGCTGCTCTCGTTCTGCTTCAAAGTCTCCCTTGCCGTTTCAGCTTCGGACTTAGCCTGAGTAATCTCCGTCTTAAGTTGATTGTACTCCCCGCGGAGATTTTGCAGGGCTTTTGCTGCTTCAGCATGCTTCAAGAGTTCGTTTTCGTAACTCTGCTGAGCTTGTTGCGCAATGTCAGCTTGCATCTTGAGATCCTGTTGAGAAAGCCGGGCTGTCTCTGCGTAGCGTTCACTGTCATCTTTGAGGCGTGCAATTTCGGTTTCCAAACTATTCTTTTGCTCTTCAAGCTTAGTGGCGCGCTGCTCTTGATTGTTGCGAAGCTCAGACAGTTCGTCATTACTGCGCGAAAGTTCAGAAGATAGATCGCCAATGCGTTGGTCAAGCTCCTCGATCTTGCTCTCTTTAATTGCAAGCGTATGGTCCATCTCTTCGCGATATTGGTCATGGCTTTCGTTGATGCTATTGAGTTCCTCTTCACTCGATTGACTAATGGCTTTGTACTGCTCCACGTCCTTCTTCGCATTCGAGATTTCTTGGCGTGCCAGCTCCAAGTCACGCTTCAATTCAGATACTTCCATGGCTAATTGTTGTTCCCTGGTGAGACTTTCTTCACGTTGATCGTCGTGTTCCTCGCGTTCAGCATCGGTCGGCTCATTGGTGGTCTTCTTCGACGGCTGCAGTGTTTCCAGGCGTTCTTCTGCGCTGCGCAGTTCGATCGTCATCTCATCAACCCGAGCTTGCAACTGATCACGAGTAGTCTTGGCCGCAATGAGTTCCTCTTTGACGTTGCTGAGGCTCTTAGCGAGGTCATCAATGCGCGTGCGGTTTTGGTCCTGCTCGTATTCACGCCGCAAAGCTATCTTCCTATTCTCCTCGACTTCGTCATCGTATTTTCGTTGGGCAATTTTGAGATCGGATTCGAGGGATTCGATTCGGCTCTGCAACCTGCGACGAGTGTCTGCATCCGACAGTTCTCTTTCGTTCTGTAAAGTCTGGATGTCGCTAACCAATTTATTGAGTCTGATGCGATCGTCCAGGAGAGAACGATTTTCCTCGGTTAGACGGCCCTCTATACTCCTGAAAAGTTCTCGTTCAGCTTTGAGACTTGAATTTTCGTGGCGCATGCCCTCTGCCAAAGCCTTAGCCTCTACTAATTCCTCCGCCACCTGTTGAGTCCGAAGATCCTGCTTTGCGGAGTTTTCAGCAAGTGACTGCAAACGCTTCTGGGCCTCTGAATTCTCCGATTTGAGCATGTTATAGTTAGCATTGAGCATTTCGTAACGTTCGTGAGCCAACGTAAGTTGGCTAGTCGCCCGAGCAAGCTCGCCTTGAAGTTCGCCCTTCTCTTTGCTCAAGGTATCTGCTTGTTGTTTAAGAGATTTATGATCCACGGTCGTTTCTTGTCGGTACGCATCGAATTGACTCTGCAATTCTTTAATCAGGTTCTGGAAACCAGCAAGTTCCCCTTCACGAGAAGCCTGTTCATTGGCCGGACGAGGCGGCTCGGAAGCTGAAAAGAGGCCATTGGAGCTTTCGCCGAATTCTCCAGCTCCACCAGCTTGTTCGACTGTACGAGGAAGTGATCCCCTATGGGAGAGCATCCTTCGAAACATATCTCGCTCGCGTATATAACTTTGCGATTGAGTGACCAAAGCCTTCATCTCATCTTCATGGTTGGCAATTTGCTCCCGCAAAGTTTGCAACTCCCTTTGATCTTGCTCTTGCTGATTCCTCTTCGCCCTGGCTTCTTCTCCTTCCATACGCTGGCTCAGCTCTCGAGTCACTCGCAGGAGGTTCCGATTCTGGTCTTGCAGCTCTCGAACGTTTCTGAAAATGGTAAGATGATGACTGATGTAGCGATCAGAATCAGTAGGTTCCTCGGATCCTCCATCGCTCAGCTCTTCTCTGGCCATTTGTTCCAATCGAACCTGCTCAGCCGTAGAAATCGCTCCTAATCCCTCTTCACGAGCTTGAATTGCAACAAGGAGTATCTTGATCTGCGCGCTCAGATCTCGTAGTTGTTGTCGCAGAATATCGCCCTCCTTTTTGAAACCGTTGACTTGGCCCTCCCAGGATTTTGCGGCTTTACGTGCAACATCTCTTTCGTTAGTAGCTTCCTCGAGAAGAGCAGTATATTCAGATATTTCGGTTTCCATGTGTTCGCGTTCGATACGAAGCTCTTCAATCTCGGGCTGCTTTGTCTCCAAGTCACTGATCATGTCGTCGATCGTCTCTGTGAGAGTCTGGTTTCTTCGTTTCTCAGCATCGAACTCGGTTTTCATGTTTGCGTACTCCGTGTATAGCTGCGTGAAGCTAAGACCCCCTTTCGTGCGCGCACTGCCGGGTGAGAAAGCCTCTGACCTCCGAGACCCGTTAAGGGATTGCAGGGGTGTGCTTGGAATTGAGACATCCTGGCGCATTGCAGGTGGGCGATGTTGAGCATTCTCGAGTTGGAGTTCCAGCTCGGCAATCCGGTTTTCTGCTGCAGTTTTCTCCTGACGTTCGGTGTCGACCTCTGCTTGTATTCTTCCAATTTCATCTGCAGCACGTTCATTTGTCTGATCTAATGTCTGTTGGACCTCTTGGAGCCGGCGTCGGGTGGTGTCGGCGCTCTGCTGCTGAAGATCAGCGAGCCTCCGCGAGCTATCAAGTTCAACTTTAAACGAGTCTTCGGCTTGAGCCGCGGCATCCTGAAGCTGCTGGATCTTGACAAAAGCGCCCTCTGCTTTGTGAGTGAGCTCATCAATACGGCTCCTGAGTAGGGTTTCGGTTCGCTTCAATGAATCAATGGTAGAGTTTGCGTCCTCATTTGCACGTTGCAATTCGGATATGCGCGCTCCCTTTTCCTTGCGATACTTGGCATACTCGTTGCTTCTTGTCTTTAGTTCACCCTCATGCCATTCATTGTTCTTCTTGAGCAGTTCAACTTCCTGTTTCAAGGCCTGCTCGCGAAATTTGGCGCTCGTCGACGTGTTTTCTGCTGTCTGGTTCTTCTCCTCTAGGGTCGCAACTTCTTTGCGCAAGGTAAGGATCTTTTGGTGCTGGGCGGAGAGCTCTTCGGCTAAGCGATCGTGGGCCGTCGATTTGGATTCGAGTAGAGAGAGCGTGTCCCGATTCGATGACTCAAGAGACGAGATGCGATCCTGTAAAGCTTGGACCTCAGAGGAAGAGGTTGACGTGCTGGACTTTAGTCTGTCGATCTCCGATTCGAGCTCAGCCCGAGAGGTCTCTGCATTAAAATGATCAGGCTGATATCTATAGGTAGAAGATATCATATGACCCTACCTTCGTGGTGTAGCTTGACCCTGAGGTCATTTATTTCCCCCAATCCTTTATCGACATTGTCACTGAGAACGCGGGCGCGAGCTTCTCCACTTCGAACTGCGTTCTCAAGCTCGACGTCGGCGTGCAGCTTCTCAGCTTTAACTTCGTCATACTCATGGGCTTTCTTGTCCAGATATTGAAGGAGTTCCTTGACCAGCCCAACCGTAGGCGCATCGAGAAGGGTAGTCAAGGTCGCCTGGGGTACGGAATAGCTGGTGGAGATATACGCGAGATCAACCACAGCTGCGGCCATGATGAGAGGCTCAGGAATTTGTATGCGTCATTTGAGGGCGCGCATGCTGGTCCACAAGGGTCAATGGATGTATAAAAAGGAATAAGAAAGAGGATTGTGGAGTACCAGCACGCGTTCTCTTTGTGCAGGTAAAAAAGAGTCAATGAGTGATGCTTCCGGCGTCCGCATCCCGCTAATTATGTCCGCTCCGCTCCACCCTCACCACGTTTCTAACACGCGCACCGGCCACCACCGCTAAGGCAGCCAAAATCAAAATCACGTGAAGCTTCGCAGATCCACGATTCTTATTGTTCTGAGTGTTCGCATATTCCAGATCTTCACTTTCGATACATATCACCTCTCCAACTACTCAAACTTCCTGGAACCGTGTCAGCCTTTTCCCCACAGAATATCTTCGTCAACAGCCGACCTTTTGAAAATGACGACTCGTATTAAGCCTGAGCCTGGGAGTCATCCTCGTCCTGTTCCTACCCAAGCAAATATTGTGTCCTCGCCTACACCGTCAAACTCTTCCACAATGGGTCAGAACGACTTGAAGCGCAAGCGTGCAGATCCCCCACCCGTGGGGTCTTCTCAGACTCCAGATCCCGTAAATGGAGCCAATATCATGGCGCTAGCGGTCTATGCTGTGAAGTACTTGAAAGAGAAGGAAAAGTCGCTCACCTTTGACGACATCTACAGATTTCTATCTGTACCGCCGGCCATAAACACGGACAGTACCCGCATAAATCTGCGAAATCACCTCAAGACCAATCCGAGGGTAGACTATAACCCCAAAGGCTTTGACGGACAAGGGGGATTCACGTATCGGCCACTGCATCCAGTTCACTCTGCCGACGAACTCAAAGGCTACTTACAGGCGCGGCCAACTGCACAAGGGATCTCGGTGAAGGAGCTGAAAGAGGGATGGTCAGCGGTTCCTACTGCGATAGATGAGCTTGAGTCGAAGGGCGAACTACTTGTGACGAGGAACAAGAAGGACGGTGCATCGAGGCATGTTTGGCCGGACGATCCCTCTTTAGCCCAAAATGTTGAGCAGGAATTTCGGCAGCTTTGGCACAAGATGGAGCTCCCGGCAAATACGAGCGAGATGAGGGCAGAATTAGAGAGAGCAGGTCTCACGCCAACCAGCCAAATCAAACAACCTGTGGCACAGAAGAAACAGAAGGAGAAGAAGAAACGAGCACCCAGAAGTGGAGGTCGCACGACGAACGTCCACATGACCTCGGTGCTCAAGGACTACACCAACCGCAAAAAGTGAAAAGTTGAGCTGGAGAATAGCTTGACTAAAACTTCAGAGATTTGGCATAGAGCCGTCGGCTTCTTATGGACATACATGGGCTATACCGAAGAATACAATCGCCATTCCTCGGCATCTAGCTTTCCGCGCGATCGATGCGAGTACCTAACTCAGATCTGAGTCTTACGATAGAAATCGGTGGGCATTTAGCTCTGAGGCTATATGATCCTCATGTGGAGGGATGAGGGCTTAGAGAGACGGATAGCGCCAGTTTCGTATAACTAAGGAGAGTTTGCTGGTCCAGGTGGAATACGTTTTCTCGTGTATGTATGATATTGCTACGAAACTGCGAGCGAAGCTCTCGAAGCGTACGATATAGATGCTTCAAGCCACAGAATGCGCATAGATATACAGTTGATGATGAAACTACGCTGGGCTTGACCATCTAGATCTCCCTTTTTGCTCCAAAGAAGTAGTTACCCCATTGTTCACTGCGGGGAACCTCTTTCCAGCCCAGCCCTGGGATATAGACCACGCCCATTGAACGTATGTCGCCCCAGCCATTCTGCCTTGCAAACCAAGCCCTCATCTCCGATTCGTTGATGTACTTCTCCCACTCATGCGTACCCCTCGGCACGAGTCGAACTACATTTTCTGCAATGAATTTTGTCGTTAGCCAGCTCGTCCAAGTGCGGGCTATAGTGGACACTATCAGCCATCCCCCCTGCCGAACGTGTGGCAGCACCTGGTCCAGAAAAGCTGCAGGATCAGCAACGTGCTCAATGACTTCGAACAAAGTAACAACGTCGTATTTCTCTTCGTCCCTTTCTGAGACTTTCAAGTTCTCGATAGAGGCATTTTGATACGTCAGTCGGCCCGGCTCTACCAGAGCCGGATCTCGACGGGCATGGTACTTGGCAATGTCTAGTACCTCTGAGGATGGATCAATAGCGGTGACGTGAGCCGTGTTTGACAATCGTGCAGCGGACTCAGCGAAGATTCCGCCTCCACATCCAATATCGAAATAGCGCAGTTTTTCCTGTTGATGGCTGTGGTGGCTACCTCTACAGCTTTGAATAAAATCATGCCGCAAAGGGTTCATGAGATGTAGAAGGCGAGACGGTCCCTGAGGGTCCCACCATGTTGAAGCAAGCGCATTGAAATGAGTTACTTCCGACGGGTCGATCGAGGAATTAACAGATTCGCGGATTTGCTTGGTCGTGAGAAAATAGCGAACGTGCTGTGGTCGTGAAGGCAGTCGTGTCCATATCCTTAACGTCGGTCTTATAGACATTATTACACACGCACGGAGAAAGTGAGCCGATCAAGATCCCGAAGTGAGTTCTTCTAGCATCGGTTAAAGGTAATCGTTGGTAATTGGAAAGCGTCTTCTAAGATAAGAAACTAACTTGACGTTGTGACCCACTCATCGAGCACAAGTCTTTGACAAGCAGGATCAAAACACTTATGAATCGCAGTACGGTGGGCAGGATTGCTAAACCATCTTATTCTCTGGTGGCAACCTCGAGTTTCCAGGAATCGAGTTCAAAATAACAAACCCAAGAAAGGAGCAGCTGAGCACGTCAGAGAAGCAGGAATAAAAACCGCGCTTGCGGCTGGATCCGCTACAATTCCCCAAGGCAAGTACAAAAGCCAAAGAATAAAGTCTCACAACGAATTCCAGATGTTTAGATTAGAAAGCGCATGCAAATTCATGGGTTCAGAACTTTTATGATCATCTACAGCATTGAAATTCGTGCTACGTATCAAGCATGTGCCCAGAGTGCACAAGAAACACGCAGAGTTGTTCTGCACACACTCTGACGAGCATCGCATCCAATCTCCTAACATAATGTTACCAAGCAATGGTGAAGCTCTCTGCAGGATTCTCAATCCCGAGTAAATGTCTTTGCACAGCCCGTCAACCATTTCGCGGCCCTAGCTGCTCCTTTAGCGGATGGGTCGCCGGACGCCTTGGTATCTTAGACAGGTGATTAGCGGAATGAACCGTAATTGCGTTAGGGGTCATACTTCTTCACAATTCTCTCAATTGCGTCCATGCCTTTCTTCAGTGTCTCCATTCGCGGTCCATAGCTCACTCGCACGAAATGATGGCACGGGCTGTCAAATAAATCTCTTCGCTTGCTTGGATTGAGGTCAAAAAATACGCCTGGTAACGTCGTGTTAGTTGATCAACGAAAACATTCGGCCCTCCCGTGACGACACATACCTGGAATAACAGTGACCTAAACAAGGTGGTCAGCATGGGCGTCGAGGCTCGTTTCGTCAGCTTTGGACTTACCTTCTCTTCGAGGCAAGCTTGAAAGAAATTGAGCCCATCCCGAATATTCTCGGGGAGTTGCGACAGATCCAACCACAGATAGAACGTGCTATTTGGCTTATACGGAACCAGGAAGCCCATTTCCTGGAGTCGTCCAATGACGTAGTCCCTTTTTTCCATGAAGTGCGTCTGGAGCGCCTTCATTTCATGACGGACCTTATTGGGTTCAAGCATCGGAATGGCTGCCTCCTGAAAAGGCACATTCGTTCCGCCGTCAAGATAAGAACCACAAGATCCAATGGCTTTGATAAACTCCTTAGGTCCAACAATCCAGGCAACACGCCAACCCTGCAATAAAATCAGTCTCTGGAAAAGGTTTGGAGTAAGTGGGGTTTTGTACCGGAAGGCGGAACCGTTTGGTCATGCCATCAATAATGAGGACATCTATAACCGATTAGTATGGGGCAAGAGACTGAATTAGAGGAAGTCCAACCATCGTCGTCAACATCAATAATATTTTCCGCAGCCGAAATAACAGTACCTATCGTAAGTTAGAAGCAGATTTATTTAATCCTCGGGATCGGGCAAGCCAAAGAGATACCATCACAGTTACTGGTATAATTATAACCGCAATAGAACTCGTCCACTAGAAGAAGGGATTAACACTCATCCCAATCCGTGTGAAAAGAAGGTATCCTACTAATCAGGGTTGCTCGGTCGCGACAAAGATCCTATACACGTTCTAGAAAATCTTCTGGATGAGATTGGATTGATCGTATTACCTGAATTTCCTAATAATAGCTAGGTGAGTAAAGGTCTAGTAACATGCGTTATTGGCAGACTTACTGCAAGCTCTGGATTCTGGACGACCTGTTGATCTGTTGGTTAGAAGCCTGCAAAAGTACGTTCACTTGAAACATACTTGGCCTGTTGGATTCCTGGGGTTGGACGTCAAAATCACAGATGTGCCGCGAGCAATTTCATCTGCGACCTTTTGGGGATGGATATGATATTTGTCTTCACGTGAGAGCGGAATCGGGATCGCAGCGAACTATAAGTCGGAGTACTGAGTCAGTCCGTGGAAGTTGGTTCAGAGCGACGATTACCCACATTTCGGAAGAGCGATAACATTTCGTTGTAGGCCGTGTAATCCGGAATGAAGAAACCTTTTTGCCTTAGCTTGCGATCAATCCTGTGCCGCTATTTTCCTGGTCATAAGTATACCTAGATAAGCATTGCCAAGTACAGCAGCAATCCTAATGAGCCCAGCCCGACCGCCGGGAACGATGCAAACATTTTCTATGCCGGATTTAGTAAATACTTGAGTTTTTCAGTAAAAGAACTGACCCCAGGTATACTAGAACACACATGTTAGGCTCTGCGATAAGTTCAGGATAGGGAATCGTTAGGGAATCGTTACTTTGCTCGCCTTGCCCTGGCGGTGATGTTCGTTGTAGAGGTTTGCAACTGCCTCTCGCAAAGGCTTGATACCTGCTGTTGGACCATACTCTCTTCCATTGACGCTAACCTCTATGGACTTTGGACGCTCAAAACTCCCTTCAATTCCGTCCTCAACCTGCTCTCGAAAATCAGCTGGTTCGGCGACTATAGCCTTCGGCCAACCTACTTCTGGAGCTCCCTGTCCTTTTTGGCGATAAGCTCATTTAATGATCTTGGGGTGTAAAGAAAACATAAACGAACCGAGGTTTGCCCACTCCTCCGGATGATCGAGATACTTTACAGAGTTAGCAATCTGGAAATATGCCTGAGGGCGCGAGAAGCGCAATATCGATTATTTTTCATCAAGAAATCAAATTACGTACACCATGCTCATAAGCTCGTTCAGAAACCCAGACCACACCAGTAGACGCCCTCGTTGGGTCCAGGCCAGCATGAGGTTTGTGACCTTCGTGGCTATCACGAAATTGTCGATGGATCTTTGAATTCAGTTCTGCGAATCATCAGAATAAATCATTGCGGGCATGTACTACTGTAACTTCGGCAAAGCTTGGGAAAGCTTGGCATCTTACGGCTGACGCCAGCCAAGAACCTTCACCAACTTACCATTTTCAGTCGGCGGCTTCGCTGTTGAAAAGCGCCTGTCCCTTGTCGGAATTGCACCAACAGAAGCTCGATGAGAAGCCATAATGCCTTGAGTCACCGGTCTACCTGTTACCTCGAGGATTAAGTGGAGCAAATACAAGAATGTGTGGGAGTCGACTTTGAATGGCGGTCAACCAAATTTATGAAAGAAGCAAGCAAGGGAAGCTGATTGGCCTAGGTAATAGTGGCGCCTCCGCGTGGGCATTGACGTCTGTGCTCGCTTCCCGTACGGGCGCATCTCTTGCATTCACCAAGAGCATTATTGTAAATATGATCTGAAATTAAATATGTATCTAGGAGCATTGCTAGTGTACTAACCTGTGGTACCTTAGGTTGCTCAGCACTATTTCTTTCAGTTGAGCAATGATCAATTAAACAACCCCGTCAAGTTGGCCGATTCTAAGCTTGCCTACAGCCTGAGTTGCCAGGGAATTTCTGATCCAAAGGACATCGTCAAGTATACGCTGATTAATGCTTGGAATTTCATCCGAGACATGTGCGAGAAGACCTGCGACGTCATACCCTGCGAGATCTAGATAGCCTGACGTCCCTCCTCTGACCCCAACAGCTTCAAGTCAATTCCAATTTTACAGAAACACTGAGCAAAGGCTTAGGCTTTGGTATACAGAAATGTCCGTATTCAGAACTGGGGCTAGAGCCCTTATCACGGGAGCCGGTTCAGGGGTGGGCTTGGCAGTAACCCGGCTTTGTGTTAAACATGGCATGTCGGTAGTCATGGTGGTTAGTTTTCCTCAGAAATATTTGGGCAGAGACGCAAGAATGACCGCCAAGGCAGGACATAGATCGTCAGCGATTAGAGTCAGCTAGCTCTGCAATCAAGCAATCAACGGCACAGGCTTCGCTCGAGATTCATGATATGGACGTCTCCTCATTGCCGGCATGGACGAATCTTTCCAACAAGCTTGCCAAGACGCCCTTGGATTTACTCATGCTCAATGCGGGCATCGGGCTGAAAGGACCCTGGACCGAAAATACATACTTCCACAAAATATTCGACACTAATTTCTTTGGTGTCGTCAATGGGGTTAACACATTCTATCCTCAATTTGCTAACCCTGGTCAAGAGCGCAAAGCAATCATTATCACTGGCTCGAAACAAGGGATTACCAATCCCCCAGGAAATGTCGCTTATAATGCTTCAAAGTCTGCAATCAAGACGCTGGCCGAACACCTCTCCTACGATCTGAAAGAGAGCCCAAACGTGTCTGTGCATCTTCTGGTACCCGGTTGGACTTTCACCGGCCTCACTGGCGGTGGAGGGACGAAGACGAAACCGGATGGTGCATGGGATCCTTCGCAAGTTGCTGATTATCTGTACCAGAAGATGGAAGATGGAAAATTCTACGTCATTTGTCCAGGTGAGTCCCCGAGTGTGAGTGGGTTGAAATGGACTTGATTGTTGATATTTGAGCAGACAATGACGTTTCGACTGAGACGGATCGCAAACGAGTGCTTTGGTCAGCAGGCGATATTGTTTACGAACGGCAGCCTCTGAGTAGGTGGAGGAATGAATACAAGGATGAAGCAGCGAAAACGATGGAGAATATGAAGCTGTAAAACATGCGCCTGGTTTCCGGTCGTCATGTTGAAGAAAAAGAATATTTGACGCGATGGGATTCGAATCAAATCATCATGATTCTGTAACAAGTCTTTGTAAGATCGCTTGAATGTTTGGCAATTGAATGGCTGAATCACGGCCCACCTTGCTTGTGCTTGACCTATTTGAATGCGAACGCCATGAGAACTACAAACCTTAATATGTGGACAAAGCCTTTTCAGGAAGGACACCAAAACGTGTACGAATTTCGCGAGACTTGTCGGACTTACCTTATCGTTGCAGGCATCGAGAGTTAGAATCGTGAAGATACTGGATTTGGATCGGCGCAAGGTCTTCCACCTTGGAGGCGCGGGACGGGAGACCGGGGTCCACCACGTGATCAAGATACCACCGGGGCTGCATCTTGCGGCGACGTCGTTGGATTTGTTGTCACTTTCAACCATCATTTACCAAAGAGATAAATAAACTCCGCCATGGCAGCCCATAAGGATACGGGCATCCGCTCGGCGGATATGAGCTTGACACAGCTCTATCTGGCGAACGAGGTGTGCAAAACCCAGAAGACACTCCAGACTGCCAACTAACCAGAGCTCCAGATTGGCCGTGAAGTCGTCAGCGCCTTAGGAGAGCTCGGAGTCATGGCTTTTCGAGATGTGAGCTTCCTCTTTCCATTATGATTCCAAATAATAGCTATCAAGGGTTCCGCTTTTAAGACCAGGGCTGATTTGCTTAATTGAAATAGCTGAACTCGGAGACATCTGCCTTCCAACGAACATTTACACAGGAGATCAGGAGACTGGACAACGTTGAGCGGCAACTTCGTGTGTCCCTTTGTTCTTCTGACTTTGGCGAACCTGGCTGATCTCGCAAAAGGATATTTTCATTCCCAAATGGAGAAGGCATCCATTCCAATGAGGCCACTATACGAGTTTTCCAACACCCTTGCCGCCCCTTCTGCATCTGAAATCGACGAGCTGGCTGATAGAAGCCAAAGCCTTGAGCAGCGGATTGCTTCGCTAAACGACAGCTATGAAACATTGAAGAAGCGTGAGATCGAACTCACTGAATGGCGACATGTACTCGCAAAATGCGGCAGCTTTTTCGACCGTGTACGTGGATAATTTTACGAACATGTTAGGGTTGCCGGCTAATCTAAGATCAGGCTCGCGGTCATACAGAAGATATCAGGCATTCAACAGATGACGATGATGCACCATTACTTCGAGACGTTGAACAACATGGCCAAAATGGCGATCCCAGCGGCGATCGAGCTTTCTCTGTTATGAATATTGGCTTCGTCGCTGGTGTAATACCACGAGAGAGAATCGCAGCCTTTGAAAGGATATTGTGGCGGACGCTCCGAGGGAATCTCTACATGAACCAGGCGGAGATAGAAGAAACCATCGTCAACCCCGAAAACAATGAAGAGGTATCAAAGAACGTGTTTGTCATCTTTGCCCACGGAAAGGAAATCATTGCCAAAATACGTAAGATCTCAGAGTCCCTGGGAGCGGATCTATACAGTGTCGACGAAAACAGCGAACTTCGAAGGGACCAGATACACGAAGTAAACTCGCGGCTCGGCGACCTTGGCAACGTTTTGCGCAATACCAAACAGACTCTCGATGCGGAGCTGACCCAAATCGGTCGCAGCCTCGCCGCTTGGATGGTCATTGTGAAGAAGGAAAAGGCAGTGTATCAAACTCTCAACCGCTTTTCTTACGACCAGGCAAGGAAGACCCTCATCGCCGAGGCCTGGTGTCCTACCGAATCGCTGCCATTGATCAAAGCAACTCTCCAGGACGTCAACGACCGCGCAGGCCTTTCCGTCCCTACCATCGTAAACCAGATCAAAACAACCAAGACACCACCAACCTACAACAAAACCAACAAATTCACCCTCGGCTTCCAAACTATCATTGACGCTTACGGAACTGCAAAATATCAAGAGGTCAATCCTGGACTCCCAACCATTGTCACTTTTCCATTCTTGTTTGCCGTCATGTTCGGGGACTTCGGCCACGGTACCATTATGACCCTGGCTGCTGTCGCTATGATTGTCTTCGAAAAACGGCTCTCGAGAGGAAAATTGGATGAGTTATTCTCCATGGCATTTTACGGCAGATACATCATGCTTATGATGGGTATTTTCTCAATGTACACAGGACTCATCTACTGCGATGCCTTCTCCAAAGAACTTCCTATCTTCTCCTCCATGTGGGAGTGGCCATCAGACTTCAAGTCCGGCGAGTCGGTGTCGGCCACCAGAGTGGAAGGACATACGTATGCATTTGGCATGGACTGGCGCTGGCACGACACGGAGAACGACCTCCTTTTCTCAAACAGCTACAAGATGAAGCTTAGTATCCTGTTGGGTTGGGCGCACGTGAGCACAGTCTAGATTGTTGTTCCAAAGCAGAGCTGACATGGCCAGATGACTTATTCCCTTTGCCTTTCTTTCATCAACGCGAGACATTTCAAGACGCCCATCGATATCTGGGCCAACTTCGTCCCCGGCATGCTGTTCTTCCAGTGCATCTTCGGATACCTCGTCTTCGCAATTGTCTACAAGTGGTCCGTGGACTGGTACGCCGTCGGCCAATCGCCGCCAGGCCTCTTGAATATGTTGATTTACATGTTCCTCTCTCCCGGCCATATCGAAGAGCAACTCTATCCCGGCCAAGGTATCGTTCAGGTCCTCCTGCTTCTCGTTGCCGTGATCTGTGTCCCGATCCTGCTCTTCCTGAAGCCGTTCTACCTGCGTTGGGAACATAACCGTGCCCGCGCCATGGGATACCGCGGCATTGGGGAGAATCATCGGGTCAGCGCCCTCGACGATGACGACGAGGAAGGCCAGACGCTGAATGGCAATCGGGAGAGCTTCGCGGACGACGAAGATGGGGTGGCGATGATCACGCAGGATATCAACGAAGGCGCTGAGCATGAGGAGTTTGAGTTTTCGGAAATCATGATTCATCAAGTCATTCATACCATCGGTAAGGGCTTCGAATTAACTGGCTGTCGAACGCAGGAGCTAATATGTAATAGAATTCTGCTTGAACTGCGTCTCCCACACGGCATCGTACCTCCGTCTCTGGGCTTTGTCACTGGCCCATCAACAACTCTCAATTGTCTTATGGTCCATGACGATTTCCATCGCATTCAAGCAGACGGGTGCTGTTGGTATTGTTGCTACTGTCGTCCTCTTCTACTTATGGTTTTTGCTCACAGTGGCTGTTCTGTGCGTCATGGAAGGTACAAGCGCCATGTTACACAGTTTGCGGTTGCACTGGGTCGAGGCCATGAGTAAACATTTCATAGGGGACGGAGTTGCTTTTGAACCGTTCAGCTTCAAGTTGATCTTGGAAGAGGAAGCGTCGGAATTGTAAATGATCATTTGTAATTG
This sequence comes from Astrothelium subdiscretum, assembly GCA_021030935.1. Lineage (NCBI taxonomy): Eukaryota > Fungi > Ascomycota > Dothideomycetes > Trypetheliales > Trypetheliaceae > Astrothelium > Astrothelium subdiscretum. The sequence goes on from JAGFMW010000014.1 coordinate 174,443, forward strand.
TAGCTTTTAGAATGTATATCAGCTATCTGTCGTGATCAGACCGCCCTACTTATTCCAAATGTTCAATGATAAACGTTTCTGTCAGATCATCGGCCGAGACATCGGCGCAATGACACCCTGCTTGACCATCACCCGTGGCTTCGTCACATCCTGGAACGTCTCTTTGGTCGTCCACTCTGGGCCCATCGGTAATCTCAACGCCCTCTCGTACTGCGCCTGAGTCTCGTAGGGATGAGGTAATCCAGGCGCAAGGTACTTCGTATTTTTCTTTACCCGCTTCTCATTCATAATGACATGATCCAACTTCGCATCTTTGCGGTCGCTTGCTTTAGTACCTGGTTCTTTCTGCACAAATCGGCCTGTGGCACGCTTTCGTTCCTTGGCGCTGATACCTTCACCTACCCAGCTTCCCCAGCCAGGCAATGTTTTGTCGACCACCTTTTCCTCTTCCTCGGCAACGGCTTCCTTTTTTTCTGCTTCGAAATCTGCAACTACGTTGTCTCCGGCAAATGCCTTTTGAACGAGGTCTTGGTTACGGAGAACAAATGGGGCTAATTTGCCCCCGTCTTCATCACCACTTTCAGCAATTTCTTCTGTCACCATAGATGCCTTGGATGGTTCAATGATGCTAGCTGACCGCTGTGGTTTTGAGGGTTTTTGCAGTCTGTTGTCCACAACATTCGCCCGCCGTGAATCAACATTAACGGTCTTACTTGGTGGGTGGTCCTTTTTTTGGCTACTGTGGTCTTCGAGCCAGGGGTTGACATCTGTATTGGTATTTTCGAGCCTTTTCGGAGCGGTTGATTTAATTTTATTTCGCCGTGCTGGCAGGGAGCTTTTATCCTTATGTCCTGAAGTAGCTTCGGCTTCCCTGAGGTCACCGGACCTCTCCTCTATATTACTTTCTTCATCGGAAGGGGGGTTTTCCTCGAATTCATGGACCACCTTACTCTGCGTTGGTCCAGAGGACGCCTTTTTGGAAGCAGAGAAGCTTCTTCGGCCCACAGGGTTCTCATTATTTCCAGAATCCTCGCTTCCCTCTTCGGCGTCAAGCTCGTGCTCAATTTGCTCGATGTCTTGCTGGTTTTGTGCCTTTCGAGCATTCTCAGCTTTTTGCATGAAAGCCATCTCAAACAATTTGGAGCGTGGTTCATCCACGGCCTGCTGGTCACTGAGACGGCCAAGATGCCCTTGAAGGCGACGGCGTTCTTGTTCTTCAGGAGTCAACTCCTGTATTTCGGATTCGTACAATTCTCCGTCATCACTGGAAAGATCCGAATGAAGGCCTCCGTCCAGAATTGGGTTGCCTTGAATTCTCTGCATAAGCTCATCTTTACGCTTTGCCATCTCTGTAACGGCTTCTCTTGCATCTTCGTCCCAGACAGCTCTACCGGTCTGCCTCATTTCTTTAGCCCATTTGCTATTTCGATGCTTGGTGCCCATCCGTGCCTCTGCTCTGCGTCGGTCATGACGTTCACGCTCGTCTTCGGAGATGTCAACGCCCGCAGAAGCAAGTGCCTCCTTTTCGGCTTGTGCAATACGCTCTCGCTCTTTCCGATGTACTCTACGATATGCTTTGCTCTTGATTCTCTTGACACGTTTCGCCTTGACTTCTTCACGGAAAAGCAGCTCTCTCATCTTGCGTAATTCGGCTTGCCGCGCTTGTGCCTCGGCTAGCGACATTTTGTTCGCCTTGAGCTGCTCAAATGCGCGGATTCGGTCCTCTTGGTCGTCCCTTGACTTTGAAGATAGACCGCTCTCCTGCAAGATATTCTGAACGGTCTTTTCCAGCTCGTTGAAAGGTGCATTGCCAGCAGTGGTGGATAAATGATCCCGACCAGAGAACTCAGCAGATCTGTCATCTCGTAAAGGAAAAGTCAAGTGTTCTGCCCTTCGATTGTGCTTCACGGTATCTATCCATCGATCCAAACTTTCCTTGGCTTTCGCGCTGGCTGCCATCCTATCAAGGCGATCTTGTTGACGCTTTGGAAGAGGGGCCTCCAGTTTTCCCTGAGGAATGTCCTTCCCATTTGATTTTGTCTGAACACGTTTCCGCAACGATTTCCGCGTTAATGGGTCATCATGTGCGGCCAGCAAATCTTCCATAGTGAGCTGTTGAGACGAATTTTGAGAAACTCTTGCCTCTTTTGACTGATTTGCGTTCGGATCGAGCGCAGCTATTATGCTTTGCATCTTCATCATGTCGTTTGGATCATCTTCTTCCCCGTCATCATCACTCGAGAACCCTGAAAAGCTTGCCTCTGAGGCCAAATCCTCGTCACTTGCATATTTTTTACCGTTCTTCAATTTTTGACCTGATGCCGCATGCTGATCATTGCTTTCATCCGAACTGCTTTCTTCGTATTGATCCAATGCAGTCGCTAGGTCGACAGCGTCATCGCCAAGATCGTCCTCAGTCCCGCTTTTTGCAAATTGGGACGTATTATCTTCATCTGTTTCGTTGAGGTTGAGATCATCTCCAGTTCTCTCGGAGGATTTGGGTCCCGATCTGGAACGATTCGACTGCGGTTTAGAAGAACCACGGAAAGCGAAACCCTCGAAACGGTCGTCGTCGCTCTCGCCAAATGCTTCGTCACTGTCCAAATCGCTATCATCCTCAGCACCGACATTGCCCATTTGCCACTCGTTTCCTTCGCTGTCACTGCCACGTTCTGCGTCAGAATCATCGCGAATGTCTCTTTCCCTACGCGTATTTAGATTGGCAGGGGTTTGATCGTCTACCTCCTCGTCAGAATCTATTCTTCGTCTTTTGAAACGATGATTGTCTTCCTCAGACTCTCCTAAGCGGCTCTGGCGGATGCGGGGCTTCTCTGGCTGTTCGCGTGCGGCGATAGAAATGGCATCGAGTGCTCGCTTTTGCTTTTTTCGAGTCGCTGGACGCTGAAGTCGGGATGCGGTCGAGCTTCGAGCAATTCGAGGTCCCATTTTTGGAGGTGGTTTTGGGACATAAAAGTCGAGCGATTTTGGAAATTTCGGCTGTGGAAAAGTTCGAGAGTGCAGGGGTCCGACCGCAACACCTCCGAGCTCCCTTTCAACAATCACAACATACCTTCTTTTCTGTCTTATCCGAGTTTACGCCATCATTTCTAACACTATCGCCATGTTCAAGCCTACCGCACCGCTTTTCCGCCGTCTTCGCAGGCTTGCGCTCACCACCAAGCAAGCTGGAAAGGGATTCTACAAGGGCACAGGCTCTGGTTCAATGGGCCGCCATACGAAGCATGGAGGCTACATCATCGAATATCAGAAAGTTCGCACCTATGTCGTGCCCGCATTAGATGACTGCATGGTGCGATGCTCGTTGAAATGGACTGGTTGGACTTTGAACAAGCTAACCATCTCTACCTCCAGTTGACGCCGTTTGTGAGCAAACGAATCCAACAAACCAGAGGCAGATTCGAGGGCGACGACCGGGGCCCTCTCAGCGGCCACTACTATTTGGAAAAGTGGAAACAAGAGAACGGCGAAGACTAGATAGGTGCAAGGTGACGGTACCCTTCATCGATATCCACAGGCGCCTCTGATATCCTTAATCCGGTCGATAATGACCTTTGGCGCCCCTGGCCCCATTTCGTCGTCACCAGGTCTTCCGAGTAGGTCTCGATGATGTCAATATTACTGGATGTTTGCATCTTGGAGAAACAAGGGCACGGAGCATGCCCGGAGCAATCACTGGGACATCGAAGGCGAGAATTTCAAGAGACGGGGGCGGGCGAAGTGTGAGCAGTTGATTCAAATGAAAGTGGGGATTGCTGGCATTTCAAGCTACTTTGTATAGTAATGTGTCATTACTCGTTTATCCGTGGGTTGAAGAATCGATCATCGAGGAATGAGTGCCAGTGCCTCCTGCAGCTCCTGCTCTTTCCTCTTCTTTTTACGTTCTGCTCGTTCGGCTTCAACACTGCCCGGACGTACAGCGTCGTATTCGTCCACCTTCGCATGCGCGAATCTGGTGCTGGATGTTGCATTGGGATTCGTAAGGACATTACTCAGTCGAACGTTTGTTCTTCGATATTTGCTGTGTTTCTTGAGTCGTTTACGGGCAACCATGACCGGGACACTCGATTTCGTCACCAGATAATTACTAAACGATCCGAGCAGAACACTAGAAGTATACCCAAATTAGAGTCCTGCCTTAAGACGTAGAAAATGCATAATTGATAACTCACCCTTTGAGAGCGCTACGGCCGCGGGAACCGAGAATGACAAGCGTTGGCTCAAGAAAGTCAATCTAATCACGCCGGTCAATCAGATTTGCTATGAAACAATATCAGCTTATACAACTTACGACTTCTGTAATCATGTGTTTCGGACTCTTGCAATGAAAGACCTCTACGACAACTCTGACTTGCAGCCTGGTCTTGCGCAAAAGCTTGATGCACCTCTCACTAACCGCACTCACAGCATGGTACCTTTCGCGCTCTACCTTTGACATTGTCGACAAGTCCGGCCCCGGTGAAGCGGGTTCGACGTTGGATAGTGGTGACGGACCAGGTGTGCCAAGGCTCGTATCTGGGCCCGTAGGGAAGGATCCAACAATGCTAGCAGTATCTTTGACAGCAGATGCGCCCTGACCTATTTCAACGCTCGATGCCTCGCCGCCCGTGCCCGTCTCCTCGTCTACAGCATATACTGCAAGCATGGTGTCTCCGTCCCGAAGCACAGTGCCAATGGTCCATTCGAGTGCGTAGGCAGCTTCCTCACTAAGGTCAGTAGCAACAAGGTACACCCGTTGCCGCCGAAGACCCTGTTCAGCTTCGCGTTGAAACAGGGAGTATTGACCGCGGATGATTTGGCGTATGACCCGATGCGCTTCTGGTGTTGAATGTATGGGCGATATAGTAAGCGCCATTTTCTGTGCTCGGCGAATGTCTGTAATGTCTGCCTCGTCGTCCGAGTTGATTGGTGTAGAGACGCCAGAAGCACTGCCTTGATCGAAACTTGTGTTGGGATGCACTCCGGTGCTTTTGTTGAGTGCCTTTTCACCATCGGGACCAGTCACTGTCAAAGTAGGCTCCACTGAGGATTTCGCCTTAATTCTGCCAGGTGTTTGCGCATCTAAGATATATCAGCATGAATCCATTCAGGCAAGGCCTGTTACATACGATCAGGGTCATCTTGAAGGCTGACCCCTCCTTGTAGAGATGGGCTTCGGCTCTCACTCTCACGTATCCCTTCATTGGGGCTTGGAGACCTCGTTCGGCCTCGTCCACGAGTATTTTCTTCGCCATCGGCATCGGAGTCATTATGCTCAAGCGAACTATCCCCGGTTCGTGATGTACCGAGATTACCTCCTTTGCCATTGTTTTCGCGTAAACGAGCATCGCCTTTGCTTGGAGAGTCAGAGCTACCGACCGAAGCATCGGACTGGCGCCGAGTATGCCTTAGCGGATTTGAAAACGTAGGGCTCAGGAGACCCGAGCCAGGTGAAGCAGGTCGCCGGCGCAGCGAAGACAAGGGTGATTGGCGTCCTTCTGATAAATCTGGGGTTGAGTTTCGCCTGCCTGAAGCTCTAGCTAATGGATCTGGCAATTCTCCACGTCCATATACTGCGGACATTGCACCCTTGGGTCTATTGCTACCAGACCGTATCGTAACAGGGCGAACATCGTCCTTCGACTGCGTCCGATCATGTTCTTGAGAATTCTGATTATTATTTTTTTGCTCTTCCATGTCTCTGAGGACTTCGAGCCGCTCCTCCTCCAATGCTTGTAAGAGGGACATCTTGAAAACCCTTTACTTTACGGTCCAAGGCAGGTATTTGAACCTAGGAGAGTTCCGAGCCTATGATTCAAAAGTTCAACCTAATACCGTAGGCCCTTGCAATCAGTCGAAAGGTGATGGTAGCAATGTGGAGCTCTTGAAGCGTTGAGATTCAGCGACCGATAGATTCAGCCGCTGTCGGTAAACATAACGAGATGATAGCCTATCTCTCGGGACCACATGAGGGCGGTAGCGGACAGAGCTGTTGATGCGAATAATGATGGCTGGTGTTGGATGGCTCGAGCGGCTCGTCGGTGCAGGAGCAAACGATGTCGTAAGCCTTTGGGAAGCAGCTCAGTACATAAGGAGTTTACGATTAGGTCAGGTAGCAATGAGCATCTACTGGTCTGCCAAGACTTCGAGTGCCCCGCAGTGTTGTCGGACCGCAAGCCACCTATTCCGTACAAGTTGCCAAGAACAACACACAAAATCCAGGTTGATTGCTACTAAAGGAACTTGGAATGGGATGAAGATGAGTAATATAGTGACTCTGGAAGCCTAGCAAGACATTGTGAATTGGTCATATAAATGTCAGAGGCAGCATCAAAAGGGACTTAGACCCTTTTCAAATCTGACGCCTTTCAATATTTCCCAGAACCGCGGTCCAGAACGACAATGCGTATGTTTCTGTTAATGCTTTCAACCAGGCGAATCTACACACCGTCCCCTCGCAGTCCTCCGGGTTTCGAAGACCAAGGTTTTGAAGAGCGCTTTCTGCACTCTTTTGACACCAATCTACATCATCTACAGCCACCGCAACAGATGCCCCTATGCTCGCCAACCAAAGCACCAGATGGGGCCATCTGTCCAACAGGTTTTCCAAGATGTCGTCATGCAGCTCAGTCCGCAGTATTGCAAGAAATGCCTTGAATGATTCGGCTCCGCGCGGCATCTCGCGAAATCCGAGGTACAGCAAGATATGAACTGCAGCGCAAATTGCGGTGACGGGGCAAAAGGATTGCCTTGCATCCGCACTTTCCCGAATCCTCCTGGACGCCTCCAGGCCCACTAATCGATGTTCAAGGCCGTAGCTATCATTGATAATGTTGCTACCATCTTCAGAACCCCAGGGTCTGTTCGCTGCGGTGATCAACAAGCGGAGCTTTCGAAACACCTCGGAGAGTTCATCGTCACCGCATATCTGCTGCAACAGGAAGTCAACGTCCGGGTCTAAAGCTGCTTCATCTCGAAGAGCTGCATAGTCTGTACCGTCACTGAAATAAAGGATACATGGGAAGCGTGGAGCTGTTGCGTGCATTGCAGCAGTAAGCAAATCGGCGCTAAGGGTTGCATTTCATTAATATGTTGAGGTGCTCTTGTTTTCCGTTTGCTTCCGGACTGACTCACCAAATCTAGCTGCTGTGTTAATTTCGGCTTGACAATTGTTCCTGCAGACTTACAAGGGATCTCAATAACACCTGATTGTCCTTGAATGCTTCGAGGCCGCCTCTCTCTTGCACTATGTGAAGTAGCGCATTCAGACTGAAAGCCAGTCAGTTCCTTCTTTTTTCTTAAACCATTAGAATGGCCTGCATGGCGCTTGACGTACTGAAAGTTTGCAGCCTCAAAGGCTCCACTTATATTCTGCCATAAATTAAAAGCCTATTACGCTGTAGGGATGATTAACGTCATACTTCGAAGTTGGTCAGGGTGGCCACTGCAGCTGCTGCTGAGTCTGTAAGAGCACCCTGCCGATTATCAATTTTTGACTGAATCGCTTCTAAAGCTTTGCCCTTGTAGAAATAGACTTCAGGGGAGATGTATTCAACACGGCCTGTGATCATCCCATACATGATCGCGACCACACTTCTGTGTATTCAATTGTCAACCATTGCTTTTCAGCTATTTTTCTCGTCGTACGTACAAAGTCGAGTTCAGCACCGCACTGTCACCTATGGCGTAGGAGAGCCAATGTTGCTTCGGATTAATGACCAGGCTCTGGATTCTGATCGACTGGTGATCTATGTGCCTGACATTAGTCTGGGCTACAAGCACATTTTTCCTTCGCTAGAACCGTTCCAAAGGTGTCCAACAGTCAATGCAATCGCTCTCGGCAGAAGTCCTCAAAGATGACTGAATTGGACTGAAGGAAAGTTTACCTACAGAAGCCAAGCAGTCTGTCTGTGCATTCCTTTTCTGTGGCGTCGATTGCATTGAATGGATCAAGTCTTCCCATACCAATACGCTCCAATGACCCTGATGCCGTGTCGGCTCGTGCGCTCAAAGTCTGTGTCGTCCTACGTGGATTGGGCGTGAGTCTGAAGCGTCCTTGCAGATACTCCTTCGACTTGACAGTGTTTTCAGAAGATTCACGGACTGAGCGAGCGCCAGATCCGCTGCCCGATTTCTTCTTTTCGACGAAGTCTCGCATGACATGGCGGCGAATTGTAAGGCGCGCTGGATCGGAGCTGGAGGCCTCTTCTGAAGGAGCGACCGTGCTAGGGATGAAATGGTATTCATCCATCTTGAGGGAAGCTTCTTGATTAGCCAATTCAACAGTGCACTCTCCAGAGTAAACGCTCTTGCGCTTTCAAAGGGTTCGGAGACTTGTCAAGAGGGAAAAGCCTTTGGATGTTACTGTGCTTTCGAGAGACACACGATTCAAGTCAATGCATTCTCTAATACTTGGGTTAATGATGCGATAGATGGATGAAAATCAAACAGCACCAGCTGGCAAATGATCTGACCAAGGCCAAATTTCGTCATAGAGCACCTTCCATTGTCCCTTCGCAGTAGGCGGTTAGGGTAGCCATTTCCTAGATTTGGATAAGAGACCCAGGGAAGAGATTTTTATGCCTGAGGACACGTGCCTTACGACACTTGTTGGATTTACACCTGCAGTCAGCGGTCCGTGAACTAAGATCGAGTGCAGAGTGCACGAGGCTCGGAGATTCCGTGCGAATTGGGGGCATCGCTTGCCCCATGCTCATGCGCGGGCGAAGAAGCGCGGGCGAAGATGCTCGGGCCAACTAACCGAGTAGACGACATCGAAAGATTTCGCTACATCGCGGCATCGACCATTGGACATCAAGCGATTCCTATCCATTATGTCTGTGAGCAGACCGGTCATCTTCACTTTCAGAGCCGCGTTACCAGTACGGCGGCGCTGTCAACCGCACTTTGCGATTCAATCGAAAAGATGCTTCTCAGATGCCAAGGATGATGCTAAACCTTCTGGCGAGGTCAAAGGACCCAATATGGAACAGTTACCACACATCAGTCAGGAGGCTGCAGCTACAGCAGAGATAACCGGTGATACTGGGCCAGACCTTCAGCAAGGCACGCCCGTTCAGGAGGTGAGATAGTCTTCATTTCATTTCAGCAATTCCCGTCCTGCTTGTTCGAATATGTGACCTCCCGAACACTGTCCTTACCGCAGTAATTCGAGTGCCTTGAGAGGACGAGATATGCTGATCCTTGAGACTAGGTCGTACAAGGCGACAAGTCAGCGCAGGAGAAACTGCCCAAAGTCGTAAAAGATGATATGAAAGCTCCGAATCCGAAAGGCTCGCGACCATTTTCCACAAGCACGAGGCATCGCGCTGAAGCATTGTCTCCGGCCCCAACTGCTCAACGAGATTTGTCAACACCACAAGACGGGGCTTTGCCGGCTGGCATTCGGATCCCGAGTAACCTTCGCCTTAAACATCGCTATGATCCCCTGGTCCACCAGGTCACAAACCTACTCATGCGGGATGGCAAACTCAGCAAAGCACAAAGGGTATGTCAAGAGTGATGTTCGATCGATTGCAAAAATGATTCCTTGGTCGCAAGAAGAAAGAAGATGGCTAACATGATCTCTGGGAAATAGCACATGGCTGAAATACTCAACCGCCTACGGACTGCCCCTCCTCCCACCCCATCATCATCACGACCTCTACTCCCTGGCTCTCCTCCGCCCTCTCACCTCCCTCTGAACCCGGTCGCCTACATGGCTCTCATCATTGACTCCGTCGCTCCACTCCTTCGGATTCGATCACAGCGGGGCGCGGCAGGAGGTGGAGTTGCTCTACAGATTCCAGTGCCACTTGGGCTCAGGCAGCGACGGAGACAGGCGGTCAAGTGGATTTTAGATGCCGCATCGAAGCGGGTAAACCGGGGTGGAGGCTATGCTGAGCGGATTGCAGAGGAACTCATAGCTGTTGCTGAAGGCAAAAGTACTGTGTGGGAGCGAAGAGGAGGAGTTCATAAGCTTGGTGTCAGTGCGCGAGTGAACCTAAACATGAGGAGACGATAGTGGATGCTTGTACATATGTCTAAAGACGAGAATGCATAAATGATTAGAAATCTGGGGGCCCAATGGCTTCTTGATGCCCCAGCAAGGCGCCTTCCTCCACGATGCCGTGAAACTGGTTTTTACTTACCCACGCCGCTCTGGATTCTCTCACCTCATTTGTCCAACAATTCTCAGAAAATTCGCATATTCGAGCTAAGGGGTTCAAGTAGTCTTGCCATTGTGGCAAGAGCTGGTATAGGATAGCCCTCCCACACGCCTTGCGGCTCAGGAGAACGTGGCAGAGAGTCATTTTCAGCTACGAATCGTTTGTTCGTCATTTGCGACATTAGTGCATTAGTCCTAAGATAAGGAGGGTTGAGGATTGATGCGCTTAAGTTTCTTGCAGGACTTGTATAACCAGTAATACCGTCTATTCGAGCCTGGACGCGTAACCTGAACCAAGGGAAAGAGGTGTGGTAGTAGTGGTCGATCATAGATGCTACCTTCACGATTTGGCTTGCTATTGGATGTGTTGAAGTGTAGATTGAGCATGAATCAAAATGCCGGTCCCAGTCTTTCGCAATTTCCAGTGATCCTAGCCGGATGATGGTGGGAGGATCGCAACGACTGGTTCGCTGATGGTCAGCGGCGCGTGGATGGTCTCATCTAACTACATGGCAATTCCCAAGATTTCGGAAAGGGGAAATCACCGGAAGCTGGGGAGGATTTTCTCGAAGGTCTGTCTCGGACGAATGAAGGTTAACGGGCTGCATTGACCGCATGGAGAATCCTGGACAAGCCTCCACGCCCTAGAGCCAGTCCGCAGGATTCCTGCGATGATGTTTCGTCTGCGAGGCTGCGTGGCTCAGACGTCTGTGCCCAGCTGCAGGTGTCTCACTAAGGTCTGCCCCTGCGCTAGAAGGCTTCTAGCGTGCTTCGATGCATGTTCAGGGGTTGGCGCCAGGCAGCGATCAAGCGCCCTCTCATCCCTGAAGTCGGTTTTTTTTTTGGAGCCTGCAGCGATCTGCCTCTCGTCTCCAAGGTATTGCGCGACTGCATGTATGTAATGCGGCGGTAGTCAGTCAGGCGCAGCCCTCCATACTCGGCAGCCGAAGATGCAGGCGCCGACCGGAAATTGACGAACCGCACGGAGATGTCACCTAACATGAAAAAGACGTCGGAGCTGGGGAGTCTTGCACTGTGTTCCTGGGAGTCTTTCTAGACCCTGGCGCATGCGCCTGCAGAAATCAACGTCGTAGGTGAATGAGAGCACAGAAGGATCACAACAGGCATCGATGATTAGGGCCGTCTGCGTGCTGCAGAACGTCCGTGTTTGCTCTCGTTCATTGATTAATACGTGCAACGGTGAAATCGGCGACTTGTTCAGCACCAAAGTTGCGAGGGCCAGAGTGGCTGACGACACCGCTGAAGCGTCGAAACCTTCCTAAGATAGGGATCCGCATTCAGAACAGGAACAGGACTATACTGGTTTGAGTAGCCGTCGTGTTTGGGGTGCGCTTCGGCTTGTTGCGGTCTATACCACTGCAGGCTCTACTCGAGCGTAACTGTGTCGTTGATGGCATTTACGACGAAGAGGGCGCACGGGCAGCCTCTCGTGCGAGCCTCAAGAATCACGGACGCTCGCTCGGCGTGCATGCAGCAAAAAAGAATAATTGATGTCATGGCCAGCCCTACGCGCAGCGTTCATCTACGGTGCTGTGGTGTCGGGAGTGGCATCCAACAGGGCCGGTCTGTGCGGCGCTTGGCCACGGGCATCCCGTCGCCGCAGCTGATCTGGCGGGATTCGGGCGACCCTGGCACCGCTGGGCTCTGCAGCCGCAAAGGGCAGGCGCCAGCGCGGAGGGTTCTTTTGTCAGAGAGGCGAATTGCTGGGGGCGGCGTGTGTGGGTTGAAGCGAGCGAAGCGAGTGAGAGGCTCCAGGGCTCCTCCAGGGCTCCAGGGCCAGTTGGTGCTCGACGCTCGGGCCAGGCGCTATCATCCATCGTCCTCTCCTACCTTTCCCTCGAGCATGTGTGAGGACACCTTACTACGTATGCCCGCCACGAATATAATCATCATTCCTCCCTCGCAGTCTCCGCCCGAGCCCTCTTCACAGACCACGCCCATCCGCCCGTACCAAGGTACGTTGTGAAAAAACGGTGATCGCTTGTTCCCGTGCCCTCCGCTACCCGTGTCATGGCCGTACCCACCTGCACCGCTGTCGGCCGCTTCTCTCTCCTTTTCACACCGTAACGTGTCAGAACAACAATCCAGTCTTCACCTCATGTATCTCGCTGTCATCACTTTTCGCCCCGCACCCTCACTATTGTCATGATCGGACGTGGTTTTTGCCATTTATCTGGGCTGACGAACCGAATGTAGTCCACTTGACATACTGCATTGGCCCACCTCTGAACCTTACTTTACCTTCCACCACGCCTGTCAATAACAGAGTCCGTGCTGATCAACGACTTCCCGTCCATCGTCGCGACGAGAGCACTGTTGCCCACGATCCAAGACGCGGTTTTTCACGCTTCATCGCTGGTCAGCGACCGGAAGTCTGGTATGTACCCGACTTCACCGGCTACCCCATCGTCTTCATCAGCGCTTTGCAAAATCCATCACACAGGCCACTGCCTTTACAGCTTCTCGCCAGCATCGATACTAATGCCACTTTTTTTTCCCATCGCAGACGCCAAAATGCAGTATGAAATGCCTCATACCATGCACCACGATGTGCCGCCACAGCCGCAACTCGTGCAACACGCTTACCTGAACGGCCGCATAAAATCGGAGAATAGTTCGGAGCGCGGGGTCTCTCCTCACGCGTCTGATCATTCTTCACGCTACTCATCTCAGCCTGCTGCTTCGATGCCGAATTACACCTCGATGCCGACGCAACTATCGAACGGTATGCGCTACCCTTCGCCGTCACAAATGCAGACGCCATTGCCTTTGCTGCAACAGAATTATGCTCCGAACGGCACGCCGGACGTGAATTTCCCACAGGCGATGCCTGTTCAGCCGAGTGAAGATGGTGGCCAGTCGGAAGCTGATAAATCGACGATGGGAGGGGGTGGATCCGGCTTGGTCAAGGCATTCGCATGCTCTACTTGCGGTAAAGGATTTGCTCGCAGAAGCGACCTTGCCCGCCACGGTACGTCATTCATTTACTGGATTTGGCATGCTTCGCGTAAGTAGAGCTGACACGAAATCAGAACGCATCCACAGTGGACATCGTCCTCACGTGTGTGATTACCCCGGCTGCGGCAAGCAATTTATCCAGCGTTCAGCATTGACAGTGCACTCACGGGTGCATACGGGAGAGAAACCTCACATGTGCGAACGATGCGGCAAGGTTAGCAAAATTCACGTGTTTACCAAATGATATTAATTTGTGCTGACAACTATTTGAAACAGCCATTCAGTGATTCTAGCTCGCTTGCGCGGCACAGGAGGATCCATTCAGGCAAACGCCCGTACAAATGCCCTTACGCAGACTGCCAGAAGACTTTTACAAGGAGGACGACCCTTACACGCCATCAAAACCACCATACTGGTACTGTAGAAGAAGCCGCAGCCGCAACGGCCGCAGCTTTGGCCTCTCGCGCGCCGACAGCTCACCGATCAGTTCATTCCGATGGTGACGAGTATTCCGATTCCAAATCACCATTGCCAACTCCATCCCCCCATGGTCGTCCGGTCTCGCTCTCTCCTTCGGCCAGTATGCAAGGAATCCCCACTCTGCACAGGCAGCCTTCAGACTATGCTTACATGGCCGGTCTAAACATGCCTCCGCATCTCCGTGGTGAGATGCAACAACCCAGCCCTCGTTCCTCGCCCTCGGTGGCCTCTCAGCCATATACGTCTGTGCCGACTAATAATCGACCATCTCTTACTTCTCACCCAAGCGGATATGGGCCTCCTTCGGTGTTGGAGCCGCCAGCGACTTCGAACAATGCACAGCAGCAAGCCGGTAGCGCAAACGGCAGTCCACACATGGCCAACATGGGATGGCAATCTCCTGCGCAGCAAGGAATGGCCTCACCTAATCCAGGCGATAGCTATGTCTATCCGGACCCTCACTATGGTGCTTCAGCGCCTAATATGTACTACCCTCCGAATTCGAACATGCGGAGACCGCAGAGCACTGAACCGGATCCATACCATCAAAGCCAACGTCTTGGGGGTGAAATGTGGGCTGGAGCGCCCCAGCAGTAATTGGTTTGATGGTAACTATTGTATCATATATCCCTCGGTGGGCTGTTTTCCTGGCGGTTGTTCGTGGCAAAAGGTCATTCCCATCAGCATCTATGAGGTCATTGCATCTGCTCTGGTTTTGGGGTTGTGTGTGGGTTCTGTCTGCTCTATGAGCTTTGCTTGCTTTGTCAATGAGCTCTGTTAGACATGGAACCCCCCTTTTTTTGTTTTTTTGTTTTTTCTTTTTGTTGTCCCCTTTTCCTTGTGTTCTTCTGGATGCTAGTGGCTTCCATTAATGGCAAGAGCGGATCGTTTCGGATCAGCCTGTAGAGCACGTCTTGAAGGCAACGAAGCTCTGACGAATGCAACGACGGCACGAGGGCGAACATGGGGCATGTACACTACAGCAGCACTTTCTTTGTGTAGGGCGCATATGGGTGGCTGCTATCCTGGCTCCAAAATAGACTTTTTTGAAATCAAGCTGCAATTTGAAGTTTACAAATTCCATGGCAGAATCTAAGTATTGGTTTGGGAGATGGAGGCGTCTCAGACTGGCAGGGCGCTCCGGCAGGCGGCTCATGCAGTGCATCCTTAGTGGCAGCCAGTCTCGTCGTCGCAACATAATCACTGCTATTTAACCATCAAGCTCAGCCGCCATAACGTAAGCGTCTCGATTTTCCGCTGCCGTGAGCAAAAAAGCGCAGAGCACTGTCGAGTTCCGCCTCCAGCCTGTTGAAGCCGCCGGCAGTGCCCGGTTTGGGCTACTTACATCACTGGGCCCTGCATCCTCCACGCAATCCTGGCTCCACTTGCCCAAGCCGACCGCACTACCTTACACGCTTTCTTCGAACTTTTCTTCATCGCTGTTCGACCCAGTGCGTGACGGTGCATCATGTCAAAGGTCGTGCGGAGCGTCAAGAACGTAACCAAGGGCTACTCCTCGGTCCAAGTCAAGGTCAGAAATGGTATGCGAACTTGCCAGCGCCAAATCGTGACGCCTGCGACTGACGACACCAGCAACGAGCAACGATCCCTGGGGGCCTGTCGGCAGCGACATGGCAGAAATCGCCCAGTTGACCTTCAATAAGTGCGCGCATCCCCGTGCATCGACTCCAAGCTTGGACTGACCCCGTACAGCTCAACAGATTTCTACGAGATTATGGACATGCTGGATAAGCGCCTGAACGACAAAGGAAAGAACTGGCGCCATGTTCTAAAATCGCTCAAAGTGCTGGACTACTGCCTTCACGAGGGGTCAGAGCTGGTAGTGACGTGGGCTCGCAAGAACGTCTACATAATCAAGACTCTGAGAGAGTTCCAGTATATTGATGAAGATGGTCGCGACGTGGGCCAGAACGGTACAGCACAGATGCACAGGAAGAAGTTCAAAGCATGGCCGCTAACGAGTTGCTTCACCAGTGAGAGTCTCTGCCAAAGAGCTAACGTCTCTCATCCTCGACGAAGAAAGGCTCCGCGCTGAGCGACAGGATCGCAAGTCCTGGAAGTCTCGTGTCACCGGAATTGAGGAATTTGGGCCTGCTGGGGGTTATGCTGGGGGTAGCGATGTCGGACGGAATCGGCCTCGAGACCGAGACCGTCACCGTCCGGATGACGAAGACGATCTGGAATACCGTCTTGCCATCGAAGCCAGCAAAAATGAAGCAGAAGAAGACAAAAAGCGACGCGAGCGTGGAGGTGGAGCACCTATGGACGACGATGATCTCGCCAAGGCCATCAAACTCAGTAAAGAGGAAGAGGAGTTGAGGAGGCGGGAACTAGAAGACCAAAACGCTTCATCTCTGTTTGACGACACTCCCACGCAGCCTGCTCAGTCGCAACCTACCGGATACAACCAAGGTTATCAACAGCAAGGAGCTGTCGATTGGTATGGTAATCTGGTTGATCAACAACAGCCACAGAACACTGGCTACCTCAATAATGCCTATGCGCAGCCGACTGGCTTTCAGCCTCAGCAGACTGGATTCCAAAACGGGTATGGCACTGGCTACCAAGCTACATCGCAGCCAGGCTTTGACCAACTCGGGCAACAGCAGCAGAGCTACGTTCAACCACAGCAGACCTCGTTCAATCCCTGGGCTTCTCAATCCAATGGCTTTAATAACCAGCAGCAACCCCTTCAACAGCAAAACACCTTGCAGCCTGGAAACAACAATCCCTGGGCAACTTCGAACCAAACCCCGTCAACCGACTCAGTTCGGCCACAGCCGACGGGCTCAAACAACCCATTTGCATCCTCATTCACCCGACCCCAACCCACCCAACAACAAAGCATCCCCACCCTCAGCACGCTCCAAGAGCAAAAAACCCAAACTCAATTCAACAATCAGAACTTCAATCCACCAGTCTCCTTTCCCGCCGCCCAGCAAAACCCGCCCCCGCGCAAGGACACGAATCCGCAACACGCCCGCCTCAACGCCCTCCTCGCCAGCGGCGAAGGCCAAGACACCTTCGGCAACGTCGGCGAGCTGCGCATCCCCGCCCAGCACACGGCGCCGGGCACCTTCGTCAACTCGGCCGGCCAGGGCCTGGGCAAGCTGCCGACCAGTCAGACTGGCGGCAACAACCCGTTCTTCAGCGGCAGCAGCAGTCCGTTCGTGCCGCAGCAGACGGGCTTCGTGGGACAACAACAACAACAACAACAACAACCGGGTCCGCTCGCGCCGTCGCAGACGGGGCCGGCGGGTTCGTTCCGGTCGAATCCGTTTGGGCAGGCGGGCGCGGGGCAGGGGCAGCAGCAGTATCAGCAGCCGCAGCAAGGGGGTGGGAATTTGATAGATTTCTAGTTATGATTGAGGTATCGATTGCGCTTTTCGTTCTCCTGCCCAGTTCTCCTCCCCTTTTCTTCTCTTCTCCGCTTTTGCTCGGAGCGTACATGTCAGTCAGCGTGGGGAATGGTGGATGTGGTCAAAGAAGGAAGCTGGACTTGGTTCTTCTTTTATCTGCGTTGGTTTGCTGGAGCGGCGTAGCCAGCACTGAGCTGGACCGGTGTATGCTCGGAATGGCCTGAGCATGTCTTCCCCTTATTTATCGTGGAAGTGGGCGACCGCCGAACGGTCGGGTCGATACTACAGAGTTTGCAAGACAGAGGAGGTATATGCATTTTCGGGGATTGCTATTAATCCGCGGTTGATGATGATAGTCATTGGCTTAACTGGGAATAAAATTGCTAATTCACACATGTGTTGCGAATTTCGCAAGAGGATGGCTAACATTGTAAATATGAAGCGCTGTAGCTTGCAAGTCGGAGGATGCTGCATCGTATTTCTCGCACTGTCTCTCTCACTATAAACTATGATGTTTTGGAAGAGTAACAACGTTCAAGTCAAAGCGATCTCCCCTGCTCCTTTTCCTTCCGCCACGTGCTCCTCTCCTCCCCACTCACTCCCGGCCCATTGTACATGCTACCATACTCATTCCCCGTCGCCCAATCCTTCCCCGGTCCCTCCTTCGCCGCGCGCGGCTTGTACCACCTCCCATACACCAACAAATAATACAGCCGGAACGCCAACAACGCAAACTTATCCCGCTCCAAATCCTCCGGATACCGCGCCCCGAGATCCACCGCCGCCGCGATGCCGCTGATGACCGCGACCTCGTGCGCATTGACCAGCGTCCAGGACGCCGCGAACCGGGTGCGGCGCCGACCCTGCAGGAGCCACAGCCAGGGCACGACGAAGAGGTAGTGCGTGTACGAGTGGCAGAGCTGGTGCCACCAATCCTTGCGGATGATCTTGGACGCGTCGATGTCGTCGATGGGCCAGAGGTGGCGGTCGCGGTGCTTGTTCAGGAAGATGGTCTGGAAGACGTGGCCCTCGAAGGGCTGCGTCGGCGGGAACTGGCTCTGGTAGTTGGTGCAGTCGAAGCACATCTCGATCTTGCTCAGGTCCTGCGGGTACATCTTGATGTAGTACATGGGGCGGAAGGACGACTTGGCGAACTCGAGCCGTGAGGTTTGGGGGTGGCTGGAGAGGGTCGAGACGGCTTGGTCGGGGTTGTAGAAGTTTTCGTAGTGCTGGCGCATGTAGTCGCTGTCGGAGTGGGTGACGGTGATGTCGTCGGCGAACTTGGCGCTGCCGAGGACGCGCCGTTCGCGGAGGCTGGAGGTGCGTCCGAGGATGCGTTTGGCTGTGTCGGCGCTGAAGATCAGATCGAATTAGCAGGATGGATGAATAGGAGATGCTTTGAGGTGAGACGTACAGCACGCAGAGAACGAGTTCATCGTATTCTTCTTGATGCTCCTCCGCATCAGCATCGGCATTACTATCAGGATCCGTTGCCACCCAGGCGCTGTTTGGATTGTGGCTGTCCTTGGCTGGCGTTCTCTTGATCAATCGTACAATAACACCATTCTTGTCCCGCTTCACCACCTCGGTAAGCTCTGTGGACAACCGCACATTGACCCCTCGCTTCTCGAGATCCTTTTTCCAATCGCTGTAAAAAGCGCTAAAGTTCGGAAAGACAACCATTGGCGGAAGGTTACTGGCGACGCTTTGCTTGTCCACGGGGTACCACATGCCGTAGGTCGGACTTGTACATAACCGCTCGAGGATCATACTGGGCACTTCAGGGGTGTAGTTTCCAGTACCAAGGAACAGAGCGACCATGGGCAAAGCTATGGCATTGGCAAATTCGTAGGAAAATCGGAAGAGCTTCGTAAGATATTTGATGGGCAGTAGAGCGAAGAAGAGCTCAAACCATCGTACTGTCTTGATCATCGTTGAGAACCGTTGAACTTCGCTCTGGTGTTTCTCAAGTAGCTTTGTGGGGTATACGTTCGTCCAGAAGTTGTCGCCCTTGCCAAAAGAGACCTAGAATCATTCCATCAGCAAATTGACTTATTGAGACGAGTCTGTTCATGCACGCACCTGAAGATTCACAGGATCTGCATGGTGACCTTGACGTGCAAACATAGTCAAAGTGTGATGGAAAATGTACGATCCTCCTTGCACCCCCTGATTAAGCCAACTGGCGCCATACTTCTCTTTCTCGATAGGTATGGAGAAAGCTTGGCCACCGCAGTAATCCACAGCATCAATCAACGTCACGTCAAATTTGTCAGGGTGCTGTGCCAGGTGATGGGCGCACGACATGCCTAGTATCCAATTGAGTATGAGCTTCCTCGTGTTCAGACAGCAACTTACCTGCAGCTCCAGCTCCCACAACCAGCACTTTCTTCCTCTTACCCGACTTTCCATCTTCGGCCTTGTTTGCCATGTTGAAACGCGAAGAAGATGCTTGAGACTGAAGCAACCGTTCCGGCGAATTCGGCATTGCCACTGGGGGAGGTGCTCAAGGAAGCCAGGAAGACATGGTATCACGCAAGGGCGAAAGCATCGGAATGAAGAATGCCATGCTGTCGCGTGGCGTGTTTGGTCTGGTCGTCATCAACTCCGAAGCAGGCATGGCGTGGATGAACGGAAGATTGCATGACGGCACTGAATATTAGCGTCCGCAGATCTTCGATCGGCCAGATTGCCGAGCCAAACTCTATCTGACGCACTGAATTGGAAGCTAGCTGCAAATCGAAACAAATTGATTGAAATTGTTGGGTATTATCGTTTCTTCTTCTAATTAATTAGCAACCTTGCTCTCCATTTCTGGCGAGACATGCCGGCTCATAAATGCTTTTTCATAACCATGAATGAAGCCATTCGACAAAGTCTATTCTTGCCCGGCTACAAGAAATCATCGTTTGAGTAAGATGTCAGGGCACGCTCTCTCGCTTGACCTAGTTTGAGCTCATCTGCACAATGTGGCAGTGTAGCGGCTGTTCAGAGGCCATAAATCTCCCACCCATCAAATGCTGCACCCTCCACAGCGGTGTGAGGCTCGTTGGTGGAAGACCTTATCTCGTCCTGGGAATACTGCGTGCGCACAGCAAGGTCTGTACGTAAGTCTTCGTCGAGTCAGAGCTCGTCATCGTCGAGTTCAGACGGCTTCAATAGCCCGCCAACTTTCAGGGCGCGTTCGCGTTCTTGTATCTTGGCATCCGTTGCGGCTTGTTCTCGCTCCTCTGCAAACAATTCGGCATTGTCTCCCGAAAATTCCTTCAATTGGATGAGGAAATCCCTGAGCGTCAATTTGAAGCGAGGAAGATCACCATTGTTCGCAAATAGATTGTCGATGAAGCTCCTGATTTGTACCCTGTGTCAAGTGTAAGCGCTGTTCACAAGAAGACGAGGATATACTTACGGTTGCTGGTTCGGGAAAGCAGTGGTAAGAAGGTTGCCAACGAAATCGCGTAGAAAATCTTTATTCGAGGTCCCTTCTGGAGCCTGACCAGGTTGGTATATTGGCCCTGGCAATTTCCCAGACTCAACAAGCCAGAACATCTTAGCAAGCAACATCGACTGTGATTTGAATCCGGCCTTATGATCCGAATCCGTGAGGACGAAGAATACGTCCTGCAAAATCGTCGTGAAGAATTGCTGAAAGAAGGCGTTGCATGTATGAGGGTCGACTTCGGCCATGTTGGATATGAGTTCAAGGCACATACTGAGCCCCGCAGATTCGACATCCCTATTGTCGTGTTTGCTGGCCCACATGCAGGCGTCAATAACGAACTTGAATTGTCGATTGTCAAGCCGTAGTAGAGCATTGAAACACCGTAAATTGATGGTTCGCAGAAGTTTGAAGAACTCCACGCGATGCTCTGGGTACTCGGAGAAGTCCTTGTTAATCATATCAAGGGTGCACTCGAACACATTTTCCATTATGGTTGGAATGAGATCTTCCATCATGTTCTGTCCCCAATGTCAGTTTCGTGTCTGCAAAATTTCTGAAGAGTGCCCGACCATGTGCTTGCTCAGGCTGGGTCTCCAACGTACATGTAATTTGTTGATGATAGTCGTCATGACGTTAAGCACTTCTGCTTCCCTCGCGTCAGGCACGTTACGCTTGTAGTCATTCAGGACTGCCTCGAGGAGCTTGGGTACGAGCGTATTGTGGACCATTTCCAGATCGTCGGCCTTGTCAACGTAGACATTCACGAGCTTGAGAATTTCCTTTTTCACTGTACGCAGACCACGAACTTTTGGCATCTTTGTAGCAATGTTACCTGAGAATATGAGTATCAGCAGAGACTTTTGTTAAACCAGCAGATTCAAGTACCTTCTCGTTGCACCGCAGCATCAATGAGTTCACTGCTGGCCCGGTACATTGTCAGCATGTCAAGATAGATTCGACCGATCTGCGGGTAGAAGTAGCTTCCAATAGAACTGCACGCCGAGACATTTGTTTTCATAATGTTACCGATGACCTTGATCGTTTCGCCGTCTTGCAATATGTTCGGATCTTTCTGGGCAGACTGGATGATTTGATCCCACTATCGGATGTCAGCGCAGGATTGTGCCCCTTGATGTATGGAGTCACACTTACTGCAGAGTTAGGTAGAGACATCAGTTCTGCAATGAGACGCTCTTGGATTCCTTTCTGGCCCTGGGCACTGATCATATATCCACAGGCTTCGTAGAAAGTGTGTATTTGCTGAGGCGAGAGATCGCAGGTAATCTTCCGCATGTTGCGAACTATTTCCTCGATGAATGGCTCCGTCTCGCCAGGTTGGAGTGCAACAAAGTGGCGCTTGCATTTATTGGCGATCTTGATAAACGTGTCGCAAGCCATGTCCTGGACTCCTGTAGGGTACGAACAGTGAGCATCGCATATTTCAAGACAATAGAGCAGGAACTTACCTTCGTGGGTCTCGTGCATGAACTCGAAGAGCTTGTTAACCACAGTTTTAAGGAACTTCCAGTGCGCTTTGAGGAATCGGGGATATTGGCCGACAATGTACATAATGTTACTGGCGACCACAGCCTTGTTGTCCTTGCCTCGTTTCATCTCTGTCAGACCGAGCAGATCCTTGATGACGGTCACTAAGAAACGCTTCTCAGTCTCTTCATTCATCGCGCCTGAGATCGACCCAATTGCCCAGCAAAGGGTATTGCAATTGGCCCATGACCACTCGGAGCCGTCGACTTGCTTCGCCAGCTTATCCGACATGATTTGTTCAGTGTCGACCACGTCAAGATGTGTTAAGAATACTAAGCATTCACGGGTCGTCTTATATAGCTGAATGGTGTCGCTTTCCTTCACGAACTCGCGCACAATTTCACCCTCGTCATTCTCCACAATCAAAACTTCTTCTGGCCGCACCATTTTCTCTATCATAACTTGTCGCAGATGCGTCAAGACCTCACGATACTTGTGCTTCCGAAGCGGGTAGTTTTCGAGAACGTTCGGGTGAGGCGCACCGCCATTCGAAAGGCCGCTGACGCCCATGTTGAGAAGAGGGTTGATGTCTGTAATGGGAAGTTGTTGCATCTCGTCGAACAGCTCGCTCACTAGCTTTGTCCAATAATCCAGACAAATCTTGAATATCTCCCTGTCATCGATTTGGCTGATGCGAATAAGATAGAAGTGGCCATGATTCAGAAAGTCGCGATTTGGGAGATTTTCGACGACCTGAGATTTCGTGAGCTCAATAGGAATTCACACGCAGAAACCACAGACTACTCACGCTAAGATGCATGGAGAAAAAGTTGCAAAGGAACAAAGCTAGATTTTGCACAAATTCTTGGTCCCTGCTATTGCTGGATTGATAGGTATCTTTCAGATTCAGGGACAAGGGTATGATCTTCGATATTGTCGTCAAAGTCTCAGTGAACATCTGCACAAGCTTTTCGTTGTACATTGGGTCGGTATGAAGGCTAGCAATCTCCGTGAGACATTTGAGGGTAATGTTACGAAATTCGGGCGTCTCAAGGAACCTGCTTCGTAATGTCTCGATAAGGCTTACTCCACTAGGCGGTGTCTCGAAAATAAATCCTAGTGGTATCCAGTTGAGAAAGCGGAGTAGAGTTTCCAGTGTGGCCTTGATGAGACTGACGGAATCTGCAGTCCGCAAGACCTCTGTACAAAGCTGGTAGATTGACGTGAATTCTTCGCACATTGTCTGCTTCAACTCCTTCTGCTTGGTCGAGGTCATCTGGTCTGCGGAAAAATCGAAGACTTCCTCGGAGAGTAGTCGCAAGATGGCCATGTTATTCTCACAAATTGGCAGGCTGCTATGGCATGATGAGATGATTTCATTGATGAACGTTGGCCAGTTATGTGGCCATTCTTGCTTTAAAATGTTGACAAGCACAAGGTTGAGTTTACCAACGAGGGTACGATTGTTCCTCAAACTCTCGTCGGAGTCGGAATTAGAAATGATGCAATTGACGACGAAATTACGGATTCCTGGTAATTATTAGATGAAACGCATGAGATACAGAGTTTCCAGTACGCTACCTTGACATTGCTCACGTGGTAGAGCCTTCCACCGTGTATTGATTACCTGGTCAAGTACTTGAAGGCCAAGGTCTAGAATCATGTGAGCAACTCCGTGAACCATTGTGAGGATGAATCTCTATACATTTGGTCTGCGGGTATGCCGCCTCTGAGAGAATCTTATCCACACCCAACCATGCGTCTGGATCCTCTTTGAACTGTCCATGTGCTTAGTGTTGTTCGACTGAATGGAAGGCAAGGGCAAGACGAACTTGGTTAAGAGAAGCCTGAGCCTGTTTTTGCTAGTTCGTAGACAGTGTCAGCTTTTCGTCAATGCGAAATTACAGGTGCCGCGCTGTAACATACCGAATCACCTCTGCCTTCGTAGAAGGCGCGAACTGTGGCGTCCAAGTCACCGACGTTTATCTCCGACATCTTGAAAGAGCAGAGCGCTGAGACCGCAGGAATCCGCAGGACAAGGTTGCTCACAGCGAGCGCCCTCAAGTGGTAGATGAACGTATCATGCGATGATTGAAAAGGTGGAGCAGTTGAATTGAATCTTGCTCAAAGGTATGAGGCGGGGCACACGAGGCAAAAATCGCAGCAATGCCTAGGTTGAAAGCAGTGAGTCAAAGATGCTGAGTAGCAGGCAGCCCAGGTAAAGAGAGTATGCACACGGGTAAATGGCGCGCTGGAGCCGAAGGAAAAGGGTGAGGATATGGTACCGCGCCGTAGGCAGGCCATCTACAACGCGTTAAGCACTTCGGCGGGAGTCTACACTGGCCGAGCTAGCGGGGCGGGATCACCTGACTGATGACATATCACACTCGGAGCCTCATCCCATCGAATTTCCCTCTCCGGCCTTCTACGCGCCCGCCGCCTTGACCTACCTAGGTCTCTTACACCTTGCCCAACAACCTATTCTTTGACAATTCCTCTCAAAGAAAGACCTTTCTGTGATTTCTCCTTACTCTCAACCCGGCATTATGGTCGTGCAGGCGTCTGAGAGTGTTCCTAGTTCCAGACCGACAACTGTCACCGCAACAACAAATGGTAGCCCTTCCAATAGTGGTAACAGCGTCTCTGGCACACTCCGCCTTCGCGCAGTGCCAGCAGAAGGCAGACGTATCCAATGGGCAGAAGACGTGGTAGACAATGAAGGCATGGGCAAAAAGTCATCAAAAGGTTAAGCAGCCCTCTCCACAATCGACTGGATGTGCTACCAGAAACTGATTCCACGACAGTTTGTTGTATTTACCACAAGCCGCGTGAAGTTGGCGAATCATCTGACGAAGATTCCTCGGATTCTTCCTCGTCGGATGGATCAGATAGCGAGCCAGACACTAGCAGAGCTCAGCCCCGGGGTCAGGGCCTGGGAAGACAGCCTCAACGTCACAATCATGGCCATGAAGAGTCCTGCCAAGGGCAACACTCTACTGCAAGCGGCTCCAGATCGGGAGAGAATCGTCGAAAACAAGACAAGTCAAAACGGCCTAGCCCCAATGCTTATGAGAAAATGCCTAAGAATGTCACCAGCAAGTCGGATACATCATGAGACAAGATATCGATATTCTGTTATAACGCTCTATTCAACACATTGCGTCGAGTTACACGTTTCATGGTGCCGAGGTGTCTTTGAAAATCCGCCACAGTCCACCAGTACCAAAATGTACAGGACTTCTCCAGGACGTTAGTCAACAAGCATCTGTCTCAGTATGCAGCTATGAGCTTCCTACGCCATGGGTGCATCTTTGGGCTTCCGTCCGTGATGGTTTTATACTGGCACCGGGATCAACAACATGTGTTTGCATTATCCAAGCCTACCAGCGTTGGCGGCATCACGTTTAAAATTCCTTCCCAGCGGGCGGCATTGTCTCTGATATCCTGAGTCCATTGCACCCCCTTCACGAGACTTCCCAGAGTTCTTTCACGGAAATCGGCTAGACACCTCTTAGGCCTCTTGCAAGCATCATCGCGACCTATATCGAGAGGTATGCTTTCGACCGAGCACCATTCAGGCCAAGGATTGTTTCCGGATCAATGGCATCGTTCGAACAGGTGGCCACCAAATCACTTGTGTCGGCTAAAGTGAGTTGTGCGGTGATGATTCAATCTTCTGCAGCCTCTGCAGCCCTTTGGGTGACGGCGGCGATTTGATTTGTCGGCACGCGGACCAAAGTTTGTGGGAGAGGGACATCTTGTGCGCTTGGCTCCGTCTCGTCCGTACCGACTTTGGGGTTTGGGATTTTCTCTGTTGGGGATCAGGATTATGTATCAAATATTTGGACGTGAAACGAGGCTCACGTGATGCCATGTGAATTGCCCGCAAAATATTGTGCCAGTTTGATAATACAGCAGCAACAGCTATTGTGAAAATTGAATCAGTCACAAGTATCAGCTGCTGCGAGTGTTTTTGCCCACCTTCTGTGCCGTCTGTCAATGTAGCCAGCTTTTCCTCTAAAGTTTCCATCTGTGATGCAAGACCTGCGCTCAGATCTCGTAGCTGTCGTAGATTCTCAAGCTCAACCTTTTTCTCATTGATGCGCGCAAGAAGAATTGGAGAGTGGCTAGAGGCGGCCTGAGAGCCAGAAGTTGACTGATGCCGTGGATGGGAGGGAACAACTCTTCCGGGATGAGCCATTTTGGCGCTGCACTCCAATTCCTATGATACGCAAGGTTCAAAAGACGTCGCGATCATGTAGAGCGTTCGCGTAGTGCCGCGGAGTCGAAGTGGGTCGCGTTTGCATAACAAGCTAACCGCTTTTAGAAAACTGTTTTTCTTGCGCGCCACATGTGAACTTCAGGGTCTGCCTCCATCTTTCCTGCCGACTCCAAAACAAAATAAGATCAGTGCCATAAAGCGGCTCATCATTTTGTGACAGTTTCCAGACATATCGTTAATATCTCCTCTGCCTTATGGCAAGATTGAATGAGGCGCCGGCGCCAATTGAGTCCGTAGAAGCTCGTACGCACTCTTCATCCTCACAATTTTATTGATGTCTTGCTAATCTAGCCTGCGCAGTCAAACGTCGGTTTCTCAGACAGAATCGCGAACTCGCAAAGTAACCAATAGCATGCGCAACATATCTGGCTATAGTCACTCACAAAACCGTAGGAACAATTCGAATCAGTCCCTCCGAATCAGTGCACTAGAGATCGAGACATCGCGCCTGATAACCGAAAATGCTTCACTTCGCGAGGAAATCATACACTTACAGACTCAGCTTGGAGCGGGTCAGCGCATTCATTTCGCAAGCTTCACGGACATCAAAGACAACTTGGAAGTCAAAATGAGAGAATTGAACGCATTGGTCGCAGATCTTGGGAAATTGCAAAGAGGAACGGATGGAACAGCAGCTTTAAAACCGCCGGAAGACTCGTCTGGAGAACTTTGTCGGACGAGAAAACCTCCAAAATTGAATATGGAAGCAGATCAAGAAGGCAAACTACCTAGAATCGACGAAGATAAGTCCTATCCGCGAGAAGGCCCCAGGTACAGCATGCACTATGATGGAATTGGAATGGACACTGACAAATTATTAGAACGGAAGAAATTGTGGGATTGAGATTATCCGACCAAACAAATGAGTCACCTGATATTGGGCCTCCGCCAATCGCGCATTTTGAATGCGATGACCCTATCAAATTTGAACCTCAGGGAACAAGACAAGAGCGTCCTGATAATAACGAGACTCAAGACGAATCCGGGTGTCTTCCAGCCAATCTAGAGACAAGACGAAAGCGAAGAGAGAGCAATACGAGGTTTGATACTAGAAAGTTCCGCGTATTTGAATCCTCATCGCTTGACAGAGGTGCCCATGCTTCCAACTCTATTCCTGCGTTGGACTCCCAGAATATACAACCAACCTTAAAAGCCGGCGCCAAGAGAAAAATGAATGTCAGAGATGCAACTATCTCTACGGATGAGGCAATGACAAAGCCTCCTGAGGAGTTTCATTATGTTCGGAAGACTGGACCATATTCTGAGACTGCGATGACAGATCTGAATTCTAGCCAAAACACCGTTGCCATAGCTGAGAGCGGAGATAAGACGCAGGAATCTGGAATAGGAGATCGCAAGGTCCTCGCCAGCAGTAAGTGCCAGTCTCAACCTCCAAATCTGTATTTGTCTGACCTGAGATGTAGAAAGCGCAAATTTGTCACCTCGTAAATCTTATGCAGTCGCTGCAGATGGCACGAAACGGAAAGACGGTATGAAAACCTCCCAGCAAACCAAGGTGGGTGCCGAGCGAACGGTTATGGCCAAACCGCCGGGTGTTGCTCCCTCTCAGGGCAAAACAAATTCGACGGAGAAAACCACGCAACCTCCGAAAACACCAGCTTTTGCAGAGCTAGTGTCTCCCACCTCCACAGTGACGTCAACCGCTGGGACAGAATCTCGAGATACACCCCCACCTGGCGATTTGGGCAATGCCACCAGTCTGAGGAACAGCAACGGCGCGACGGCGCGAACAGCAAGACGGGCTCGCACCCAAGTCAATTATGCGGAACCGAGCCTTGTCAGCAAAATGAGACGACCCACTAAGAATCTCGTGGATGCAGTCACATCTAGAGAAAGACATCAAGAGGATGCAAATACCGAAAGAGTGGATAGATTGAGCAACTCGGACAGTGAGAAACCGAAGATGAGAACTGTAATTGTGCAGCGTGAAAGCTCCAGCGTGGATTGGGACCAGCATATGACAGCGGCTGATGCAAATGCAAGTAGTCCGCTTGGTCAGAAAGGGTCAGCTGCTGGTTCTCAACAATCTGAGAAGCCGGTGGATGCCTCGAACAGCGCGGATGCAATACCCGATGTTAGAAGTGCAGACTCGAAGATTTTGGAAGCATCCATATTGGCAACCGCAAGCAAAAGGAAAAGAGATAGAGCTGCGATTGAAGATCGGCCGGTTGACGACACCGTTGGAAAGCTGGAGAGTCTTGCCATCTACGATTTTACCGGGTCTTCTCCCAGAGATGTAACGGATGACGCAAAACTTCAAGCAATTACAGATACTGGGTCAAAGCTTTCCAGGCGGCATTCCTCACTACAGAATGTGCGAAACAGAACGGAGCCTAGCAAGCACGTTTCTTCAAAGGTCGCGTCAGCGGATTCGTGGCAGCAATCGAAGCGTGCAAGCCAGCATGGATCAACAAGGACGATAGTGGGGCAAGGTGCATCGGACAAGGAGGACAACTCAAAGCAATCGCAAAAGGAATCGCCCGAGAGTATGGCACATGTTGAGGCAGGCCGTTCAGAACGCGCTGCGCGGAGGCGAAGCATGATGCTTTGAGAGGCGGGCATTTCCACGGCCGGATAAAGTTTTGGGACTCTTTTCGATTATCTGTGTTGGTTGATTGGTCCTTTTTTTTGTCGTCTGCGTTGGGATACCTAAACGAGTTTGGAATGATGACTTCTTTCACTTAGTCGCAACTGGTCACCTAGTCAACCAAGCCAGTCCGGAAGTAGCGAGCCGCGTAAACGATTCGCCAACTCACTTCCCCGCAGCCTGACACTGCGACATTGAGCATTAAGTTTTCGAGCCCACTGTAGTGTAAATACACTTGCTACTCAGATTGGAACCTCAAGCAGCATGCCACGCGCCACACGAGCTGCAGCGCGCGCCGGAATGGTACATGTCGACGATCCAGAGGCAGACATTGGCCAGGTAGAAGCTGCAAGCCTGGAACGTCCGCCATTGGAAGAGATAGGAGATAATCCTCGCAAGCTCACAATTAATTGCGCCAATGCCGATGCTACTCTTCCGACAAAGAAGGGAAAAGCGAAGCCTAAGAAGGCTAAGGCCGGGAAGAAAACTGTCATGAAGGAGCACCAGGACTTTGTGATAGAATCCGATCACCAGAAAAACATTGGCAGTGTTATAGTACCCAACGACTCACACGAGGCTCCTCTGACAACACCAACAGCTCGAGGGAAGAAGTCAGGGCGCGGTACCAGCGGAATTTCTCCATCTTATCCACAAACAGAACAAAAACTCGAAATGCAAGACGATAAAGTTACCCATCAGTCTTGCGAAGAATTGTCCGGGTCCAATCATAATGCCGGTCCCATTGGTACTGAGGAATTGAGCTCTTCCACGGACGCCCTAGAAAACAAAGGTGTCGTATCCACTGAAGAATGTAGAAACAACCATTTATCTCAGCTGACCCAAGCGACGAAAAATGGTGGACCAAAGAACTCAGAGAAAGATGGCCAAGACGCAGTTCCAGCAGTAGAAGCATATTCCATCCACGAACGAGAAGCACATTCCGTTCTAGAGCCACCACCAGATACCTCAAAAGCTGAGAGCACATTTCGTCACCACGCTGAGACGCCTGATAGCATCCCACAGACTTCAACAGAAGCACTGGCAGATCTCTCCTCGCCCCTGCAACACAAGAAGCGACCCGAGGACTCTATCGAAGCCATCGATGCCTTAGAAGATGCCCTGGAGGAGATAGGCAGCGAAATCCCCACTCTCGATCGTACCAATTATCTCAAACATGACTCAAGTAGCGACAACAATTCCAAATGCACGACGGAGAAACCTCTCGTCAGAGCAGTGACAAAAGGTGCGAGCCGGTCGGACAATACCGGCATCAAGTCAGCTGGTCCCAGGATGGTCAAGATACGGCATATCAAATCGGCGTCGACTCAGGAGACGAATCCTACCAAGAGACGGTCTATCCCACACAAAGCTAACACTAGTACTGCCGCCAAAGCTGAAGCCCAAAATATTTCCGACAAACAAACTGAATTGACAAAGCGACGACCAGTGAGCCTCTCAGCGGCGACTCCTTCACTGCCTCCAAGGTCTCGCAAACCTCCTACCAAACCAACCTTTCAATTACCTGGAGAAGCTGTCGCTGCAAAGCTCAAGGCGCAGCGCGAAGACCGCCTCAAGCGCGAAGAAGCCAATGGGCAGAAGAAGGGCGAATCCAAAATCCGTCCGATCAGGAAGAGCGTCACACCAGCAATCCCCGTGAAAGGGACAGCTGCTAGTCGGGCTCGCATGAGCCTCCACCATCAACAAGCGGAAAGCGCCACCAGCGGCGACAAGAAAAGAGCATCGATCATACAAAAGCCGAATACCCCCAAAAAGCGAGTTTCAGTTGCCAAGCCAAGCAGCAGCAGCAGCAGCAGCATCAGCACAAAACCCGCACCACGACGCCCATCCACAAAAGCAGCCACGGCCCCTCCCTCCTCCTCCACCCCATCCAACACCTCCCGGCCTCGCACGACATCGAGTTCCCTCACATCCAAGGCCCGCACCGCAGCATCCACTACTACTACTTCTTCCACCACCACCACCACCACCGCCACCAACACCGTCAACTCCTCCTCCTCCGCCTCCTCCGCCTCTGCAACCTCGCACAAGGCGTCATCAGTCACGGCCGCAGACAAGGTGCAGCAGCGCCAGAAAGCGCGCGAGATCTTTGCGCGCGACCGGCAGGAGAACGAGGAGCGCGAGGCGGCGCGGCGGCTGAAGGAGGACGCGGCGCGGAAGGCGAGGGCGGCGGCGGCGGAGCGGGGGCGGGTCGCGAGTCGAGAGTGGGCGGAGAGGCAGAGGGCGAGGCAGATGGTGGTGGGTGAGGCGCCGGCGGCGGCGACGAAGCGTAGTGTGGGTGGTGGTGAGATGGAGGGCGAGACTGGGAAAGATGGAGAGGTGGGATAGGATGAGGTTCACTCTGCGTAAAAGCTCAATCCGGAGGGTTAGAGCGAGGGTGTTTTCCCGGGAGAGGCGTTGTGATATTCTAAAGTACTTGGCGTGTATGGTTTTGAAGGCAATGAATAGGGGGAAGGGAGACAGTGATACCTTGTCAAGGTCTCCATCATGTCGTTTTATACAACTCCTATCAAGTAGTTACCTTTATCATTTAGGAGGCATCTGCGGCCTTCCAGCTTAAGCACTTCCACCAGCTCCGCTAGTTGCAATAGCAGATAGAACAAATAGTAAATTCGAAGACCGAAAAGCAGTATCAACAAGAACTCGGATTGTAGCTTTAAGCTCGATGAGTGTATCTCTAACATGCGGCTTTCTATGTGCGAATGACAGCTTTTTTTAAAACTGCCACAGCAATGCTGGAATTTTTACACGTGAAGTAGAATGAACTTTTGTGCAGCAAGCCAGCTTGTTGCTCTGGCTGCTGCGAATTTTTTCTATTTTCACTTTTGATAGCCAACGTCAGCCAAGGATGCTTTTAAAGAATTCAAAGCTCGGTCAATGTCGTCTCTCTTAGGGTCGGTCACACTGACGCCCATGTGTCCAAAACGGACGTATTTGGTTGCAATCTCTTTGTGCAGCCCTGCTGCAAATATTACGCCTCGTTTCAAGAGGTTTGGGAGAATCTCGGGTGGAGTGACACCTTCCGGCAAGTAAATCGTGGTCATGCCATTCGCCTGATTTTCCGGCTTCGATGCAATCTGTTTGAGACCGAGGTCGGTGACAGTCTGTTTTATCTTCTGTGAAGTAGCGCGATGAACGGCAAAGCGATCGGACAGCGGCTTTGAGAGGATCTGGGTCAAAGATGTGTGGAGCGCGTGAATGAGTTGCGGTGAAGGAGTAGCAAAATAAGATGCCTTCTTGGCTTCGTAGTTTTGCATGACTGGAGCAGAATTGTCAGCTTGAAAATATCACAAAGAGTGTTTCAGTCCGGTGGGTAAATGCTTACTTGGCAGCCAATTTTGCCATGATGCGAAATAAGATGCCGGCCGAGACTTTCTGTTCTTAAATGTCTCGATCGCACGTCCTGATGCCATTACGATACTCAGACCGGCGGGACACCCGATGGCCTTTTGGCTTGCAGTGATGACAGCATCGACTTTCCAATCGTCAAATCGAAGGTCTTCACAACCAACGCTACAGACACCGTCTACAATCAGAAGCGTCTCTGGGCTAACTCTTTGAACCAGTTTTGAAAGATCTTCGATCTCGCTGAGTACACCAGTAGATGTGTCGACATGCGTAACAGTGATCAATTTGTATTGCTTTTCCTTTAATGCCTTTTCGATCTCGTCCAATTGCGGCCTGTCTCCAATTGGAGCTTTCAGCTGCGTCGCTTTGACTCCATAAGTCTCAAAACAATCTGCGAATGAATCGGCAAAGTATCCGGTGTGCAAAACAAGAGCTTCGTCGCCTTTCTCGGCAAGGTTGACCGCAATCTGATCCCACCCGAGGGTGCCTGAGCCGGAGATGACGAATGGCTGCGATGCCGTGTCGGTAGTCTGAAACAATTTTCGCAGCATCGTCAGGGTTTCTGAGAAACATTGTACGAAAGGTGGGCCAGTGTGAGCTTCGCTGCGAATCACCAGGCGAATGAGCGCAATGTATACCAACAATTATGATAATATTATTATATTACCTATAGTGACCCATAGCTTGCAGCACCTCATCATCAAACTCGACAGGTCCAGGGATGAGAAGTGCTGGATGTGGCGGTTGACTTGACATTTTGGCGGTATTCGGAGCGAATCGTGAGTTCGTTTTTTGGTCACCTTCGTCCGATGGGGGTTTTTTCGGAGGGTCGTCGATATCTTCGTCTTTCTCTGACTGTCGCTCGGTGGAGAATGGCGTGTTCAATTCGAGAAGAGGCCGCTGATCCAAGTGCCTCTGGATGAGGCTCAAGCGAGGCTTTGCGCGTGGAGCCAGGATGGAAGACGTCGTCACGGCGGGGTAGAAGCGGCGGCCAAGGAGTCGGGCAGCCAGATTGCCGGTCTGATTGGATTAGCTCAAAAAGTACGGAGTACTTTGAACACCCTTTCTATAATTTGGTGTTGAGTGAAAAGCTTCTGTCAGTATGGGCAAAGAGCTCCGAGCGCGCTCTTGGGCGTAGAGCGCAGACTCTGCGCCGCCGTTGCATCTCCGGCAATTTCCACCACCACTTACCTTGTCATCGCGTCCACGACCCACTGTCTTTCTGAGTTGTCGGGCCTCCATTTCATGCGCTGGTCCCTAGCGCTCCGTTTGGACCATCGCTATGACTGCACGGCTAGTTTTATGCTTGGGCGACTTGTTCGTCCCGGATCGCGCTTCTGTATGTTGTTGGCCGGAATGCCTTGAAGCCATCACCAGCTGATTTTGCCCAGGATATACCAGCAAAAGTATTTGGTGACACAAAAATGGTCGAACCATGTTGCTCACGATTCTCAGTTCAAGAAGCTCCTTGCTCCAGGCAAGATTGGTCAGATTCTCTGCCTTGGCAATATTACCGACAAGGAGACTTATGACTTCCTCCGCGGTATTGCTCCCGACCTACAGATTGTGAAGGGCGACTTTGACGTGGACGCACCGAACCTACCGTTGTCTAAAGTTGTAACGCATGGCTCACTACGTATCGGATTTACACATGGCCACACCATCATACCACCTGGAGACTCAGACAGTCTTTTGATTGCAGCACGTCAGATGGACGTCGATGTTCTCTTTTGGGGTGGCACGCACAAATTTGAAGCTTACGAACTTGAGGGCAAGTTTTTCGTGAATCCTGGAAGCGCAACCGGCGCGATGACGACGAGCTGGTGGAGTGAAGCCGATGATCCTACCCCGAGCTTCGTGCTGATGGACGTACGCTTTTCCTTCACAAACGATTTGCTCAATTCCATCGCGCTAACGGGAATAACAGATCCAGGGTGATGTACTTGTTTTATACGTGTACCAGCTGCCCAAGGATGCAAATGGCGTGGGAAACGTCGCTGTTGAAAAGGTATCATTCCGCAAGAACGCGCAAGCCGTTCAGTAGTAGTACAATGGCCCGGCCAATCTACCAGCTGCATATCAGAAGTAAGATTTCTTCAATGGTTCAGTCTCTCCTCGAACGGAATCGAGTCTACTCTAAAGACCGTCCATGTTCAACCGAGGCAAACCCTTCGATCGCCCGTATCAAGCCCTACTTCGAATCATCAGGGGTTGCGATCCCCATATACCCAGGGTATGAGCACGACATGTGTTCCCTACTCCAATCTGCAATTGCATCGATTGGCAACGTCTGGAGCGTCTTCGTTAGAATGGGAACTACGATGAACTTCAAGTGATGAAAGTAGCCGGATAGAGGAGACTTGACCGAAAACCTTCGCAGGTGGAACTCATGTTACGCTAGTCAAACGGATGAATGGAATGGGAAGCATTTTTGCAAACTTTTTTTTCTCGTCCCGATTAGCAGTGGAATGAACTAGCCAGGCGTGCTTATGCTGAAAACCCCACACAGTACGGCAAGCTTGGCATGAAGAGATTGCGCATAAGAGGATAGATAGGGCAGCACCTGGCAGAGCATGTAGTACCGAAACGTCGTTTGCCACTAGTCCGGGAAGTGAGTCTGATGAGGTACAAGAGATGCACGCGAACCTTTGCGGCAATCACCCAAAACCATCTCGATCCCAAGCATTATCGGAGCTCAGTCCGACTCCTCCTATCGAAATGCTTGCAAAAACTTTTCATTCCCACCATTCCTGCTTTTGATCTAGCAATCAAGTCTGTGTGAGGTACCAAAAACAGCAGCGTTAGACCCTGGCACGGAGCTGCTATCAGCACAAGACTTAGTGGATGTAGTTATCCGATCTACCTCGACTTAGCTTCCACCCTTCGAAGAGCGAGTGGCCCCCCTGGATCGTTTTAGGACAAGATGCTTGGCACTGCTTGGTGCACTATCTCGCTTGTACCCGACACAAGGGCACTCAGGTCAGGGTGTCAAGCTCAGAGAGAAACCCCTTTCATGCAGACCCTAGCAATGATATGCATTCGCGGGCAGCTAAACAAGAGTCCCAATGCATGCTCATCTGCACTTGCAGATATGACTGCCACTGATGTCAATGATATTGGGGAATGAGGGCAGGAGTCGGGAGGGACAATCATGAGACCAATGCTGAACCTAAGGCCGTGCGACGCTGGGGAACTAAGGGCACGGACCATCTTATCGATCGGTTGAAGTTGGCCGAGAAAAGGTGTGGATGATCTGCAGCATTGGATTTTCATCCTTTTGCCGCAATTGCCTGCATATAATCCGAATCAGGATCCCCTTGCCCCAGTCGACCCTCCGGCGGGTGATGCGCACGCTTGGCTCAAGTGTCCGGCGGCCTTGATGTTGTAGGTATGTGGTAGCTTTGCGATGCCTGGTCGATGGGGGCCTGCTCGACTGCGATCATCCCCCACGGCGTTGGCGAGTTGCGGAGTGCTCGGACTGCGCGATGAGGCCTGACCAGCAGTGGCGCTGGTTGCGAAAGAAGACGGGCGTCATGGCCCTGCAGCTGCTCTGGCCTCGTCCATGGGCGGCTCGTCGCTTTCTTTTCGTCTGCGGCGGCTGCCTCGCGCACGCCGACGGTTCGCACCAAAGCATGCAACTGCACGCATTGGGCATGGCCTGGCAGGGCTCGCTGGCCTGGGCACACGCCGCTTGTCAGCACACAATTGGTCTCTCCCGCTGCTGAAGCAATTTCATGTCCGGCCATCCCTCCTCTGCATCCAGCAGCCAGGTACCTAGTGCCTGGATTCTGACGCGCTTGGCCTGCACTCCCGTGTCTTGTGGCTTTCCCCACCATCAACCATCCCAGGCCTGGACGCATCTAGCAGGCTAGCCATATATCTCCTTCTTCCCCTCATATCCCATCTATCAAAGAGATAGCCTTGATAACCCATCTTCCATTCCTTATTGTCCACCAAACACCCGACGTCAACCAACGAGCTGCCAGGTCCTGCTCTCTTTCAACAACGCTCGACTCTCTCTCACACACAAAGATAATCCTCTTTCCTCAATCCCATCACCGCAGGCTTCCGCGTCAACCTTCGAACCAGCAATAGCACCCTTATCTCTCACCCAAACAGCTGCTCAACTCAGTTGTCACGTTAGCCTTCGGGGTCTGATTTTGCTGCTGCAAGGGCATGATAGAAGAAATGGAGTGGTCCCACGACTTCTGCTTAGCCTGTGATAGGCAGACCATGGACGGTGAGACATACTGCTCGCAAGCCTGTCGACTCGCAGACATGGAACGAGCTTCCCGCCTGTCGCTCTCATCATCGACAAATTTCAATATGTCGACATCAACCCGGCCCACCGCGTACAGGACTACAACAAATCCGAGTACTGGTTCTGGCTTCCACTTACCGCCTGCAATCAACTTTGCCGCGTACAAAGGCAGCACTCAATCATCGAGTCCAACACAACATCATCGCTCGGGTCACAGCTCTGTTGGTTCGACCGGTGTAACTCAGGCTTCCGCCGCTGGCTCTTCCTCAAACCCGGACCAACGCCTCACGCCATCTTCCTCGGGCACATCCCTATCCTCCATGTCATCGCTGGCAAGGGATACTGTATCTTCCGAAGAAGTCCACAACGAGCTGATAGGTTACTACGCCTCATTCGATCAAACTCGCGACTGGAAGAGACGCCGGACTTTTGCCTGAATCATCACCTATGTCTAACTCGGGGTTGGGGGCCTTACAACGTCTCATAACTCACTGGAATTTGCCCGTTGCATGCAGTCTATCGTCGAACCTGACGTTTCGATACCTAATAATCACGTCAAAATCTCCATCACACTGGCTCTACTCATCTTCGCTTAATGCAATTTACGACTGTTGCTCTGACGATCTCCATTCAATAAACTCGTGGGGAGGCCTTTCTATTACGTTTGTTCTTGGACTCCTACCCGGGCTGTCACTACCGCAAATCACACTTGTGGTCGGCGTTCACGATCGTGCGGGTTTGTCCTTTAATGTGCTCTTGGCGGTGTAAAAACATTTTGATTTGCAAAAAAGTTCTTGTACGGTTCTCGCATTGCAGGATACAGCCATCCAGGCTGGTGTTGGGCGATTTGGAGGGATTGGGGCTGGGAGGATCAAGGGTGTGAATGTGAATATTCTGGCTGATAACGGATACCAAATCTACGAAACGCTCTGGGTTTGCAATTGTTCAAAATGCTTCACGTGCGATTTTTCCGCTGTCAGCACTGTATACGAGGCTCTTTGATTGAGGGCTGTTTGTTTTAGGCAACAGGCTACGATTGGGGAGATTACAGCACAAACGCTGCCGCAGGAAGCAGCAAGAAATTGTTGCTGCAACTTCATGTATGTATGCACTAGGGTTATGTTACGCAAAACAATTTGCGGGGAAAGGATATTTTCTGGAGGTTGCCATATGTAGCTCGTGCAATATAGCCGCTGCATCAAGAGTTGTATCAGATTGCCTTCCATCAATATGTCAAGTCCCAGAGAACCGGGATTCAATTTATTTGGGCATGGGGCATAGTGCCACGGCGCTTGGAGGCCAAAATTCAGGTCAGTTCATCTTGCATCGACAACCATGTCACAGATCGAAGCAAAACGTTCACCTGCACATGTACGATCAATGGTCCCAAAGGAGGAATCAACCGCCAGATGAAGTCAAAATGGAACGCTCCGTCA
Organism: Astrothelium subdiscretum; assembly: GCA_021030935.1. Classification (NCBI taxonomy): domain Eukaryota; kingdom Fungi; phylum Ascomycota; class Dothideomycetes; order Trypetheliales; family Trypetheliaceae; genus Astrothelium; species Astrothelium subdiscretum. The sequence goes on from JAGFMW010000014.1 coordinate 212,327, forward strand.
ACGGCGTCACAGGGATTGAACGAGTGCAGCGTCCAAGAAGCCTGTCCGGTCACAGTCGCGGAATCACAGGACGGCTTTGCAGTCTCGTCGATCATTGCCAACAGACTCATGTGAATGGGGCAATTGTTCATGCAGCCTTCATTCTCGACAGCCGCACGCAAAGGCAGACAAACAACCTTGCGCAACAACAACCAGCGCTTGGATTCACTTAGCGTAGCCTGGATTCGCCACTTGTTCCAACAGATGAACAACTCGCCAATGACTCATGAGCCGCAATTATTAGATGGGTGACGCTGCAAATATCATGCAGGGGTGAAGGAACCCTAGAGGGCTTTCGGTGCCTTCTGAATCGTCCGTGCTCGTGCTCAGCAAGCCAGGTTTCTTCGCACGGGGCAAGCCCTGCACGTCCAAAAACGGTTCCGGCGAGGCGGAGATAAGCTCTACAACCCAACACAGATTCGCGACGATGGATGAGAGAAAAGGAGGTTATGTAGGAACTATCTAAATCAGAGCACTCGAGGTCGTCATCGACCAGCGGACAATCTAGCTTCATAGGAAGCCGAAGAAGGATGGCGTCCGTGATGAGCCTCGGAGGAAAAGAAAAAAAAGAAGACAGAAAAAAACCTGGGGCCGCACCATCATTTGGCGCCATTTCACCTTTCCATCGCGTGCACGGTCGCCAAGCCTCCTCAGCCGCCAATCAGCGGATCAAAGGCCGCACCCAAGCGGGCCGAAGCGGTCCTAGCGGGACGAAGGGCAGATTTCATGGGCGGGAAGATCCGGTTCTCTCGATGGAACTTGCACCTTGGCGTACCTCGCCAGCGCTAGGACAGCTTAGCTGCCTCGATCCCCGGGCATGAGGTAGGTCGGGTTAGGTAGGCAGGTAGTATTTCGTTACTGCTCAGGCCCGCTGCTGCCAGGAGGGAAGAAAGGATCATGCCCCAATACGGGTGGGATCGTTGAGCCAGCCTCCCCGAGTTGGAAACATCTAACGATTTTCGGAGCGCTCGGAGCTTGGTCGCTTGCATCGAAGGGCGTTCGGCAAGAGCGAAACAGCAGCTGGGGGAGTGGCGTGAAAATCACGACGGCTCAAAAAAGGAGTTCTGGCAGAGTTGGAGATTGAAGGTCCAAGGCATCGTACCACTAGTGGGTCTGCTGCTCCTCGTTCGAAACTCCGTGGGATGTTTACGGCATCACCGCTGGGGAATGAGAACCGCCCACTTGGCGCGTGTGTGATGGTACTGTGGTTTGTTCTCTTCACAGAATTCGCCATCCCGCGAATGCCGGCATTTGCACTGCCGCGATCGCACGACTTTTTAATGTTGTGCAACACGGAAGTACGGATCGAGACGTTTGGAAAGGCGATGTGCGAACATGGATCGGCATTTTGAGAGTGCTCATAGGCATGACAGCAGGTTTAAGTTTGAATGAAACGCGGGAAGAATGCAAAAGGTCGGCATCTTACTGCGTGTTGACATCGCAGAGAAGATGGTTTCAAAACTTGTTGCCGGCTTTACGGAGTTGCGGACGCAGGCTGCGGACCGATTGAATACCACTCGCTGCGTGGTGATGAAGGGTCTAGCTGCAAGATGAAAATCCTGACACATTTTCGACTTCCGACCGTTATGCACACGTGCGTCAGGATGCGCGCGGTAAGCTGCTCGGCTGGAAATTTTGAGGTCAAATTCGTGAGCGATAATATCCTGAATACTAGGGAAAGTGGTACCCTGCTTTACAAGCTGTGAGTGCTACTTCTTCTGAGCTTTTTCTGGGTTTTTTTCAAACGCTTTAGTCCATTTATCGTACTCCTTTGCGCCCTTGGACATGACCGACTTCAAGTCATCTTTGACTTCAGTAATCTCCCACTGCTCGTCCTCCCAATTGCCTCCAGTATGGGATGGGGACCATCCGATGGCCTCTAGAGTGTCAGTCTCAGTTGGTGGAACTCCAGGGCTAGCAAAAAGCTTGGCGTCGCGTTCGTGACATCTGGCGGCGAGGTATTGTTCGAGAATTTCTAGTCTCGACGACGAGGTAAAACTAAGTTTCAGTTGGTCGTCTTTTCCGTGCTCGCTATTCGTCGACGTGAGCCTTTTCGTCGTGGACCTTGAGATCTTCGCTCCTCGAATCGAGGTATAGCTGGGCGATAGTCAGTTTCAGGGGCTCGGCTGGCGATCACAGCACAACTCACGCCCAAACCCCATCGATCTCTAGAAGACCGCCGAACGGCCAAATGACAGTGGCCAAAATATCAATTGCAGCTGACACAGGGAGCAGTCCAGTTGCGATGATCGCGTCTCTTTGGGCCTTCGACTTGGAGCGAAGCATCGAGTTGATAAATTCCGCGCGGATTTCGTCTTGTGTTCCAGGCACCGACGTTGGATAGACAAGTACCATCTCTTCCAGACCGACTGTCTTCTTCGTCGTCTCTTCCTCGGTAATTCCATCATCTGCATGCTTATCGCCTTTTGATCCATGGTCATCCGACGAGGCACCAATGCGATTGAGGAATTCAAGATTTGCGGATTTTGTCTGAGACATTGCCCAAGAGATGCCCTTAGTTGCCTTGCTCTTTACCCCTTGCCAACTCGCTGTTTTCGCGGTGCTCGTCTTTGCAGCCCGAACTTCTTCTTGCCATTTCCGCTGAATCTTATGCCTAGCTTGGTCAGCACAGCATTGTACTAAGGTGCAGATAGGGGATTTACAGGCGCTCTTCTTTCTCTCCTTCAGCAGGTCTAGCTAACGGAGGCGGGGGAGGAGTGTAGATCAAGAATCTCTGAGGAACGGGTTGAGAAGAAGATGAGGCACGAGTTTGTGGTTGAGGAAAAGGAATCAGATAAGCTATTAGCTTATGAGGGTCCCTCGTATAATGAATTGGGTTCGAAGGATTATCGTCTCCAAAGTTTTTGTGTGCTCTTCGAGGTGGTAGCGGAGGTTGATAGGCAGTGGACTGTGTTTGAGGCGTTTGCTCCGGAACGTTAGAGGAGCCTGTAGATGACTCTGGGGCGTAGTAGCCTCCAGCAGGGACGTTTTGGTCCATCGTAAACCCCAAACAATGATGTCTTCAACGAAATACAGACGCTTGCCAAGCCTTTTGAATGTTCGAATACACATGGAACGAGCAGGTCTTGGCCTCCAAATGACGTACGCAGCCGAGGGGCATGGTATAAGCCTGCAGATGTGGCGGTGGTGGCGCCCGCTTCGGCAGAGCGTCCGCTAATGCAGACAATCCTTGCGCACAAATACGATTGGACCAATCATTGACTGGGAAAGCTTATGACAGTCCAGCTCTTGCGAAGACGTCACCACTCTCTTGATTCGTGATGCAACGGGCTAATTTGGTCCCCATCGGATTTTCCAATCGCTTTTATGGTTGAAATCGATCGTCGTCTGGGGAGATAATGCGTTGGTTCTGTCTCGTTACTCAAGGATAAATCGCGTGAGACATCCCTCTACCTGGATGCTTCGCCCCTTGCACGTACATGTACCTTTGAGCATCCAAAATCTACCAAATAGGATAAAGGAATATGGCGGCACTGAATAGCTTGCTCCGCCTAACCTCCTTCCGCTCACCGTTTTTGAGCACTCTTATTCCAAGCATTGCACTCTCTTACGGACTCCAAAGTTTTGTTGCAGTTCCCTCAATTATTGCCCACTCAGAGCGTTTCTACGATGCATCCGGCTCTGCAACCTATCTCCTCTGCACTGCTGCCAGCTTATATTTGCCTACCCTACGCGCTCGTGCAGCGGCTGCAGCAGCTGGGCAAGCTAAGCCAGCTTGGCCAAGCCTCATCGCCAGTCTGACCGGGAACGGGCGTGTCAATGCGTGGAATTGGCGCCAAGTTGCGCTGAGCGCAGCCGTCTCTTTGTGGGCTATGAGGCGTAGGTGACCCTCAACTAATCCATAGTCCCTCGAGAAAAAAGACCAGGACCCTCTTCATGCAGAAATACTGATATCCATGTCTAGTTGGCTCTTACCTCTTCCAAAGGATCTCCTCCGAAGGGAAAGATAGTCGCTTCGATTCAATTCGTGATTCTCCTCCAAAATTCGCTGGGGCATTCTTTGCCCAAGCAACGTGGGTCTCGCTTTGCCTACTACCCGTGCTCGCCATCAATTCCATCCCGGCAGCCGCCTTCGCGGCTCTCCCTACTGCGATTACAATTACCGATATCGTTGGCCTAGCACTCTATGTAGGTGGCATAAGCTTCGAAGTCGTTGCCGACAAGCAGAAGAGCAACTGGTCGCAAGAAAAGAAGGAGAAGAAACATAGTGAGGAGTTCTTGACCCGCGGTCTTTGGAGTAAAAGCCGACATCCAAATTACTTTGGCGAAAGCACACTATGGACAGGCATTGCAACTGCCGCTGGAGGAGTCCTGGTCAGTGGTGCTGGCCAGAATGCCATGGGATTGGGAGGTGGAATAGCAGGGAGACTGGCTGCAGTGGCAATGGTGGCGATCAGCCCAGCATTCGTTACCTTCTTACTGTTGAAAGTCAGCGGCATACCGCTTTCGGAATCCAAGGTATATAAGGCCTCCTATTATTCCGTCACTATCCGTACCATAGTTATACTAACAAGCGACCAGTACGACAAGAGATTTGGAGATAGGAAGGATTATCAGGAATGGAAAAAGAACACGCCCATGTTTATCCCAAAGCTGTAGAGTAGAAGCCGACTTTAATAATGACCATTTGAACCTGGAGTCGTGAAAGACCGAGTGTATCATAGCACTCACAATCGATTAGATATCAAATTCGACCGAGCAAGATCATCCGATGACGCGTGGGCCACGTCTTAAACGTATGATCTTCACCGGTGTCTTCCAACTCATCCACCTCATCCACAAAACCGGGGATTTTGTTAGATTTCACATTTGCAGACACGCCAACTAGCGAGTTTCAAGCTCGTCCGGGGTTCCAAGGCAACTGCTTCATTAGTGCTTGTTTGAAGTCTAGTATAGCTGAGTTGTTCATCACAACCCTGCCAATACGTGAATCCTGAAGCCACGCTTGCCGCAACCTATCATTGGCTTCTTGTTGATCTAATGCGACAGCCCCTCTTTTATCTTTGCTTAAGAATCCGGACTTCGGAGCCGTTGGTCGGACACTAGCGCATCCTCGAAAACTAGTGCTCACCATTCCTTGTACGCTTTTGGCATGAGTTGTTTAGAGGCCCTCCATCATTGCAAATCTCTATTCTAACCTAGACAGGAGATCTCATTCCCCGAGGAACAAGGGATGAAAATATGCCAATGGACATTGGACCCCAACTCTCGAGTTAATCAGTACTGGTCAACGCTACTGATGTAATCTGCTGAGCCCAATGAAGGGGTCTCAGCGCTCTAGCAGCTGAGGGATACTGCAGCCTCATTTGATAACATCCATCCGGAAGAAGATGTATGCTGGTCCTGCGGGGAAAACCTCTACCTGCTCTTCCCGCCGCCTCTCTCGAGAGACTTCCAAACGGCACGAAAGCGGAATGTTTCTGGAGGAGAGTAAGACGTGCGTATCTCTCGTTCTCTTTACTTTGGCTCATCGCAGATATGCGATCGAGCGATAGTGGAAGAAGCCATACTGGTACCAGCCTCGAATGCGATCAAAGGTAAATTCACAAGTTCCTCAAAAGTATTCTTAGGTCAGCAACTAACACGCTCCAGCACCCTACTCACTAGGGGTCACCATTCCACGTTGGTATGCACATAGGCAACAGAATAAATGGTGAACCCAGATGGTGTGTCTCATTGTCTGACTCCATAAGTTTGGCCGTAAATCGTCATCAATATGAGCTTGTAGCCTAAATTTCAGAGCCTACAGAACCCGAGCCTAGCCATTTACACCGCTAGATGGTGCAGAGCGTATAACTCATAAGTACGTCCCTGTCTTGAGGTTGATAGCTAAGAAGGAGCTCCATCTTTTTTCCGGCATTTATCAAACTCAGCTGTCGGGGAAGAACCAGGACCTGTGCCTGGAAACTGGTATGCACCACCATTGCCAATAGTCACAAGGCCAGGAACAGCCGGGGCTTGTGGGCCCTGAACTAAATCGTAACACCAGACTCCGGTCCTGATTGAACTGTTACCGTCGTAAAATTTTGGGTCCTTGAAGCCACTCGCGAAAATGTCTTTGGCCTTGGGATCCTTCGCTGTAAAGAGGTCAGGCGCGGGGCAACGACTCAGATGGTCAATAAACTCACCAAATTCCTTTGCTTCACCCGGATTCTGGTCAAGCCAATACCAGTTCAAAAAAATCTGACCGGAAGTCCCGTTGGAGTTTTCGGTATGTGCAATTTTCGGCCCATTGCCCCGCTTAGACAGTTGATTCGGTCTACTGGCATAGTTGTGGATCACGCCAGAGTTGTTGTTCAAAGCCTTGTTTGAATACCAAAGCTCATGCTGACTATTATGGGCAACCAGAAGCTCTGTACCATTGTAGGCCATATAGTGCTGAGTAGTGGCAGACAAATTTGCTGTACCAGGATAGTGGATCATTATACCTGAAGACTGCTTGTATGGAAAAGGCAATGTCCGCTTGAATGGGAATGGCAATACTAGTATACCTAGGATGGCCGCGCCTATCAAAAGTACCAAATCAAGCAGGACTGCCGCAATCTAGGCAGTCAACTAGTTTAATTGAATATCCAAGAGCCTTCATTGAGCAGACTTACGCAAGTAAAGCCCCGTGTATGTTCCGCTGCGGCCGCATTACAACCCTCGACGAATATGGCGCTAACATACTGTAAGGTAGAGGACCAGATGCTAATCGTGGCGGCCACACCCCGTACCGCTAGCATATTCGCGTCGCTACGTACGATTGCATCTTCATTCTTCTCGATAGGTAGGTTCCGTGGTGAGTGCCGAACAACGAGATCTGTGGAGGATGCTGTGGGGACAGAGAGGACTCCCGAGCCAGCTAGGCCACAGAGAAAGATGATGCCCTTCTTAACCATACTAGAAAAAAGCAAATGACTTGTCTACAAAAATGAGGTGTTGGTGAGTTCACTGTAATTGTGGAAATATTAAAAGAAGACGACAGAAATGGCAGTTAATATAGAAGTACTAGTAACAACTGTGAAAGTAATGTATATGCCGTTCGGATAGTCAACGTCGTGTTCGTACCCAATTGACCCCGATTATCCGGGTTATGACAGAGTACTGACGTCTCGCCACCTGGGAATACCTTATAATAGAGCTTTCTTGGCCATGCCACAATTCGAGGGGCCGGTGGAGGCCGAAGTGGACGAAGGGACGACCGATCACCTACATGGTAGTTCCCATCGATACTATTCCTTCCAACCTATTGGTCTGGCAAATTTACGTCGTCAGCTGAGGCCATTACTGGATGCTTTGAACCTACCACTACTGAAGTAGCCACCGATCAATTTGGACAAGTGGACTTGTACGGCTGTCGGGGGGTGAAGCTCTGAAAGCCAGCTGTCATTTCACACAATGATGACCAGAACCCATTTCATAGACTCGATTCCTCGAACGGACGGTCTAGCACCTTGTAAGCAATACAATTGATCAAACTTTTCTTGGTCGAAAGAAAAATCATCGTTTCATGCGTTTTGCTTGCTTGAGTGGCCGAGCCGCCCAGGTGGTCAGCGCCGGCACTGCAGCCGTTCTCTTGGGAGAAGATAGTTACTCTGTTTTGAATTTCCTGGCACTCGCTCTTGACTCAATTCAATTCTATTCCTCAAACGGTACGTCCAAAATAACGGACGAACAACTTACAGGCTTATTTCGTTGGGGATGAACCTGTATTAACATCTTTCTGGACTACCTAGATTTTGTACACCTAGCTTCGGCCGGTCGGCTACCGAAGCTCCGTGCCCACATTCTCGCTCACGTTTTCCCGAGCAACGGTTGAGGTAAACATACCTACAGACTAGTTCATTAACACCCGACGGCGATATATCGTAGAATGCAAGAATCGCAGTAACTCAATGCCAAAGCATGACAACAAGACTTGCAATAAAAGGAAACAGTGTGCGCCAATGTCATTCACCGCTAACAGTTGCACTCCGAGGATTCCAAATTGCACCACGAACACCATCTTTACATTGCACATGTCGAATTAGTCTTAGAATAGTATTTAGTGGATCGCCTGGGTGAACAAGCGTATCGCAACCTTCGCCATACATTCTGCACGCAAAAGAGCCACTTGTGTTCGTCTGTGCTTAGCAGCCGTATTTCCGAATCCAGGGAATCCTTTTGATCCGGAGAGCAACAACGCGCTTTTTACTCGAAAGAGGAATTGCAGTGGTCATGAACGAGCGAGTGCGGAGCTGCGATTATATAGTAGAATCAGTAGCTTCTTGGTTGTACACCAGAAAATGCCGTCACTCATCGAACTCTCCACGCATGAATTGCAAGAAGGCAGCTGCTATAAGCGTGCCATCATGTGGTTCTTTCGAACGAGACAAGGCATCTTCCCGGAGCGTTCTGTCCTCGAATCCGAGCTCATCAGTAGCATTAAGCAGCTGGAGCATGATCTCTCCGTCAAATTCGGGGTGACCCTGTAGAGTCATGACCTTCCTAGGTGCAATCATGCCTTGAGTTGTGCAGACTGGTGATGATCCAAGTGACGACACGCCCCGGGGATAGGAGTTGATTGTGTCATGATGCATTTGATGCACCGCCTAATCAAGAAATTAGAATCAGAAAAAAATGAAAGGCTATTCCCGCACGAGTGATCCACTAAAGTAGAGAAGCCTCAAAATGGGGATATGTGGAATTCATCAACTTGTGCCGAGGATTCCACAGCCATGAGCGATCCAAACATCAAGTAAAGGCACCTTACCAGCTTCTTCTTTCCAAAGATCCGCTGTCCCCATGGAGTCAAGTCAACACTGCAAACGCTCATTTCGTATCCTTGATCGTTCGCTCCTCCCGTTGCTCCGAGAGCTCGGCCGACAATCTGGTGGCCAAAGCAGAGCCCTATGATTCTGACTCTATCATGCTGAAGCGCCTGCTTTGTGAAGTCGACGAGTGAGTTGATCCAAGGGATATCGTCGAAGGCACTAAGCCCTGCGGGTACAGTGTCAGCACTTTCAGTTAAGGAATTTGCTGCGTGAGATACTGAATGGTAACCGGAACTTAACTGGAACCTGTGATCACTATTGTGTCTACCTCGTCAAGGCTAGGATAATCTAGGTGGTCTTGAACGTTCCACGAAGTTAACTTGAGCTGAGTAGGTTCGAGCCTTAGCCTCTGAGCTCCATCCTGGAAGAAAGAAGTCACCACTCCTCCATAGCTTCCATATTTGGCTCGAATGGGCTGAGTTAATGGATCACATTCCAGAATTGCGATTCTGAAAGGAGATTTGTCTGCTGTTAACACATTTGGAGATTGTCCATTCGTATATCCGGTCATACTGCACATGTAGACTGGCGGAAGGATATGGTGTAGGCTGGATGAAGGACAGAGTTGGCATTTGGTTGGGTAATATGTTGTCCGGATGTTGGCAATGATAGACTTAGGCTAGCATACTATACGAGGTCGCATAGTATACCGACTGCCCGATATGCTGGATGCCTTACATAGCTAGCTGTATTATAGTAGGTACCTAATGTAGACCCAATCACTTACTTACCTAGGTAGGCAGGTCCCTGCAAAGGCGGGGCCCGCGCTTCTGTGGAACGGCGCTGACTCGGCGCCGCAATTTGAACATTTCGTCTGGTAGTAAGTGAGGCTCAGAATGTCTGGCTTTTACTAAGAAAGCAAAGGTGGAGTTGCAAATCGAAGGAAGTCGCCATTCAGCTCGCTGGAGCTCCGGCCCAGCTTGATCTTATTGTCAATCATTCTCGTGCTTTGTTTGTCTTCGGGGATGAATTCGGCCACCGAGAGCCTGTTTGACTAACAACCTATTGTTATTGGAAGTATTTACAATCTATCCTCGGCCATAATATGACTGAGAACAGTCGGCATTCACTGCTTTAGCTCCAGTCCTATGTTACTCAGGTAAGCACAGCGGTTTTGCTGATCCCGTGGAACCGTTTCCATTGCAGTGGCATTCGTTCGGAAATATATCCTCTGTTGTGTGCCCCCGAATTGCTCCCATTTGGGGGTACTCTTGAGGCGATGCGTATTTGGGTTATGAGCTCTCACGAAACTCGTCCAATATGCCTGCGCGACCGGGACGATGGGCGCATTCGTGGTGTTATAACTAGCCGGGGCATTGCCGTTGACATTCTCGGGGCCCCAAATCGCGTTGACTGGATATTTAGTCACTGCCTATTCACCAGTGCACAAGGCGGAGACAACGTACCTTCAACCGTGTGAGGTACACCGTATCCTTCGGCAACATCGTCCGGGTCTTGGACATCCCAGTGATAGTTCCATACAGGAACTCGAAGCTGTGAATACTTCTGCGATATGAAGATCCCGGGACAAATGTAACGGACTTCTCCGTAGGCATTCGACTTGCAAATCAGTCAGCATCAAATCAAGCAGACCAGATCCTAAGCTATGTATTACCACTTGTCGCCAATATCTGCTAGCATTGGGAAATGTCGGAGTACCCTCGACTGGATAAAGCGAATTGATTCTTGCAAGCTGTTGTAGTGTGAACGCTGGAAACTGGTTCTTCAGAAAGTTATTTGAATCGCCTATTGTACTCGTGTTTAAAGGAGTGAAAATTGTGCCCTCGTTAGTATCTTGAGACATAATCAGCAATAGTAAAGGAGTTGAACGCGAATAACAAATTAATGGAGCGAGATGGCCTTAACAAATTACTTCATCTGCCTCCTGCAAGGTCTGGTTTTGTATTATCAAAGTACTTTTGATGAGGAAATGGTTGGAGCACCGTACACAGAGTAGCAATCCTTCGCCGAACGATTTGCTAGAAGATATGCAGGAAGAGAGGAATCGAACTCACCATCGCCGTAAATGGCTGGAACGCGAACAAATTTTCCTTCGGCAAAAGCCCTATACGTGTAGTCCGTAATAAAGGAATAGTCAAGCGTCGGGCCGTACATGTACAGCGGAGCTTGCGATGCGCCAGGAAATGGTATGTTGAAGCTTTGGTTTTGGAAGTAGGTCGTATTCAGGCCGCGTAGGCAGTTCAGCGTGTCTTGGGCTCCTGCGCAACCGGTTCGGATGACAAGCGCATCGTACTGATATTGCGACTCAGCCACGGTCCGAATAGCCGCGAACGATTGAGATTCGGCGGCAGTCGCTTGAAATAGGCCGTCATCTCGGCCACCATAGGCAGTGAGCTGCAGCGTAACAGAGGCTAATTGGATCAGTTGCTAATTTGGAAATCATGCGATGCTTTGCTCACCTGCTCCGGCTGAATCACCGGCCATCGTGACGCGATTTGGATCTCCTCCAAACTAAGTAATTCTCAGCACAAATCACGGCTTGGTGGCGTGGATCTGCGGTCCAAAGACCGTTTAGAAAATAACCATTTGAGCGGAGCAAGAGACGTGAATTACGAAATGTACATGAGCTCTCTTTGAAGGCATTCGCGAGAAATTAACATCGAGATCGAGATCGATGTAGAATGACAACAATGCTTGCATAGCCTAATACAAATGGATAGCCGAGACGGTCAATTGAACGTACCTTATGAATGTGAGTTTGCACCTAACAGCAGACAGTGATCAGCTAAAAGTCGAGCTCAAGACAGTTACAGACTCACCCATTCTAACGCTTTTCTTTGATCCTTCAACCCATTATTAGGACTCGCAACTTCCTGGCCTGCGAGGAAACCATAGGCTCCAACCCTATAGTTGACAGCAACGGTGATGACTTGTGAATTACTCGCTTTCACAATGCCGCTTCCGTTCAAGTTTGGGTTGGAGTTTGTATTGAATCCTCCGCCTTGAATAAAGAAATAGACTCCTAATTTCGACCATTCTGAAGCGTCTGATGGTGCATAAATATCCAAGAAAAGACAATCCTCTGCAGCGCCAATGGTAGCATTGTTCGGTGGTTGGCCCGTTCCAAGGCATATAGAGCCATGCTAGACCCGGATATTAGCTAGGGGTCAATGCTTATTAGACTGAGCGTTTTCCGCCGAGTTTGAGAGTAATTGTGCAAAGAGCAAAAGTTGGTCTGACCTGATCCGCTATCTGAACCGTATCATTGTGAGGCGGATCCTGGGGAGCGGCGAAGCGTAAAGACCCCGTCGGAGGTGCTGCATAACGAATTCCCAGCCATTGTGTGACACCATTTTGCAATGGAACACCTTGATAACGCGAATATCCTAAGTCGATTTGCGGATGGACAGCGAGTATGCCTTGAATGGCAGAGGCAACAAGAAAGACCCTTAAAAAAGCCATCGCGAACTAAGCAAAGACAGAGGAGGGAGGGAGGGAGGTGGGAGGAAGGGGAGGAGGGCATCTTGAGAAATTTAGGGAAAGCGTATGGCTTAACTAACATCACGCCGGCGAACATCCTACCGTATTACCGCAGGTACGGTGAGCCTCATCGGCTTAATTCGAGGTAATTCCCGGCGTCTGATTACCATATGTGAACATTGGGGCGCATACTAAAACGAGTGAGGTTGAACATATCCACTGCGGGGAAGCGGTAACTGATTAGATGCGAGTTGCGGTAGAAAAACGCCCCGGCACCGCCGGCTTAGAGGTTTACCTGAGAAGGGCCAAAATCAACACGCTAAGGATCAAATACCAGGCTTCGGATAGGTCCCTGTCCGCATTGCGCTAGCACACATACGAAGTACCTCACAGCATTTGCGGTAGATTGACAGGGGCATGTGAGACTCTGCAGCCTTTGCATGCATGATTGCTCAGAACGGATGGTAACCAGTAAGCAAAAAATTGGGATTGGACCTTGAATGCCGAGGCAACCTAGCCTGACATCTACATTCCATGAAATTCAGATACGTCCTAAACAATCCCGACTAGGAAGGTTGAGACATGTACGAGCTTGTCTCATTGAGTACCCATAGATGGCTCACAAGTATTCTCGATGTCGCAATGCCCGCACCTCTACTCCATGAGAGTCTCACAAAATCGTGTATTGACCGCATGTCCGACTCAAAAGCCACCGGAATGGACATGAGGAAATGAAGGTTCAGAAGGATGACACGCTTATTTTGCAGTCGAGGCAAATCGCGTACACCTATACAGACTATATAGTCCTCTCTTTCCGGCCAACTGCTCTTACGAGATCGGCATCAGGCATTGTATCCCTTTGAGGATCCATTTCCGTCTCATTCCCTCACAATAACATGGGTATGCGCCGCCCGCCGCAGTAGCTGGAGATCGTGGATGAAGGCGGGCTGTACTTGCTGTCCTGGAGACGATCTTGGCTCAAGGGTAGTGCTGCGACTCATTTCACCAATACGTGAGTCCACACAGATCTAAAGTGCGATTATGCTGTCGCCTCTCGCGATGCGTGCTCGTCGATCAAGGGGCTGGATGACGGAGATTGGAGTAGTTGTAATATTGTGCCATCTTCAAGGGTCAGGCTCCACTCTTGGGTCTCGAACTATGGAGCATCAACTATTAGTTTTGGGCATCATCCTAAGGCGTTCGAATCTTCGAACACTTACATAACCCATCCGCGTCTTCCTTTCACTCCGAAATCGCATCAAACCTTTCGCCTTTGTCCCCTTTACCCAGAAGCTAATATTTATCCTCCCATGTAGCTGATTTAACTCGCCACGAATCCAAGGTACCTTGCTTGCAAAATACACCTCATCACCAAGCGCCTCCCGAGCTTCTCGGTTCGTCCGTAGCGCATAGAGGGTGCTGTTGACCACAGACGAATTCAATTTCTGATAATTGAAGATGGCGAAGGTGGAGGCGGCAATGATGAGCAGGAACGCGGGCATCGTCCGGAGCCATCGATTGGAGCCTTGGATAGAGGGAAGAGCGCGATCAGAGCGGCGGCTCATGAGAGGACCAGACCCCGGTTTTGGCGGTGCAATGAGAGTGCGGGCATGGACTATTCGAGCTGGCCTCACGGGGAGGCGACCCCCAAAGCGGCTCCAGAGAGACCGTTGGGACATCCCACAGAGACTGATAGGTGTGGCCTGAGTTAATGTTGTTCTGGATGAGAGCAGTGGCTTTTTTTCAGATGGAAGTGGCTGCAAATTGCAAAAGACAGCTCAAGCTTGGGCCGCAACCGCGGGGAGCTCTCCGAGCAAGGCGTCTCACCTAGAAAGCAGCAAGACCATCAATTTCACCAACTGGCTTCTTCTGCAATATGACAGCTGCGAGGCTTAGGAAAGCCTTTCGATACCCGAGCGAAAGCGACAGCGACGAGCCCATCGATGGCATAGACGAAGAAGGTGCGCGTTATGCATCTCTGCTCTGGAAGCTCGCTGAAGATTACTCCAGAGCAAGACAAGCTCATCAGCAGGCTAAGCACCCAAGATGCGGCGCAAAATGCGCTTTATACTGTTCGTAAACTGCCTGAAATTCTCCAGTCTAATTATCTCTATTTGACTGTCGCTAATGCCCGTTCCAGAAAGCTTTCCTTGCTCTTGCCTTGATCCCTTTGCCTTGGTACTTGACCACTCTCTTCCGCGAGCCTACCGGTCAAAACTTACTTATCGTCACGCTTGCTACCACATCACTTCTCTCCACTGCCTATACGATGTACTTTATGCCGCCGCGTAAGCCAGATATCAAGGGCAAGCGTCCGATGTATATCGCAGAGAGAGAGGAAATTGGCGGACCAATACGCAAATATTTTTTGTGGCTCAATGCCGTGCTTTCTGGCATTCTTGCAATGAAAGGTTTTGGCGTCGCATGGAAGCTCGGAGATGATGATTCTTGGATAGTGGATCTCCAGACATGGAGATGCTTGCTGCCGAGCGGTTAGTGTTGCTCATTCCCACATCGTGAAGAAACCAAGCATCGATATTGATGGCTACTCAGTAATATTCGGGCTGATCGTGTTCGCGAGGAGTCAGATGATTCCAGTTGATACTGCCGAGTTGCGAAGAGCTCGCTATCCCTATAAAGGGGCTTAGAGACCTAGGTATCCATGTATGTGTTTCCATCTGGGTATTGCATGCTTGAAAAACAATGCTCCAGGATCCTGGAAGCGAAGGAATATGAAGATTAGAATTCGATGAGGTAAGTCAGAGCTTGATAGCAAGACATGGGTTGAATATCTGAACGTCAAAATCGGCATATAGATGCCGCAGAATGTTCTTAGTGAACCTTTGCACCCTTTCATATTCCATGGAATCCCGTGGCATAGATGGCACTGAAAGGACCTATCCAGTCATAGATCTATCGTCTCGGTGAATCGAAGAACGCCGTCGACTCTTAAAACCCCGTCAACGCCGTGAGGAACTCCATGGAAGGATGAAGGTACTGAGTTCGTCTGTCCCGATTCGCGATTGGCATCGGAAATATCAGAAATCAGGACAAGGCTGGCAACTTTGATGGACTCAATTAGTGCGGGGACAAGCTTCTGGAGAAAGTTGTTAGTCAGAGATATCTCTATTATCAAGAAGTGAATCATACCAAGAGCTTCGAACTGCATATCAAACCCATGAAATTGTTGCCTTGTGCTATGCGCACTGCCTCTTTGATGGAAATTGGAGTTTGACATGTGCCCTGGGACTTTGGCGGAACAACAGGACCGTGGATTGGGTCTGATGTGAAGTGGTGACATAGCAGCACGGGGTCTAATGGGTGTCATTACTAACATTTCCCGAAAAGTCATAGAACGCCAAGAAAGACTCACAATTGGGTTGCTTCCAGTTCAAAGCTGTGCAGAAATCTGGGTTAAATGACGTGCAGACCACCGATCTTACAATCTGTTCCGATTGTTGACGCAATTGGCGGGCATGATCGAATATTACCGTTAAGAGCGCATCCGCAACGTCATTTATGTTGGGAGTCGGCCCAAGTCGCATGCTCTCCTCTTGTGCACGAGTTGGATATAGAACGTGTAACTCTGTCTTGACGTGTGCTGGAATCAAATTGAGGGCCTCTCGTAACGACAGGAAAGACAAGGCCAAGAGGTCATGCAGTGCAGAAATGTCAACTACATCTCCAGCTTCCAGATTATTGAGTGCATTTTTATCAGCACCTTGCTCACTGGCAACGACGGTGAGTTGTGCATATGTGAGAGTGCTGACCGGATACTCAAGGCCATGGTGATCGACTTTCCACCGAGAGTAGAGTACGGGCACGCCGTCACTGGTCATTTGTACGTACAGTCTCACGTACTCTCCGGATAGACTTGATCCGGTGATTAAGGCATTTGCGTGTGATCCAAGCTGGCTAGTTGCCCTCCAGTATGTTGCGAAATGCGTAATTTCAAGAGGCATGCCGGGATACGGGGTTATTACCTGGAAATTGAAGCTGATGCGACCAATGACTCGCAGGCGGGGATCAAAGAGTTCGAGATGCCAATGCCCAGAACTGCTGGCCTTGCTTGTGAATACTTTCGACGAGGCGACGCTTCTAGCGATGACTTTGGACCCAAACGTCGGATATATATCAAAGTCTATACTGAAAGTATTGAGGTTGTCAATCTGGAAAGAGATGACTTTGAACTCGTCCTGAATTGGCAAGAGGAGGTTGCGCGGTATAAGGTCTGAGGACTTGGACGAGATTGTAAGACGAGCTGCAGGGTACTTGCTGTCGTCGTAGAACTGTACTGCATCTCCTTCAACATTAGCGAAACTAATCACCACAAACGTCTTCGTATCCAGGAAATTGTGCCCGTAACGCCGCATAGGAATGATCGGTGGTGGCAATGATAAATCCGGAATGCCTTCTGACTCGGCTGCTAGTGAAGCAGGCCCACTCGAGATAGACATCGTAGCCGACTTGGGAGCCGATAGAGGCGATGGTCGCGAGAGGCCAGATGCCGTAGAAGCAAGCAACCTCATGCACTCAAGATGGCCCTCCCACGTAGCATAATACATAGCAGAAAGGCGCTTTTCATCAAGGATCTCTGCGTTAACACCACATTCCAGTAGGGTTTTGAGACAGTCCACGTGCCCCTCACTTGCTGCGTGGAAAAGCGGCGTCCATTGATAAAGGTTGTCTGTCTGGTCAAGATTTACTCCATAATTTCGAAGCATCAGCAGAAGTTGAGGACTCCTTCCAGCGCGAGCAACCAAATGTTGAGGATAAAGGCCTTCGGCATCCGGAAGAACTTCAGGGTGATGCTCCAAGAGGAGATCAATGATTGCAGTGGACCCATGTTGACAAGCCAGGTTGAGGGGTACATGATCCGATTCGTCGGAACGATTGATTTCAGCTCCACGATGAAGAAGTCGCTGTACGCAGTCGAGTCTGGAGCGAATAATCGCATATATGAGAGGCGTGAACTTGTCCAAGTCCTTGGTATTGATGGTGTCGGGGGCGGCATCTAACAGCGACCCCATCGCATCCTCACGACCGTGCATACATGCATAGTGTAGGGGTATTCGTCCGTAGATATCCGCCACTCGTGGGTCCAGGCCGCGGTTGAGACCAGCCTGTAAAACAATTAGTCGTCCTGCAATGGCTCCCTCATGGAGGCAGTTCCGCTCGTTGATTTCATCTGTGTAGCTAAGATCCACAAGATCTGACTTCAGCAAGGCCTCAAGAGAAGACTCTGGTGCATCCACAACCGTGCTCAAAAAGGCTCTACTGATTCTTTCGCGCGCTCCTGCTGTCGTTCGTAGGCGATTGATCCAGTCAGTCACAACTGGTAGATCGGCATTGATGACGGCTTGGAGTATCTGCGAGTCTATGTCGCTTTCACCGGTTTCTGGGACATGACCTGCAGCTATCTTGTCAGAAGATGACGCATATTGAATCTTTTCTCCTTCGGCCCAAGCACCAAGTTCGAGAAGACTGGTGGTAGCCTTATCGGAAAGATCACTGATGACATCTCGATTGAAGCAAGGCTGGACTTCAACAGCGCGCGATAAGTAGAGCTCCTTCGTTCGCGACTGCGCAATTGTTAGTCGGGACACAAGGTGTAACGAATCCCTCTCTCAGACCTTGGATGTCTTGTCCCACTATTCACGAGTCAGCCCGAAAGCATATAGTTTTGAGGACGCCAATTCCACCGACCTTCTTCAATATTTTGGAGAAGGCTGTTGCATTAATCTCTACGAATTGCTACTTTCTTTTAGCAAAGATCTGCCAGACCCAAGGAGAATGCGTACTTGGAGTTTGTTGAGGTCGGAGCTGAATTGCCTAAACCCTTCCTCAAGTGTAACGTATATGGACGAAATTCGAGAATTTGCTGCATTGTTGCGGGATTGCAATGCCTGCTTCTTATCAAAGAGGGTTTTGAGTCTCAAGGTGAGCTGCAACACGTCAGCTTGTAATACGACAACAAAAAGGCCTGGCTTTGTTCACCTCTGCCTCCTTTTGCAGGTAAAATTTATTGACCTTTTCAAGTTCGCGCTCCTTTCTTCGGTCAGTGAGAGTGATGAGACGTAGAGTCCTCGCTTTCGACGCACTAGTCGGAAGAAGAATTTGTCTCTGTTGGCCTGTAAAGACGCTTGAGAGTCTAAAAGTTCAGAAGCAGCAGCACCATCGTTCTGTGCACCTATAACTGGAGTCGCGCTCAATTTTTTGATGAGCTGTGAGAAGATCAGCCAACTGAAACTTGGCAGCCACAGTCGGGGTTGAAGAGCACCTTTTTCAGCGCTTTGTAATCCACGAAATTCGCAGCATATTCGGGCAGATCAAGCTGTCGCTTTTGGATGTGCTTGCCAAACTTCCTATTTAGATTATGCGTATAAGCGATGCGAAGATCCCCAAACAATAATGCGACAGGTCAGCAAAGTGCGCGTCTTTCACTTACATATTGTATCCGCGATGTATCCGGATTCTCGCTGGTGGCCACTCATTTGTAAGTCGGCAGAAACAAAGTATCACGACGAACGCTCAAGAGAGACTAGTATCAAAGACCTGGTTGGCGAAGCTTGGTGTGACTAAAGATGATCTGCGCATTCGTTGAAGTCAAAGAATTCGACGCATGCGCCGCTATCCCTGCAAGGTCCTGTCACAGAAAAGTTGATCGGGCTTTCTTGAAGCGAGCGGCGTTGTGAGGTGACTCGTATGGGTGTCATGTCTTGAGGGGTTCCTCATGAGGTCCACTAACTAGCACTACGCCGTTCGTCCGCTGGCTGTGGTTGAAGCTTGAAGGATAATCACGAGCCGGATCCTGGCCCACAATTGCCGCGTAGAATCAAAGCCAATCAAATTCATTGGCTATACCCACGTTGCGCTACAAGATGTCGTGCATGAGGTAGTGTGCCACGAGGCTTGCGAAAGAGGATAAGAGAGAAGGATGCGAGAGCCTCGGCCGTAATCGGAATAGTCAGGAATGCTTCAAAAAGAAAAACCTGATTATCACAGCGGAGCGGGGCGGACCTAATTCGAATAGAAAACATTGTAGTTCTGCAGAGCTCGCTCTTGGTTGGTCAAATAAATAAGAGTCCTGGAGTTTCATCTCGATGCAATGTTCTCCAGATGTCTGTTGCATCGTTTGAACAAGGCGCTGCGGCTCATCATAAATTACTATAGAACCATGATCAAAACGCAAATAGACATCTACACTTGATTTCCGTAGACTTCACCAGAAGTTTTTGATCAAGATTCCTCTCCCTTATACCTCTGCCAAGCTATGACATCGCCCCGGCGCCTCCAATCATCATGCCACTGAGTGTTGAATCCTCGCCAGTACTCGGAGTAATAATGGGCCGCATCTGTTTTTTGCATCATTGGCTCAAGCTGCTCAAAAAAGACGAGAAAATCGGGCCACTGCCGACGATGATCAAATCCAGTCCCAAGGTCCGGGTCATTTCTATGTATGCTGGCCAAGGGCGTCATATGAGCTTCTAGCCACCGTTCTGGACCTGCATAGAATTGATCTGCTTCGTCGGTATAGAGACGTCGCTGGTCCAACGGGACGTCCAATGGCGGTTCGCAAGTGAGTGCCCATGCATCAATTGTTGGGTGAACTAGATGACTACGCCAAGGAGTGCTGTGGCAGGGCATCAGGAACCCGACGCTGACATTGGCTGACTTGAGAGCATTCGGTTCGCCTGCAATAGCCATACGATAAAGCACTTGCTGGTGTTCTCTCCGGAGGAATCGGATTACGTCCAGGACGCCGCGTTGGTGGACGTAACCCCCGTAGCCCGCAATTAGCAAATTGAGAAGCACCGTAGTGATCAGGAGTAGTTTCCTCCACCCAATCCTCGGCGTTGGGAATGGATCGTAGAAAGAAGCTAAAGGCTTCGCCGCAAGGATGTGCAATAACGGGAGAGTTGGATTAAGGAACCGAACTTCTTTATGCGCGAGCAGGCTTAGGACGGTAGGAAGGGTACAAGCAACAACAGCCAAGGTCCGCAGCGCACTTTGTGCGACTTTGACCGCACTGGTTTCAGAACCTGGGAGATTTGGAGGAGGCCCTGTTTTATTCAATCGTAATGTTTGCCAGATGCCAACAATTGCAAATGGCAAGGCTGTCGTCAGTGCCAGCGGTAGACCTTCTGTGAAGTAGTAATCTACTCGACTAGTCCCATAAAACACTGACAAGTTTCGAGCGATATTAAAATATACAAATTGGATAGGTGGAAAGGTCCAAGTGCCATAGAACCAACGATCTAGCAGGCCCCCAAGTGCAATGACAGAGAAGCTGATCAATTAGCCTCCTCAATCATGATGCAGAGCTGAAGCTGATAGAACCTACCCGCAAGTTGCTGATTCTCGTAGCAAAGCCGTTCTCTCCTGGGACGTTGCTTTGAGGAGAGTAGAAATGACGATGCAAAGCCATATAAACCCATTGGTAGGACGCACAAGACAGGCAAACGCAGCAAATACTAAGGACCGGCGCAGCCTGGATGTATATTAGCGGTCTATTCGGAATATATATGGCGAACATACTTAGTAAGTTCATCAGACGGTCGATTTGCGGCACCATCGTCTCGGTAGACTCTTAAGCCATCCTCGTTGACCTCGTCTTTATCGAGCTTTCCCGTCGACCAGTGCCAGGGCCAGAGACAAATCGCAATCACGGTCAGCGTCGATTCCAGATTATTGGACAATGTCCGAGTGGAACAAAGCCATTGCCACGGGCTCACAATTGTTAAAAAGAGCTGAGACCGAGTCAAACCTGTCCCGGCAGAATTTACACTTAAAGAAGCAATACATACAGCTGCCCACGCGATGGAGCTAGTACGACCGTATAGTCTTTGGCCCAGCTTCCAAGTAAAAAAATCCGAGGTTGCAGCTAAGAAGGCTTGTGCTATTTTTGGAGCTGCAACGAGTAGCTCCGCCCGTAGAGGAGGTGATAAATCAACTATGAATGACAAGGCTGAAGATAAATAATAGACGATGGCGAAAAGGATTGGGTGTAAAGATGACCGGAGTTGATGTTGCCATTCCTGGATACTAGATCAGAGGAACCATTGGGAATTTTCATTCTGTTGCAGCATACCCAGGTCAACCACGCACCACTGCTCTGTCCAAATACAGATGCCCATGCTGGCTCGAGCGATTGATAGTATTCATCCGGTTGAAAAAATGTAGCTATGGTCAACGCATTGGCAAGACGAAGCGCTACGAGACACCAGAACACATCGTTTGCCTGTGTCCTCAGGACTTCTGGATGCACATAATCAGGGTATGCATATGCCGTCCTTTGGGGAGCACTCAATTTGACCTCTTTTCGAGCCTCGTCCTCGTTAGTCTTTGACATTGCCGTCAACCCAAAGAGCAGACTTGACGTACAGAGTCCAGCCCCGCGAGGTCGTTTACTTTTTCCGAGCCACGAACGCTCCACGGAACACCCTGTGGCTCAACCACGTGGTGCGACACGGCCAGGATCTAGTTTTCAATTTTCCTCTTCTGTCAAGAGCCTACTACCATTCTTCGATCTTTTGATCACTATCAGTGACTAGGACTTTTTGGATGAACTAAACACCGTAACCTTGATCGATACTTTGTGATATTGCCGTGGGCATGACCCAAAGTGTCATAAGTTGTGCATAAGTGGGTAGGGAACGCGGCCAAATCATTTCCGCGCAGGGACCTCGTTTAGTTTCAAGACTCCATCTAAACGCCCAAGTCCCTGGATGTCAATATATTTGAAGCCCACAACCTTACCCTCTTAGCCAAGAGCTTGCCTAGAAGTGGACTTAAAATTAACATGGCTGCATCCGATCCTGTTATTCTATGTCTGTTCGCAACCGCCCAAAAACCCCGCCAACTGAAGAGCTCTAACGCTCCTGGCGGGAGATTCTTAGCGGATTTACCCTCACAGTATAATAGCTAAATAGTTCCGCTGGCCATGAATTTCTTGACGGTTGTCTTTTTCATCACGCTTTCAGTTCTGTCAATTCCGTCTTAGGTTCCATCTCCTTCCACCAGCCGAGTTGATCTCTACCTTACAGTCATTCTTTCAATATGTTCTTCCAGAATCTAGCTTTTGGTGCCCTGGCTGGCACTGCTGCCGCAACAGTCCTGTGGGACGGCCGTTTTAACGGTATCCAGTCCAGTACTGAATTAAGCACCTGTACGTGACGCGCTGTTTATATAGGAGTCCATCACTCACCTCCCAAGGGTCATGGTCGAATCAGGTTGGACCTTATCAGTACTACATCCACGGGAACGGACCAGTTACTGAATATGTCAATCTTGGCGCAAGCTACAAGAATCCAGCGGATACATCGTCTCAACAAGGCATTAAAATCACCGTTGACAAAACTGCCGTTTGGTAAGCACATCACCTTGGAAGCACTGATAACCATTCCCCTGGCTCACGTAATGGCGCGCAGGAATTCCGACAACATGATCAGGACAGAATTGATTCCACAAACAACCGCGGCAATTAACAAAGGCACTGTGTTCTACCACTTCTCCGTATCGCACAACGGCACCAATCCTCCAAGCCCGACATTCGAGCACCAGGTGGCATTCTTCGAAAGCCACTTCACGGAATTGAAGTACGGTCTATTGAGCGGTGAGCAAGGTACCACTACTGACAACAACCTGCGCTGGATGGTCAACGGCCAAACGCAGTGGAACACGACCTTCACTGCTGGCGTATGGCACAACGTTGCCTACGAGATCAACTTCGACGGTGGTTCCGTCACCTTCCACCATTCTACTGTAGGTATTTCTTGCCCGTGTTCGCAGTTGAAATGCTGACTATTCAGGGTTCCGACCCCCTCGCCAAGATTGCCGGACCAGTCAGCGTCAGTGCCTCCTCGAATGGTGCAGACTGGCACGTGGGTCTCCTTGGCCTGAACCAGACTAGCAACATTGCCACTGAGGACTGGCTATTCTCTGGTGTTTATATTGAGAGCGGCACGCTGACCACGTCTGTTGCCGGTCCAGCGAGTGCCGGTGTGTCTTCTAGTGCGGCCTCATCTGAAGCTCCTGCTTCTTCGAGTGTTGCTCACTCTTCTAGCCAAGCTGCAGCGGTGGTAACTTCGACTTCTGCGTCAGCCCCGGTTTCTCACTCGACGCTGTTGACTTCGGTTGTTCCGTCTTCCGCCTCGACCGTCGCGAGTTCATCGGCAGTAGCATCTGCTGAACATTCGGCTGCTCCCTCCGTCGGGGGAGACATCTCTGCTTCTACGATGCAGGCGCTTTACAATTGGATTACTCAATTGACTGACGAGTTGACAAAGAGAACGGAGTCAGGTTCTGCTGGTGATGCGGGCGATGACTCCGACTGTGACGAAGAATAGTTTTATACTTTGATTCTCGTGTGGATATTTTTTTCAATTCGCTTTATCACTTTCTTGTACATATTTTTTTTTGACCCAAATGCCAAACAATTTCAATGCAAATCAATGAAATGCCGAACTACATCAGACTCCGCGACGGATGCGATGTATAAGTGCCACCCATACCTGCAACGAACACCTGGAGACTATTTTCTGCTGAAAATATTCAGGCGCGACATCTCGTTGCTTTGTCCCGACATGAGTCATCAGATTGATCCAGGACTTCTATCGGGCGCGTTGATGAGTGAGACAAGCAGGATCTATGGCCACTAAAAGTAAGAATGTCAACTATGACTTCCGTTTATTGTAGGTCCAAAGAAATTGACAGTGGCCCACCCTTTCGCTAGCAGAGTATCAGCAAACCGGAGTGAGGATGAGAAATACAAAAAAATAACTAGGCATGGGAATGATCGAGGACACTCATGGCAGTCACGATCGTGGGCTCACACGCCCTGGGTTGCAGTCAAGAGCATAAGGGTTCCGAAAACTATAGCATTAATGGCATCTATTCCCCATGAAATTGAAAGCAATGTACCGCAGACCACTCTGGAGGTTATGGATCGATGACCTGCTCACAGCTGAAAGTGCAAAGTTGGAAAGAAACAAACATCTACATTCCCCCATCAAAGCCAGGCCACACACCACGCATTGCTGCAGGCTTGAGGTGGAGCAATTCAAAGTGCGAGTTTGATGCTCTTCCGTACTATCCTATGGTTCTTTCAGGGAAAGTCTTGGTGGCGGATGGCCGATTAATCCTTTTTTTGGTCAGTGCCAAGCTGTAGAGTGTAAAGTCTATCGAGAAGTATCCTTGTCTACCTACGGGAGCGCCGAGGTAAGCCACCAAATTATTTTGACAAACACACCGTAAAATATCCAGATGGGTTCGGCTTGATCCGGAGGGTGAAGTCCCAAGGGACCCCAAGGACAAACGCGCTAGTCTAAAACGGGAGAGGGCCAGGAGACCTCCTCGTTTCACGCAGATCATCCAAACTTGCGTGACTTGAAACCCTTCACGAAGCAATGGACCGAGGCTTCAGACTGCCCTTGTTCCATTACCTGGGCAATCCTGAACATTCCCTGCCAACAGGTCGTCCGCACGTAGCAGATCTGCAGGATGATGGACCAATTCCTGACTGGCCCAGGAGGTCAGCCAGAGCAATGGGTAGTCTCTGCATGGCCGAACAGGATCGAACCTAGCTGTCTTAAACAAATGCAGCTGTTCAAGTGGTGTAGCGCTCCATACGTTCCCCACAACTTTGCGATGGTCGCGTTGAGACATCGGCCGTCACATATTAAACAACTATTTCTTGGCTTCTCCACCGTGTAGACGCTGACCTTTCAGATTGTTGATTCCTGCATTATTTCTCGTTCTCAACTGTTACGCCTTCTTGTTCAACCTTCTTCGTCGTTCCGGTCCGATTTGTCGTTCCCTTCCGTTCGTTTAATATGCACTTCTTCAAATCAGGCCGCGGTACGGGCGGTCAACGGTCGCAGAGATATTCGGCGCTTGTGGCAAATGACGACGATTCAGAAGTCAATCTCACACACGAATACAAAGACGAAGATACGGAGGCGGAGTTGAAAGAGCTTAGGAGATCATTATGGAAGACAAAGATGCTCTTCCAGTCGACGCTGGGCTTAGCTCTGCCCTGCCTAGTTCTGGTCTTTTTCTTGTTGGCTATCAATGTCGTGAAAGTGCAGCAATTAGCTCCATCACAACTACTATTGACCCCGGTCCCACCAAGTCAGTTTGTGACCGCGGAATCTCAATTGGAGTACGCCTGTGCTAACATCTACAGTACCAATGACTACGTACACGTTTCGGGACGATCCTGTATACTCTGCTCGCCCTTCAGATGAAAGCGACAAAGCCTGGAATGCGCTGCTTCCAGTAAGGCGACATGTTTTGGTTGGTGATTATCTTTAACTAACGTCCTCTAGCCTGGTCGAGGATTTGTCTTCATTGAAAACTATGAGGAGTACAATTTGCCCCCCGGCGAGGAGACACCGTACGGCACAATCTTTTCAGTCGCTCTTTTCCATCAACTTCACTGTCTTGGGCAGTTGCGGAAATATTACTGGCAATTACTTGACGGTGTTGTAACGCTGGACAAGAAAGTGGATACAACTGTCTTCAAATTGGCAAACGAACTCATGGGCGAGCATGGGGACCACGTACACCATTGCTTTGATTACTTGCGACAGAGTTTGATGTGTAATGGAGATATGTCAATGGAATGGCCCAGAACAGAACCTAATGGCGCGAGATTTGCAGTGGATGGATGGAACATACCTCATGAATGCAAGGCCTGGGTAAGTCTCAACCCAACAAGCAGTCTTGGCTTTCTATTAAACAAAATTTTCTCATAGGACGCCATTTCCGAGTACATGGACGAGAATCACTTCAATTACTCAAGCAACAACGAGATTGCCCCACACAAGTTCCGGTTTTAGTGCTCTTGGTGTTTAATCGATTGCATTAGGACACTTAACCATAGCTGCGTGGAGGTAGCTCTGAGAAGTCTAGCATCACATAATAGACGGCAGAAATTTTTGTATTATATACCCGGACCAAGGGTAGGATAACATCCGATATATGAAGAACGATTTTAAAAACCTCAAAGAGGTTGGCTTTAAAAAGTCTTGCCGATTGTTCACATGTGCTGTCATCCTATCCCTTCACAGGTTGTGATCAACTTGATTGAAGGACTTGCCAATCACAATATCGGTTTGGGGATCTATCATGTTGTCGAGCTACCCTCATTGATCTTTGCGACATATTTCGTTCCCGCTCCTATTTCTTAAAATTCCATTGGCTCAGGACCTTCTGTATCATCGCGCGAATGCGAAATTGGTCTTTAATGGCTGATGAAGATAGCTCTAGACCAAAATGGATTTTCGAAGCTCACATTCAACACACATACACACACACACAACACACCACTCTCGACTTACGAGTGTGGGCACACGAGTCTCACTCAATGAACATTACAAAAAACTGACTCACACACTCTTCAGGTTCCCCATTTTATCGTTTAACGTCAATCGATTGATTCATCTAACTACTTGTCTTTCCAGCACCCCTTCGCCATCTTTTTACCAACTCTACTTTGAAGCTTTTATCATCCAAGATGACCTTACGAAATTCCAAGCCCTCTACAAGCATTAAGCGAAAGGCGGCGGAGTTGGGTTCGGGAGACCCTCAACCTGCTCCAAGCCAGCCAAAAAAGAGCAAGACAATGGGCTCAGACCCATTCAGATTCGTAACTTTCGGAACTCCTCGCGCTGCGTCAGATTCTAGCTCGGGGACCCCCCGATCGATGCCGGGCCAGTCAAAGAAACGAAAGAGTCGGGTCTCAGACCCATTCAGAAATGTCATTTTCGATGGTCCATCGGAATCGAGTTCGGGGGGCCCCCAACCTGCGCGCGTCACATCGAAGAGACGTAAGACCACAAAACTGGATGATTCCAGACACCGGCAATCCGGCGGTGATACCGTCAAAATGGCAAGATCAAACCGGGGAGCGCCCCAACGGATTCCGGATCCGTCAAAATCAGCACGCAAATTTCTTCCCATGGAGATATGGGGCAACATCATGACCCATTGCGATTATCGCACCATCCAAAGTCTGGCTGCAACACACCCAAAATTCGCCAAATGGATCGAACCAGAGGCGTTCTGGAGAGACCGAAAAAAGAACTATTACAGCAACACCGAGAACCCCCCACCACCTGCTCCACCAGGACTATCAGAACGTGAATACGCAGACCTCCTAGAAGGACGAGGCTGCATGAGCTGCGGGAACGAGCAAGCATCGAAGACGTATTGGGCGTTCGGCAAGCGCTGGTGCAAGGATTGCTCAGCAGACTCCACTATCAAAGTATTATCCCCCCCCCCAGGGGCAATCTCCCTCTATCTCATATCCCCTTTTCTCTCTACTGTCGAATCTACTCAAAAACGATCTCCAACTAACTCGATGCCAGTACCGCGACATCCCCCCCAACCAGCGCGCCCTCCTCACCGAATCCGGTCTCCTAACATGCCTCGACGCCGCCATCACCGACTCCTGGGGCAACTACGAGTGCGCCGGGCTCGACGCGTCGCACGTGCACCGCGTCGGCCACGGCCACCACGCCGTCTTCGTCGACGACGACCTCACGGCCCTGACCGAGCGGATTTTCTGGTCGAAGGGCGTGCACACCCCGGCGGCTGCTGCGGTAGCACACGGTTTGTGGGACGGGATGGAGGCGTGGATCGTGGAGGCGAGGGGAGAGGTTGCGGCGTGGACGGAGGCGTGTTTGGCGGTGGAGCGGTGGGAGCGGAGGGAGCGGAAGAGGAAGAGGGAGAGGAGGGAGGGGATGGAAGCGAGGAGGAGAGCCTTCTTTTTGAAGAGGGCGAAGGTTGAGTTGGGGATGGAGGAGGAGGTGGTGGAGGAGAGTGGGGCTTTCCAGCGTGCGATATTGGTTGCGAAGGAACCGAGCATGAAAGCTTGGGCACATTTGAAGAAAAAGTTGTGATGGGAGGGGTGTGTTTGTTTCGGCTCACTTGAGTGTCTTATGGAAAAAACTTTCGAAGCTATGGTCGTTTATCTAGAGCAAAACACGAGGATGTGCTCGATAGGCCTAACGAGAGAACTTGATTCCCACATTTGGATCCCAGGTAGTTCTAGCAGGCGTCGGAGCTGTGAGCGGCTCTTCCTGCGGCGGCCTTACAGCGTACTGTGGCTGCTGTATCTGAGACTGTCTTTGTTGATGCAAAGCGTCAATCTGTGGATGCCTTTGATCCAAATTCAGCCCAGACAACTGGGAGCTAATGTCGGTCTCGACCGAGCTGAGCTCTGCGCGCCTCTGATACGCAAAGTTTCTGCAATCGTCGCGGTAGCGAGTCACAATCTTGGCGAGGTCATTGTAAAATTTGCGGCCGACGTCGAGGTTGGAGATGATCTCTTTGTACTTGTAGTACGCATTCTCCAGCGACTGCAGAGCTTGCTCCCGTTCCCTAGTTGATGTATCACCGCGACGAGCCTCGAGGAAGGAAGTGTTGACTTGTTGAAGGCGTGTCGAGATATCCTCCTGTTCTTCTTGCTCTTCTTTGTTCACAGCCTGATCAGAATTATACCGCTGCAGGCGGTTCTCGAAGAAGTCTTCGAACTGGACGGCTTCGATAGTTTGCATAGGGTATTCGCGCTCTAGACGAGCTGCTTCTTTGAGAAGGTCAGGATTCACGTCATCAGATTTGGCTTTGGCTTTCAAAGTCTCAATCTTTCTCTTTCTTCGACTTTCGAGCCTACTGACTTCGTTCAAGCATCCGCGGAGTTTGCTGGCTTCGCGCTCCAGTTTGGCGGTCATGGTGGCTCTTCGACTACTCGGCACGAAATCTTCGAGATCGCGATCTGTGCCGGAGAGCAGCCTGATCAGACGCTCGTGATCCTTTATTTTCTCACGTACAAGCTTATCGCTGTTACCTGCAGACTTGAAATAACCATCGATATCGGTATTCTGCGAGTAGAGTTGAGGAGCTGCTTCAGAAGATGGCGGCCTGGTCCACCTATCAGTACCATGTCTTCGCCTTGCCTGCTCATCTTCCGCGGCTTCCGCACACAGCGCTTCGACGCCCTCTTCGTACATAACTCTGTCACTGGTTTTGAGCTTTTCAGTCTCCGCCATTGACCGTTGAAGGCGATTGATACCGTCTTGTTGTCTGATTTCTTCAGCGTGAGATATCAACGTTGGAGGTAAACCAAGCGGCTTCTCGAGGGCCTGGAGTGAACCCGGCAGATTCAGCGACTGCAGTAAATCGTGGAGCCGGGAAGTGAGACCCTCCAGTTCATCAACTATGGTATTGTTGACCAGTCGATCCCTTCTATCTGCGTAGATACTTGCAGCCACATGTACGGAGTAGGGTACGAGTTTTGAAAATAGTGGTCGTCCAAGCTCGCCATTTTCTCCGAGCATTGAGAGGGGGTCTGATACCTCCACTGGAACTTTGGTAGCGACCATGCTGGCTCTATCGAGGGTTTTGAGCTCAGACTTTGGCGGGACCGGTAAAAGATAGATAGTGTCGTTGTCTTTCTCCGCCGTCTTGAGATCCTCTGTCACCTTATTTCTCAGCCCATTCAAATCACCCAACACAACCTTGTTGAGATAGCGAGCCTCTTTCAAAGCTTCATTTACACACGTGAGACTGTCTCTTAACCGAGCCACCTCTTCGCCGTACTTTCTCTTTTCTAAGCAGTCACAAGCAGCTCGGAATTGCGCAGCCGCAGCGAAGTGATGATGCTTAGCGGACATGTGATGGATCCATTCGCTGCTAATGCTATCCGACTTTATTCCGTATTCCTGGGCTTCTGAATAGAGATCCGAGACTTTGGCTGCTAACTTCGCGATCGAACCGTCTTTCAGGCCATCTTTAACCGCTTTCTGCCAAAAGAGCTCTTGACTCTGTGCAAGCATGAGGTATTCTAGACTCTCCAGAGTCATTGAGTCCATATCTTCCGGAGGCATAGACCGCATTTCTGGGATGACTTGGTTTTTGATATGGGAAATGACTCCAGCGGCGAGGCAGAAAAGATTGCAGGCTGATTTGAGACCTTCTGGACTGCCCCGGTTCGCGGACATTGCTAATTGGGAATACATTGCAGCAAGATTGAAGAGAATATTTGCGAGCTCGAAGCGAATGTTATTCTGCGAAACTGAAGCTTTTCGTCAGCCCTTTGCACGAAATCAAGCAATGTTTCCGGACGTACTAGGTTTTGATGTATTGTATCCTATTGCTGCGTACCATGTGAAATCCGCGCCAATCTGTGCGGACATGAATTAGCATAGCTTTCAACTCGGACAAATCTTTGCCTGTCCTACATCGATAGGGAATTTCCCTCCCATCCAAACCAGCTGAGCAGCATATGCCTGGATCTTCCGCACCCCGCTCGCATGAGGTTCTAAGACATGAACAGCATCCTTCCGCAGTCTATCGACGTCCTCGAGGTCTTGTCTGAACATGTCCGGGTGCTGATCATATTTGGTAGATATGTACTGTTTGATCGCTTCGGAAAGGGATACGGAATGAGTCCTCCGAAAGGGTAGGAAGAGTATATTGCTTGTGACGGTTAGTGCACGGTTTCTGTGTAGTTAATGCTCGTTAAGCTTACGACGTCATGGTGGTTCACTCTCCTCTAATCCCAAGATCCGTTATAGAAAATGAAGATGCGTGTTTACATGTGTAAACGAATTGTCACGGAGGATGCAGGCATGGACGCGGCGGCATCGTGGGGTGACTCTTGGCGAATGACGTCGTGGGGACCGCGGTTCAGGAACAGAAGATCAAACATTGATGATAATTGATGGTGCCCAGGTCTGCAGATCTAGTGCGGTTGTGCGGCTTGCTACCTACCTAATCAAATGGCGGAAATGCCTCTCGGGCCGCTGATATTCACATACGGGGTCAGGATGAAGCCGCCTTTGTCGCAGCACCTGAAGAGGCATTTTAACGCGTTACGCCGGCCTTCTTTGGATTACTCGTCTCTATCCATCTCCGACAATACGAAACCGTTCCTGATCTCGCGTAATCCTCAAGCTCACGGGGCCTCTTTCACTGTGCTGATTATAAATTCGCCCGGCGCCCGTAGCTGAAGACTTTAGACCGTACCACATTTTCTCGCTCACCCCACTTCACATTCGAAAGGATCTCTACGCTCTTCACGTACTTCTCTGCCTCTGCAGTCTACATACCTAGTCATAATCATGGCCGAGCACAACTACAAGTTCAACGTCGCTATGTCCTGCGGTGGCTGCTCTGGCGCTGTTGAGCGTGTCCTCAAGAAGCTTGACGGTATGTGACTCGGCACACGCTCTCAGCCTGAGCATTTCTAATCACCTTTGCCCTCTAGGTGTCAAGTCTTACGACGTCTCACTCGAGACTCAAACCGCAAACATCGTTGCCGACGAGAGCCTCGACTACAACACCGTCCTCGAGAAGATTTCCAAGACCGGCAAGAAGGTCAACTCCGGTGAGGCGGATGGCAAGGCAATGCCTATTGAGGTGGCTGCTGCATCGTGAACCTAAAGGTCACACGACGAAGGGGATTCCTTTTGTACTTATCAACCAGATTAAGTTGAGAATATGACGAAACTTTGAAGCACTTCGCGGGATTTTGAACTCCTGCCAGCCTCTGTTCACCCCGTCCTCGTGAGCCGCCTATTAAATATCGTGGGCAAGCTTGTCTCCCTTTGCATACAAACGTGGCGTTTGCAGTCAGTATCCCACCAGACTTGCGGAATCTCTCCAGTAATCACTCAGTTACGAAGCCTGGGAAAGTTAATCAGGCGGTCGTCTGAAACTATCTCAAACCGATCTTCGCATCCCTGGTGATTTAATTTGCTAATTTTATTTGATGCCAAGCCTGGACAAATGTAATTATAGGATGGCTTTCAATTGATTGAACTTTGCATTTCCGTATGAGTATCGAATAGGGTCGCCGTTCTCGGAGCTGAATGATGATTGTAGATGAGGTCAGGTGTTAAGTTCAGATTTTCTTCTCCACATTCTCATTATTAATGTTTCGTATCAAATAAGATCGGAATACGAAGATCCTAGTCGATTCATTCACATTGTCACAAGATTACATAGATTCTTATGTTGCGCTCCATCTTCAAATCGATCCAGACTGCCCGTCCAAAAACTCCACGGCTAATACTCCATAAGTAATGGACAGCCATGAAGGACTAGCTGCCTTGAGAGCAAACCGACGAGATATAGACCGTCGCACCTACTTGAATTTGTGTTGCTTCGGGCTTCTATTTGACATTTACACTACAGCTTTCTCCTTTTGGATTGGCTGAAGCAACAGACCCATGTTCCCATGGACGACGTGGTAGGCTCTTGGACGTGCCAATTGCCGCTTGATGTCCTACTTGAAAATCACCAATACAGAAATATTGTAACACTAGCATTGCTTGAACAGCGGTATGCTCAGTCTTCGGCTACGCACATAGTAGCATTGCTGCATGTAGAGCAAACATGCCCAATCTGCTGATCCCGTCTACTTTAACAACCCTCGTTACAGTCTGACCAGAGCACCATTTCCAATTTGCAGTTGCAAAAATGAGAGCACGCTGAATTCACCGTCTCAGCCAATCCTTGACGTTGTAAGGGGCTATTTTCGTGACAAGGTCGTTTTTCGATTCGCGCAACAACAGCTCCGCCAGACTTTTTCTTGCTAGTCATCAGAATTCGACTTTCACACCACAGACATGAGCAGAAACTTCAGACATCAATGGCTGCTGCTGTTTCTTGAACATGTAGTAATGGTCTTGGCAATTGCAGCGCTATGTGTCGCAATCGCGTATGGAATCGAGTTTGCAGCACCTTCGCGCGCTCACACCTCAAGCATGGAACAGTCAGCATCGTGGTCTGCAACGTAAGATAATTTTGTCTTGCTGCAGTGGTGCAGTCCGCTAATACTCCGTCACGGAGGTGATTAGGTGGGCAATCTTTTACAGTGGCACAACTCCCGCCGTGACAATTCTCACCAGTATCGTCAACATTATTCTGTTTGTGGCAGACTTCATTCATCCAGTCTATGAGCTCGTGATATCCATCGTTTTGCTCTGTGGTTGGGGAGTTACGAATGGTTGGTGGTGGACATGTGATTTTTCCCGATCTCGTCAGATAGAGGGTAAAGGTATAGTTACTCTGTAACTCGTTCCGAGTTGCATGCTTAGGGTGAGCTAGGAAGCTGTTATCATGCCATAGATTTAGGTCTTGTCGTTGCTAAGCTGTCGTTTGCCAGCCTGATAATGGCCGTGTAAGACGAGAATCCATTATTGCCCAAAGTCCTGGGGCTTTACCGAACTGGAAATAGCTAACCGATTTGGCAGTTATCTTATATACGTAGTGGTTGCCGCCACAGCGGTCTACAGCTGGCATGCGGCAGAACGAGATGAAATACGACGAACAGACGAACAGAGCTAATCCCTTGCGGAAATTAGGCAATCCAGTGATTTTCCAAGGATGACTGCATTGAAGCAGGATTGAACCATTGCAAAAAAGAAATAACAAAAGCCGAGAGATCTCCCCGGAGAAATTGTGTGATTCAGAATACTGGATTCGTTATGAAAGAGACATTGTTGGCGATGATTGATGTTGCCAAGTCGTTACTTGTATGATCGCCTTACCACTTTTTCCCGCAGAACACGACGTGGTATTACGTAAAATGGTACTGGCATAGGCGTGATGGATTCGAGGGGGTTGATTGAAGAAAGTCAGATATGATATGTCTGAGCGAGATCGGCCCGAGTGAATATCACAAATACCCCTCTTCTGATTGGTGGGATTGCCCCACAATTCCGTTCTGCGAGACATCAGAGTCTCAGAGTTCAAACGGTTTGCGGAGGACCTGGGTAAATATTTATTGGGTTCGCGGCCAAACTTTTGGAGGCTGGTTTCGGCTCCGAAAGATTGATTATCTGACCCATTAAGCTCCTCAACGGTAGGAGATATCTCGGCCTCTCCACTCGCCACCGGTCCATCCGTACCTTGGCTCGTTCCGTCAACTCCAGCCTTCTGGATCCCTTTCAAAAGGCATTGCCCTTTCCAGGTCTTCTCTTGAATTTCGTAAAGTACCATGTCGTTCTCTTCTCTCGTGTCAGACATTACCTACCGAGACAGCGACCGTGACGAGAAGCGATCACAGATGTCTCGAGCGCGCTCATACGCCAGCACAGCAGCAACAAGCGTAAGCATAACGGGAGACATCTCCAGCCAGCTTCATGGAGGATATAGCCATCCATTGGCCAGGTCATGGCAGGCCGAGAGGCAATTGACGAAAGTACGCTCTGCTCTGTCCTAGGAAATAAAGCCCTTGTCAAACGACGGCGACTAACGTTTCCCTGATCAAAAGTCGATGCTCGTGTATCCCATCTTCATATCCGACAACGCGGACGATGAAATGACCATCCCATCTCTCCCTGGTCAAAAACGCTGGGGCCTGAACAAACTCGTGCCCTTTTTGACCCCCCTCGTCGCGAAAGGGTTACGGTCTGTCATCCTGTTCGGTGTTCCCACCGCTCCGAATTCGAAAGATGCCCTCGGAACTGCTGCCGATGATCCCAAAGGTCCAGTCATCCTCGCCATCCGTCTCCTAAGAAAACACTTTCCGAGCTTGTTCCTCGTTGCCGATGTCTGCTTGTGCGAATACACCTCGCATGGCCACTGTGGCATTTTGCGAGACGACGGCTCGCTCAACAACGCATTATCGGTGGACAGGATATCAGACGTAGCGATGGCATATGCGGAGGCTGGAGTGCACTGTGTAGCCCCGAGTGATATGAACGACGGAAGGATACGAGCAATTAAGCTGAAATTAATCGAGAGTGGCATTGCGCACCAAGTTCTCCTGATGTCATACTCTGCCAAATTCTCTGGATGCCTCTATGGCCCTTTCCGTGATGCAGCAGGCTCGGCACCTTCCTTCGGTGACCGGCGGTGCTACCAACTCCCGCCAGGTGGTCGAGGACTCGCCCGGCGAGCGATTGCACGGGATATCAAAGAAGGCGCAGATGTCATCATGGTGAAGCCAGCCAGTCAGTATCTTGACATTATATCCGATGCGAAGGAAATCGGGAAGGACCTACCCGTGGCAGCTTATCACGTCTCTGGAGAATATGCAATGATCTGCGCTGCAGCGAATGCAGGGGTTTTCGACCTGAAGACCATGGCCTTTGAGGCAACAGAGGGGATAGTGAGAGCTGGTGCAACAATCATTATGAGCTACTTTACTCCACAATTTTTGGATTGGTTAAGTAGTTGAGGGCGACATTGGTGAGGATTTTGCCAAAATTTTCTCCAACATGTTCGTTATATCATATGATGAGACAATGGCATGTAGGAGCTTTAGTGTGCTCCATAAGTGGTCTCGCTTTACTGCGCTCCGTCGTATGCGTCTGCATATACGAAATGGCGTGAAACTTGCCATGTTGCATTCGAAAATGGCTTGCTCCGTTTCTTTCCGTAGTAACACGCTTGATGCAGTCAACCGGTGTCCGTGGGACTCGGACGAAAGGCGACATAAATGCTGTAGAAGAGCTCTTCGCATTTCAATGCAGACCCAAAACATCGGGCATTTACAGAGATATTAAGGGCATTACAAGCCGGTTAATGCAGTGACTGATAAGGTAAATGTGGGCATGAAGGATCTGTAAGCAGCATTGATTGCTCATCGGTCCTCGAACATGGCCCATGGTTTCCCGTGTCAGCTGTTGCGTCAGGTTGGAAAGATTTGCTTTGATTTACTTGAAGAAAACGCTGCATGCAAACTCAGGCTAGGCAGCACTTTCTACCTACGTACGACTGCCTATTGCTGACATGTCTCCCTCATGGTCCAGATAGTCATACATTTCCGCCGTGTCAACTGCCAAACATGGATGCGGTAAAGCGAGTAGGCGAAAATGCGTCCTCATCCTACCCCGTCCCACTCACAGCAAGCTTCATGAGGTGGTCCATAAAGGTCTGCAAGCTGACGTCGTCCGTGAAAATCGTCTGAGCGTTCACACCACCATAAGCACCTGTTGTATGTGTAGTACTGGGGTTGAGTTTGGACAACAAGAAACGCGCTTGTGAGCCACCTGCATCACAGATGATGAAGCGAGGAAGCGGGAAACGGTCTTGAATAAGTTCCTAATTATCTAGGTGTTAGCATTCTAATCGAAGCAGATGGGAGAGATAAAAATTCGAAGGATTGGCATACCCTTGCATCTTCCTTCGGCCGATCTAGTAGGTCCTTGAAGTTCTCATAGCCTTCTTGATCCTGGTATCCTGCTTTCCTCCACTGCGCCATCGTCTCGCCGTGGAAAATTAGGATGTGGAAGAACGTGTCCAATAGCAAGATCGTCTGGGGCTGTATACTCTGCGAATCAAGCAGTACGGGTGTGCTACCTTCATGGTCAAAGTCATATGAGTCCAGCGTTGGTTGAATCATGATGAGACTGTTGCTGACATCCTCATGATTCAGTACATGTCGATAGAATGCAGTCTCATCGGGCGAGTTATTGAAAACCTGCAAGAATTGCGAACGTCGCAGGTGGAACATAAATTGTGGATAGAGGGTGAAGTTCTTCTCCAGACGGAACGACGAAGGATCATCTTTGCGATACTCGGCAAAGCGCGAGCAGAGTCGAATGAGCATGCGATCAACCCAACGGAGAACATCGGGTCCGTCGTCGACTTCGGCTTTGAAGACAGCAATACGCGACATCAAGACAGCGGCAGCTTCCTGGTCAAATGACTGAGCGATAGCGGGATCACCAGAAGGCCCACTCATGTTGCGGCCGACGGTGCAGACTCGAAGGTGATACTGGCCAGAGGAGTGTTGATAATAAGTAAGGAATTGCATGATACCCTTTTGTACGCCCTGTTGCATCTGGTTGGGACCACCTTGGCCAGCAATCTCAAAATAGACGCCGTAGCTGGCGCCGGGGTCGATACCGCACATCTTCCACGAGCAAGTGTTGCCAATACCGCATTCTGTTTCGCCAACGGATGCGGACTTTTTATTCATAGAAATGGCATGACCAATGAGACCAGTGACTTTGAGTTCCTTGGTGGTAAGGACCTCCAGCGAAGCATTGAAGCCCATAAGGAGATTGTCATTATCGTCCTTATCGAAGACTCGCGCGAACGATTGCTTGTACATTGACGCCGTGAAGCTATCCGTAAGAATCATGTGTCCACCAGTGGAGTTTGCAAGGCCCTTCATTTCAAGAAGGCCAACTTGGTCGAGACAGCCGGCAAATATGTCGACGATGTGGCCATTGTGAGAGACACGTTTGGCCAAAGCTTCGTAGAACTAAGACAAATCAGCGATGCTCGAAGGAAGCATTTCAGCACCGAGCGCACCTTTAAAGCCTTCTTATAGTACTTGATGTTGTCTCTATCAATATCATGATGCGATCGGATTGGCTCCTTGAGTTCCTTTCCAACAACCATGCCTGGCCCTTCTGTTGCCGGCCCACCCGTAAAGAGCATTACTCGAGCACCGGTGTTTTGAAAAGAGCTCTCGAGTAGTCCGACAGCCACTGCCAAAGCCGTCCCAGTGCACCGTGCTGCTCGTTTGTCATTGTCGACAGGCCAAGGGTCCTTTTGTAATTGCTCGAGAGCGTTTGTGAGCTGAAACTCGCACTGCTGAACAGGTAGGAGAAAACGGGCAGCGGCTCCTGATGGAGCAGGGGCTCTTCCGGGTTGTTGCTGCGGCATACCAGGTCTCATCCCTTGTGGTGACAGACCGAGCATTTCTTGGACTTGCTTCGCGCTGTATTCTTTGCTGCCGCGGAATACGTATGATTTTGCACACTCGGTATATCCAATCTCATGTACTTGCGCCATAGCTCCATACGTGATGAGACCAACGAGCGCATAGGGGGGAAGCAAGCTGAGGCTCATAATAATGGAATCTTTCAGGGCCTTCAGACTGTCTTCCTCCTGGCATGTGTCGACCACGAAA
The DNA here is from genome assembly GCA_021030935.1 of Astrothelium subdiscretum. Classification (NCBI taxonomy): domain Eukaryota; kingdom Fungi; phylum Ascomycota; class Dothideomycetes; order Trypetheliales; family Trypetheliaceae; genus Astrothelium; species Astrothelium subdiscretum. Next base: position 250,505 of record JAGFMW010000014.1, read on the forward strand.
AGAAAGATGGGAGGAGATGGGGCAGGCCGCGCAAGTCTGTACTCGATGGTGGTATTGCTGGGGTGTAGCTCGGGAGGAATAACATCAGGAGTGATATCTTTGTAGTGCGGTGGTAATGGGTTCCGTTGGAGGCAGAAAGGGCAGATCCATAATCTTGCTCGAGGGTCCACTTGGCTTGTAATCGTCAGCTTTTATTGTAGTCGAGTCTCTCAAGGGCCTTACGCATATGGATTTAGGACAGCTCTGCACGGTGGCTTGCATGTCACGGGTTCATATTGGAGCAAAGGCTTCTCTGATTGCTCCTTGAGAGGCGTAATGAGGACGCCGATAGGCACTAGGAAGTATCAGCGATGATTCGTAGCCAAGAAACACAGCCGGGTCCATACCAACGAGCCTGGATGCTTCCTGTGGGAAAATCAGTCACTGTCGACGATAATTCGTTCCGGACGCACCATGCGCGAGCTCGGAAAAGTATTCCAGCTCAACCTCACACCTTCGCGATCCTCTACCTCGCCCCATTGCTCTTTTAGATTATCGTAGTCCATAATAGCTCTCGGCGACGCCCCGCTCTCTGGCGGTCAAGATAGTATGTTATGCCCCAAAACCGACAATCATACAGTAGACAAGTTCGCCGAGGCAACGAGGACGAGTTCTCCGTGAAGGAATGGTGCGCACCGCAAAAAGAGGGTGAATGAGCTGTGGTGAGCTTTGGAGCGCTTCTACGCCGTGCGTATATACTAGTGCAGGCAGTAGTAATTTTGGTAGAGCCAGATCAGCCAAGCAGGGACTCTGAGTTGGGCCTAGCGTCTCCTCGCTTGCAGTCGGTATTAACCTCACTTTCCCTCCTGCCCTCCGCCTTCTCTGTAAACAGTAACACGCCAGTAACAACTACTTATCGACAGCCTTGAACATGCTTTTCGAGGCTGCTTTCGCGCTAGGCGGAGATGAATTTACCCATGGCTGGGCGCCTAATTTTGAGGGGTCGTTTCGACTCCCAGGAGAATTTGGGAATCAGCAGAGGTTACATGCTCAAAGTCCATAGAGCAAAGCTCCACATTTTGCCAATTGTTCCGCCTTTCGGTTGTGAACACCTTGAAATGCGCCTCGGCTCACTTCTGCAAGCTTGGCTAACTGAGGGTTATCGGGATCCATATCCGATTGAATGTTGATAATCCTTTTGATGGCTAGCTTGCATACGAGGACACCCCCAATTAAAAAAATCTATAACTTAGACTACCTTCAATCTCATTTATGCGCTTCATATGTGGTTAAATTCGGGTTGCTAGCTTGAGGACTACAATTTTGATCGGGGGGGCCTCAATTGCCATTCGCCAGAATACGCCGTTACCTCAATAAGGTCTACTCCGACGGTTCAAAATCATGAACCGTTCGAGATGTAGTTACTATTTTGCATCCAAATTGAAATCCGTCCAAAGTAACCATATAGAGTGCCTACAACGTGTCAAGAATGCTATTGTTCAATGATCATCACTCCAAGTCACAACCAGACGCAGTGGAGGTGGATGTTTAATCTGTCACTCTCAATAGAACGAATGCTATTGTTCTTCTCATCTACCCCCCCTTAAGTGTTTCAACCTGTATTCTCAATGGGGAGGCCCTCAATAGAATTGGGACAATAGCTAGCCGACCCGAAAAATCGTCGAAATCAGCTCTGAATCCGACCCAGCGCTTCAAACGGGATTCTCAATGGGGAGACCCTCAATAGCAACCAGAACAATAGCTGATGCATCCGCAAGATCATTTTTATCAACTCTTGCTCCAAGATTTGGTTCTCCAACTCCTTCCGACAACATCATTCTCAAATTTTCATATATACAAAAGGTCTTCCTAAGAAGCTCTTGTCAAAATGTCTTTCTACCCTTTTTCAGGCCGTTCTTTCTTCTCCTGGCAAGTGGAGTATCATCCACTCCACCCTCTGTATAAGGCGGTGACCATGCCGTCGGGGGTAGATGACGTTGATCGCCATCACCTCCGCTACATCCCTCGCCAAAAGGGAGTAGCTCCGGGGTGGGAGTGCCCGGATCCGCTGGCAGAGCGAGGTCAGTAATACTCCAATGAGGTTCTCTTCGATAACTTTCGTTTGCTGACTTGGCGTAGAGGAGAAAAAAGAAGAAGACGAAGAAGACGAAGAGAGCGGCGAAGCCGAAGTGCCGCTGGTCGGCCAAGGTAGGTCATACTCCAACGAGGCTCTCCTCGATAGTTTTCATCGCATGCCAACATATTACAGAGTATGATGAGGAGGATGAGGAAGAAGAGGAAGATGAAAGTGAGGACGAAACGCCGCAGGTCGGCCAAGGTTAGTCATACCCCAATGAGGCTCTCCAGGATGTTTTTTGGGTTTACTAATTTGCGGTAGAAGACGAGGAGGAAGAGGACGAAGACGAAGACGAAGACGAAATGCCGCAGGGCGGCCAAGGTCCGTCGTACTCTACGGAGGCTCACCACCAATTTTTTTGGTTTACTGACTTGCAGCAGAAAATTCGGAGGCCGAAGACAAAGAAGAGGCCAAAGCTGAAGCTGAGGCCGAAGAGCCAGCTGCTGAGAGCAGCGATGAACAGAACGAGGAGGCCCCCAATACAGAAGGCAAGTAAAATTCAGATGAAGCTGTTTTTGAGAATTTTGCTAATAGCTACAGCGACCAAAACTCCTAGCCCTCCCAAGGAAGGGTTCAATTGCTCGTGTGGCCGCCATGATGATATCTCTGGGGGCGGAATGGTGGAGTGCGACGAATGCGAAAAATGGTTCCATTTGGAATGCGCACCAGGAGCTGAGGAGCTCCCTGATGGTAAGACGAGGTACTCCTGGATGCTTTTGAATACAGCCGCTAATACTGTAATAGATGAGCCATATTTTTGCATTTCGTGCACTCACCGTGCTGAAACTCAAGCCAATGAAGCACCCGCCCCGGCCGCCATTGCATCCTCAAGCACCCCTCCTGGATCTACAAAGCCCAGCAAGACAAGTAGCTGGTCTGACGACGAAAACGACAAATGCCTACAATTCATGGACACGGTCGTCAACCAGGAGGGGGTGGTAGGCGTCGAGCAGAGGTTTCGAAGGGTCTCCAATATGCTTCAAGCAGCTGGTTACAATCGGACTCCACTCGCCGTCAAGAACCAATACTCTCGGTACTTACGCCAATATGGGGTCGACGAACGTCGAAACCCAGATGCTGAGAACTTGACGACATCTACGCAGAAGAAGAGGAAGAAGTCAGATGACGAAAATGAAGATGCGAGGGCCCCCAGAGAGCAGAAGAAGGCGAAAAAGGAGACAGAGGGGGCCGATGAAGAAATCGCTCGACAGCTTCATAACGAACTTAATAATCGCTCGTCGCGTAGACGCAAAGCCTAAGGTATTACCTAGGCGGTAGGGAGGACCTCAGAGGGGAAGGAGGGAGTGACGTCGGAGGTCGGCGAAGCACATTCGATACACCATGCCCAACTATTCAGCCAGCGCTGGCCGTTGGCACCCCTCACTCTTGATCACTTTTCAACTGTCACACAACTCGGTTTCTGATTACGACGATTTCCTTTCAATATGGATTCAGCTATGGATATAGATATGGACATTGACACGGGCATTGAACCGGAAATCAATCCATTTGAAGCTTCAGGGCCGCCACAAACACAGGGCACATACCAAAACACCATCTCCTCAGACCCTACCATCGCCGACCCTGCACCCGAAAAAGTCCATATTCGCGGCCTTGATGAGCTTACGACCACTGACATCAAAGATTACGTCTCCGAATACTATCCATCCGACGAGTTCGTCCGTGTCGAATGGATTGACGATACCTCTGCCAACATTGTCTACAAAACTTCCGACTCCGCTTTCGCTGCCCTTACTTCTCTCTCAGACATTGCCGAACCCGATCTTCCCTCAATACATATACTACAGCTACGCAAAGCAAAACCGACTCCTTCACACCCCAACACCAACCTTCAAGTCCGGCAAGCCATCGTGACCGATGTTAAGAAACCTCGCGCACGCGAAGCCAGCCGTTTCTATCTGCTCCATCCAGATCAAGACCCGGGCGAGCGCAACAATCGCCGAGGACGAGGCGGTAAGGCATCCGGTGACAGAGGCGAATACAAACGGCGACGCTTCGACGACCGCGAAAACGCGCGCAGGCAAGATGGCGGCGCATTCGATGCCAGCATGTACGACGACGAAGGCGACAACAGCGAAACGCAAGACGAACGGGACTATCAGAAAGGCCGGCGGCAACGCGTTCGCTTCGGCGCAGGCGAGGACCTCCTCTCTGGCCGCGGCCTCAACGGCCGATTACGAGGACGCAGCGCCTCGCCGATCCGCGAAGGTGACGGGACCATGGGCTTTGACGACGAAGCAGAAGGAGGAGGAGGAGGAGGAGGAGGAGGCATCAATAACAGAAGACGAATACGGCAGCGCAGCGACTCTCCGCCGTCAGGCCGGCGACGCCCAAAGAAGAACGCCGGCAAAGAGCTGTTTCCGGGCGACGTGTCTAGCACCACACTCAAGTCCGGCAGTTACGGCGTGAAGGAGCTCTTCCCGGACAAGGTGGCCTCGCCACGGCGGTCGCGCGAGCTGTTCCCGCACAAGACGGAGAAGAGCAACCATCGCCGCTCCGACGCGCTGGATGCAGAGGAGCAAGCGGACTTGAGTAGCCGAATCAGCGGCACACCTACATCGTTTGGACGGCTGAAGTCAGACGATATGCCGAACGGCGGGTCTGTGCAACAAGGAGATCAGGGGTTCAGCATTCGTGGAAAAGATCCGGGTATCAGCATTCGGGGCAGTGCGCAAGCCTCAGCCGGGTTTTCGATTAAGGGGGCAGCGCAGGAACCTCATGAGATTGTCAAGGAGCTTTTCCCTATGAAAGCGGGCAATGCAGGCAAGGAGTTATTTGATGACAAGATTAAGGGACGAGGTGGGCCACGGCGCAAGGCGGAAGACATGTACTTCTAAGCAAGTTGGCGATTGTAGCATCTGGGCATCATTGGTAGTTTTCATTTGTTCTTTGAGAAATTCGTTTTAGCGGTATGTTTGTTTGCTTTATCAGCGGGGTGTAACGGTCAACCTGGCTCTCTTTCTTGTGGAGTTTGAGCTCTGGGCTACACGAACATTGGGACATCGGCGTTCGCTTTATTCGACGTGCCACGTCTGGTTGCAACTAGAGCATCACCACATAGCTTCATAGAGGGCTTTATTTGATTCTCCCATCTTTGACCATCTCCCTGATAGACTTGATAGACGAGTCTACAGCAGACTTCGCCCCCTCACGGTAGGTCTTACGCATCTCAGCCTCTTTTGTGGGATCGATATCGCGGTACTCGAAAGTATATGTCATATTCAAGTCCGAGTCGCTCAAAGTCTGACCATAGGATACGGTGTTCGTTATCACGGCACCATTCTCACGAATAAAATCGACCTAAAGGCGTACATCTTAGTTTCTGCATCTTGTTGGACCGGAATTTGAAACAACGTACCTTGGTGGGCTCGAAGAACCTACAAGTCTCTTTTGCTGACCCGTGCTCTCCACCAAACCCGGGTTTGAAGTGCGCGATTCTCACGACCTCCTTTCCACCATCTCGTTCTTCGAGGACGTCAGTACCCCCGATCGCGCTCACGAATTCCTGCGCGAATCGGACCTTGCGCTGCAAACCCTTCCAGACTTGTGCCTCGGTGAGAATGGGTGAGACGCCATCGGGGTTGATGGGTTGGGTATAGGCAACGTGAATGTTAACCATCTTTGTGGAGGGTGACGACCAAAAGCAAAGCTTCCCAGAGCTATCGAAAATACTGAACAGATGTGACCCCTGTCTCAACTAGAGGCGTAGAATATAGAGGCTTCAAAGAGAGAATGGTACTATTCTTATTTACGAATGCTTTTTGACTTACAGCACTCGTACTCCGCTGGCAACCCGATTGTCGAGATCTTTAGGTGAATACTTAGTAACGACGCCAAGAGCTCAAAGGTGGCCATTGTCAGCAGTGACGTAAGCGCGCCCGTTGATGTTTTTGGATACGATGAAGACCATTCACTCCCCGGGTCTATGTTGAGAGAAGCAGGAAAGGCTAGAGGAGGAGCCATTGATTTTTCGCAGAACTCGCGCAAAGCAGTTCTTGCACTCAGACGCACCGAAAGCCGAGTTTGATGATTGTTTCACGTCCGCATGGACGTCACCAAGCTTCAAGGTCGGACCGGGCCAAGAACATGGCGTCGCCAGCAGCAGGACGCGGGCAGAAGTGAAGGACTGCTAAGCTATCGGTGCTATCTTGGCGAAAAGTTTTGTGGTACTGGCGCACGCCGGAAGAAAATGGATTAAACTTTATTACCCTTCGAGCCGGCTAAGTCCAGCTTCCCATTAATCCAATAGCACAGGCTAAGATGCTTCCTACTCCAAGCCACATCAACGGCTCCTGCCGTCAAGTGGGCGGCTGGATATCTCTCGAAAATCCTTTTCTAATTGCCGTGTTTCTAGCGGCGGAAATGGAAACATCTGCAGAATGCGCTAATCTCTTGAGAAGCGCCCAAGTAACTGAGAAGGCACACATGGCTTTGTCGGAGTTGACCCCGAGCTGAGTTATCAAATTCCGACGCTGCTTTGCATCGAACGTACGGAGTACTCCGTAGAGGTTGCGGGAATTCTTCTCTGGCTTGGTAGGGTTTTGTTTGAGCACCACTGCCGTGATTTGGTTTGCTAGGGTCTCTACGGACGTTGACGTCGTACATATTTGAGACATAGGGTGATTTGTCTCGAGGCTCTGCGGAAAGCGGGTTGGTCGAAGGTTCGTACCAGTGTTTAGCAAGGATCCTACCATCGTCCCGCCATAGTCTCTATCTTCAAGTTATTGGCCAGGTCCTTGTCCGCTGATCGACATGAGGACTCGTGGGCCGATCTACAGGATGCTCTAGCTTAAAGAACATGCCCACTTTGAAGTATCCACTTGAGCACACTTCATTTTGGCTGCCTCGTGGCGTAGACATGGGACTACAGCAGTCATTCTTGCAGATTGAAGAAACAGAAATGATCTCCTTCAGAGTGGGTCAGCTACAATCGACGCATTATTGTTCAGCTTTTTTTTTCCAGGTCTATCAAATCTTGACTCAACCAACCCTTGAGCTGTCTATGCTGTAGTAGCTGATCGTCATATTCGTCCATGAAAACGGTCGAACCACAGTTATTGCCCGCACTGGCCGGTGCTAGTATACTTCTGACCCTGCAGGCAGAGGACCGCGCACACATAGTATTGTCGGTCCCAAGAATCGACTAAAGCCTTGAACTTAATCGCCACGTCATGTAATGGAATAAATACATATCGCCTGCCGCTTCAGGATCAGGCGACCCAGCAATCTGGTTATGGGGGCCCGGACCCATATAAGCTTTGAAATAATATCTCTTGGAGCTTTGATGAAGGGTCGAGACCCTTGCAATTAGCAATATTCGTTGGTATCCCAGCGGACAACACAAATGCAAGAGAATTTGCGGAAGAGATTCTCACGAATCGCACCCCAAGGATTTGTAATTCTTAAGCGGGAGATGTACATTTGGGCCGCTTTTCGCATGAGGTGACAATCGTCGAAGATCGACGGGAGATCAGCGGGGTGGAGCGGGACCCGGAAATCGTTCGGGGGTTCGGCTCAGATTTGCGGTAATGGCCGAGGCAAAAGATTGAAATTTCTGGGCTTGATTCATGTGAGACTGTACGTTCTACGAAATGTGGAGACAACCACCAGTGACGGTCGCAGTCTTGAGTCATGTCAATTTTCGACACAGCTCGTCGTACCACGCATTGCATGGAGGGGAAGGCCACTTGCAAAGTACTCTTCAGGGGGGTTCAAGTAATCAACATCTTCGGTCTCACGATGGTGCACCTGTGCATGCCCCTTCGGATGCGAAGTCACGAAGAACATCCGTCCTGGCTAAAAAGAAACATCCCCAAGAGCGGTCCAGGGACGGCACCACTTTCCGATGGCTTGTTATAGTATACCAAATTATCGACAAGGCATCCAGGTCGAATCCTAGACTACATGCAGCGTGAGCAACGATTCCATGTTAAGCATCAAAGACTGCATGTCCACAGCTAATTGGCCGAATTTCATCTTTCTTCTCCTGAAGCGGCTAGTTCGGAACGTTGCAGCCTGCATGGCTGCCACGTGGGAAAACGCCGGGGATCATCGCCGTTCAATTCTGTTAGGACGAGTAGCCGCCGACGCCTAGGGTGCTCAGGGTTCTCATGGTTCAAAAAGAAAGTTCGGTGACCTCCATAGCGGTTTGTTCCAACCGAGAGGCTTCGAGATAGCTCGCCCTCTGATTCGTGAGCAAGGCATACTTCTGTTTGAATGATCCGATGAAGCGGTTTACACCGCAATTGAAATGTTGTCAGCCACAATCTTGTCGTTTCGGATTTCCGTCCGCCATGATGCATTAGATGCGAGGTCAGATAGCTCCCACATATGTAATGCTGCATGCAAGCCCCACAATATTCAAGTGAGTAGGCGACAGCTAGAGCTATTGTACAACACCTTCTGAAAACGCCCGTGTCTTTGCGAGTCGCTGTGCGAACTTGTATACCGTAAACCGGCAATTGCGGGAATGGCGGGATTCGCCATAGGAAACACTAGGCATGTCTTACGGAGGAGAAAGTAATTTTGGAGGATTGCAATGAATCTGCCAAGTTCGGCCCTTGTTTCAAAAGCCATAATATTATTTTGTATGGGTCTCTTAGATTGTCTGGGTAATAACGTTGAACAAAGGATAAAATGCCGGTGCATATAACCGAAGGTCAGCATTCGATGAGGTTACGTGTTTGAAGCAAAAGCACCTCAATCTCCAACGTAAGCGAAGCAGCGGAGGGCCTCTGGCGGTCTGCACCCCCAATTACCGCACGTGCACCAAGTTCGGGCGGATATGTTTGGCTGGGGTCTTCGTAGCCAAGAGTGGACTGTGGCCTGATTATTGCAACCGCACACCCTCAAAGCATCGCTTCGGTCGCCGCTCAGCAGCAATCCTCCTTTAATGCCTTGTGTTCCAATATCTCGCCCGATATGCTGGCCTGATTGCTTAGCGCACTGGCATTCCGTTGCCATTTGACACGCGAAAAGGAAATGAATCCATTTCAGTATTCTGCAGGGCGATAGGGGCAACCACGTTGTAACGCACTCCTGGGACAGATGAAAGGATTTCCAAGCAGATCAGGATTGTGGCAACCACGTGGACTATGGACCCACATAAGATGATAGCTAAACCAGGGGTTTTCGGATCGTCGAAAATGAAAGCACATCACACGCTTACCTTGCTTGAAAGGAGTAAGAAAGGGTAAAGCATACCTAATTTTTGATATGCTTCGTTGTACGGAGTACTCCGTACCCAACGGGCTAGTACCCCTCGTGTAGCCACTCATTTGAGCGGGAGGTGCGTAGTACGTACCATGAGCGCGTAGTATGCCAACGTCCTTCAAATATTCTCCGACTAGTGCTAGTTTTTGTGTCCGTGGATTGTAGTGTAGCACTATAGGAGCAATACGATGGCGGCTGATTGAGGAATATAGGTAGTGACCTTATTTCCAACAATGTGATAATGTTGCCAATCTGGAGCGATCGGCGGAGCGGACAAGACCAAAAGGGTTAGAGCGGAGGGTTTTGATAGGACAGGACGGAAGCGGGTGCCGAACACGGCGGTGACGGCAGCAGCTCCAGGCGAGCCAACTGATGGTTCCTTTCGGCTACGTGCATACATGGGAATCGCTTACATCGTCTCCAAATGGGTAATCGCTACCAACAAATGTCCGATGTACAAGTAACGGTGCTCGTGTGCTCGCAAATTGTTTCAGGAGCCGCAAGGCTGAACGGGATTTGGCAGAGGATGCGCACGAGGGAAGGGCGCCTTGGCGGGTCTCGTCATCGCGTTTCGAGATCTCGTGAATTCCACGTGTGCTTTCCGGCGCCAACAGCTCCCGCGCCTGCCACAACCGGGGGTCAGGGCCATCACTCCCTCCCGCCACGCAGCGACCGGAAGACCCAAGGTGCAAACTGCAGCTCCCTATTCAGCCCCGCGAGCGCAAAAGAGGCTGTTCGGAATGAGGGGAGCAGCGGCTGCAGCAAAGGGGGAGAATCACAGCGTGGAAGCGGTTAGGCAGCTCCCGGCTCGGAGGGCAGAGGGGGAACATGGAGGGTGAAACGCATGCATCTGCCGGCCATGGCAATGCGTAATTCGCACATGGCCGCATGGTTGCTCTGCCCACCCCGAGTGGGCTCATTTGAGCCAGTCTGGGCAGTGCAGCGCACCGTCTCGGCTTGACGCACGGCATGCCGCAGCGAGCAGTCTCAGTGGCTGAATTGGGGCACGCCGCCAACGCCCACGCTAAATGACCACGCTGCGACAAGGGTCGCTCGTGTGGATCCACATGGCTTCCATCATCTCACGCCCTGACGTGCGTGCCAGTAGCTTTGCCAGGGCCCATGCTCGACTGCTCGCCCTCGCCGTCTGACATCGGCCAACTCGTGCTTAGCAGCGATTAGTTAGTCTCCTTGGTTGCCCACCGCTGCCCTATGTCGCAGCCTTGGCCGGCAATATACGTGCCCTGGTTCCCTCGAACACCCGCTGCACCTCTCCCAACGTACTGGACGACCATCCCCTCTATCCTCTGCCGTTGCCGTCCAGATCCACTATCCGGACACTTTTCTCGTGGACCCTCTCTGTGCCTCTCCCTTCAGCCTCGCGACCATCCCACCATCTGCTCAGGCCGCGAGGGCGTTGCCGATCACTGCCTGTCTGTGTGCGTCGTCGAGCCGCCACTCCTCCCGCGGCCGACTTCCGGACGACATCCTCTTGCTTCAATTGTGTCTGTGACTCCTCTTAATATCCTTCTGGGCCCACTCTGCTCTGTGTGCTCGTGAGGCGTAATACGGGCGGGAAAGCACGTGAGAAAGAGTGAATACCGGGTACAGGACGACGGCCGTACAACCAACGACGCAAGGTAATCTGGATTCGGTAACATTGTCTCAGCAAGCACCCCAACGGGTGACGCTCGAGTACGGAAGAGCCCTGGCTCCCATTCAAGTGGACGTCAATCCGTTTGACGAAAAATTTTACGAAGTTCCGCCGGACAGTACCTTCGATACTTCAGAGGACGAGGTTCCGCTGAAGCCTGTCAGCGGTAGTCGTGCAAGGAGGAGCAAAATGCATCAAACATCGTCGAGACTGCTTCGCATGACTGAGGATGACCGGCCGTTTACTAGAGTAAGAACACTCGCTCATATTCACTTCACTTGCTCAAGCCGCCTCTACGGGGGGCACATGTCACGCTCATGGATTCGCGATGATTTCACTTCTTTTTCCTCCCGGAGTTACTGACCTCATCAACTCCCTTTCTCGTCATTTTGTCCGCATACGAAGTAATCGTTCAGTCTGTCAGCTTTGCCCTTCAGTGGCCTAAATCTGTCGCAAGACGACGCCGAGGCTATCTGGGAGTGCCAGCAATCGCTTCTCGAGAAGACCTTCATTTCGGCGGACAGGACGAGTGGTCTAAGATTCGATATCATGTCATTACTTGCACTATAACGACATTGTCACCTGCTGACCTTCTGACTTTAGGATTTCAAAGACCTGTTCTCCACATTGATGGTGTCTCTGCCATTGACCCCTCACAGGGTTGTCTTTAAGAGAGTTGAACACACGTTTACTGCGGAGGAGGCTATCACGAATCTCGGCTCGCTCAAATTCTCGCAATCGAACCGTATGCCAGATCCCAAAGACCCCTCGCGGATTGTTACGACTACAACGACCACCACCTTTTCCATGGCAAAGGAGATGGCACGATCAGTGTGCACGAGATTTGCTGAAGCCAGATTCTGCGAGCCCGTAGACCAGAAAAGCGACTTTACCTCGAAGGGCTCAGTATTCCAATTGACACCGAAAGGCATGCATGTGCTATCCCGTTTTTGCCAACGCAATGGCATCAACCAAAGACACATCAATGATTTGCTTGCATCTCCACGCAATACCATGTCCCTCGTCATCCTCGAAAGAGAAATCGAGACCGACAAACTGGTTCGAGACCGTGCGACAGTAGAAGTCATTTTTCGCCGCTTTGCCGGTCAAGATGGCCCGAACATCAAAACCAACGTCTCAGTTTCAGATTCTGATTCAGTCAACGATTACCAAACGGGCACAGTTGGTGTCAAGATCGCAGACAAGCGAAGAGTAGGCAATAAGACATACACAGACACTTTCACAGGGAAGGCTGCCGTCGACTGGTTGATGGACTGCGCAACTGTGGTCGATCGAAGAGAGACGTACGAAATTTGCGCTTGTTTCATCGACCATGGCTTTATCCTTCCAATCAACAACCCGGTCAGTGAGACGCCAGCCTCTCAAGCCCCTGCCGCGAATGGGCAGAATCCTGGGGGTCCGAAATTTCAACCATCGAAAACCGCGTATTACGAGTTTACCGTGAAGGGTAGGAAAACAGCTGGATGGATCAACAGTCCACCAAGTTCCATAACCGATGACACGGCTGCGCGTGTTACGCCCGGTCAATCTCGTGATTCCAACGCTAACCGCATGCTCCTAATCATTCGCGACCCAGCTCTGAGACTGCTATTCAGAGAATTCCTGCGTGACACACATTGCGAAGAGAACCTGGCGTTCTACCTGGAAGTCAATGAATTCCTGAGGCAAAACGAATCGGCTCAGGCCACAGTCTCTGCTGCTCAGGGTAACACGAAACTGGAGATTATCCGAGAAACCCTTGCGAGCGCGTACAGTCAGTGTTACCCCAGCCAAAACACCCTTTTCCCGAATTGCAACTAATCACTGGACTAGGTCTTTACAATGCTTTTCTGGCACCCGGCTCACCTTGCGAGCTCAACATCGACCACAGCCTCCGCAATGCTCTGGCAAGTCGAATGACGCGAGCGGTTGGAGACGATAAATCCATGGTGGCTAGTCTTAAAGAAGTTGCCGGGTTGTTTCAAAGGGCTCAGAACAGCGTTTTCAAACTCATGGCTAGCGTTAGTGGCCCATACTCCTCACAAGATGTGTCTAGGACGAAAGCTAACGGCGTACAGGACTCTGTGCCAAAATTTGTGCGCGACCCAAAGTACGCGACGACCCTCAGAGAGCGAAACTTTGACCATGTCTTATCTTCCACCCTGGCCAATACTTCAATCAGCTAGACTTCATGACGAATATCTCGCGATAATTACTGGATCGATACACTCCTTTAGCACAGACGCGGCTCTTTTTGTCGGCCAGGCGATACCCTAATTTGACCGTAGTGTTGTTAGCTGGTCTCGGCCAGACATTATGTGCAGCGATTTCACCTCACCTTCTTCACCGAAGCTTGCGAGTTCCTGTTGCACGAGCCTCCCTTTGTGGCGAATTGGCTGTTGCAACTGGCAGGTAGACCACAAAGCTCGTTGCAGGAGCCGGGAAATCCTTTGAATACTAATTGGTTCGGAATCACGAAGCATCATTTGCCTGGGTCACACATAGTAGCACAACTGGCGCTGGGATGAAATCTTTTCTTTCTTTCTGCTTGCTGCCTGTGTTTTGTCAGGCCAGCTCTCTTGCATAGCATCTAGACATTGTGATTTGCTGGGGCCAGGCGTTGACGGTTATACGAAAAGCGGGCTTGCTGTTGACTAGAGTGGCGATGTCACCATCGTGATTCTTCTTTGTCTTTTCTTGCTAAAGATTACTGAGCGAGACATGATGCGGGCACTGGAGGTGGAAGGCTGAGTAGCTTGGACTCTCGTGACACTGATAATCACTCCTCAGCGGTATATACATTTCTCAATGAAGAGAGACTTTAAAGACTCGAGGTAGCGTGCAACTGACCAATTGTGTCGAAGGATGCACCCACTTAAATCGCCTAATTGGGACAACGCGGCTCGCGATGTTTACGATGGTCCGTGCATCTTGGGGTGATAGGCTTTACCGGACTGGTTGAGACGCTGAATTAGTCACTGTCATGATATTGGATTCCGATTGTTGTTTTTTATTCCTGACGCATGGAGTGGTGTCGAAGACTGTAGTCCCCAGTAAAAGCGGGAATGAGTGTGCCACCAGGGGTATTTCGAGGCATTTGTTGCTCCCGTCCGCTGTGCTAACAGAAATACGTAGTCCCAAGTTGCGCCTCTGCCAACGAACCTTCCATTCCGACTTATCTCGAAGACGATTGGTGTTGGGGCATACGCATCGTTCGTGCTATTCTGCCGTCCACCGTCTACTTGGATCATACTTACGGAGTCCATGAAATAGTATTCGCAAAGCCGCACCTTTACATACCTCGAAGCCAGTATTTGCCGTTAAATTCATCAATAAGAAACATGCATTCGAGCAAGGGCGTCTCAAACCACAGCAAATCAAGCTTGAAATCAGCTTGCATATGCACGTCAGTCACCACAAAAATATCATCAAATGCTTCAACAATGGGGAAGATGCGCTCTGGACATGGATTGCGATGGAATTGGCAGAAGGCGGCGACCTATTCGACAAGGTAGAAGCTGATGAAGGCGTGGGGGAGGATATAGCGCATTTCTACTTCACGCAGCTCATCCAAGCAATCAGCTACATGCATTCAAGAGGCATTGCCCATCGGGACATCAAGCCGGAGAATATCCTCCTCTCAGGAGAAGGCGACCTTAAGCTTGCAGACTTTGGACTTGCTGTCTTGTTCGCAAATAAAGGCCAGACGAAGCTATCGACTACAGTCTGCGGTAGTCCGCCCTATATTGCGCCAGAGATCTTACGGATAAGCGGTCCAAAGACAAGAACTGGTGAGCAAGTCGGTTATCAAGCGAATTTGACGGATATTTGGTCGTGCGGCATCGTGCTTTTCGTCTTGCTAGTTGGAAACACACCATGGGACGAGCCTACAAGACAGAGCTACGAATTCAACGAGTATGTTGAGTCTCAAGGTCGTCCTCAAAACGATGAGCTGTGGGACAGGATACCTCCCGAACCTCTCAACCTGCTTCGCGGCATCCTCAAACTCAATCCAGCAGAACGCTTCGACCTCGAAAAAATACGAAAACACCCATGGTTTACACGGCCAAACCCTTATCTCACCTCAAGCGGAAAGGCAGCCGACCAAGTCGGCCTCGCAACCAAGATGCTCGAATCCCTCCACATCGACTTCAACGCCAACCCCACCGCGAGCCAAAGCCGCTCCCAGCCCGAACCCATGGACCTCGACCCTCCACTCACAACCGGCGTCCCTACCTCCCACCTCAACGACGCCATGCCCCTCGCCTCCACCCAACCGCAAACCCCCCTCGACAACAACCCCTTCGACTGGGAACGCCCCACCTTCAACCCTCTCAGCACCCACCACCACCACCACCAGCTCTCCGCCTCCCAACCCGCCGACCTCTCCTCCATCTCCACCTCCATGAATCCCAGCACCTTCCTCACCACCACCACCGACCTCGGCTTCGACGCCGACCCAACCCTCTCCCAATTCCAGCCCACGCCCGCCGTGCCCCTGACCCTGACCCAAGCCGCCCGCCGCTTCGACGACATCGTGCCCGCCGCGAGCCTGTGCCGCTTCCTGTCCGGCCTGTCGTTTGCGCTGCTGCTGCCGCGGCTCGCCGAGGCGCTGCATCGGCTCGGGGTGCCGGCCGCGATGGGCGCAGAAGCAGAAGGGGGAGGGATGGGGGAAGAGATGGGGACGGCGTGGCTACGGGTGCGGATGCAGGATGGGCGGCGGCAGGGGCTGAGCGGGACGGTGGTGGTGGAGCGGATTCGGGAGGAGGTGGTGGAGGTGCGGTTTGTGAAGGCGAAGGGCGATCCGTTGGAGTGGCGGCGGTTGTTTAAACGGGTGGTGGTCTTGTGTAAGGATGTGGTTTTGGTGCCGGGGATGTGAATAACGGGGTTGGTGGTGGGAGAATGGGGAGAGGAGAGAGAAGTTGGGGACTTGAGTGTTGTATGGTTGGCTTCGAGATAATTGGGGAGTCGTGGTTGGGCATTTTCAGGTGTTGGAAATAGAAATGAAAAGCATTTACATAAGCAGCGTCTGCTAGATATTTGCGTAAGAAAAGTCGAGCATCTTCTTGTCATGAATTCCGTGTGCTACATAATTATGCTTTTATACAGCCATCTGTACGTAATTGTACAGACCAAACCAGATCCTCATCCGCGAAATGCATTAATGCTCGCTTCGAACGGTATGTCCAAAAAGGAAACGAGAAAACGCCCGACGAACTCCATCATTTTATTACTCCAAAATAATACCTTGGCGCCATGACCCGTGTGCTTCCCACCTCAATCCACAGAGCTCTTGGCAGCTAAGCGTCTGGACCCATGACATCCGCTCCCTCGTCCTCCACGTACTCATCCTCACTCTTTTCGATCACCAGGTCCACCTGCTTGACTGGGTGCAGTAACATGGCTGGCAAACACATTCTCCCTTCTCCACGCAACTCATACTGCTCCCCTCCATCATTGTCAACCTTGTAGCCCAGCCATCGCTTCCACAGATTCGGCGCAAATCCGGAGTCGTAATACCAGGTCGTGCCTCTGAAATTATGCTGGCGCTCGTCGCTGAAAACCGATGTCCGCGCCCCCCCTGCAGCACCATTCCTTCCCCCGTTGAAAGTTGCGGCAAGGTAGGAGGTCGGCCACCGGCGGTCAATAAACACGGGATGGGGGGCATAGACGGCCTTTAAGCCGTGATGAAGGGCACAGGAACCGGGCCACATTTCCGAGAACATGGTGTGCCGGTGCGTGCCTGTTTCGCGGTGCATCGTGTCGAGCAGTCGCTTTGACAGACGGCTGGCCGTGATGATGGCAGTGCGTCGGGGGATGTTCGGTATGTCAGTATGGTATCCTGTCACGTCGTCGGCGAGAATCCAGTTGGTGCCCTGGGGGTCGAAGAGTGGGTTGAAGGTGATAAAGTCAGCGTCTTCACCAACGCCCCATTCATATTTGTCAGCAGCAAGAATGGTGCGTGGGTGAGGGTCTTGACTGATATCCAGTTCGTCGTATGGAGGTGGTTCCGGTCCCCAGATGGGAATTTCTGGCTTTTGGTCCTGCGTGTTGGGATTGTTGGGGTTGGTAGAGGGAAGCTTGTCGGACCAGATATTGTTGCTGGAGGCGGTGCCATGCTCGGTTTGTACGCGCACCATCTGTTTAAAGTCCTCCCAGCTGCCATGCTCGGCCGGAACGTAAAATCGAGAGTTGCGTTCCCAAAGGCCTTTACGGGGCTGCTGTTTCGCCCACTTGCTGACTTTATCGAAGAGATGATAGAAGTGACCAGTGTAACGAACGTCCATCTCCCAATGCCAGAAGAAATCGTATTCGGAGTGTTCTTGAGCAAAGTGCTGCAGCGGCATGTACGTACTTCGATAGACACCATGAACGGGAAGACCGCGGTAATTGGTGTCCCCCAAACCACCGTAGAGCAACCCCATTTGCCGCTCTGACCATAGTGTGCCCATGCCTCGGAATTCCTGTGGCAGCGAGTCATTGAGTATCTGCTGGTATACTGCTTTATCAGACCAAATCGGGAGGTCGTTATCCTTGACGTGAATGAGGAAATGGAGCTCGTATTCTGCCCCGGAGGCAATGGATAGCTCGGAAACCAGAGCTCGCAAATACAAGAGATCTTCTTCGTCGTATTGAAAGTCATGCCACGTTCGTACGACAACAGCCGTTCGCGGAAGCAGCACCTGCTCATTGGAAACCGATGTTGAGGACGACGATTCATCGATCTTTTCGTTGAGACCGCGTTTCACCTCGCCTTGGCTTGATAATGCAGATTGAAAGCGATGGCTATTGGTCTCAATGCAACGGTCTTGAACCTCTTTCCAATTAACATTCCGATAATCGATTTCCCCGTCCTCTTTCCAAACAGCGTCAGCCCCTTCGCGATCGCCGTCCAATGAAGCTCCGCTGCCCCCATATTTTCTGGAGTAGCCAAGTCCATAGGGCCCTAGCCTGCCAAAGCGTTCGAAGCAAACATCATCTCTCAATCCAAAAATCTCGTATGAGCCCATAACATTGATCGGCGTGCCTTGAGGGACTCCGTTGTAAACGCGGAGAGGAGGAACTCGCTGTTTGCCTTGGACATCGAGGAAGCACGGTTTTGGAGACACAAATCCATCCGTTGGAGTAAAAGGGTCGAATTTTTGTGAGGGTGGAATTGGGGAGTGGTCTGGACTCAGGTTTTCTGGAACAGCAGTGTCAATTTCCTGACGTTTGACCCGACGCGGTTGCTCTTCTTGACTGGGATCTACGGTTGGTATATCCTCCTCTCCGGTAGGATATTCCGGTATGTTTTGCGACCGCGGAACAAGATTCCGAATGCCACCATGGTAGCGCTGCAGGAATGGAAATTGCTCCCATACTGGCGGAGGAGGTGGTGGTGTGCCAATGCCTTGCTCTACCTTCCTCGCCGAGTCGTAGGATAGCTCGGTCAATGTTAATATGAAAATGATCAATGTCGTTCCTAATATACATGCGAAGCGTCGTGAAAACCTCCGGTATTTTCTGTACTGGTATGCTCGTGACTGACCCCTTGGTCTTCCTCTGTACGGACTTTTCTCTCGAAGCATGGGCTCATGAGAAGCAGATGTTTCCCTCGACGACAAGGTCGAACCCGAGTGTGCAGAGTTCCAATCATAATCGTCGCCGTTGGCGTTTTCCTCGTCCACCCAATCGTCGTCGTCTTCTTCGGGGCTGCTGGTAAGGACCGGTGTATAGGCTTGAAGTTGCCGCTTGGCGACACGCAAGGGGTTAAAGGTCGGCATGGCCCCCAAAGAGACGCCCCACGTTCTCTCTCATGCAGTGTTCGGAGGTGCCGACTTTAGTCTTCGAAACATCCGTGGAAAAGGTTGAGATTTATGTGTCGCAGTCAAGACGTGGTACTCGCAGTGACGGTTACTGTGCCAGTCGAACAACGAGGCTTTGCAGGGATAGGGGAGGAAAGGAGTATCGGCTAGCAATGGAGCCTTGACGGTTGATATCGGCAGCAAATAAGTGAGGCAGCGAAAGGAGTATTTGAAAATCTTATATGTGCACTATGTTACTGTTATCCAAAGGTCAAGTTGCGGAGGCGCCAAGCCTCGCCTTGTTTCCGCAGTGACAGACCCTTGGATCACAGCACTCGCCACAGAGCGGCCGCCACCATGTGGCTTGGTCGTGAGTTTGAGTTGAAGTGAACAAACTCCATACTTGAGCTACCGCGAAGCCTGAAGTACACGGGACATCAGAGGACATTATACTCGATAACAGTTCCCATCTTTCAATTCAAAGGTATGATCGTAATATTTTTATGAGTTGGCGGCTTCACTCTGACTAATTATCGCTTTCACAAGATATGCATTCAGATTTCCGTGACGACCTGCTCCAGAGCTACTCAGAAGTCGAACTGGCACACTATTTCGAAACATCACCTCATGTCAACCCATTCTCCAGAGTAGCCCTATTATCGGAAACCCTAATTGCGAAGAGCCATCGACCTCTCGAACTAGAGGACACAATCAAAGCCATGGAAGTTGCTCGTCAGTTAGGTATACGCGCTCCACGCATACAGAGGACTTTTACGTACCAAGGGAGAGCGTACTGTGTCATGGATCGTATCAAGGGAACCGTCCTGGAAGACACGTGGACGAAACTTGGCTGGTTCACGACGATGAAGCTAGCTTTGCAGCTTCGCCGTTTCATCCGTCGCCTGAGATCGGTGATCTCATCAACCGCAGGATCTCTTGCGACCGGCGAGTGTAGATCATTCTGGTTGGAAGACCACTTCGGCCTTCCTGCACACTCAAGTCCCGGGGATGTCTCTTCCTTTATTCAATTTTGGGTCAGCTTTGTCTCTATCCGAAAAGAAATCAAAGCTGCAGCTCCAGTCTCAACAGATCCTAAAGCACGACTACCTTCGACAGCTGAGACATTTGTGTTCACTCACCATGACCTTGCACCTCGAAATATTGTGCTTACTCCATCTGGCCAGCTGTGGTTGCTGGATTGGGAGTTTGCGGGTTTCTACCCAATCTACTTCGAGTACGCATCAATGCAGAACTTCAATACGCCTCAAGACTGGGGTCGGTTCCCACAGTTACGGTGGCATCTGTTCACTTGGATTGCGGCTGGGCGGTACGAACAATCCGCGCGTACACTGCGGCAGATACAATTCAAATTCACACGATTCACTGCCGGGCGCCGTTTTCAGCTCTTGAAGCATGGAGGACCATCTAGACGTCCTGCATCGTAAAATAAATGCATGTAAGTCTCCGAGTGTGTAATTGCTAAGCTCTTTGCAAGTGAATCCAACGGTTGCATAATTACACAGCTGTCGCCAAGACATAATGGTTTTCAACTGCTTGTGCCTAAATATTCAAGCAATCCCTACAAATGAATAATGCGGCGGCATTTGACGGTAGCCGATCAGAAAAAGCACATTCCTCCACCGATGCGCTCCCTCTTAATTAATGGCCTGATTGCTTACTCTACCGCAATCAGATTCTCATTGTTGTGACACATGCATTGCATATGTATCATATCCACGTCTCTGCCGTAGTGAATCAAATAGTCATTTGCCAACGTCCAGATGTGCCTGGAGGTATAAATCATCTGAATTGTTTCAAGGACATTCTACTAGTTGCGCACCTCGCTGGGGTGCTCCCCAGCTGAATCCAACATGTTCGGCGACATGTCGTTTTCGATACATCTCCAGTCCAATTGCAACTGGATATAATACCTACACTATTACTGGGGGGGACCTCAACTCAGTTCTAGATTTTCGGCCATATCAATGTTGAGACCATTTTTTAGACTATTTCGCCTGCTTCCTTGATGCGTACAATTCTAATTGGGGGACCCCTGATTTGATACGAGTACTTCTGCTACATGGAGTAATTAAGATATGTTTCCGGCCACAAAACAATGGCCAGCGTAGTTACTACAATATTGATCGGGGGCCCACCATTTGAATTCTTTGAAATTTTGTCTCTGATCCATATCTTTCCAACAAGAACAAAGCCACCAACTTATGGCCGGGCACGGAGTACAAGCCTAATGTTGGTCTCCAAAATTCGTCGCCGAGGTGTTCTATCGCGCGGGTACTCCGTACTCACGCACCAATCAAATAACGGCCGAGAAGATTGCCTCTTTACTCCGTACTTCTCTCCGCCCCAATCTCCGCCTACAGAAATATCCAGTATCCTAAGCGGTCCGCCAATCATCGACAATACCTGCTGCACGCTCCATGACTACCAACTGACTTGCCCATCGACGCTACAGTGTGTGCCTTGCAGACTCATCGTCATCATGTTTGAACCTAGGGATGAAGCGCGATGATTTATTTCACCATGTCAAGCTGTCCATCTTCGCCTTGGCGTTGCTGTTTGCTGGCACCGTCTACTACAAAATGCATTGGATCGCCCTCCAAAAGGCAGTGCTCGTTTCGAGCATCGCTTCAAGGTTCGCAGTTCTGGCGCAGACCAGCAATAACTCGACGGACCTCAGTTGGCATGCTCCCAATTCCACCAGCTTAAATAGTCTGAGTTCTGTCATTAATGGCACAGACGTCTATGGCTTCATTTTCAATTCGAGCAGTAATCCCGATGGGACACCCTATGGAACGTATAATTGGTGCAACATGCCGCATGTCAGGCCTCAAGAATATCCAAAGGTAGACTCTACGTACAGGCTCGAATATGTTGAAGTGGTAGGGGAGATTTTAAATGATCTACAAGAATCTGAAATCACTAACAACTTCAAGATACATCGTCACCACAAGCGGACTCCTTACGCTGCTAATACTTTTCCTGTGGAATCTTATCCTTGGTATTGCTCCGATGAAGGCCTTTTCTACTCCGGGCAGCCGCTTCCTGCAGGTAACCTGACTGCAGCTAGCACGTATTGGTCCGTCTTTGACAGCACTTCAAACCCTTTCGCTGTCCAAGGGTTCAACGGCACATGCCAATTCCCACAGATTACGTCTGGCGGACTTGGCGACAGCTTTCAGCATGGAGCTGATCTGAAAGCTGTCTACCAGGATATGCTTGGTTTCATTCCTACCACCTACAACAATGAAACCGTGAGCTACCGTGTCACGAACAATGTCATTACGAGCCAAGTTGCCGGGGAAGTAGTGGCTGCTATGTATCCAGGGCAAACAAATGATCATGTTGTTACACCACTACTCATCCAGCCTGACTCCATCGACTCCCTCGAACCTGCCTATAGCTGCTCCCGCGCCACTGCCATTACGAATTCTTATGGTCCCGGTTCGACCTCCCCAGGTTGGACCGCCCATCTCAATGCTTCGGTCTCGCTCTTCAGCAGCCTCGATGCCCTCTCTGGTGTGGATCCTACGGCTTCAGATTGGCACGTCTCATGGGATCATTATTTTGACAACCTCAGCTCGAGACTCTGCCATGGTAAACCCTTGCCGTGCAACATCTCTAACCCTAACCTGTGCGTGACACAGCAGCAAGCAGATGAGGTGTTTCGTCTTGGTGAGTATGAATACTCATATATCTACCGAGACAATCCTTTGTCGCTCCCCGCCAGTACGGCCTCATACGGAGTCTACCTGGCTGAACTTGGGACCAATCTCCGCGCGGCCTCGGGTGATGGAACCGGAAGCTATGGTACGAGTGGAATGAAGTATAGGCACAATGTTGCTCATGATGGCTCAATCTCACCATTGCTCTCGATTTTGCAAATTGACGTGATGGTTTGGCCTGGCATGGGTGCTGAAGTCGTATTTGAGTTGTACAGCAAGGAGGATATCTATTATCTGCGTGTACTTTGGGGAGGTCAGGTGTTGAGGAGCAATACCCCGATCCTTGGATTCATGGATATGGTACCTCTCCAAACGTTCTTGGACTATATCGACGGTTTGGTCGGACGGGGCGCAAGTATGGTTCCAGCACTATGCAACTGAAGTATCTCAAGCGGGACAGATTAATCTTTATTAAAACTCAATATTCTACATGAAAGACGAAACTAGACTAGTGACAACCCTATACACGCCCAGATCTACTCTACTTAATACCTCGCACTCGGATTCACAACCTCATAATCCAACCACCCCGGCTCCTGCTCATCCTCAAAAAACGTCTCCGTCTCCCGCCAATCCTGCCTCAGACACGCATCGAACATCCACGCCATCAACCACCTCCGATTGTCCACCCGATCCCGCCGCTGCCTCGGCTCCAAATCCCGCCACGTCCGACTCTCTCCAAGCGGGAGCTCGCTATCATCCCGCATCAGCTCCACTTCCCTCCTCCGCAACGCCTGCTCCACCCCACTCGCCCTCCTCACGGGCCGCCGCGACGACGACGACGGCCCCGCTGCGGGTTGCTCCACGACCCAGACGTCGTGCAGCGGCCGGCTGCTGTACACGCTCGAGCTGTCGTCGCCGTCGAGCCGGTGCCAGTTTCCTTCCTGCGAGTCTTGCCGGAAAGCACCCTCGGCGTGCGTCATGGTTTGCGCCACGCGGATGTTGGATGAGGGATCGGAGGTCGGGTAGGCGAGGCAGAGGTCGCTGTATTCGGAGGCGCGGACCCGGGAGTCGATGGTTGGTTTTTGGATGTCGTAATTTGGCATGTCGTTGGTGGGTTTGAGGCAGCGGAGGGCTCGCTTGAGTTTGGCGGTTTTGGAGGGGCCGGGTTTGCGGTCTGGGATGGTTGGTCCGGTGCCTTGTCCTTGTGTCCTTTCATTGCTCCCTGCTGGGGTTTTGCTGGTTGATGCTGGTTGGGAGGAGGATGCGGTTGATGGTTTGACAGGTTCGCTTTGGGATCTGTTTTGTTTCCCAGAGCGGAGGCCACAAGTCAAGGATTTTAGGACTTCGAGCGTCTTCTTTAATTTTTTAGGTGCATTTTCTGGAGCATCTTTTGTTTTCGCTGGAATATTCCCGTGAGACCTCGGGGGTCTAGCAGCGGATGCTCTATTAGTATTCGCCGGCTTGGCCCCAAGAGAACGTGTAGGGCCCCTAGATGCGCCAGAAGGGGCGGCATGGTGCTTGGCGTGAACAGCTTTTACGACCGACGAGTCGTTGGGTGACTTGGAAGGTTTCGCTTTGGACTTGGCAAGATCAGAAGGACCCATTCTGATAATTACAAGTGGTGGAGGGTTATTTAGGTCTGAATGGTCTTTGCTTGTACACACTAGCGGTTGATGAAATCGATATTGCTTGTGTAGCTATAGAAAAGTGAAGATGGAGCGAAGGTATTTCGAGAAGGTATTTCAAGAATGATGAGTGGAGATCTGTGCATGCGCTGTCTTGAGATGTATGCGGTTAGAAAACACAGGCAAAACGTGAATATTGTAAAAGAGTGCTGGCAGTTTGCAAATCCTCTCTCAAATCGAAGCTAACCCGACTTTTCTAGTCCGGAAACGATGAACTTTTTTTTAATGGATGGATGATGACGGTTTAAAGGTTAAAATACATCGCATTGTAGAGTTCGTCTGAGAGGATTGGCAACACAACGGTAATGTATAATCGATAGCAACGGAAATGCGAACACAGAACCTTCGATAGGGACCTATCATGTTTTCCTCGTTATTACGTACCTGTATGGTATTAGCAATGGTACAGCTATATCAGGTGAGAGGCTTACAGGAAGATGTTCTCCCTCCTATATACTTCCCTGTCCGGATCATCTCCAACCTCCTCGACATTGAACGTTCGCCTGATAGTCTTCAAGAACTGCATATCTGCTCGCCTCCTCTTTTTGAAGCAGAAGAAGCAGATGGTGTCCTCTTGAATAAGATCATGGAGCGTTTTTTGCAGGACTGGAAATGCAGGCTCAAAATAGACGCAGTCTGCAGCGAGCACGACATCGACCGGATAGGGTAGTGAGGAAGGTACCGGAGCACCCCAGTTGTAGATCTCTGGCTTCACCTCATCTTCAAGGCCATTGAGGGCTATGTTTCCCCTCATGAGTTCAAGCATTGGTTCTTGATCGGTGATCCACAACGGTCGATTAATCCCACAGCCGAGAGCGACGGCCAATCTATTAGAATGTGTAAGACGGAGATCTCGAGTGCAAAACTTCGGATTGATACAGGGAATCCAGCGAACACTGGGAATTCGGCATTTTGGAGTGTAAATGCACAGACAGAGAGACATTGCACCAAAGACTAATTTTGTCTTGCTGCAGTTCAGAGAGGAAAAGAGAAGCATCACTCACCCGACGAGGCCTCCGCCTGCGCCAAGCTCGACTCTAAATTCTCGACATCAGTGCTCCTTTTCGCAACTCCAATTGCTCGCCTACATTGATTTGTTCTTCAAACTATTTCTCCACCGATGAAGCAAGTATTTGCTTAGAACCATGCCCGCAGGCCAGAGCTGTCCTCCGCATCCATTTCTCAGGTCCTCCTGAAGCTTCAAAGGCCGCGAGAGTGTGCCGAAGTCGACGATTGATATGCCGGCAGATTTGTGGACTGGGGACTGTACAAGATCCTCGCTGATGGCGAAAGTTCCATCTTGGCTATCAATGGTGTCCATGCAGAAATTTGTTTGTCGGAGTTAACGGCCTCAGAATAAAATCCTACGGGAGAACCCCCACACCCCCAACATTCAACTTCCCCTTATGTACGGAGTACCTCTTAAGTACCATCAAAATATCATCTCAACTTCTCTAGTATTATATCAGGCGCCAGGGTCAGCTTCAGGTGAGGACATGGAGAACACGAAGTCTAGAGCACTCTCTTGATCAATTGCGAGTCCCATAGCTTTCTCATTTTTTCATCTGGTTAGGGTAGCGAAAGTACAATTCAAGGTACTTAGGGCGTCCTTCGAGCAGTCCTCCGCAGAAGCTCCTGCTTCTTGCGCGCTTTCCTCCCACTTACGCCGTTCGACACCATCGATGCTTCTTTTCTGACGCCCAGATGAGCTACAATGGCTTCGCTGTGACAAATCACTAGATGCTGGAATCCAAAATATCCGCTTTCGGATCATTAATTGGCATTCGAGCTAATGCTAACGCAGGTTTGGGGCTCAATTCATGCGTATTTAGTCTAGAAAATTCGAAAGCGTGACTATCACGATGCTGGATTATGATAAGTCCCTAGAAGTGCGGAAGAGCGGCAAGTAAACTACAGGTTGGTTCGTCTACATTTGCAGGAACTTCGTTTCCTTCTTCTGTCTCGGGTCACATTTCGTACTGTCATGAGTCTTACATCCCTTGCTGCGATTTAAGCAATACCGTTCAATGATCAAGCCTTCATTACATTCCTTCTTAGCCTCTTGCCCGCAAGGGTCTCTCGATCTACTAATTTACGCGGTCGACGCGACATGGCGCGTCGCGTGAAGCCAGACTGCTCTCCGCTTGGCATCGCAAGGACCATTGATGCTTGCCCACGCAAACGCAAGCTCTGTCTTGATCCCGAGAGAAAATTGACGAACCGCGTCGCTCGTTTCCATCGATCCATGAACAAAAGAAATAGAACGTGTCATCAATTCGGCCTTGACGTGGGTTAAGTGACAAGGCGCAATGCGCTTCTTATCCTCACTGGCCTTTTGGGTTCCGGTGTCCTGGACGCTTCTAGAAGTTGCATTTCCATTCAACTCCCAAGTGCCACCTGTTGCACGCGTTGGTCAAAGCTACAAGTTTCAGCTATCCTCGAATACCTTCGAACCCTCTGCAGACATCTTACAATACGTATTGAACGGTGCGCCAGCCTGGCTTGGCCTGGACGATTCGACTCGCACGCTCACTGGCACGCCGAGCCGAAAGGATGTCGGAGCGCCAAGCTTCAAGATCAGCGCGGCAGACAAGGACGGTTCAACAGATATGCCGGTAACATTGGTGGTTGTGGACGCTCCTGCCCCGCAAGCGCCTCAAGATATCTCGGAGTATCTTGGGAGAGCCGGGAGGCTATCGGATCTAACAAGTGTCTGCTTATATCCTAACAGCGCCTTTGATATCAATTTTCCCACGGACTTATTCGCGGATAGGGCAACACAGGAGTTGTCGTACTACGCGACTCTGGCTGATCACACTCCACTTCCCGCCTGGCTTTCATTTGACCCAAATTCCTTGACTTTTTCTGGAATAACACCAGGAAAATGGTCGTCCCCACAGAGCTTCGATGTGGAGCTAATTGCCTCAGACGTGGTAGGATTTGCTGGCGCGTGGATGAATTTCACCCTGGTTGTCAATGATCAGCAGCTGGCTTTTAACACATCGGAGCAAAATGTTACCATTGCAAATGGAAGCCCACTAGCATACACGGCATTGTTGAGTCAATTGACTCTGGACGGTAGTCCAGTGAAACAATCACAGATCGCGACTGCAAGTGCTCAAAAGCCGGACTGGGTTAATTTCGACCCAATAACCTTAAATATAAGCGGGAATCCACCGGAAACAGAGACTCAGGCAGATATCATAGTGACTGTGGTCGATAATGGTGGCGATAAAGCTAGTATCATCTTGTATTTACAGGGTGGTGATACAAGTGAAAATTTGACATTCTTCTCCAAACAGCAAGGGGACGTCAACGCAACTATTGGAGGGCTGGTCAGCTACGGCATTGAGCCTTCGATACTTGCAAAACCTGGTCTAAAAGTCTCAATTGATCTTGGCTCTACTGCACCTTGGCTTCAATTCAACGAATCTGATTTGAGCATCACTGGAAAAATTCCCACGACTGTCCAGCCCTTGGTGGCAACGGCTACAATTACGGCGCGCTCTCCAACGATTGCAAGCTCAGAGACGGAGGAATTCCATATCAGTGTCGTCTCCGCCACAGTATCACAGATATCGACAGCAACAGCATTGGCGTCGCGACTCCCTCTACCAGCATCTCCAACCTCCACAAGCAATGGTCAAATAGCAGTCTCACGTTCTACAAAATCTTCCAAAATGCCTACCGGTGCCATAGTTGGTGTCTCGATCATATCCGCACTGATTCTGTTCTTTCTAGGACTGTGCTGCTGGCACGGGTTGCGAAGGCGCCGGAGGCATAGATCAAAAACAGAGATGTCGACACCAGCACTGGGTGAAGTCCTCCCTCTTAGCCCTCACGATTCCAAGCAAGAGCCAGACCTAGAGAAGAATAGGGTTAAACCGCAGACTACACGCTCAGAAACGCAAGGGAATCCACCTCAGGTGGCGATAGACCTCACAAGGTCCCGCAGTCCCAATAAATCGCCGAAAAGGGACTCACAGATCAGCTATTTAAATGACGGCGAAGGAACGATCTTATCATACCACGATCGATCATCGTGGGGCCAGGCTGCTACGGAAGGACATGCACCTCATCATAGCATGAGCGTACCTACAGAAATTGCTCGTCGGTCGCGAGGATCGATCCAAATATCGCCCCGCCGAAGGGAGCAGACGAGAAGGAGTCATGTTTCGCAGCTGAGTCTGGGACAATTCCATTCCCGTCGAATCTCCGGTATTGGTCACGGTCGCCATGAAAGCCGCATATCACCCACTCCTCTTGGTCCTGGTAGTCCATTCGACTCCATCGGTAGCTCGCCCTGTGACATGATGGATTCCTTTCCAAACCCTTCAGTCGAAGCTGGCAAACCCAATAGATCATCATCCAAGTATTCACGAGCAACACACGATCCTTGCGGAACCTCCATAGGAGTCACTAGAAAATCCAAGAGTATTCGGATGGTCGAGCGAAGTTCCACTACTGGTACTGGCGGCAGTAGTGTGTTCCGAACTTTTGATGAGGAGGATGATAGACCTTTGGAAGTGCGGCGACAAAGCTATATCAAACGTCGTGCTGCCAGCCGGAGTCCTTTCTTCTCTACCGTGGCTGCCGGTTCCTCTCGTGGTTCCAAAGCTCCTTCTCGAGCCTCCTCTCAATCATTTTCGAACTTTGAGCGATCATCTTCGTTCTTCTCTGGAGAGTCCACTTCAATTCTAGGTCGTGCAATAGACAATCTCAGGCGTCAGCGTACACAGAAAGGTCAAGAGACCACCCGTTATTCTGAAAGCAGTAGTTTGGAGCATCCTGGAGCGGCTGGTCTAAGCACAGGAGCAACGGAACTAGCGCTCCCCGTTCAAAGCAGGACTGCCAACACGAGTCGCCAATTCGAGTCTGTCAGCTCATTCTATAGCACTGATTCAAGCATCGGAGCGTCCGAATTTACGGACTCCGCAGATATATCGCCTCTCGAAGCTAGGCGGCGCGACCAAGATTTCCCCACGTCGGGCCTCTATAGCTCCCAGAGGATGATCAAAAGAAGACATTCGGGAAGACGTAGTGCCTGGGCTGCACGGCTAGGCCGAGATTACAACGGCCAAATTGGTCAAGCACCACCCTTGTCCCCACCTCGGGATGGACCGATGGCGACGGATATACCGTCCTCTAGTGTCCGTAACCCACCCACATCCTCGGCCCGGATGTCGCAGATACGAAGAAGTAGGTTGGCTGCAGAGACAAGAGCTTGGGGCCGACGGTTGCCATTGAGTCCGCTCAAGGATGTGAATGCAAGCTCAGGAAGCAGTCCTAAGTTTGGTGACTCTGATCGGCAGATGGTTGAGGGGATCGATAACGTAAGAGGAAAGGAAGTCATTGGGTTGGGTTTGACAACAGGCGATGACTGGGAGACTATACATGACAGACCGAGTAGGAGTAGTCAAAGATTGGGACTGGATGAGACACGTGCCTTTCTCTAGATCTTTGATAGGTGAAAATATCATGCCCCCTAACAAAACGTTGAAAATGGTAATAAGAACTGTAGGAAGAATTAAATGCTCCACCCGACGCTACTTGTGGTATGATCCGTACATAGCGAATCTTACCGATGAGCGGCCAATGACGGCGACACCGTTGCGCTCGATTAAATTGTGGCACGAGAAATTTGAACTTTCAACCAAAGTTTTGGATACAGCTGCTTGTAGAAGGAAAAAAGTAAAGTTGACGCCAATCGAACATTAAATGCAATAATTTACAAAAAGAAAAATGGGTATTCATCCGTATTGGTCTCCACACTTTTGACGTCAGAGCCAAACCAAAGAAAGGCTCAGAATTATTTAGTAGCGCAACGCAAACAGTAGGAACAACAGAGATATATAATCTCAATGACAAGCTGTCAATTACCCTTTCAGGTCTCATTGAATATCGCATTCCAACCTTTATCAAGTTACATTCGCATCTGATGTTTATATAATTATACCAAAGCATTCAAAGCCTTGGGCATAGCCCGAAAGACCTCAAAGCCATCCACTAACAATGGCGGACTACGAGAAAACCCTCGCAACATCCAGACCCTATCAAAAGTCCCCCAAACACTCTCGGGAAGAGCAGCTCGCCGCTGACCTCGAAGAATTCCGCCGCGAAAATGAATTCATCTATCCAGGTGAGGCTGGGACCTTGTCTGGCCGCGACTTCAGAGGACGCTGGGCCACAGCAGCTATACTGGACACGCCGAGAGACACTATTGGTGACCGTGCAAGGAGAGAGGAGCAAGGAATCGAAGGGCGGACGCCAGGCGGGAGAAGGACGGAGGATGACGAAACGGGAGTGGTACCGGAGGAGCAGTCAAATTGGCCAAATGTGCCAGGGAATAAAAAGAAAAGGAAGAAGATTGACTGGCAAGGCTTGAGGGCGAAGTTGTGGATAAAGCAGAGAAGTATGTGATGGCACATGGTGTTTCCGTGTCGACACGGAGTAACCGAACGGAGTATAATAGAGGATGACGGGCCAGGAAGCTTATGATCAGCATGATTCCAAAATCCACGCTTATCTATTCGAACATTGTGAGCGATACAAAATTAAGTTAGTTTCTGCTTGATGAAGAAGGCTCGCAAGTGCGAAAGCTGCCATGCACATGTCACACCCAAGACAGCGAGCTGGATCAATGTCCACCGCACCACGCGCGCATTTGTCGATTCGGACTGATCCCTGAATTCTGCCTCTCGTTCCTATTCAAAATGGTCAATATACAGCCACAAGAACGGAGGCCGAGCTGTCATACCCGTTGGAAAACCTGCTCCCTCCGAATATCCTGCAGTCTTGAATTCAGGTCCTTCACCTTGCTCTCGATATCCGTCATCTTGCCTTTATCCGTACTCTCAATCTGACTAGTTTCTCCAATGGCGATATCAAGATCAAGTTTGACCGCGCCTGCTGGCATTCCTCCGGCCAGCCATCCGTGCGATACAGCCGCATTCGAAGGGGTGAAGCAAATCCTGTGGTCCCCTGAGTCGGCGGCAGTAAAAGTGAATTGCCCTTTATGAGAGCCTTTGAGGTTCTTGACGCGGTGATCGTTGTCGAAGACCTCGTCGACGGTTATTTGAATGCCGACCTGCTCATCAACGGTGTAGCTTCGGGTTTGTTCGTTCCATAGCTCGGTTTTGTAGTGAGCTAGGCCAAGTTAGAAGACATTAAAGATTGACAGAGCCTGGGTAGACTAACCAACTACTAATGTGTCTTTTGGTAACTCCTCGTAGAAGCACCGTCGTGTGTTCGAATCAAGGAAAAAGTAGAGGGCATTCGCGGGCGCAAGAAATGCTACAAAACTCAACAAGCCGATGGATAACCGCATGGTGAAACTCAGTCTTGACAGTCGTTTTGAGGCATCAATACAAAGCAGACGGCAGGTCTTCGAGAAAGGTTCAAGCGCGCATCCAAAGCTGCAACGTTGATGTGGATTGTGTTCAGGGCAGGGATGACAGGGTCCGCATGCAAACACGCTGCAAACACCAAATTTCCTTCCTAAATTCACATGCCTTGCAACCATGGGTCGCGCGTCGCACATCTACTAAATCCATCAAGGCTCTCACTTATCGAGACGACTTGATACCCGTTCAAGATGACATCTCAAGATGTTCGGGACATGCTGGATTTGCCCAGGGACGGGCTTCCAAAGCCAGCAGGTCCCAAGAAGAAGCAGAAAGTCGTTGAGAAGAAGCCTGGTAAGCCGAAACTTCGATGCCATAGTCTCGAAAAATCCAAATGCTAATAAAATTGCGTAGAGGGAATGGCACGGGAATTGTATGCGCTTCTAGGAGAGCGTGCGCCTCCCGTATCAATGATCCAAGAGCAGAAGCAATACAAGCAACGCCCCAAGCGACCATATCGGGCCGCAAAATGGGAGCGAACTCCATTCGTGAACGAAGCGCGGACTGATAACCTTGTTCTAAGACACTGGAGACGACAACAAGAAGCCAAACCCGTTGGTGAGGTCGATGGAGGAGAGGTCCAGAATGGCGAGACGCAACCAGAAACCCAGTACCAATTTGCCAAATACAACAAGCAGGTCACGGTACCAGAATACGACCAGGCGCAATATGACACACATCTCACAAATCCCAATTGGAGTAAGGAAGAAACGGATTATCTTGTGGACCTCTACAGGGAATACTCTGGACGCTGGGCAGTCATCGTGGACCGCTACGAATACACGCCACCGCCGTCCGTCCCATCTTCTTCCTCAGAGAGCGACACCGTAAACCCTCCTGATGATACCGAGCGTACCATGGAAGATCTCAAAGCACGCTACTACGACATCAGCGCCAAGCTCATGGCCGCACACACCCCCCAAGAAAAAATGACCGCCTCCGAATATGCCACCTACGAAACCCTCGTCAAATTCTCGCCGGAACGCGAAACCACACGCAAATCCATCGCCAACGCCCTGCTCAACCGCAACCCAGACGAAGTCAAAGAGGAAGAGTGGCTGCTCCAAGAGCTCCAACGCATCACCGCCTCCCAGGCCCGACTCGAAGCCGAGCGGCGCGAGATCCGCGAGCGCCTCGAATACCCACACAGCATGCGCGACCGCACCACGGGCGTGCCCCTCGCCAGCAGCTCCGAATTCTACCGCTCCAGCCAGGCCCTGCAGCAGCTCCTCCAGAACCTCGCCCAGGCCGACCGCACCAAGAAGCGGCGCAGCCTGCTCGGCGCCGACGGCATCCTCAACAGCCCCGGCGGCGGCGGCGCGGGCCCGTCGCCCTCGCTGGCCCACGGGGCGGGCCTCGGCGGTGGCGGACGAGACAGTCTCGGCTCACAGGCCGGCGGCGCGCAGAAACGGGGGTCCATGGCTGGTAGTGGTGGTGGTGGTGGTGGTGGCAGTGCTGCGGGTGCAGAAGCCGTCGCACGTGCGCTGTCGCCGCGCACGCAGCACCGATATGCAGTCTCGACGCACGAGCGGCTCACGTCGGGGGTCGCGTTCCGGACGGATAAGATCCTGAAGCTGCGCCAGGCCAAGAGCCAGGTGCAGACGCAGCGGATCGCGGATGCGCTGGCGACGCTGGGGGTGCCGGACTTGGTCGTGCTGCCGACGCAGGAGGTCTGCGCCGAGTTCGAGAAGCTGGTCGGCGCGATTTCGAACCTGGTGGATTTTCGGAAGAATGCGGAGAAGGAGGCCGGTGAAATTAAGGTTGCAAAGGAGATGAGGAGGGAGAGGTTGAGGAGGGAGGGGATCGAGCCGGAGGAAGAGGAGGGGGATGGGATGGCTGAGGGTGAGGAGGAGGAGGAGAAAAAGAAAGGAGGCGAAGAGGAGGGTGAGGGTGAGGGTGAGAGTAAGGGGGCAGAGACAGCGAAAGGGGACAGTGATGTCGAGATGAAGGATGCAGACGG
The DNA here is from genome assembly GCA_021030935.1 of Astrothelium subdiscretum. Taxonomy (NCBI): domain Eukaryota; kingdom Fungi; phylum Ascomycota; class Dothideomycetes; order Trypetheliales; family Trypetheliaceae; genus Astrothelium; species Astrothelium subdiscretum. Next base: position 284,026 of record JAGFMW010000014.1, read on the forward strand.
CGAAGCTGATGCGGAGGGCGAGGCTGATGCAGAAGGAGAGGAAGATGCAGAAGGAGAACCAGATGGGGAGGTCAAGTTGGAAGCGAAAGACGGGGAAGAGCCAAAGCAGACTAGTGAGGCACTGAAGAGAAGAAGCCAGAGTGTTGTCAGCAATGCAAGCAGGAGCAGTAGACGATCGAGAAGGTAGTGGATTGCTGGGCTCCACGACTTCGAAGTGGCGGAGAGTGGACCTGTCTACAGAGATGGGCTTTTGGTGTTGAAGCTCGTCGCACTGTACGCCGACCAGGACACAAGCAATTCCTACGGCAGCTATATCCGAAAGTTTGGCTTCGAGTTGCCGACCCATACCAGACTCCAAAGGAGCTAAACTTTCGGGCATATTGTTATAACAACAAATCAGCATTATCTGCATAAGCTTGACAGTCAAGTGCATTGGATCAAGTCTCGTTTCGTCGTTACTGTGACACAGCCTAGCGCCGCTAGGCCAAACAACCAACTTAAGCATACATATTGTACTCTGCATTGCAGAGTTGAATTGAGCAAGACGCTGAGGGGCCGAGAACGTCATAATCGATCTTCATATCAGGCAGCTGCCATAAAATAGGCCGCAGAAAACCAGCAAATAAGCAATATCATCCCATCTTCCCCCCACTGTAGATGTCATCGTCTCGGCCCCGTCCTGCTCAATTTAGAGGTTCTTGCCGGTGGCAGCCTCCTCATCCAGCTCGACGCTCTGGTGGTCGGCGCTGCTGGTGGTGGACTCTTTCTCGAGGTCGTATCCCGAGGTGGAGTCCTCAGACCCGTGGTGCACGTCTTCCTCACGGGGACCGTGGACCTCCTCTTCGAAGACCGGATCGGTCTCGATGGCCTCGAATTTAGTCTTGAAGTCTTTGATGCTGTGGCCGTGGGAAGAGGAATTGGAGCGGCGGCGAGGATTGGTCACGTTATAGCCATAGTCCTGGAGTTCGTCGCCGTCGCGACCCCTGTGGATTCGAGGTCAGTAAGTAGTTGACTTTGGGATATACTGGGATAGCATGTTGTTCTCAATTGGAGAGGAGGCGGAACGTGATTGTTTGCGAATTGATGACAATTAAGGACGAGTCAGGTAACGACACTTACCAATTGGCCTTTCCACCGCCGTCCTTCTTGGTCTTCTTGGGGTCGACGTCAGTATGACCAGTCTTGGCAAAGTAGCGAGGAAGATGTTCTTCAGGAGCGGCGGTTCCGTCAGCAAGGCCAACGTGATCACGGTCAGTGTACTTGTGGGAACGAGTCACTAATAGTGATACTTGTTAGCATGCCAATGTCCACAAAAGATGGAAGTTGCGGATCAGCAGAGGCCACGCCATGCAGCGGAGCACGCCGATAGTCTTGAGAGGACGGATGAAGAGCAGTGAACAACTTGGTGCGGTTGTATGTTTAGAGGACTCACTGTTCTAGTTACTTGGATTGATACTAGGAAGGCTTTGGGAGATGATTGGATTTGGGGTAAGAGTGGAAGATAGGGCAGAGAGATATGAGCTCTGGTAGAGGCAATAACAAGAGGTAAGCTTGCTGTCTCGTGACGTCGGGTTCAGTTTCCTTGGGGAGGAGTCCCTCAAAGAATGAAGCCGATGGCTTTAAAAGCGGGTCTTACGAGCTGGTGCCTTGCAGATCAAACTAATCACTCCGGTGTTGACTTGGTTATGGAAAGGAGGTGGACGGGAGTTGCTGAGCGCAAGCTGAAGGGTGGCTCGCCTTGGCAACTTCTAAGGTAATGTCAGGGGTTGCTCACGCGACATCAGCTTGCGGGGTTCAACACGGCCTTCAATTGGCGGCTCTGTATGCACTGAAGATATTTTCTCATCTTACACGTATGATGCATCACGAGAGCGACTCCAATTGAGGTCAATGATGCTATTTGAGGCTGATAGGCCCTTGTTGGAAGGAACGACATGTTGGGGCGTTCAGTGACAGTGCCATCACAACCAGACTATCCTCACATACAGACCATTTGATGAGCGTTCTGGAGCATTCGAAAGCAAAAAAGGAAACTGGAAAGGTGTCCCTTTCAACTCCTGGACGGATATCGGGAACGAATTCGCGAGTTTTGGTCTGATGTAAAGATCTCATTCGTTCTCAACCAGGCGCTGAAACGTGGAATTTGCCAATCCTACGTCATTTTCGATGTTTTGGAATGATCAGAGCTGCCTGATGCCTAGCATGCAAAAGCATTCGAATGTTCATGATCACGCGCCCTACGAAACAACAGTCATTTCCACAGGCAACAGACGTTATGAGCAAGCTCTTGTTAGCTGTGGAAGGATGGCTACAGCGGGTATTCTATTGTTTTCCACGGACGTTGTTCTAGCCCCTGCCCCGCTAAAACCCCAGATTCCGTTTGGCTGCATGAATAAGTGGAGCCCGTGCGCCCGGTTCCCCGGTCATTCCATTCCTGGCCTAGTTTGCCTTGTGACAAACTCATGCGATGTCGGGCTGACGAAGTCGCAATTTCTATCCCATCAAACTCCTGCAGCGATCCCTATCTCCAACAGAAACAAGCCTCTCTACCAAATATGGCGCCGGCAGCCACAATAGATACAACTTCGGATTTTGGCTTTACAGACTTCAGGATGGTTAAACCAACCATTGCAAGTCGCACATTGCTCCTTGCCCCACCTTCGATTTCATCCCATCCGGAGGCGCTGGACCGAATCTTCGAAGCTCACGACAGAAATGCCACAGATATACAGATGCTCGACCGCTTAGCACTCGGCCTTGTCTCACTTCCAGAATCTACCTACGATGTCGTACTTATTTTATCCGATGCCGACGGAACCCGGACGGAGAGCCAGCGATTGGTCAGTCGAGACATTATTACGAGGATAGCAAAGGCACTCAAGGTCGGCGGTAGGCTAAAGAGCCAAGACGGATTATTCGGTATGAATGATGCTCCCGAGAGAACGGAGGCGATTTTGGCCGGCTTGGTTAGCGACAGGTCAGATGGCATGTTAAAACAGGACACAGCCAATGAATCTGTGCCGTTAAAGATTGGGAAGAAGAACGTGAATGGATCTACCGCTTTGGTACATTCCGAAAATACCCAGCCAGCGGTGGTGACCTTGAATGGAAAACGTGCACGAGAAGTCGAAGTGGCCAGCAGGCCAGCGGGTGTCGGCTTTGTGGATGATGGATTTGACTTTGACGACGACTTTGACGGACCGGATGAGCTTATAGATGAGGACTCGTTGTTGACTGAAGAGGACTACAAACGGCCTACCTATCAACGTAAGCTCCTCTCAATGCTGATTCTGCATGGTCCGCTGTTGACCAAAGTTTTGTTGCAGCCGAATGCCGGCCGGAGGCAAGAAAGAAACGACGAGCATGCAAAGACTGTACTTGTGGTCTGAAGGAGAGACTCGAAGCAGAAGACACGTCGAAACGATCCGCAGCTGACCAGGCTCTGGGCACAATGAAACTTGGCTCTGATGACCTCGCCGAGGTCGACTTTACGGTGCAAGGAAAAGTGGGCAGCTGTGGGAATTGTGCTCTTGGAGATGCATTCCGTTGCGATGGATGTCCGTATGTTGGACTACCTGCTTTCAAACCAGGTGAAGAAGTGCGCCTAATTAACAACGACGTGCAGCTTTGATGCTGGTCCACGTCAAGCTCTACGTGGTGAAGTTGTGCATTGAGCTTGCTCCTGTGTAGATAGACTGCTTCCCCTCCAAGTCCTACGGGCCCTCCTGGAATAATAGAAGATAGAATACATTTTGACTTGCCGTGTGTCGCTGCAATGATGATTTGTAACCGTGTGATAGGTAGAAGATATTCCGCTAGTCGCATTAAAATCGGGCTTAGGGGACCCCTGCGGGAAAGTTTGGCGAGGTGACCCTCATGATGTTGTTGAAGCTCTTCTAAACATTGCGACCAACCCTGTCACCTCCAAAGGTTCACGCGCGACCTTTTGTCTGTCCTACGCGTAGCCGCACTACCTCCTCAGATAACTCTGCCATGTTCTCTCCCGAGTCCGCCTTGCTGGGCGCACAGCAGGCGTCCACGCATAATCCCAGGAGACGGCAACGACACGACTCGGAAAACCTCAAACAGGAACAGGCGCCGCGCAGGAAGAGGAGCCGGTTATCCAGCGACACTTTCATCCCGCCAAGTAGCGAAGGAAGCCATCCAAATGCAGGTCTTGATGCGAATGGGCATCTCAGCCCAGAAACAAATGGCGGATCGAAGTTGTTACAACTGCAGGGCATGCCGGTACGGGAAAAGAAGCAGTCCCACAAGAGTAGTCGATCTCATAAAGGCGATGGCGGCGCGACATTGGTAATTCGATACCTTCTTTCGAGCTTTTTGAAAGAAGGGTGTGTATACTAATCTCTCTCCTGCAGATGAAGACCAAGAGTTACACGGTCAACTACGTTCCAAGCCTTCCTATACCTTTGCAGTCTGCTGGTATGTCCTGCTTTTCCTTGCATTCACACTACACTTCATTGCTGATCGATCATGTGCTTTGTAGAGTACAACTATGCGACCCTCCCCGGGGCCCGCCACGCCCTTGCAATTACACATACGCATGCCTACGTGTGGGATTGCACGACTACACATGGCGCCTCTAGATATCAAAAATTCGACATTCCCGGTCCGATAAAATCGACGGAATCGTTGCCAGTAGGCGCTCTACTTGCTTCCGGGCCCGCACACGAGCTCGGTGTTGTGGTCGTCACTGCGACGGGCAAGATCACCTTTTGGGAAAATGTCGAGAACCCTGAGGCCTTTTCATTCTTACAAAGCAAGCGCTACAGTGCCAACGGTGCCATTAGTGGCATGCTTTCAGGCGAAAAAGCTTCAGATATCGTCAGCGTCGAACACGCTGGCTTCATAGTCGTTTTCAGCACAGGGCGGCTCGCGCATCTGATGTTGCGCGATGCCCAGGGAAAACCGCACATCAGTACACAACACCTTCGAAATCAGGCTGGTAATGAGAGCAGTGGGTTCTTTGGTGGACTCAGAACGGTTTTTGGCGCTGGCTCGTGGCGTGCAGATCTGGCTGCAGTCAAAACCCGTCTGTCCAACACAAAGAGCAATATGAATGTCATTGCGGCTACGTCACAAGGAGAATTCCATGTTTGGGAGATTGACTGGTCTGGGCAGCAAGAATACAAAGGCGCTATCAATGCGCAAACAGAGATTGAGACTGCGCTGAAGAACGATACCCCGACTGGCAATCGGACCCGCCAAACTACAAAATTGATTGATTTTGCTTTCAGCGATGATGAACAGCAGGATACACCGGATCCAACCATGCCAGTTGCCACACCTGGTTTGAATATAATGGCCTTGTTGGAGCGATCGGGAAAAGCAGAACCTTCGACATTCGTGCTTGCGGAGATGACTCTGAGCAGCACGTCAACGCGCATCGGGCGTCCAATCCTTTGCGATTTTGTTCCCCAGAACGCTAAGCAGGCCGGCTCACCAACTTGGCCAAGAATCTATCTACCTCGAACTGGCGACACTGCTGTTATTGTATTTGCATTCACCATCGTTATCGTGTCTGTCCTGGAACAAGAGCTCGGTCCCGAGTCGCAACTACTTATGGAAGCACATGTTCAGCATCCATCACAGCAGGAGGTCATACACTTAATTAAAGAAGAGAAAGCGCATATCATCGGGTGTTATGAGAAACCGCCTACGGGAGGGAATCAGGACGCGGAGCTTGCATTATTTGCAAAAGGTGCCGGCTTATTGCGGCTTTCGATATCGAGAAATAGACGCAGTCTATCCACAGAAGAGTCGCGAATTCAGACGCAGATTGAGCAGGCCGTGTCCTATGGCTCTGTTCCAGGGACACTCATAGACTTCGATCATGTCTCCAGCACGGACTTTACCCTGGACCAAATCCAGGACGCCGCGATCGAGGTCAGCAGAAACATTGTCAAGTCCAGAGTGGACTTGGTTCACACCAAACCTTCCATGGTGGACCAGCTCAATGAACGAGCACGATTACTCCGCATTCTTGCCCTGTACTTGAAGAGGACCTTTCCTCCGCTCTCACGCCTAACGAAGTGGAATCTACTCTGGGCTGCGGAAAAAGTTCAATGCGCTCTAAATGTGTGGTTACTCTTTGAAGCCCATTACTCCGAGAGGGGCCCTGGTCATCGCACCAACCTTGAAATAGCCATCGCATGTATGCATGAGGGCTATAAGACAGCGCTGGACCAAGAGCTTGGCGAAACAGATGTCATGCGAACTTGGTTTACTCGAGACATCGAGGATTTTGATTGTATCATAAGTTATGCTTTTCAGGCCATCAAGCAGGACTTCGATCGAGGTAACAGGGACGCCCTCTCGGTCTTGGGCATGGCTTGTGAAGCCAATGACATTGCTTTTGTCACCCTCAACACTGCTTTCAATTTTCGGTCTGATAGCCTTATGACATACGGCCTTGAACACGACGCCCTGGATCCTGACGGGCCTGACGCCAACTTCTCCGGGTTTTCTGATGACATATGGACTTCGGCGTATCGGGTCATAGTACCACTCAAGGAGTTGATTGACTATTCCCGGACGATCCTCCTCAAATACAATGATGACCAACTTATGCTTCCCGCCATGAACGAAGAGCTTTTATCTTCTGCTCTTACCCGAGAGCTCCTCCGAATTGCCGCCAGGAACCCGTCCCTGATTCGATTCACGAGCAAATCACACGAAGAGCGCGTAAAAAGGATCGCTGCCCAAGGCGAGCCCCAGCGTGCCATGGCTCAGCGACTGACGCAAGAATACTGGGACTGGCAATGTCAGCAAGTCGTAGCACTGCAAGGAATAGAACTCTGGGACGATGCCATCAAGCTGGCGGGGGAGATGGAAGATATGTCGCTACTCGTCAAGGTTATTGAGGCGGAGTCCAATGTGCATATACCTTATTTGAACCTCCCGCGGCACCTCCTAAGAGCGAGAGGCCTCACTCAAGAAGATATGAGAGAACACGAGGAACGCATGGGCACACTGGTTGAGTACATCCAAGACTACTTTCAGAGGTTTGGATGGAAATGGGCAAGCCCGTATTACCATAGTATCATCGAACGTGGCACTCTTGGGGGATTTCTTAATGAAGCACTTGCAAACGAAAAGTTTGCAACCCGCTTTCTGAGGGGGAATGAAGAATTGTATGCAAAGCTCGGTTGGATAAACGAGGTGCTCAGGAAGGGTGAGGACGAGGAGGCTGGCAGAAAGCAACTCTCACGCGCAGGAGACATGCTCAACAATTGGGCAAGCCGCAGTGAGAAGAACATTTGGAGCACAAAAATCGAAGCGAATATTGCCAAGCTGGCGTACATGGCACAGAACAAGGGGAAGAATGTGCAAAGCCAAGATCTTTCAGCGAAATTCGAAGCGGCGGACTCCGAAGTGAAATTGATAGGAATCCAAGGGAGAGTTCAGGAACATGTTGCGCCTGTTTTGGAGAAAGCCCTCGACGCGACAGCCAAAATCGAGCTCACGATGGCCGAGTTTGCACAACGGGTCATCAAATTTGGTCGCAAGGGACACGCCCGGTCACTGCAGGCGTGTCTAGAGAAACTCTTGCGTATGGAGCGGCTTCCGCCTGCTGAGCTGATCGAACTGCTTACTCTTATGGACGTGCGGAGGTGCGAAAACGAAGAAAACGATATCAGTGGTCAAGAATGCGCTCTAGCTCTCCAAGTGCTGCAACTGGCTAACCTTAAGACCGAGGGAACATTGTCGCGAGGGTGGCTGGAACTAATTTGGAAGCGTGCGATGGCGAGGGATGATTGGAAGACAGTGAACACTACGCAGGGAAAATCGGACATGGAGGTCAACAAGGTGTTAGCAAAGACGGAAACATGCGGAGCATTCAAGGCCGCAATACTTTTTGATTCCTCAACTAAGATCCGGCCAGTATCTCCCGAAGACTGTCAGGGTGCTGGTGTGGAGCCTAACGAGCCTTTGTTTCCACTGACTGACAACCGTCTCGCTGAGCAGTGGGCACTGGACAATGCTGCGGATGATGAGTTGTTAACCAAGAATATCGAGCATCATCGTCTTGGATACTGGTTCGAACGGTCGAAAGCATTGGCCTTAGAGAGGCTGGATGAGGAATCAAACTCAAAGGAGAAGGCCAGGGCACAGGACATCGAAGAAGGACTTGCCCTGCTCCAAGAGATTGAAGGTCAGGCTACCAACAGCAGGGACATCAATGGGCATGCTCCTGCGAATCCGTCAGTCAACGGTGTGGATGAGGAAGTCAACGGCGTGGAGAACGAGCACGAAGCCGAGGTCGCTGCAGAAGCTAGCCAAAATGCCGTCCATGACAAGCAATATGGTAACATGCAAGAAGGACATTTCTTTGGGACCAGGTCTAAAGGAAATCTGCCTCGGCCAATTGAATCCGAGAGCAGCTCAAATCACCATGGAGGCCCCGTCGTCGATTTGACAGGTGATGACGGCGACGGTGACGACGAGGCAGGAGAGGGAAGCTCCGGGGACGAAGAAGAAGATGAGGAAATGTACGATGGGGAAGATGGTGAGGAAGAGGGCGAAGAGTATGATGAAGAGGACGAGGAGGAGGGCGAGGAGGAGGATGGGGAGGATGGCGAAGACGATGAAGCAGATACATACGAAGGAGACGAGGGAGCTCAGTACGAAGATGAAGACGAAGATGAAGATGTTGATATGGAAGGGTAGGCGTCAGTTGCTAGGGCTTCTTCGAGAACATGGCAAATCTGGATCTAGCAGGCGGCGGAGTCTAGCGAAGCATTGCTTGGCGTCTCTTTTTCGGTACCTGCATTTGCTGTACAAGTTTTGTATGAATATGGCTTTCCCAAGCGCGGTGCATCCAGGCCTGGAATAGGATAGCAGAACGAGGAATCTAGAAGACGAGGTTCAAAATGGCAGCGGGGATGCAGAATCTCCTTCTCGAATTGGTCCTGTACTAGTACAATTAATGCAGAGAATGCATCATTTTTCCGTACACAGACACGGATGGGTGTTTAGGTATTATCTCCAGTACTTGATTCGTGATTGGTAACCGTTAGATCAGAGTGCTGAGCCGCCCGAGTATTTAGCTTCGGAAAAACAACAAACGGCGACAAATGCATCCATTGACCAATCCGATAGATCTCTGGAGTTGTTATTAAGCAAATGATGTGCACATTAGCACGACAGGCATTTGCTGTCAGACGGCTACCGCCCAATCACACACATGAGTCTACAATCAAGGCTGAGACGACCGTACAAACAGGGCTTGCTGGTCGCCTTCGTATCTCATTGACCATTCGAGGGACTGAGACCTGGCATGCTTCAACCATTTTGATTGAAATTTTCATCGTCTCGCTTCGGAAGGCTGTAGCCGTCCGGTGCCCCGACAGAAAGTCTGGCCGAGGGGCTGAGGCGCACGGTTAGCTGTCTGCGCTAGGCCCGCAACAGGGCGCGCCGATCGAGGAGCACAGAGAACCTCCCTACTGCTCTCCGATCACCACCACCACCACGCTCTCCCATCACGACGCCCACGGACGCCCACGTCGCGTCTGGTGGAAGAGGACGACTCCATCTATCTTCTCACTTTCTGCGCCTCTTTCCTGCCATTGCATCTTCGACTCATACTGGCTTTCGTGCCTGGCTACGTCGAGCCTCCATCCAAGGACCTTGGGGCCGCCACGATGGCCTCGTCCTCTTCCTCCAACGTCGTCGGCGTTCATTACCGCGTCGGCAAGAAGATTGGGGAGGGCTCGTTCGGCGTCATCTTTGAGGGAACCAATCTTCTAAACAATCAGCAAGTTGCTATCAAATTCGTACGTCTGGCCCTGGCCCTGGCCCCGGCGCCTCCAAAACCCCATTCAAGCCTGACTGAAAACCCCAGGAACCCCGAAAGAGCGATGCTCCACAACTCAGAGACGAGTACCGAACATACAAAATACTAGTTGGGTGTCGTAAGTCATCTTCAATCCCACCGGGCAGCGCCCGCCGAGGGGACCACACTCAGCCTGAGCCTACAACGTCCAACCCAAACACCAGATTGGTCACCGAAGACATTCTTTGGCTGATCTGAGGGCATGTAGCGCTGTCGAGTGATCCGCTACGGCGCGCGTTTGGCTTGAGTGACTTTGTCAACAGCAGAGATACTGACACAACATCTGTCCCAGCTGGCATTCCTAATGTCTACTATTTCGGCCAAGAAGGCCTACACAATATCCTGGTCATCGATCTCCTTGGTCCCAGTTTAGAAGATTTGTTCGATCATTGCAATCGACGATTCTCCATCAAAACCGTCGTGATGGTTGCTAAACAGATGGTTCGTAGCCAATTTTGACCAGCAGTTGCTCATTTAGATGCTCACCGTCATTCCAGCTGTCACGAGTCCAAACGATACACGAAAAGAACCTCATCTATCGAGACATCAAGCCAGATAATTTCCTCATTGGTCGGCCAAACTCGAAGGCGGCAAATGTCATCCATGTCGTTGATTTTGGAATGGCAAAGCAATACCGTGACCCCAAAACGAAACAACACATTCCATATCGGGAACGGAAGTCTCTTTCTGGTACCGCCCGTTACATGTCCATCAACACTCATTTAGGAAGGGAACAATCACGGCGAGATGACTTGGAAGCCTTAGGACACGTCTTCATGTACTTTTTGCGAGGTGGTCTACCTTGGCAGGGCTTGAAGGCCGCAACCAACAAGCAAAAGTACGAGAAGATTGGCGAGAAAAAACAGACGACTGCTATCAAGGACCTTTGCGATGGGTTTCCAGGTAGTGCCTCTATAGCCCGAACGGCTCCCCCCAAGATGTTTGGTAGCGTACCATACTAACATTTGCTACAGAAGAGTTCAACAAATACCTCAGCTACGTCCGAAACCTTGGCTTCGAAGACACCCCGGACTACGACTACCTCCGCGACCTGTTCACACAAGCTCTCAAGAATACGGGTGAAGTCGAAGATGGCGAATATGACTGGATGAAGCTCAATGGCGGCAAAGGCTGGGAGGCCCAGCGCAGTTCTCAACGCAATGACCTCCATCACGGCATTGCTAACCCACCCAACTCCTCAGCCCGCGAACTCGTCGGTGCCCCAAACCGGGTCTCCAAAGTCCCACAGGACCGACTGAATCAGGAACTCCCCAAGCCAGGCGTGACTCGACCGTCGGCAGGTCAGTCCCGGCATCAGACTCCACAGGGGGGCACGCCTAGGCAGCAAGGGTATGTTGGGGCAGATTTGGCCAAACGAAAAAGCGGGGCAGATATGATAGCTCCAGAAGGAAGCACAACCGCTCAATTCCAGAACAGCACTCAGAATCTAGGAAATCGAGCGACGCAACAGAGTCAGCAAGGACAGCAGACGCCGGCGAGCCCGAACGCCAGACAGGAGCCACAAAAGAGTGGATTTCAGAAATTCTTGAGTGCCATTTGTTGCGGGTAGTACCCTCTACATTTCCTTGGTGCCGGGCTCAACCAAAAACATTCTGATCACTGACCCGTCATCAGCTGTGGAGACTGAAGCTGGACCTAAATCCTTTCAGGGTACCAATTCAGGTCTCGTCTTCATACTCCACTTGGGTCGAAACTCCAAATCCTCACTTATCCTTTCATCAACGACTCGAGAAACCGAATCCCCTTTTCTTGCCTCCTCTTCACATTTTAATGAGTTACGACCTTGATAAAGCGTTCCTCATTGCCGGTCGCTACCTGGCACACTTCAAATCACGAATGCATCTTTCAAACACCGACTCCACTACCAAGGACGAGGAATTAATTCTTCCATTACATTCGCTACCTTGGCCGCCGACCAAAAAGTGTTATGACTGGTCCTAATCTTGTAGAAGAGAGCTGCGGTGTCTGATTATTGTCTGTAGCTCAGTTGTTCATCTGCCGTGGAAGCGCTGCAGCTGAGCCCAGTCTGTCTGGCGCTTTCTTCGTAGGTTTCCAGCGAGCCCAGGCGTTCGTTGAATGGGACGGGAACATTACCTCTCTGGCATCGGCTTTTTCATTTTTTCCATCAAATCAAAATCAAGGAACAAAAAAGCAGGTGAAGCTAGGGAATCGACGGATACGGGAAATAAAACAAAGGAATGCGTCCCAGCCTTTTTCTCTTTTGCATTTGTGGATTTTGCGCGATCGTTGGGCTTGCCTGTGTGATATAGCGGCGGAGTTCTTCAATCGGGAAAGGGAGCGCGCGCGTTGTAACAAAGATGTTCGAGGATTAGGCTTGGTGCCTGATTGTAATTACACTTGAGGTGGATGGAGATTTGGGAAGGGATTGCAGCATAGCGTTAGTACTAATTCAAGACATGAACAATCAATCCAAGTTCTCCGCGTTGTTGAAATAAAGGTGTTAAACACGGGCTGCTGGACATGAGCGATTTAAACGAGCACCGAAGCCACCCCAGATTCACAAATTGACAGAAGAGGACAACCTCGGAAGTTCCCGCTCCTGCAAGATGTAAGGTAAGATCTTCCGAAACCAAAATAGAAGCTTCATCTAGCTAGCTGTGGGCCCTGAAGCATGTGAAGGCGGCTCTTCCGAATCGTTGACGTAGTTCACCCAAACTAGTATGTCCCGAGGTCTTCGAATCGACTCTCGTGCCATGCATGCAGTACCAAGGTAAAATCGACTGTCCTATATAATCGATTATCCATCTCTCTAATATTCCACGTTCATTTTAGGCTCGAGAATCCATTCCTCTGCTAGAACCCAAACGGAAATCCAGTGATACATTTAATTGATTTCTTCCTTACAATGACGAACAAGTCAGATAATGTATGTATTTTCTACTAATTGGATTCCGCTCTTTACCATACTCACATGATCTGAGACCATCTCTGAATTACCTACTCTAACCAGGCATAGGACTCCAAGCCTTTGAAGAACCGTAGTCAGCTTGGTGACCCTGTCTCCCTGAAAGCCGAAACCAGCAAAACCTCTCCTACAGAACATGATCGACCTGATACCACAAAGGACAAGGAACCCAGCTTGAAGGAGCTCGCAGAGATGAAGATGAAGAAGAATCCATCGCAACTGGGGGATCCTATAAGCTTGAAGGCAGAGACGAGCACGCGAGAGCCGACAGAAAACGATAGAGGAGCAGCAAGTGATAAGGAGGCAGTCGAATACGACAGGGAAAGCGACAAACGGGCCAGCAAGGGGGATGGCTCGAAGTTGTGATGGTGAGGATGGGCACTCCAGAACACCTTCCGCGAATGGATCAAGTGTAGTAGAAGATGAGACAAAATAAGATGAAATTTTGTGACTTGTGTCCCTGTCTGAACGCTAAAATTGGCAGACTTGAGGATTTGTACAGAGAATTGAAGTAATTACTACTCATCCAACCACCTACTCCTTTGTACAGTAAGACGGCTCACGTACTTGACTCTTCGCTCTCAGCTGGAATCACCACGCCCTTCTCCTCCAGCATCTTTGCTAGCGACCCATCCTGGTGCATGCTCATCAGGATGTCGCACCCACCCACGAATTCGTTGTTCACATAGAGCTGCGGTATCGTCGGCCACTCCGAATACTCTTTAATTCCTGTAATTTTTTTATTAGCAAAAGCACTTGACACCGCATCGCATCGTTGGGCGCGCTATAGCATGCCACCCTCTCTCCATCCCAGTCCATGCGGATTCTTTTCGTCTTCGAACATCACGACAATCCTCCTACTACATACCTTGTTTTAGCTCCTCATCCTCCAGCACGTTGAACGCGGTAAACTTCCCCGGATCGACCCCCTGCAAGCCCAGAATCTGGACGCTCGCGCGCGAAAACCCACACTGCGGCGTCTCGGGCGTGCCCTTCATGAACAGCACGACGGGCGAGGTGGCGACGGCCTTGTCGATGGCGGCGCGCGTCTCCGTCGATAGCAGGCGCACTTGGAGCGGCGTCGTTGACGCTGTCGGAAAGCGGCCGTGGTTCTTGGGCGATAGGATCCGGTGGGTCGAGGCGAAGAGGGGTTGGGGAGGAGCAGGACGAGGATGAGGATGAGGATGGTAGTGGGACGCTTGCCTGACGGCCTGCATTGGGAGGAGATATCAATTAGACTGTCAGGGACGAGATGGCGAGGCGGTGGTAGAGACGTACAGATGATATGGCTGTTCGTCCTAGCATAATGTGTGGATGCGAGGCAGGCAGGCGATGGAGAGCAAGAGAGTGGCAGCGAGGCTTAATTAAACACGATATAAGGAGGCTTACACTTGACTTACTGGAAGGGGGGGGAACCGAGCTATTGGAGATGGGGCGAATGACATCAGCTGCACGGAGCTGCCCCGACAGGATGGTCGGCGATAAGTGACAGAATGGCAAAACTGAATTTTCGCCCAAAACTGAATTCTGTACTTCTTATTATCATTAATATATTCTTAAAAAGGACATTTCTACACCCAGAAAAAAAATGAATTTCTCCCAGTCGGGGAATCGAACCCCGGCCGCTCGCGTATGCACATCACCCGCGGCGTCAGAAGTGAGTGCAATTCCTTCCTTCTGAACGCCGTGGTACACTGACAGGCGAGAATCATCACCACTAGACTAACTGGGATCTGTGCAAAATCACCCCAAGACGGCAAGCATGCCTAGGCTTCAATCTCATTGCTAGAAGAGATGAAACCTCGGCCACGTCTTGTCATCTTGATTTAGAGAGAAGTTTGAAAAAAATATATAACCAAATTTATTGTCAGAATCTTGGCTTTCTTTGCGCGCTGACCTCGTTGAACACCATCACCAACACCAAGTGGAAATCAATCATTCATAGTTAAAAATTTATTGGTAATAGAGTGATTTTGCTATCAAATTTTTGGTGTATTTTGGGAAAGATCACCGTAACTATACTCGTAGCAAAGCAGAGTCTCTTTGCAGAAGTTGGATTACCAGCGTGAAGTAGATGGTTTCAGCAGCAGAATCTTTACGATTACCAACGGAAAACTTCTCCAATCGGATACCACGAACCGTCCTGAACCTTTCGCTGAACCCCACATTGCATAGCAGGCAGCGGACCAGGCAAGCATGTCTGAAATTCCGCCTCATCTTTATGATTACCAACAAGAACTTCTCGAATACGAGGCCGTAAACCGGCGAAACTTTCTTAGACTTCGTTCTGAAGTTTACACTGAACCTCACGCTGCACAACAGACTGCGGACCAGGCAAGCGTCTCTCGACCTGCGTATCGTTATGATTACCAACAAGAATTTCTCCAAAACGAGGCCATAAATCGGCGAAGACTTCTTGAAGCTCGTTCTGAAGTTTACGCTGAACCTCACGCTGCACAGCAGACAGCGCACCAGGCAAAAGTCCCTCAGCAGATCAGTGCAGCAGGTGAACGTAACTCGAACACGTCTCAGCCGCAAGAGCAAAGAAGGACAGGACAACAGAAATATATGGAACCGCCCTCAAAAGACGCTTCCATTCATTCTGGCCCTTCGCAAACAGCAAACGGTTCCAATCGAGGAACGCCCACGGCCACAGACGGCCCTCTCCCCTCTTCAGCAGCAGCGCCCACCCCAAGAGGTACCAAACGCACCCGTCAAGACGACGACGACGACCCCTCTCATCCCCTCCCATCCCAACTCCCTCCCGCCCCCACCGCTCCTCGCCCTCTCTCTCCCCCTCCCGCATTCACCGCCGCCGCCCACACCACCGACCACAAATCGCACCTCCTCCTCGCCTGCACCGGCTCCGTCGCCACCATCAAACTCCCCTCGATCCTCCACGCCCTCTCCCACCACCACGCCCACCACCTCTCCATCCGCGTCATCCTCAGCCAGGCCGCAACCCGCTTCCTCGCCAGCCAATCCCCCGAACAGCCGCACTGGACCACGCTGCGCGGCATCCCGGGTGTCGATGGCGTCTACACGGATGAGGATGAGTGGGCGCGGCCGTGGACGCGGGGCGCGCCCATCTTGCATATTGAGTTGCGGCGCTGGGCTGATGTGATGGTGGTGGCGCCGCTGTCGGCGGATGCGTTGGGGAAGATGGTCGGGGGGCGGTGTGATGATTTGGTGGGGGAGGTGTTGCGGGCGTGGGATGTGGAGGGGGGGATTGATGGGGCGCCGAGGTTTGGGAGGGTGGTGGTGGTGGGGGAGGGGAAGGGGGATGGGGGATGGGGGAAGATGGAGGAGGAGGAGCGGAAGAATGGGGTGGTGGATGGGGGGGGCGGGGAAGAAGAGTGCGGTGGGGGGGGATTTGATGAGTAGTAAGTATGCGACTCCGAACTTTTCTTCGCCTTCCCCTTCTGCGACTCCGCCGGCGAGGTTGTTCCGGGAGCCGGTGCATAAGAAGAAGAAAGTGGTGTTGGTTGCGCCGGCGATGAATACGGCGATGTGGAAGCACCCGGTGACGAAGACGCATATGAGAGTTTTGGAATGGGATTGGAATGTCAGTCGTGATGGGTGGATTGAGGTGTTGAGACCTCAAGAGAAGACGCTGGCGTGTGGGGATACAGGGGATGGCGCCATGATGGAGTGGAGTAAGATTGTGGGAGTCATTGAGGAGCGCATGGAGCTTGGCAAGGGAAAAGGAGGAGAGGATGGGCCCGAGAGGAATGCGAAGAGGATGAGGACTTGGGAATAAATTTCGTCCTTGTTTCGGTATGGTTTGTTGAGTGGACGTCTGAATCAGTGGATAGTCGCAATCCGAGGCCGCCCTGCAACGATGCCTTATAGTCTACATCCTATGTACCTATTGTACGCAATATCCCGACATGGTACAGATCATGCTCCAATGCCCTGCCAGCGCCCTGCTTGGTTCAAGGGATCCGAAGTAGAAGAGATTTATATTTACAGAAAACAGGAGATAATTCTTAAGCTGCTGCTTTCAGAGGTTCCGCTGCTGTTTCAGGCATAGGAGGGCCTGCCAAAATTTCAGGCCACGGCTTCTTCAGAGCATCCTGAATTTTAACCAGGCATCCCTTGGGTCCACCAACACATCCTGCCTCTCTCGTTAGCGACACCGTCTTCCTGCTAGAGCGGCACCAACTCACCATTGACAACGACAAGTCCATTCTCTTCGTCCACCTTCAGCACCTTCAGATTCTGGATCGTAACCTGCTCTCCACCCATTCTCCCAGGCATCTTCTTCCCCGGATGTACGCGTGATCCACTTCCCTGACCTCCACCCGCGGAACCCATCGACCGATGCGTCAACGAGACACCATGCGAAGCCGGCTGACCCTTGAATCCGTGTCTTTTCATACCCTACCCACAGAAACCACATTAGCACTCATTCATTAACCTCAACCCATCCAACAACCAAGAAACAGAGGAAATATTCTTCTTTCCAACTCACCCCCGCAAACCCCATCCCCCCGACTCCGACTCCTCGCATCCACAAACTGCCCCTCCCGAAACCACCCCGCCCCAATCCCCATCCCAACCTGCACCCCTTCCAACCCCCCCTCATCCCTGACCCGAAACTCGGCCACATGCCGCTTCGCGCTCGTCCCCGCCCGCGCAAAGTGCCCCAACATGGGCCGCCCGAGGTTGCGCGGCTGCCGCCACCCGCACCCGACCTGGACGGCGAAGTAGCCGTGCGCGGCCCGCGTCTTGTGCGCGACGACCTGGTTGCGGTCGAGCTGCAGCACCGTGCAAGGGGTGCGCGTCCCCGTCGTCGGTTCGTAGAGGGCCGTCATCCCGGATTTGGTTGCGAGGGCGCCGGTGCGGAGGGGGGAGCGTGTTGGAGGCGAGTTTGCGGCGGTAGGCGCCGGCTTTGGTGCTGCTGAGGGGGGGGTGTTGGGGCGAGTGGTTGAAGCGTGAGGAGCGGGGGATGGGGGTGAGGGATTTGATGCTGCGGGTGGAGTGGTGGAAGGGGTGGGAGGTGGTGGTGGGTTTGGGGGGTTTGTGGGGGAGGAAGGTGATGTGGAGGGGTGGCTTGGATGGCATGGTGGAGGTGGAGGTGGTGGCAGTGGTGGTGGTGAGAAATGAGGATAGAGGAATTGGTGGTGGTTGTGGTAGATGGAGGTTGAGCTTGGGATATTTTTTGAGATGGGAAGCTCGGGGCGGAGCAGGGGGCGGAACAGGGGTCCGGATGATAACTCTCACGATCCTTTGAAGCAGATCACTTGCTTTCCCCCAGACTACCTTATCGAGATTGAGTCTATTTGTTTGAGTGAGAAAGCGCTTTTTGAGGGATCTCCGCACCATGTCATTCTACAAATCTGTGCAGAAGCAAGATCCTTTCATGACTGCCTATCAAGCTTGCTTTAAGCTAGAAATTTTCTGATGAACTTGGATGATATTCCTTCAGACCGAAAAGTCCACAAACAAAAATGATACACCATGAATGAATTTGGAAAAGGCTTTCTATCTTGTCAACTGTATCTGTGGGGACGAACTAATGCATTTGCTTACGGCCTTGACTCGGGCAGAATACTGTAAAGGGGGGCTCTCTGGTGAAAACGAAAAAGACATTGATCCACACAGAAGGCAGATCCGATAGATTTTTTCTATATTAATACTTTCGAGGCAACGCTCAGCAGCCATGCAGCGTCTTGCCAACCACCCTGTTCGTCCCCCGGCTTTTCAACTTCTACTGGTTTCTCGCCTTCCACCTTCTGCTGCTTGGCCAGAAGTCGCTCTTTCTCCTCCTTCCTCCGCTTCAACTCAGCGAACCTTCTTCTCTTCGCCTCTTCTTCGCCCTCCCCTTGCATGATCTCATCAGAACTCTCTTCCCGATCCTCATCCAAGTTGAATAGACTGAATCCAATGAATTTGTCCACCCAACCGCCAAGGCCCGAATTCCTTTCCTTCGTCAGCCTCGCCACCTCATCCTCATCCTGCTTCTCCTCTTCCAGCTCACTCGGATCCACAAAGTCCGGCTCATCCGCCCCTTCTCCCATATCCACGTCCCCAAAATATCCCCCTGCAGAGAGACCCTTGACTGGTGTCCTCAACCCCGTCGGCGTCCTCAACTCCGCTCGACTTCCCCCATGCCTGCTCTGCCGCCGACTCGCCGCCCGACTCGGATTCCTGCTCGCCCAGCGCGAGAAGCGTGGACTCTGAATGCCCA
Organism: Astrothelium subdiscretum; assembly: GCA_021030935.1. NCBI lineage: Eukaryota > Fungi > Ascomycota > Dothideomycetes > Trypetheliales > Trypetheliaceae > Astrothelium > Astrothelium subdiscretum. The sequence goes on from JAGFMW010000014.1 coordinate 303,022, forward strand.
ATTCCTCGTCCAGATCCATTTGCGCCTTGAGGCTCCCTCGCCGACTCCTATACACCGCTGTGGAACGCTGCTGCTGCTGCTGTCGCTGCTGCTCTTCTCCATCCGACGAGTCCGGGTGATCGACCAACGACGTCGACGACTGCCGCGACACCAGCCATGACTGGCCCTTGGCGTCCCGCGTCTCGGACGCAATGACCGTGCCCACGCGTTGCAGCCACCCCCCGTCCTCTCTGTTCCTGGTGGCTTGAGCACTGCGCAGCGATCCGCCCGTCCGACTCCGCTGATGATGTCGGTGTTTCCCGTCCAGGCCACCGACTACAGGAGGTGCTGTTATGGGTGGGCTCAGCGCCGTCGATGACTTCGCTTTGGGGATGCCTCCGCCAGTTCCCCCGGCGGCTTCCCACGGAGGCCGGGACGTGAGCCCAAGGTGCTCCGCCATGTAGGCATAGCTGCTCCCTTCTGCTGTGACGGCGGTGAAGCCCGGTCCGGCGAATTTACTGTCACCGTAGCCGCCGTGGCCGAGGCTCTTGAGGTTCCGGCTGCTGTTGGGAGCGAGCTGCTTGCGGCTGCCGCTTCGGCTGAGGATGCTGGGGGTAGTGGGTGGGGATTTGTCTTCGATGTATGATGTGCGTGGGTATGAGGTTTCGGTGGAATCGTCGACGAGGGGTTGAGTTGTGGTCAGGGGGGCGAGCGTGAGGTGATTAAGATTAGTCGTGGACCGCCGAGAAGGTTTGCGGGAGTGCGAGCGAGAGCCGGAGGTTGTTTTCTGTTAGTCGTATGAGTACAATTGCAATTGAATAGAGAACAAGTATCCTCACTTCCATAGCGCTTGTTCATTAGGAGGAATTTGGAGCCCCAGAGTAAGAATGAGGAAAACTGGGTGGAGGGTGGAGGGGAAGCTTCACATGCGGCAACAGAAGAGGGTTGAGGTTTATGATGGAAATTCCGGTTCGGGAGCCCCTCACCAAAATTTAAAAATATACAAGGTAATTCCTTCGATCTCAAGAAGTAATGCCTGGTTTATTTCAAAAGCCTTAAGAATATTCTGGAGTTCCAAATCTTTCGAAATGGGTTCTAAAAGGGTCAGATATGAATTCGGTGAGACCCCTACCAAAGTGAGTTTTGACAACCCCCTGTTCCGCAACTACTCCGAGCAACGTCATAGTAAAGGAAGCTCATGGGATACGAAACAATCTAGAGGTATCAGAATTACGGTACACGAGTGGTACCCTTCTTAGTGGCGGTCCCGTGTGCGCACTCACCATATCCTTCAATCATTCACCACCGTAGCTTCCTACATTCACAATATCCTCCCATATTCACAATGTCCTCTCATTTACAACGTCCCCTGACATTCACCATACCCTCCAACTTTCACAACGTACTCTTCCGTCGATCCCAACAATGAACATCAAATATTTGCAAATTTGACCCTCCAAATCCAACAAAGTTACAAATAACCGATTGGCCGCAATTACAGGCCTGAATACTCAAGATCTACCGAACCTGTACGCCTTATGTATCGCACCAATAAATTTTACTCATTATTGCATTGGAATCGAAAGTCATGTCGAGTACCTTGGTTATAACCTCAGGTACATCGTACACAAAACCCCTCTCAGCTTTAAAATAATGTGTTCGGTGGTAGCGATACTAAAATCAAAATGACTGTACTGATCCGTAGCATTGATGGGATCACGGCCAACAAGATGACTTTTGTCATATTCCTCAAATCAATGGAAATTCCGAGTTCAACGATATGTACAGACACTTGACGGATATGATGATGCTCCTCAAGTGTTATGGACCCAATTCGGAGAAAGGAGCGAGCTCCGCTAGGTTGGCAGCGTTGATAGCGAGACGGAAGGCAGCTCAGATCTGTATGTATCTGCAGCAGCATCTAACTTCTCTCAATCAAGCTTCTTCTTCTCTCTTCTTTATTTCGCATAGTCAAGCGAATGTCCTCCAAGAACACTGGCCAAGCTTAAGCTATTCAGGCAGCGTGAAGTACGTTTCCTGTTCTCCAAATCGCAACCTTCTCCAACATCTTCCACTTCAGTTCGATAGTTCTAGCTATACACTACGATTGAGATCACATCTAGTCTCTTTTCGATCACTATTATATTCGCTAAATTATAGACAGGGAGACCCCCAATCGGTATTCTCTAAGCTCCATGCCTACTCTGTTACCTGTGCGGAATGCCGATAGTGCATGGCCGGAGAACTGAATAAGTGTAGGTGTTTCTGCCTCCGTCTAGCTGGATAGAAAATGGCATAATCAAGGCTACAAGAAAGCACATAAACAGGGCTGCCGGCATCAACGAAGCCGTCAAATGGCCAAGAACAAAAGCGCAGTCCTCTGGAAACCGCGCTACACGAAGATACAGTGATTCCGTTATTTGGCTGTGCACTAGAATGCAAAGGAGAGGGATACGGGCGATATTCTAAAACGTGTAGGACACCTTGTTGGGGTGTCCCCTAACTCAGTTGTTTTTATAATCATAAAAGTATAGAACAAGCTATTCTAAGAGTACAACATTATAATCTGACTTTTGCGCCGATCTGACCTCCCACAAACCAAATGTTCTCTATGTATTGCCCAATCCTCACACCGACTGTTGCCTTTGCGCTGAGCTTGAGTTTGTCTCCCAGCGCTCTTCGTACAGCTTCGTAGCCAACGCTGCTCAAACTCCAATCCACTGGCAGTCTAGGAGTCTCTGTAGCACCTGGGGGTACTTCAATCTCTTCGTTATATAATATCTTACCAACATCATCGTCTTTGTAGAATGCTGTTGCGTTGATGTGTTCGAGAAAGAGCGTTGTTTGACTGAACGGAGAAAGTAAGGTAAAAGTTGCGGTGGAAGTGAATAAATGCATCTGAGTAAAAACAGTGTAAGCGATCTGCTCATTGATAAACTTGGAAGACAAATTGACATCAGGTGATCTATCTGGTATCTAGTTGTTGAGGCTTCTTGCGTTTTCTTGCGTTTTCTTGCACTTTTGCGCTTTTCCCCAAAAAAGAGCCAAAACAATCGTCGCTTTGCGGTATATTGTCTATGTGATCTAATCCAATAAGGAAGACATGGCAAAATCTAGGAGAGAGTGCAATACCGTGGCATCTGTAATAAAGTGTGGCCTTTGATCACCATCGTCGCCGTCGTCATCCCCGTCTCCATCATCCGGAGCCTTGGGGGTATGCAGTCTTGGAGTGGGTATCTCGAGTTCAAACCTTTCGAGCGCTTTGCCAAGGGCTGGTTGGGCAGGGACCGTACCTGCGTGGGTTTTGAGAGTAAGAGTGGTATTGTATCCTTGAAGAATTAGAAAAGTGCGCGTTCCCGTAGACAGTCATCCACTCACCAGAAATGTACTGAGAAAGTAGCTCTCTGCCTTGAGCCTTACCATCATCACCACTAGCCAAAGGCTCCCATACTGCTTGAATGACCACGTCCCTATTCTTCCCCGGCGTGACGTCAATATCCTTCGTGAACACGTGACCAAGTTTCGTTCCATTGTTGAGAAGATGAATATCAGCGTACGGCACATGCGCCGAATAATTGGTTGGATTGGTGAAATTTGCAAGAGCTGAAAGGAGAATTGTGTCTGCCGTGGTATCGAGGATTCTCAAGTTTCCCACTTGAAGTCCAAGTCCGCCAATTCCACCCCGCCGGATGGGTTTCAGTGGCACGATGCCCTGGGCAGGTATGTTGCGAACGGCAAGGTCTCCGAGAGCGGTATCAATTCCAACATCAACCTTAGCCTTGACCGTAAGCTTCAAAACTTTCTTGCCAAAGAGAATTGATTGAACGACCTCAGTAAAGAGGTCATCATCAGTGACCTGCAATGGAGCCTTTTCTACTAAAGATTGGACCAGTAGGCCAGCAGGTTCCTTTCCATCAGCTTCAATGCGAGTGGAGTTAGCCTTTTGCCACTTGTGTAGATCTAGATGGCCGAGTTTCTTATCATGATAATACACATCTGCATCAGCACGCACACGAGAGACATTAATGTTGAAGTTCATCTCCTCGGGAACGTTAACGACAGCTTTGATGGTAGCAGAGATCTTTGGTTGAGATTCCGGGGTATCCGGTTCAGCTGTAGGATCTGGCAGTCCAAAATGAGTATCGGCGAGCGAGAAATTCCGGACAAGGGAGCCAAGGTCACGATTCGGAAACGGAATAGGTACCGTGATTCCTTTGATGATATCTGTCACCCATTCTGGAGTAGCCATTGACGGTGAATCGGAGCCGCGGACATAGATTCTGGTGTCTTCGCCATGGATATAATTACCCAGGAGTAGATCCATTGGGGACTTATTCTGATTTGGACACTGAGCGGTAAATGCATCAGGCAGTTGTCGGACAATGCCCGTCAAGTTCAAGTGAAGATCCTTCTTCGGCTGAATTTCGACGAAATCCGTAGTAGCATCGGCGACCATAATATATGGATCTGTTGGCGTGCAGCCATCAACTAGAATGCCAAAGCCCATGGGAGGAATCGTGAAATGCACAGGGTAATCGTTCTTGACCGTAAGATCGACTTCTGCAGCCATGCCTTGACTGTAACTTGGTAGATCCACCTCATGAATGCTGATTCCGTTGATTTTATATCCAGGCATCGATGGAACGTCGCCGCTCTGTATGACCTGCTGCATTGAGATGCTCTGTGTGCCGAGACCCCATATTCCGGCCTTCAAAGGCAAGTTTGCGGTTCCTTGGATTCGTAATTGACCCAATCTCCCGTCAACCAAGTCACTAGCGACTTGGCGAAGGCCCGAGAAATCGCCAGGTTGCAAACGTATAGATTTATCAATTGCTGTGTAATGACCATCACGGACGTCAACTCTGATTGGAGGCACTTTTGCTCTCCCAAGATAGAGATTCCCATATTCTGGTAAGGATACTTCGACTTCAGTCGGCCCGCTCTCAACTTTCGTGGCAATTGCCATAACAAATCTCCCGATGTCGCGTACCGACTTCTTCTTGACTCTTCTTGCATCTATCCCGAATATCCCCTTTACCCTCGCCTGGACGCCATTCGCCGTGAAAGACTCGACAGAAACACTTCTTGGCTCAAAGACCATGGCCTGCATGGCATATTTTTCTACTGCTGAAGGGGCAATGAATCCAACGACGATGATGAGCAATAAGACCACGCAGAGTACCGTCAATGCAATGATGCTTGGCCATCTTCTCTTTGCCTTGCCCTTGGCTGGATTTCCGTCGGTCAAATCAGTCAAAGTCCGAAGAAGAGACGAAGCCGCAGGCGAGTGAGGAGTTCCATTACGTTGTTCTGGGTTGGGGCTCGGAGTCCTATCGCGGGCCAAAAGCGGTGACGTCTCGTCTGCCCTATTTGTGTTCCTTGCGTTTCGACTCGCCATGATGGGCGATGAATGCGACCGACTCAGTGCTGCAGATAAGGATCGATGGCGATGGTGAGTTCTATCGGCTCAGGCTGAAGGTTTGGTATCACCGGTGAAGTAGCATTGCTACCGCTGGAAACGAGCGTGATCAAATCAGATATGTAAGAGAGCGAAGCAATTCATCCTCAAACCAAAGGCAGAGACTTGTACGAACGCCAGGGCGGAGGTACGTGGATGAGACATGTATTGCCATCATCCAGCTCCGCGTGCCCAATGACCTCGCCACCAACGAAGCGTGGGGTCGGCCAATCGGAGTGGCTGGTATGATACTCTGTTATCGATACGGAGACTGCACGACAAATCCTCTTTGGAAATTCCCAGGGCGTAACGTCAAACCCCATTCTTTTCCAATGAAGAGCATACTGTAATCAACATTATTAGAGGTATCTATCTCGGCTTTTTCAGAGCTTTGAGAGCTTATTGTCATGTTTTTCTGCCGCAATCAAGCTCTTCGGAGCTTGACTCGAGCTCCTTTGAGCTTCACTAACGCTTCCCTCCGTCGGAGCTCTTCAGCAGCTTCACCACCAATTTCACCACCAACTTCACCATTTGCCCCAAGACATCTCCTTTCCATAGCAGACTTATCTCCAAAAGAGCTCGCCACCCTCATTCGAAATGCCTCTTCGCACAAACAAGCCATCAAATCCGGCTCTACACCAGAGGATATCGTTGGCACCCTGGCTGGCAAAACGATAGCAGTCATGTTCACTAAACGAAGTACAAGAACACGAGTGTCTACTGAAGGTGCCATCGCTACGATGGGCGGCCATCCAATGTTCCTAGGCGCACAAGACATCCAACTCGGTGTCAATGAGACCCTTTATGATACCTCGCTTGTCATATCGTCTATGGTTTCCGCAATCGTAGCACGCGTTAATGCGCATTCAGATATCGCAGATCTAGCGAAGCATAGCACAGTGCCGGTCATCAGCGCGCTGTCAGATATATCCCACCCGCTTCAAACTATCGCCGACTTCCTGACCGTTCATGAAGCGTTCCCTTCGACGCCATCGCCGGGGACGTCGGCCGCGGCGGCAGGGCTAGGAATTGAAGGGCTGAAGATTGCTTGGGTAGGAGACGCCAATAATGTGCTGTTTGATCTCGCAATAGCAGCAATGAAGTTGGGTGTGAATATACACGTTGCCACACCGAACGGGTATGAGATCCCAGAATCCATGCGACAGATTATTGGTCAGGCCGCCGCTTCATCCCCACAAGCGGGATCTTTGAAAGAGACGAATGTGCCAGAAGAAGCTGTGAAAGATGCAGATGTCATTGTGACGGATACGTGGGTGTCGATGGGTCAGGAGGAAGAGAAGGCAAAAAGACTGAAGGCATTTGACGGGTTTCAGGTTACCGCAGATTTGGCCAAGAGAGGTGGTGCCAAGGAAGGCTGGCAATTCATGCATTGTCTTCCGAGACACCCAGAAGAAGTTAGCGACGAGGTCTTTTACAGCCCAAAAAGCTTAGTGTTCCAGGAAGCAGAAAACAGGTTGTACGCTGCGATATCCGCATTGCAAGGGTTCGTGGTCAACAAAGGTCAGATATAGTAAGAATTGACTCAACAGGGGTTCGGGGGTATGAATTTTGGTGTGTATATATACAGAGAAGCCTGGTACGCGAAGAGTATTTGAAGGTGCGGATGAAAGGTATTTGGATAACGGTCAGCCTGGGGGTAAAAGGCTCTGATCTACAACATCTTGCGCTTCTTTTTCTTCAACTTCTGTCGGACTTTCCAGAGGCGTTCGTGGTAATGCTGTGAGGCCTGAGAGTTTGTTACTATCGCCTCCTCAGCAGAATACCACGCTTTGACTTACCTGTTCTTGAAGATTCGAGTATACCAAATGGCGCAATCAGTTTCATGAAGCTATCGATTCGACTAGGCTTGGCGCTTAATTCCACAATACAATTAGTAGTGCTTATATCCAAGACCTTGCCTCCAAATTGGTGGGTCAAATAGGTAATGTCTTTTAGATGCTGATTCTTAAGCCTCAGAGCCTCGCTTGCTGCGAGTTTACTCGGATGAAAGTCTTTTCTGATCTTCTCCAGCTGTTCCTGCTCAAAAACCTGTTGCTCTTCGGGAGTTCTTTCATCGGCTGGGCTGCCCTCAGCTGTCATTTCCCGATGATGCGTCATGAGCTCCTCAAAGTATTCTGGGCCGAGAATGCTGAGCTTAGCGAGTAGCAATTCACGCTGGACGAGTGGTGCTTGGGTGTAGTCTAGCACTGCCCAAACGGGGACCAGATCGTCTAGCTGCCGACGAGCTTGTTCAACGACACCATCTTGACCCTGTAAGACAATCGTCATCCGTGACAGATCTTCCACTTCAGTATGGCATACGACCAAGCTATCGATGTTGAAACCCCGTGCAGCGAGAATACCTGACACCCGTGACAGGACACCGGGTTCATTTTGGACTAAGCAGTTGAGAATATGGCGTTTCTGTGGCGCTTCTGAAGGAATCGGGGTCTCGTAGAGAATGCTGCTGACCGCAGCAGGAGCATTCCAGGCGGGTGTATCTGTGGTCGGAAGAGGGAGTAATTCTGCTACGGTGTAGAGCTTTGTATGCTAAGGGCGAGGTGGACGATGTACTCTGGTTACGATAACAGGTAATTGAATAAGGCAAAGACCGATTGGATACGCGCTTCAGGGTGGATGGTAGGGGCAGAGCTGTGAAAGCTCGCCTCGTCGCCATTGTATGAGAGTACGGCGAATTATTGAGGACTGTTTGGCTTTCGGGGTGATCCGCGTAGTTTATTTTAAGCTCTCACGCTCTTCCTTCATTCCGAGGTCGGCACCACCCCGTGCAGAAGTGCCCGGTCCAGTGCGGCCGCATAGACCACACTTGAAAATAACTTTTAACAAACCACTTTAGGATAATTTTGAAAATTTAAAATATTAAAGGTATGTTTATAATTCTGGAAATTTCTAAATCACTTGAAATTTAAAAATCGGTTTGATTTGTGGTGTTCTGTGGGCAATTGTATGGTGGACCGGGCACTTCTGCACGGGGGTGGTGTCGGCGTCGGCGGTCGGCGGTCGGAGAGTAGAATTCTGCTACCGCCTCGCTTCACCCAGCTAACCCAACTTCGTAAGCTCCTGCACTCGACAAGTAAACTTCGAGGCATCATCCACCATCCTTACAATCATCTCCAGGCGTTCTCACGATGTCTGAGGAACCGCGCAAACGATCGCGCTTTGACCAAATTGAGCCAGAGCCGAGGCGTGGATCAAGATTTGACCGCCGGTCACGCTCGCCAGCGCCTGATAGGACCTCTGAGACTCGCCGAAGCAGGAGTCCGCTTGCCTATGACATCGACAGTCCTTCTTCTGCCAGCCAAAAGAAAGATGCTGCTTCGGCAGCTGCGGCAGCAGCAGCAAAAATAAATGCTCAGATCAATGCGAAAAAGGGTATCCAACATGTCGATGTTCCCCCAATACGCTCGGTAAGTGCCAAGTGACCCGGGACCCACGCACAGAACTGACATGTAGTTTTCTAGTCTTCGGCTTCCGCCTCGATCAAATCCCCATCAGCTAGTGGCGATGGTACGGGAGAGGTGTATACACAGGATGGCGATTACATCAAAGACATTGAGGTGAACGATTTGCGAAATCGCTATACACTGACCAAAGGATCAACACAGAAGATGGTAAATATTTTTGTCATAACCCACTGATCTTCCTAGGCATTTTTTTTCAAGACGAGCCGAGCTTAGGCTCAGGGTACACTTTCTTTTGCTTGTTGTTATTTGTGGAGAAACTCAGAAGCTCACTATTAGCACTTCAGCATTCAACCTACCCCAAGTTGCATCTGCTAACGACTGCCGTCTGACATCTAGATTAATGATGATACTGGCGCCGGTACGCTCAATCTAACCACAGAACAGTTGAGATGATCATGCTTATGTGTGAAAAGATGTCACGACCCGAGGCAGTTACTATCCCGATAAAAGTATGGCCACCGCAGCCGTAAGTCGCCTTCTGTTCCTCTTCATTTTCCTCAGTGCCCACTGATCATGGTACATGCAGAACCCACCACTCTACCTCCATGTCACGAGTACGAGCAAAGAAAAACTCGAAAAAGCAGTCGCCAAGATCCATGAACTTATGCAGCAGGAACTCCCAAACCTTGTTGATGAACGACGATTCCGCAGGAGGGAGCCTGAGCAAGTTGAGAGAGACGAGATGGGCAGGGTAAGTTGCTATAGCATGGGAAGTTGATATCACGTTGGCAGGCTCACCATATACAGAGGAAATGGCCAGAGGAGAGAATACCCATCGATTTGGAACCAATTCCTGGCTTCAACCTTCGTGCACAAGTTGTTGGCCACGGTGGTTCCTACGTAAAGCACATCCAGCAAGAAACGCGATGCCGTGTGCAGATCAAAGGTCGTGGATCAGGATTTATTGAGAACACCGGCCGTGAAAGCGACGAACAGATGTACCTTCATGTTGCGTATGTACCTCAAAACCCTAAAAATGAAGGCGGAAACATTGTTAACAGCGTGCAGTGGTCCAGATGCTGACATGGTCAAGACGGCCACGGATCTTTGCCATGACCTCCTGGGAAACGTCAAGACGCAGTATGAAGCTTTCAAAGAGAGAGGCCCTTCACAAAGGAACTATGGCGGCGGCGGGGGGTATCAAAATGGAGGATACAACAACAATCATCAGGATCGAGGGGGTTACGGTGGTGGATACGGAGGCGGCTATGGCGCGACTCAATCTCCTGGCCAACCTCCAGCTACACCCGGCACACCTGGCTCAGCACAAGCTGACTATACAGCGCAGTATGCTGCGTGGTATGCACAGAACCCAGACCAAGATCCTTACGCCGCATACGGTGGCTACCAGAATTATGTAAACATGTACTATCAATGGATGCAACAGCAAGAGCAGCAAGGCGGGCAGCCGACCCAGCAAGCACCTCCTGGAGCATCACCTGGAGCACCGAGCGAAGCCCCCCCTCCACCCCCCTCTAGCGCGCCTCCACCGCCTCCACCGGGTTCTGGATCTCCTCCCGGGGGTTATAACTCGGTAAGTGTTCCGAATCCTTGTTGGCCTAAGGCCAGAAACCAGACATTGAGAGGTCGATTACTAATGTTTGTTCAGGTCCCTCCGCCCCCAGGTATGTGAAAGTCCGAACATCTAGTGGCGAGATCGTCGAGCATGGAGGATACCAACACGGTCGCGATGGTTGGGGGCGTGCTTGTTCTTACATGCAATCGGAGCAATTGGCGCCGACTAACTGATACTTCTTTCTACATGGCTTGTTAGCCCTGCCTTCTTGCAAATCAAACCTTGTCTAAGTAGCTAAGACTTGCGATTGAAAAGTTTCTATAAACATCTGAACCTACACGCTCGCGGCATTACCAGGTCTACCTTGCACACTTGGGCGAAGGACGGGGTTACGCATTAGGAAGTGAGGTAGTTCGTCCCTTTACCTATCTGCGTGTTGCACAGCCTCAATAATCCCCGGCGAGTCCGAAACTGCTATTATCGCTCGCCTTGTGCTATCCTTGCAAACCCCCAAAATCCCTTCCATCTTGCTACAGGGACCTGTGATCCTAAATGCAACTTATCGATAGTGTCATGCAACCCATTGCGCTAAAACCGGCGTCGCCACAGATACCTTACGAATCTGCATAGTGAAAGCAAGGCAGAGCACTTCGTCTTGGAAACCTTATCCCGCATTGTAGTTTCAGCCTCATTAGCCCCTTCTTGAACACTACCCGAATGGGAAAGAAAGTAACACATTGATTCAAGGTATACTCGTGTTTTTTATTGTCCTAATTCGGAAATATTTACAACCTAGCAATAAGGAATGACAGTTGCCAAAGTAGAGAGTGTGAAAGAATGATGTTTGAACCCTTATATGGATACCGTGATACCAAGCTGGCTCATGGCGACCGAGGAACGTCCAGTCAAGAATTGTTACCTGCCAACGCCCGCTGAATGATCTTTGCTCCACGCTCTACGACCTCTTTCTTTTCTCGTTTGTTCCGGGTGACAAGCGGTCGCTCAGTCGGCCAAAGACAAAGCTCGACACCCATTTGGACAGCCGCTTTGGTACGAAATTCATGACTTGGCTTTGCGGCTTTCATGTAGGCCTTAACAAAGGCCTTCGTCAGTTCCCGTCCACCACCACGTCCCCTCAAGAAACGCTCTAGAGCCCATGCTTCGGCAGCGAAACGACCCACATCTGCCGCACCGCATCCGCGTCGCACTTTGTCCCAGTTTGCGACAGTAAGACGCGGCCTCGGATACAGCATTTCTTGGTCAAAAACATGTTTGTTATCCGCCTCTTTCCCATCGTCGTCTTCCTTAGAGTCTTGGTCTTCTCCGTCAGCGTCCTCCCCGGAGTCTGACTCTTCTGCGTCAGCGTCTTCCCCGGAGTCTGGCTCTTCTCCGTCAGCGTCTCCATCAGAGTCTAGGTCTTCTCCGTCAGCGTCCTCCCCGGAGTCTGACTCTTCTCCATCAGCGTCTTCCCCGGAGTCTGGCTCTTTTACGTCAGCGTCTTCCTCGGAGTCCAGCTCGTCACCATCAGGGAGAAGTCCCCTTCTGGTTCCTACGATGATATTTTGGGGACAAAAGTTGCCCATGCATACGCACTCGTCGTCGGTATAGAAGTGGTCCTTGTATAATGCTGCTGTCCTTTCGCCAAGTGCGCTATCCAAGCCGAATCTTCTCAGGGCAGCGGACAATCTGGTGTACCGAGCACTCGCCTCCTCTTTTGAGTCTGAATTGCCATCCGGACCAATATCAAGGGTGCTGGTCGAGGAGTGTAAATGGGCAAGCCATCTAGCAAGCCTTGTGCCAATTATCCGAATACGACGCGTCGATGTTTTGTCGTAGATTGAAGCCAGCGTGTGGAGACTAAACTTGGCCTCACTACAATGGGATAGGGCAACTGCATGGATGTCGATATCGTAGTGAATGACCGTTGGGATCTCCACATTTAGGGGAGCGCACGCTAAAAGAGCATTAGGTAGGAGGGCAAGGGCTTCAAGTTCGAATACTTGGCGCTCGCGTACTTTCCTCTCTAGTTCCCGGGCAGCATCGGCGTTAGGGTCTTGCGCACCTCTTAGTACGTCGTGGTACTTGACGAAAACACACTCAATCAGACTTGTTGTATCAGACGAAGAGTCGTCTGAGGTGCTTTCAGGCGTATCATAGAAAAACTGGTATGTGTAATGCTCATTGTCATCAGTGGCTTCCTGCAGTGGGTAATACGAGTCGAAACCAAGCTCGCGGATGTAGGACTTGATTCTGTTGAATGGGTCCATGCCATGAAAGTTCGGTGTTGATGATTTAAAGGAAATTTACCGATGTAAATACAGAGTAGAGATGGATGAAACAACGATACATGAGGATGAAGGTATCTTTTCCGTCACTATTATTGAAGACATAGTAATAGAACTTGAAAGAGGCTCAAGATGGAAGTAGCTGGTGTTCTCCTTCCTTTGGATGTGCTCTCCTACCTAGAATTTCATGTAGCTTATTATTTCTAAGTATGTTTCCGGTGCCCAAACTTTACAGATGGAGCTTTCTGTCTCAACAGAGGTGCTGCCATTGGTCCTGGCAAATTGCAATAGTGACTACTTTAAGAGTCTGCTGGGAAGGTGGTCTGCTTGGAGTTAAGGAGGTAGGTATCTTCCGTACAAAGCACGTGATTTAGATATTACCTTACCTTGCCTCACTTTAATAATGATCTGCAAGGAATATGCACGACATGGTGACGATCCGAACGTCGTAGAGCCAGCCAGATCTAAGTGTGCATAGAAGGTGGAAGCGTGTGTGCATTTCTCGGCCGACGCATTCCTTCTCACCAGAATTCAGTTGAACTCTTAGCGATGGTGGGCAAAACTCGATCAGTAGCGGCGATCGACGTAGCACAAACAAGAGAAACAAGGTGTTGTTCGCCAAGGCTCAGCCAATTCCGACGCCATACCCTTTCTCGTAATCTTTTCGAGCAGTGACCAATTGCTCTTCGCAGATATATGTATGATTGGTATGATTGTCGCTATCGCACGGTGTCTGAAATCCCTTTCACATCTCGCCAGCAACAATCTTCGGCTTTGAGATTCGTTCGTTCCTGCAGGAGTCGGAGAGATTTTCCGATCACGCCCCTTTGCTTGACGACATCAGCAACGGGTTCTGTGGCGCCACATCGCGGTCAGGCCGACATACGAGCGTAAGAGGCGTTCGGCCCCAGTCACCAGGCCAAAATGAGTGTTAGGAGAAGTGCGGTGAAGTTGCTGCGCTAGACGCTGTTTGTGCTGGACAACAACGACGCGGCGAAAATTAGCAAACTCAGACGCAGTCAGAGGATCGGCGAGAGACAGGCAGGGATCTTGCATGATGCGGCCCCGGTTGTGGGGAAGCAGACATGGGGATTTCGTGGCGCAGGCGAATGACTGCTTTTCTTGAATTCCACCTAAGGCCTGCATCTCCGTCTCCCCTAATAACGAACTGCCTCTGGCCTTATTCGGAATCATGCGGCCATCCCCTTGTCTGACAGCGACCACGCCCGGCATCATTCCCCCGGTTTCAGACCACTGGGTCTTTGCTTTCAGTCCATCTACGCGAGTGGGCAGCACGCGGCGCCTACATGCAATATCCAGGTCGTCTCGGCGGAGGGCCTTGGAAAGCTCGTGCCGACTTCAGAGTAACGAGTGGCTGTAAGGCCGTTAACGATGCGGTGCCTACTCCTGTTCCTATCTGGTGCCAACTTTTCGCTGATAGATGCGTTGCCGTGCCCAGGCAGTGACCGGTTTGTCTAAGCCACTGAGCTCATTTCATACTAGTCTTGGCATCTTCAAACTCCTCGAATCTCCATGTTGTAATTTGCCCCTACTCACGAGACCACCAATCGTGATCGACGCTCTCTAACTTTCGCTTTGGATATCAAACCAGACGATCCCTCGTGCGTCAACTGACAAACTAGTCTCCTAGCGGCCATCAGAGCTCGTGCGGCTTACACTGGCCGGATGTTCTCAGTATTCGTCCGATCTTGTCTGTTATACCCTTTATGGTCATTTCAACACAGCTTCAATCCTTGAGCTAGGGTCACTGACCAAACGGTGCTCCCCCATTGCCTGGCTTCCCCCAAGTTCTCCGATCCATCGGCTTCCCTGCCAAGCTCTCGAACTTTTCGTCTAATTTTCCAGTAATACGAAGATTCACGCATCCTCCCCAGTGGATACACTTGGCCAGCCTGTTTTGAGCATAGCATGCAACCCTCACTCAAGTTGGGCAACCTGCCCGCCTCTCCACCTAAGGTATCGATACGTATATTAAGCACGCACGGTCTGTTAGGCCCTGGCCGGTGGGTCTTCCCTTCAACCACGTCTAGAATGGAGCTCGTCCGCCATAGCCTCGTTGATAGCTAACAACTTTTTTATAAACCCCGGCTTTCCCGTCATAGTATGCTTCATCCAGAGCGTGGTCACTCTGGTCTCGACCTTTCCTTATTTCTTTTACCATTCTCTCCTTACATCTTCCTTCTTCTCTCGAGTCCCATAGCTCTCACTTTCTCTCTGCGGGGATCTATCCTGTCCGGAGACCCAGACCAATGACAGTGACGATGGCCCGATCCAACATCCTAGTCCCTGTTGTTGCCGCGTTGTTTACCCTCAGTACCTTTGTCGCTGCTCAGGGACCAAGCTTCTCGCCAGTGCTACCACATGCTTACCCGCTCGCTGTCCGCAATCCTTACGTATCCAGTCCGTATTAGTACTTTCCATTGACGACTATCGTTCACTGATCAAAATGCAGCATGGCTTCCTGGTAACGAGACTGCGACGTTGCCTTCAGCTACTCCTCAATTCTGGATTGGGGATTCGGCTAGTATCACCTGGTCTGTCCTGGCAAGGGTTGATGGCACTGCCTATAGCCTTTTTGGCGCCCCCGGGGGTCCACAGGGTGCGACTGTGCTCAGCGGCGAGTACACTTCTACCAGGACTACATTTACGCTCTCGGCTGGTAACGCCAACTTCGTTCTGGACTTTCTCTCTCCAGTGGCTCCCAATGATTATGTGCGTCAGAGCTTACCTTTCAGTTATTTGACTGTGTCCGCTTCTGGCGCAAATGGCAATACTCCTTCGGTTCAGGTCTATACGGATATCGATGATTCCTGGCTTGGTATCGATACTGACGTCTCATACAATCTTTCAACCACTGGGGCAACTTCGCTTTTCCAATGGGTCGCCAATGGTCAGACCACGTACGCCCAGAGTCCTAATGAGCAGGCTCTTTGGGGTACCGTTGTCTACGCATCTCGACCTGGATGCAACAATGCTAGCCTCACATCTGCCACTGGTGCCATGTCTGATGTCCGCAACCAATTCACAGGCTCTGGAAATCTCGATGGCTCCACTCCTGGATGGGCATCTGGCAGCGTAAGTGCCTTCTCCCACGACCTTGGGAGCGTAAGTAGTACGGGTAGCAACGTCACTTACGCCATTGGCGTTGCTCGTGATCAAGCCGTGAGCTATGTTGGTGCTGACTGGACTCACTTCTATCGAGCTACCTATGCTGATGTACCATCTGCTGTCGATCACTTCTTGGATGACTATGATGCGGCAAATGCTGATTCTCAAAGTCTTGATGCTGCTATTGCCAATGCGGCCAACTCTGCCGGAGGGGCCAATTATTCGGACATCGTTACCTTGTCCGTTCGCCAGGCATATGCTTCCTGCGATTTCACCATTGCCGACGACTCCAAGGATACTTCAGACCCCCTGATTTTCCTGAAAGAGATCAGCAGTGATGGGAATGTCAACACTCTTGATGTTCTCTTTCCAATTCATCCAATTTTCTACGTCCTCAATGCAGCCAGCATTAGAGACATTGTTGAACCAGTGACTCGATTCCTCAAATCAGGACAATGGCCTAATAACTATGCTAGTCACGATATTGGAAGCGCATATCCCATAGCCGACGGACATCTTTCGACTGTGCAGGAGTTCATGCCTATCGAGGAGTCCGCGAATCTTTTGATATTGGCACAACTCTATCAGTCGGCTACGGGCGATACGCAATGGGCCTCGAGCTATCAGAGCCTTTTCCAAACCTACGCAGATTATCTCGTAGCTAACGGCACCAATGAGATATTACAATTATCCAGTGACGACGGCCTCGGAAACCTGACCAACCAGACCACCCTCGCCATCAAAGCTGCTGTAGGCATGAAGGCAGCCGGCGCCATGTTCAATTCCGACAACTACACGCAAGCTGGGGATCAGCTCGCAGACCTATTGTATAATCAAACCCTGGCTACCGATGCTCAGCGGACCCATTTCACTCGCGTCTACCCAGATCAACCAACTTCCTGGACTATGGCGTACAATATGTTTCCTGATATGCTGCTCAAACTCAATACCTTCACGCAGGCAGCTTATGATATGGAGAGCTCCTATTATCCCACCGTTCGCGCAGATGCCGGTGTGCCACTAGACGATACTGTGGATTGGGGCAAGACCGATTGGATGATGTGGAGCGGCGCCATTGCAAGTCAAGACACTCGAAATATGATGATCAACGACGTTCATCAATACATTACCACTGATCTCGACACAACACCTTTCAGCGACCGTATCTTCGTCTCCCCTGAACTCGGTAACACCACGGACACCTTTTACGGCTACAGAGCTCGTCCAGTCGTCGGTGGACATTTTGCCATTATTGCACTGAGCCAAGGGGCCAATTCCATTCCGATCAGTTCGAGTCCAGGAACAAGCACCTGCTCCGGCGGATCAAATGGTGGCAACGGAACGAGCGGAGGGAACTCGACTTCATCAGGAGCACCTTCAGGGTCAGCATCCTCTGCACCTCCCCCGTCGTCATACTCTGCGTCCAGTGTTACCCAAGCGCCTACGACCTCATCTTCAGTCCCTGCGACCTTTGCACCCACCTCCTCCAGCACCGGCTCCTCCGCGTCCATATCATCAGCCCCAGCTTCTACTATTTCGATCTCGAGTACAGCAAGCGAGCTTTCGTCGGCTAGTGTCGTTGCATCCTCGGGTGCCGTTACGACGTCGATTGTCTATACCACGACGACCGTCTGTCCTGAGGGTCAGACTGTTACTAAGGAAGATGGCTCAACCAAGGTTTTGACGGCGCCTAGTATTTCAACGTATGTCGCTACCGCAACAAGTGTTGCGTACACTACGGACTTTGCGACAACTTACACGACTGATTATACCACTGACTACGTTTACACAACTGTGACTGCCAAGCGCCGCAGCTGGTAGCCACGGGTAAAGGCATAGAATCGCATCATTGGGTTTGGGGGAGTTGTTGGTATTCGATAATTTGGTGGCTTTGGAAGTTTTATGATTCTTTGTTTATTTTCGACCATTTGCATGAAGGACGATGAGTGATGCAATGCGGGTTTTTCATCGATGGAGTTGCATTGCGAATGCGGAATGGGATCGTAATACCCTAGTTCCTAATGTGGAATCTGGTTGGATAGATTACAAGCCTTGCATGTTGATGATTAGTGTGGAATGAAAGATACACAAGATTTCAAAATCTTCTTTTGCAAATGCCTCTATTTCTAATGGTAAAATTGATCCATGCAAAGACAATGACGTATCAGCGATAGCATAAGCTGTCCCATATCATGCTGGCTTCTCTCCTAATCCAAACATTCGTACAGAATTGTTCCAGGCTCTGAAACCCCCATTAGCATCTCATCCAATTCCGCGTTTAGGTTGAAAAAAATCAATGAATACTTACGCTTCACAGACCTCCTCCACCTCTATGCCCTTGATTTTCGCCACAGCCCATGCTACCTGCGTAATGGCACACGGCTCATTCCTCCCCTTCACCATCCACTCCTTACTCCACTTCTCCTTCTTCACGGCCTTTGGCAACGGCGGCCCATCCTTCAGAAACTGCGCGCTCGCATGACTCGGTCGCATCTCGCACCACGGCCCATCCGTCTCAATCTGCAGTCTCTCCAACGGCACCTCCCTCACCACCGTCACATTCTCCTCCGTCTTCATGCTACACCCATTGATCCCGACATCGAACCCCATCGCCACCACCCGCTCCATCTCCTCCCGCGTCCCCGTAAACGAATGCACCAGCCCACGCCTCCGCTGCAACTTCCTCCATCTCCCTTCACCCTCGCCCTCGCCCTCGCCCTCGCCCTCGCCCTTCCGCATGATCCTCTCGAAATCGTCCATCGCCGCCCGCATGTGCAGGAACAGCGGCATGTCCAGCTCCGCCGCTAGATCCAGTTGCCGGTCGAAGTACTCGAGCTGGATGTCCTTGGGCGTGAGGAATAGGCGGTCGTAGTCGAGCCCGATTTCGCCGAAGGCGACGGCGTGGCCGGCGTCCCGCGCGGATTCGGCGAGGGCGCGGAGCGAGTGGAGGTACGTGGATGAGAGGCTGCTGCGGCTGTCGGTGTCACCGGTGGGAGAGGAGGGTGCGGAGGAGGGGATCTGGTGGGTGGAGCAGGGGTGGACGCCGATGGTTGCGTAGCAGAGGCCGGCTGGACGAGAAAGAGAGGTTTTAGCTTCTGGGATTGCATACTAAGGGAATTGGGGCGAGTGAAGGCCCGAAGGCCAGGTAGTTTTTCCTTAAAACGTGGGGGAGAGTGAGTGCGTACGGTGTGCTTTAGCTATTTCGACAGCGTGCTCGGATTCCTTCAGGTCTGAACCTGTGACCATGAATTTCCGGCATCCTGCTTCTAGCGCTCGCTGCAGGACGTGTTCGAAGTCGTCTTCGTGTCCGCGCTTGTCGTGGTAGATGCCTCGAAAGACCAGATCACCGAGATTGATGCCGATCTATCATATACTGATTAGATCTCGCCCGGTGGTGGTGGGAGTGCGCTGGATGCGAACCAACATCGACGTACCGCAGCTTTTTGCTGCCACTGGTCGCTTCGTCCTCGGCCTTGAGGCCTGCAGACACCGGATCGTCAACGGCCGACATTGTTCGATATGCGAGTGAAATGGGTCGAAAGACTGAAAGCCTGCTGTCAGGAACAGCTGAACCTGGGTAGTAGGTAATTCAAACAACTCTCACCCTCACGACCACGTTGAAGCCTGAACGATGGAAGATGTGTGATTTTCCTTGATGCTGGAATTTGAAGTTTTGATCTCAAAGTGCGTCCTGTGCTAAGAGTCATAGGAGCACGTAAACTAGAGACAACGGGTGATGTCACGAGATGAGTTAATGAACCGCAGTGGCCAGGTATGAAATTTTCTTGGCATTGCTAGAAAGGTTGAGTAGACATTGAAAAGGTCCTAAATCATTTCTACGTAGACCGAGGAACACTGTTCCGCTCGAGCGGTGTGCTCTGGCAGTTCTAGATGAATGAATGAGGTAGGCGATCAGAAGCCAATAGCCTATATGCAGAAGGATTCGTCCTTCTCACATGCGATATCAATGTGAGCACGAATGAACTGCATTGTTCGCTTGCCGGAGGAAACTGGAATATCGTGGAGGGAAACGACTGGGTCTTGGGTTCAGAGCCCGTAGCAGTCTTTTTTCATACGTCATTGCTGCCTAAGCTACCTATGGTAGTGTGGAAGATAAATGCTTGATGGACACTCGAGTGTTCTATTTCTAAAAGATTTTGACCATATATCAACTTCTACAAATCGTCATTGATGACGTTATATGAGCAGCTTGTCTTAGTCAAGCCGAACTCTGTGCCGGTTTGGATGGAGTACTGGCCGACGATTCCAGACTGTTGTTGGAGTCTTGGGCCGTCGGAATCGAGAATCCCAGAGGAAGCAAACTAAAGCTTGGCTTTTGGTCTCCGTCTTGCATATGGGTGATTTTCAGTCGAAGGAATGAGGTGATCGACATCAAGCGTGTTTACGAGGCCAGGATGCGCTTGGTCCAGACTGGTGATGCCAATCATCCGCATCGATG
Organism: Astrothelium subdiscretum; assembly: GCA_021030935.1. NCBI lineage: Eukaryota > Fungi > Ascomycota > Dothideomycetes > Trypetheliales > Trypetheliaceae > Astrothelium > Astrothelium subdiscretum. Next base: position 323,333 of record JAGFMW010000014.1, read on the forward strand.
TCTGCAGTTCATCTTTCAAAACTACGCCGCGTTGTCAGCCGGCAATTCTCCGGATGAGATAAGCTAACTTACTCTCAATAAGGTGCTCCACGCCTTCTTGACCATACGCCAGGGAGTACAGGAAAGGACGTCCCAAGCCGACAGCTGTTGCCCCCAGGCAAATCGCCTTGAGAATATCTGTTCCTCTCCTTATACCTCCATCAATGTAGATCTCCATTTTGTCAAAAACCTCGGGGCAGCACTTGTGTAGTTCGAGAAGAACAAGAATTGCTGGTGGTGACCTACACCTTGTTAGCATTGAATTCACACCTTGGCTCTCTCATGTGCATACGTATCCAAACTCCTCCCACCATGATTGCTCAACATCACCCCGTCAATCCCCATTTCCATCGCCATCCTCGCATCCGCTGCACACTGGATCCCCTTCAAAACGATTGGCAACTTCGTACACCTCCGAATCCACTCAATATCCTCCCACCTCAACGTCGGATCCACGAACCCCCCCATAATCCTCCCTAAACCTCCCCCCTTCGCATCATTCTTTGCCTGACTCTCACTCATCGGCGCACTCAGACTCTCATCCGCCCGCACCCTCTCATCCGCTTCCCGCTTCCCCGGCACCGGCGCATCCACCGTCACAAACACCGCCTTGACCCCCAACTCCTCCACCCGCTTCAGCAACGCCTCGCTCTTCTTCCTCTCCTTATCCACATACAGCTGAAAGAAAAGCGGATACCCCCCTTCCTCCTTCCCCTCCTCCTTCCCCTCCTCCTTCCCCTCCTCCTTCCCTCCCTCCTTCCTCCCAGCAGCAGCAGCCGCCGCCTCAACAATCTCCCCCACCGGAAAACTCGCATTCGTCGACACACACTGCACCACCCCCTTCGCCACACTCGCCCTCGCCAGCGCCTTCTCCCCCTCCGGATGCACCATCCTCGCCATCGCAGCGGGACTCACGAGCACCGGCAACGCCACATCGCAGCCCAGGACCCGGCTTCTCGTACTCACATCCTTGACGTCGCGCAGGATGCGCGGCCGGAACCCGATGCGGCGGAAGACGTCGGCGTTGAGGTGGCGCGTGTGGCAGTCGGTCGCGGCGGAGCTGTAGAAGGCCCAGGTCTTCGGGGAAAGGGTGCGGGCGGCGACGGCTTCGAAGTCGTGGGTCGAGATGATGGTGTTGAGCGGGGGTAGGGAGGGGGGTTGGGTGGTGAGGTGGGGGGTGGATGTGGGAGGGGGCTTTTGGTAGGTCGGGAGGGGGGTCGAGGGGTCGAGGGTGCCGATGAGTTTGGTGGGTCCGAGGGTGGTGGGGAGGAGGGATGGGGCGTGGAAGGTGTTGTAGACTTCTGTTGCGTCGTGGCCGGCGTGTTCGGTGATTGCTGGTGGGAATGATCAGCTGTGCGGCTCCATTGAATTGAAAGGCATAGGGGGAAAATACATTCTAGTCCTCCTGGGTGTTCAGGAGCAAAGTCAGTCAAATCCCAGACTTTGCCTTCCACGACAATCCAGCAGTCCTCTGGCGCAGCATGCTTCTGCACGTCTGCAGCCGAGACAATCTTTTCTTCTCCTGCCATCGTACTGCAGGGCAATTGAGAGATTAGATTGTAGTCGCAATAAGGCTGGGACTACGGAGTAGCCCGCCTTCAATTTGAAGGCCGTTTTACATATTGGCGGTTTGGTGAATTTCGTCGGTGGAAAGCAATCCGAGTGTCGAAGGTATTTGGACCTCGAAATGCGGGGCGTCCAGAACCTGGAGGTTGGTGCCCACTTTAATCTTCATATCAGAATGGACGAATTATACCGGATTTTGGACACTACTTCAAACACTATCCAATGAAATGATGTCGGAAGTTCTTCCAAGTCTTTGATAGAGACGAAACTCCAAGGTACCAAGATGTGACGGGGGCAGTCGAGGCCGAATTGAACCGGTTGAGCAATTAATTTCACTATCGACATAGCAAAACTCGACATATTATGTACCATAAAACGAAGATGAAGTCGCAAAGAAAACCATTCCATTTGGGGTGAGACGGTCATGCCGCCTCGGCCTTGACCGTACCCACGCCGTCTTTGCGCGTGTCAAGATTTCGCTCGGCCTTCTCAGCCTCCTTTCCTGCCTTGAACTTCTCCTTTAGCTCGCCGACATTGTTTTTGGCTTCGTTCTTCTCCGTGATGAGGCCCTTGAGCCATTTGTTCTCCATCTCGAGCTGACTGATCCGGGCCTCAAGAGCGCTGACTTTCTCGGTCATGTCTTTCGCCGTCTTCTCAAGCGCTTGTTCGCGCTGCTTCTTTTTGACGCGGAAGCGAGCGGAGGCGGCAGTGTTGCGGCGTCGTTTGTCTTCTTCGGCGGCCATGCGAGATTGCTCTTCGAGAGGGGCTGCGCTTGCAGGACCCATGGCTTCCGACGCTTTACGTTTGGTGCCTGGCGTGGGGTAGTTCATCGGTGAGGATGCGGAGGAAGGCGATGCAGTAGCTGTGGCAGGCGATTGAAATTGTTGAGGGAAGCCGTTGCCTTGGGCGGCAATGGCTGCGGCGGCAGCATCAGGTGCGACGGTTGGAAGATCAGGAAACTCATTGAATTGAAAGTCGGCTATTAAGTTGCATAGTCAGTCAGACCGTAGATTTGCGTTTGGTTACGCTGAAAAGAGACTGGCTGGGCGCACGGTGTATCACGGGTTATTGCGTGATGCACCCGAGGCGGGAAAATGGTAGTCGCCCTGCATGAACATCCCTTCCTCGCATCCAGGGAGAGGGAAAGCAGCGATAAAAGATCATCCAATGGGGCACTCACTGTTGAAGAAATCAAAGCCGTTATTATTGTTCGGAGCTGTGGCGTTCTCCGCTCTTGTCTGCCCGTCATCAAAGGGCATCGACATGTTCGGGTTCGCCACCTCGCCGGCGTCGTAGTCAAAGAATTCCGTGTTCATGAATGGTGCCAAATCCTCGTCGAGCCCTTCGAAGCCGGTTTGGTTCTGCTGAGCAGCCAAATCGGCTGCGGACGGTATTTGATTGAGGTTCTGAATGTACTCGGACACGTTGGGCGCCCTGCGACCGCTGTAGCCAGACATGCCAATCGCCGTGAGATGGCTGGGCCTCCTTGGTGTACTCTATGCAAAATTCCGATGCTTAAGATCTCTGGAGTGGTGGTTGTTGAATTGATGTTGAATTGGCCTCGCGTTGATGACGCAGACACAGCGTTGGTATCGTGATCTGTCCCCAAGTGGTGGCCCCTTTAATCACCAAGGTAGGCACAGCGCTGCCTCCGCTGCGGCAATTCCCCCCAAACTCGAATGGTGCCAATGGCAGATGCGTCCTCCGGGGTGTCCTGAAAACGCTGATGGAAAGGTTATGATGAAAGTGAAGGCGTGCCGGTCGTATACCTGGTGATTTTGCTGAAATGGCGGGGCTAAAGGAGCCGTGGATTAATAACCGGTCTTTGACGCCTGCTGCTTGCGCACTTTTGCGCCCTTCCCCGCGGCCTTTTGCCTTTGCGATTTGCTTTTTATCGCGGCTGGCACCAACGTGTCGGATCCACTGGACTGATCGAGCGATAGTTCTTTGGCGATGGATTCTAGGGTGGCTTGATTCCTTCTAGCTGGTGACGGCCATTATGCCGCCTTTGCCGCCATCAGTACCGCGTTTCCATTTCGGGAATTTCCGGCCGAGGCGGCTTGGCGCCCCACGTGATTGCGCGCCGCAAGATCGGCAAGGATCGCGTCTTCCACCATTGTTGTGATGCTTGGGATGTCCATGTACTCCGTACTTATTGCGGCAGCTTTGAACTCGTTTCTTATTCTCGAATTCAATCATGGCTCCCCGATCAAGGCTGGCAATTCCTACAAATGCACCTTTATCCCATACGCATCGACTACCATCAGCTTCACGCGATGTATTCAAAACTCTCCTTCGGCTCTCCAGACCGTCATTAATCAATCTCGCCCTTGACTGGTTGAAGAGCACGAATAGGCCATACTGCTCTCCATATCTCCAGGCACATGCTGACGAACAAGATGACGAGAGCGCACCCTATCTTGCAGCGCAGAGCATTGAGGAGCTACGGGAGTTCTACGAAGAGTTTCAAGTACGAAGAGGTAGTAAAAGGGAGGTCATCGACCGGATATTGGAGGGAGACTGGCGACATGGCCTCACTCTTTACCAACTGGCAATGGCGGAAACCCAATATCTCATCGACCATCCAACCGCGCAACGCTGGACGGCATTGCGTTTAAGCAAACTCAAGCCAAGCACCTCAGCTGAGACCGGCTCTTCCCATCCTAACAGCAAACCGATCCTTCCTCGATTCCACGCATCGAGCTTCCTCACCAACCTCCAACGTGAAATCTCTCCCATCATAAAAGCCCATTATTACCTCACCCGGCCATCTGACCCGAATCTTCCCCTCACCTTCCTCCGGGTCTACATACACGACTCTCCGTACAATACCCAGCGCTCTCTCCAGACTACATCTAAGACCTCGTCCTCATCCCGAACAGTCTTCCTCGCCTTTCCCGACGGCGCTCCTTACATCTATATCTCCCTCACTTCGTCCTCATCTCCGACCTCAGCCAATGAAACCCAATCTCTTCGCAAAGTCATCATCGATGCGGTCCCCAAAGCCCTGTCGAGACCGCAAGAGCGATATAAGCTCGAGCCCACGAGCTTGAGCACGAAAAGCTTGCCGGCATTGCTGCAGATGAGAGGGAAAGATGGGACGAATTGCGCCCATGGTGGGTGGGGGATATTTGCGGATCTTGAAAAATGTGGGAGTGTTTTGGATTATAGAAAGGAGGCAGAAAGGAAGGAGGATAAGAAACGAAAGCAAGAGATAGGAGATGAAGAGGAGAATAAGGAGAACCTCGGTGCTGCTACGCAACAAGAAAGACCCATCTTTGGTAGGCAGGAATCTCCGGACGCAAAGAGGAGGAAATTGGTGGCTAAGGGACGATTCGGTAATTCAGGACTGGCAGATGACGGCAAGGGGATTGAGAGACTAGATGTTAGACTAGACGATCCGTTTCCATCTGTTTCGGCAAAACCAGCTGCGGAAGCCGAAGCTGCCGTAAGGGTTAGGAAGTCTTCTTCGCAAGATACGAGTACAGTCCCGAGATCTAAGAAAGGAGGCAGAAAGACGCGCCCTTCGGTCTTGGATAAAGCCGCAGTGGAGGAAGATCGTGATGCAGACGAAGCAATTGATAACGAGCAATGGACACCAGATGTTCGATTAAGCTTCCAAGGCTCACATGTTTTCGCAGGTCTACGGCAGCTGGTCGAGAACGGCGTGATTGATGCGAAGAGAATGCCTGGTTGGATGACAGGCGAAGCCAGCGTCAGTATAGGAGTCGTCAGAGAGGGTAGGATACGCATGAAACCGGATCGAGTGGTATGACCGCTACGTAGTAATATCAGGGTATCATAAGAAATGAAAAATGATGACGCAAGCAAGTTGTGAAAGGCAATGAATGCAGGATCGCTTTGAGCGCGTTCGAGAAACGAAAGAAACCCGTTGTAGACGTCCCATTGATCGCTGAAATTGCATCATCGGAAAGATTCCTCGCCTCCACGAAACCAACGTTGAGTAAGATTAGAAGCCTCATTGAACCAAAATTCTAGTAATATACAAAAGCGGGCTCAATCATTGAGGCTAAAGATCCACGTATGAAGGCTCGTCGAAGAATGCACTCTTGAGTAGATTTGGTAGAGTGACAAGAGGATGTGAGCCGAGAAAAAGCCGCAGAGATATACTAGGCCGAGTTTCATTCGCAAATATCTATGACTGGCGTTGACTTGCAGTCAGAATTCGGTGGCGGAGCAGCGATTTCTACAACATCTCCGTCGTCTGTAATCGCGAGGTAAGGCACATTCGAGGACCGGCGGGGTGCTTTGCTGGGGCGGGATTTCTCTCCATCGTCATGATGCTCACGTTTCAGCTTGGCGGATTCCTGTCCCTTTTTCAATTTTGCCTGTGTCCACATCAGCATAGATCTCGTCAGCTAAGGAAAGATATTACCTGAAGTCGCCGGATGACTTCCTCCTTTTCGGCAGGTGTAAGCTCTGAGGCTGCCCGTTCCTCTAAAGGCTTAGGGGATGGTGTACGCCGGATGATCATGAGAGACCGTAGAGCTTCTGTTGGCGGAGATAATTAGCGAGAGGCATTGGTCACTATCAAGAGCTGCTTACGGTATGATCTGTATAGGAATACAAAATTGGCAAGGGGTTTGTCGGCAAGTTTCGCTGTAGTAAGCCACCTGCCTTGAGTGCCTCTAGCTGTTGGCTTGTCTGCAAGACTTGAGGTCACAGTCAGATGATGAAGTCCTAGAAACAGCTTACATACCAAGTACTATGGGATAAAGCCCGTCCCTTGATGGCCTTCTCGGAAATGATATTTTGCATATTCTTCTGGTCAATGTCAAGGCAGTCACGCTTGTTGCTCTTGAGATCTTTGCACTCTACGGAACTAATTCCAGTTACGACGCGCTGATCCCAAACCTCCACTGAAATCGTCCCTAACCATGCAGCGTGGGCTAAATCTTCCTTCGAGGAGAAATCCGTGGGGCTGGCTGCGAAATGTTAGCGATGGCCGTAAATGTGGTTATAACAACAATTTGCAAGCCATTACCCATCTCAAGAGTGGTGAACCTCATTTTTCTCAGATTATCCTTGCTTAGCAAACCCTCGCAGACGCCTTCATAACCCCTGCTTTTGATCCAATCAGCTCTCATTACTGAACTCTTCATTTTAATTCCATCCACAAATATTCTAACACTCAGGCAGTCTCCTTGCATTTGAACATCTCCTTTGACTTGATAATTAATCTGAAATTCGCGATCATCCTGAGACTCAACATATCGCGTTATAGCATTAGGTTGGTCTTGAATGTCCGGATCAGTATGCTCTTTAAGATTCTTGCCATCACATGAGACTGTTATTTCAATACCGCGTACACCTTTTATAATGGCCATGTTTCGAAAAATGTGAGATGCCTGCACAGAGGTCGTGAAGGGAGCGATTCAGCAAGAAGCAGTCCAGAGCGCGAAACCCTATATTGCCCGAGCATCTCGCGGTTTTGAAGAATTCAGAAAGAAAAGGTAAGAGGTGGTTCCACAAGGACGCGTGTAAAAAGGACGAATGTTGGATAGAGCATGATCAGTAAAAAGATGAGTATTAGCTTGAGCGTGTCGGTCAAAGTAGACGCGACTGCTACGCGACTGCTCGGAAATTGGCATTTGCTGCTATGCATAATTAGGTAAGTGGGTCTGCAAACGTTGGACCCTGGCAAGGATCTGCAGATCCAGAAATGACCTGACGACCGAGCAGCCGAACTAGACGATACCTTATCTGTCGACGAAAGGTACACCTTCGTGGGAATGGTTGCAAGATGATTATGTCTAGAAGAGTACAGCGCAAAAGGAAAGAAGGGAAGGAAACAGCTCTTGCCTTAGTATAGAATTGCTGGACGAGATCTCGTAGGAAGCGACTACGAAAGCCGCGCGTATTTGTCTAATCCAAGAGACTCTGCATAACCCAATTTGGTCAAACGAAGGTCAAACGAAGAGTAAGGTAAGCTGACTGCTACTCTATCTGAACCAATGCTGGAAACAGAACTATGGCATCCTACATGTCTTTCGCCTGGGAACTCAACTACTAAGTAGTAGGTAGGAAAATATTCTTAGGCTGCATAAGATTGGAGAAGTAAGCCTGTAAATGCGTCAACAGGAATATTAAGCTCCGACTCAGTTCGATACAAACGCAAGGAGTGAACGAGTCAGAAAAGTTGATCTGGTGAAGCACGTCGAGAGGTGAGGTACGTAGGAAGAACCGCGTCATCACGACTTTCTGTACGGAGTACCCAAATAGCCCTGTCCAATCGCTGGAGGTCCGCTTCGGCACTAAAAGCAGAAATTAATGTACCTTACGATGCTGCTATTGATATCGCATCGAATCGATTGGCGTGATTGCTAAATGTAAAGTGTCTGGTGTCATAGGATGATATATAAAGTGGGAAAAGGCCTCTTAGATTGCTTTGTGCTACTACCTCGATCGCACTAGTTCTCATTGGGTTTTACGTAAGAGAAAAAATCCATCTACTGCAAGCCAAATTTTGACCACCTTGCCAAAAAAAAATAAGAAAGCTCTAATGGATTCAGCAATCTCTGCGCAGTATCACGTAGCATGTGACACCCGCAATAAGGAGAGCCTATCGTTCGTCCCAATGTAAAAGTTGCAATAGTGTAAGAGGTATGATTAGAGCATGCAACTTCTTGTCCCAGTGACATCGTCAGTTTCTCAAACGGATACGAAGGAGGACTTCAATTAGCTAGAGTAAAAGCCTCGGGGAAGCAGCCCAATCAAGCTGACCATTTTTGTTCTAGAGACTAGGGAGTAATTCTGCAGGGCGACTCAAATGAAGGCTGTCAAAATTACAACTCAGTCGGTGAGATCGATGATTTGGGATGAAGACTGCTCTGGTGTTCGAAGAGGTGGAGCGGTCTCGACGACATCGCCTTTATCGGTGATCTCCAGGCAGGTCGCGTTGGTGGAATGCTGGGACCGTTTATGTTGGCGTTCGACCTCAAGGTCATCATTGTGAGCGCGCTTACGCTTGAGATTGGTCGCGGCTTCATTTTTTGCCTGCTTCCGTTAGAATATAATGGTAAATGCTTGTTAAAACGCTTACACGGTAGCGGTTGAGCAACGTCCTCATCTGCTCAGGGGTGAGCTCGTCGTCGGGGATCTCTTCCAATGAGATTGGAGTCGGAGTTCGCGGTACGATCATCAATGCCTTGAGAGCATCTAAGAACGATGGTTAGAGCCATAGTTGAACGGACGCACGTACATACCCATGGATCGATATTTGAAGACGAAGGTTGCGAATGGTGATTTGTCTCGATATTTCACATCTTTGTACCGATATGGAGCAGCTTGGGTAGCTGCGCCGGCACTAACAAGAGTCAGATAGCCCGGAAATCAATCAACGGGTCACGAACGAGATGCTATGCGACAAGCCTTGGCCCTTGAGTGCTTTCTCAGACAATATTCCGGCGTTCTGGATAGCCCTGTCAGGATGTCCCTCATAGCTTTCGCCAACGCTGGCTGCGAAAAAGACTTTTATTTTGATTATGCCAAGCGACTCAACGCGCCTCTTGTCAGCTTGCAATGAATATCCGTGGGCACTTGCTAAACCATAAAAATTAGCACATCTGACTCCTGCGAAGAGAATGACTATCATACTCATCTCTAAGGAAGAGAATTTCAGGCTCACCGTCTCATCTCGAGAGATGTAGCAGCGGGACTGCCTCCAACTCCAGGCGTTGTGGGAGAACTCGCGCGAACTGGCGATGCTTCCGCCAATACGGCTGCCATCCGCATAAGTTTTGAATACGATGGCTTCCCCTTTGGTTTGAGTTCCCTTTTTCAAGCGATATACGACCGAAAATTCCATATCGCTTTTGGCCTCAATATAACGGACGACAGTTTTATCTTTCCCTTTATCGTCCGGATCTTCATACTCTTTGAGGTCATTTTTGTCGACCGAGATTGCTACCTCAACGCCCGGAATGCCTTCAATAACTGCCATAGTAGGCAAGTTCAGACAAGTTGGAGACAAATGAGGATTGAGAAGGACGATAATTTGATGGAGGCAATTCGCTTAAATGAAGCGAAAATAAGCTGGCAAGATTGAGAGTGGCGTTAGGCAGAAAGCGAGAAGGATACAAAGATAGGCGAAGGAAGTGAGAGACATGGGGTCAAAAAGTGCACAGATGCTTCCAGAACCAAGACGTATTTCTGCGCAGCTCAGATGACTAGAGAAGTGAGGGGCAGAGAAGCAAAGTTTGCGGTGACACTCGTCAACGAAGCAAGGAAGTGAAGTCCTCCAAAGACGGCCTCTATTATATTTCGTTAGCAAGCAATACGATGTTTGCTAAGGCAAGGCGCTCTTACGTTTAACATAATGCTAGAATCCACACGACAATAGACTTGTTATAGTCCAATGTATACAGCTTTGGTCCTGATCTGTTTTCCGACCTGTGAGACGTGGCATTTGACGAGGTTTATTTGTAGTATGCCCAGTGAATACAATTCGTTCTAACGAGGGATATATCTCACTATTCCTGTGATCCCAGCACACTCACTGCGGAGAATTTGGTTTATATGGATTCTAGTAGATCTCGTGAGGAAAGAAAAATCCCGGAATACTCGAGGTTCCAACGTTATCAAATGGCGTGCTCGCTGAGCCCTAAGTGTATCAGGATCTCTTTAACAGCAACATTAGCAGATGTGTACATACGGAGCGCTGTAATTAACCCAAATTTGAGAACTGAATGAACGCATCTTGATATCGGGAGTCACTTCAGCCAACGAGTAGCAAGGATTGCTTTCGGAATCGGGAAACGATCTGCTTCGTCCACACCGGTATGGAAGCATAAGCAACAGCCATTAAGACCACGCCACTATTAATATCATGCAAGACCGATAGACAATGCCAGAAGGCGAAAGATGAATAGATTGCAGGACATCATTTGAATGATCATAAAATTGGGCTTGTAATACTCAACTATACAAATAAGATGAAGCCAGCATACTGAGACGACGACAAAGCTGCATGACCGTCTGGATCATACGAGGTGGAAACCTCTAACTAGCTCAGGTACATTGCATTCGAAATACTCCCAAGGATCCTTGAATACAGCTCATGCATAGCGTTGGAAATGAGCCGGATTACCAGCAACGACGGTATTGTCGCGAACATCCTACAAAGACATGTTAGCAATCAGGTAGGATATGACACTGGTCAGTAGACCGGGCTTACTCTTGTGACAACAGAACCCGCGCCAACGGTAGAATTCTTGCCAATAGTGACCTTGGGCAAGATAATTGCTCCACCGCCAATATAGCAATTATCCCCAATCGTAACTCTGCTTCCAACGGCATGTCCTCTTGAGCCGTTTCTCCTTCGCGGATCGATGGGCATACTCATCCCAAAGATACTCACGTTAGGACCGATGACGCAAGCCGAACCGATGTTGATGGTACACGGATCCATGATCGTGCAATTCGCACCGATGACCGTGTAGTCGCCAATGTTGATGTTATAGCCATAGTCGCAATTGAAGGGTGCCTCGACACAGACTTCGCGCCCAACATTTCCGATTGGGTTCGCTGGACCGGGAGGTCCCTGCGTCCGTAGGTAAGCGGGCTCGACGATGGCACGGAAGAGCCGAGCGCGTTCTTCTCGACTGACGCCGACGTTGGGATTGGTGCTGTTGTTGAAGCGCCAGAGGGCGGCTTTGCACATTTCGCGCTCCTCGACAAGCTGCGTACAGAAGGGTAGGTGGGGTTCGGCGGCGAGCATTTTGTCCTTCTCGGAGCGATGTTGACGTGATTGTGGAGGCGGCGGTGGTGCGCCAGTCGAAGCGGTGTGTTGGAGGGCGAGTTGAGCGGTGACGGCTTGTTGGGAGCTGCCAATGGATGGTCGGTTAGCGGAGCTGTCAGTCTTGTGAAGTCGAGAGGGATAACATACCTGGTCCCGTGGGACATAGGCCTGGACATTGGCGGAGCATGATAATCTCGATGTTGTGCTGGCTGGTGGTCGCGTGGGGTTTCGGGCATTGGAGGACCAGCAGAATAAGCATCTCTTGGGATGTTGTCCGTATAGTAGGGAGGCGCCTGCTGGTTTTGATCTGACCATGCCTGCGAAGGCCAAGATCCTCTCGAGCCATGGTGGTCACGCTCGTCTTCAACCATGATCGGTCTTGTTCTTTGGCCGTCGACCATTTGTGAGGGAGGGGGGTCACGGTACTGCGATGGTTGTGGAGGCCTACGAAGACACTGTTAGCTGGGAAGAGGTATTGTCAAGAGAGTAAAGAGCTAAAGAGATGGGCAACGTTGCCAGTGTATATTGTTGATGGTTGGATGAGGTTTCAGGAGGGCCTTACACTTGCTGCATGCCAGGTTGTTCAGGGTAACCATCTTTTGACTGCAAAGGTATAGGCTTGTTTGTGAATGGCGGTTTCGCATAGGTGGGCTTCGTAGCGTATCCAGCACAATGGAAACCCCCGCGGACGCAATTGTCACAAGCAGGCTTAGTCTCGTCACATTTCTTCTTGCGACTTCGACAAGTCAGGCAGCCTGTCTTCGTCCGATTGCTAAAGACTCTCTTCCTTTTCTTGTCAATTTGAATGACAGGCGGCCTCTCCGGTCCCGTTCTACTCTTTGGTGGAGCAGTCTGCACCCCATTCGCCAGCGGCATCCCTGGCTGGAATTGGATATGCTGTTGTGTGTGACCCTGGTTCTCCCGTTGAAGAACTTCTGCTATTTGGGCCTCAGACTGAGGACTTGATTGTTGTCGGCCATAGGTGGAATCGCTATCCACGTTCCTAAAGTCAGAAAGCTCTGGAGGCCTGTAGTCCGTATGTGACTGTCCTGAAGCTGTCCGGGCCTGTTCATCACCGTATCTGCTTCCGTTCCTTTGGCTGTCTGGTGAGTCTCGGCCTAGACCGGAATCCGAAGTTTCCCTGTATTGTCTGGTGTCTTGGTAGCCATCATATTTGGGCACTTCAGACCCATCACTCTCGACAGAGTTCGTTCTCTTCCGTTTCTTGGGACTGCCGTTCACGTATTCTGGTCGAGAGTCCGTGGGCGAAATGCTTTCAGACTTGGACATACTCTTACTTTGACGGGTCCAGTCTTTCGCGTGCTGTGAGCTAGATGCTGATTCAGCGCCACTTGGATTTTCGTTCCGTCGACGTTTCTCGGAAGATCCGTGGTGTTTGGGGTGTTGCTCCGGAGAAACGCGTCCGTTTACAGCAGTAAAGCCATTCGCTGATGACTCGCGGCCATTATTGTCCTCTTCAAATTCTTGGCCATTGGAAGGCCGTGGCTCCGCTACTGCTGCCATGATAGCAGCGAATAGTCGTAGAGACACTTGATGACCTGATATTGAAAAGAAATTATGGAAAATTGAGGAAGAGGGAGATTTTTAGAGCTTTCGAGGAACGGTTCAGAAAGACCAGAAAGTAATGAGATGGGTTTGCAATTTATTTCGAAAGGTCGATCGACCAATGGTACAATTTTGCTATGTTTGGGTCCCTCCAACTGACGTTGTGGCGTTGCGCGCGAACAATTACAGACCCGTAATTGCCCCTTTTTGGTCTGTCAAGCTAAAGTATAGCCTAATTGCAGTCGTTGTAACTATTGTTTTTGCCGTGGTTGGAGTGAATTGCTTGTATGGACAATTTTGCTCAATCTGGTAAATATCGCGGCTAGCTGGGAGCTAAGCGCGCAATAGTTCGAGAAGTGTTCGGCAATAACCCGACTTTACCAGTCGGCCGAGAATTCGAGAAGGTCGTGCAGGCACTGTCTGAGCGGCTTTGTCAGACTCGGCTTTCTTCTGCGCTCTCTGGATGTGAATCTGGGAACCAGGCGCCGACTGGGCGGTAGCTGGTGTAAGGAACAGGCGGATCCCTCGGCTGACAACGCGGGCGTCCAGGCGAAACGCAGCCGCGGAAACGGTTTTTGCGGGAGCTGAACGCGGTCCTGGGCGAAATTCTGGAGAAAATGGTAGGCAAGCGGTCTTTGTATAGACAGTGAGGAGGAGCGATTGTGAGGTGTGGGAGAAAGACGCAGGACGGGCAAGGGTAGGTAAGGCAAGGAAGGTAGATAGGACGACAGCACTCGCGGGCTTCGTTGGGGCTCGCTGCAGCAGCTGCCGCGCGGAATATTAGCGCCGTGAGAGGCCCAAGCCATTTCTCGTCCAGCCAAGCTGACCTGACCAACGAGCTGCCGCTGTCATTGGCCGCATGCGGGCGGCAACGCAGCGTGAACAGGTCGTCTGGTGCCCGGGCTCTCGCAGGGATTGTCAACTACCAATCAACATCCAAAGCCCCGCGCTCAATGGCTCGCGCAGCCCGGGGTAGCCGTGGGCCGGCGCCAGGAAAAGTGAGCGAAGACGCATGAGCTTCGCAACGTTTCATGCTTGCGTGCCTCACACCGTGTCCAGATGGCCGCGACGCCAAATTTTCGAAGCTCGACGAGAAGGAAGCTCTAACGATGGTACCCGTCCTGTCGTCAACGCAGAGTCTGTCATCGTGGACCGTTTTTACACCTCAATCCTCCAAGAATGATCCGCGGTCGATCCATGGGTAGAGGGCTAAGCGAGGGCATCTGGGGGCGGCCGTCTGCTCGCAAACACATTTGACTGCGCCGCACCCACCGCCAGCGATCCTCACGACCAGGGTTACGTAGCTGCTATTTCCTCCACTTTTTGGGTTTGCTAGGACTGGAGCCAAGGCTTCTTCCGCTAGCCCTCTACGTCGGTTACGAGCGTGGCGATGCCACCCCCAAGGGCCTATCGTTGCCGACGTGCGGTAATGGATAGGATCTACAGACCCGAGCGCGTGGTCCTCCCCACCTTTACCCGTCGCGACGAGATGGCTCTGCTGTCGTCGTAACTTCAGTGACGCATGTTCTAGTCTATTGGTTGACGGTGCCGCCCTCATTATCTTCTTCGTGTGTGGAGGACGAGTTTACCGGTCGAGTTCTGGGAGAGAGAAGAGGTCTGGCGTTGCTAGCTGGTAGGCGCCGGCTCGCCTTTTGGCGGCTAATGCACTTTGGACCCACGACACGCACGCCCTCCCTTGTTGGTGAGACATGTGCCGCTGCCTGTATGGTGGTTCGATGAACGAACGTGCAGGCCCCGAGTACCAGCCAATCTGCAAAGAAGAGTCTGGTAGGTCATCCCGAAGGTGTGCTAACTGCGGTTATTCGCGACCCTGTCCAGATAGATCACTGCTTCTATGACCCCGCGCGCTCTTCCGCTTGTCACTGCTGGCCAATCCGTGGCAGCAAACCAACAATCTTACACCCAATACATCGCCGGGTCGCGGGCCGCGTTGTCGGCTGTCGTCAACTCACAGCTGCGATATTCTCCCGACTGACCTCCAGCTTACGGCGCTTGCGGACTAGAGACATGCAGGAGATCGCGGTGCCTCTGTGGAGTGCAGCAAACTTTGGTCTGCCTTCATCATGCTGTGTAACTGCTCAAGGCGCATTGCCAACCCAAGCGCCGGGGACAGATGGGAGGCGGGAAGTTTGGCGCCCTGTGCGCTTCGGTCGTTCCACGATGCTTCCACACGTAGTGAGGAAGCCAGTATTCACCCTGTCATTTTAAGTGCGGATATGCAGGCCAAAATGAAATCGACGGGTCAACATGCTCGAAGCAGCAACCACATGCGACGGTTTAGAGGGTTAGAGGGTGATAGAGTGAGGCACGTAAAATGGGGTGCCGTGCTACTGCGAGCAAGCGGCGCAGCGTGGGTGAGGAAATAGATGACATCCCATAATTGCATGCTACTTCCATCCTTGCCATGTCCAGATGACACCGACGATCGTGGTCCTTTGGTCACTACAGCCAAAAAGGGGCATGCTCCCCAATGTTGAAGGATCCTGATCACATCGCAAATCGTAAGCTTTTAGCGTAAACGGCTCTACAGAAGACGATGGGTCGGGAAGGGATTGTTGACTCTTGTCGGCGAAGCGGGGATCTTGATCCCGGCCAAAACACCTCGGACGTCATGCCCGTTCTTCCTCTTGCGGACCGTGTCATTCAATAACGGTGCACTTCTGCATCGACATGCATCTTTAGGAGCCGAAATGACGGCTGTGCAAATCACTGCGCCGACCTTAACTCCTTTCAGAAGCTATGTGCGGTTGCCCTCAAAGAGTTGTGCCGCAATTGCGCAGAATGCTTTCACGAAGAATCGAAGATGGAACGGCTCAGTCTCGACACACCGGCCACGGACGGCTTTGTTCTTTCCAGGTATGTCCGGATCACTGAACGAACCGTGATGGCGAGGTTGACCAGCCAATTCAGGACAAGGTGTCCAGAAGGTCGGCATGATCGACGAATGGCTGGACAACTATCCAAGAACTGTGAAACCCATCCTCGAAGAGACCGACGCTATCCTCAATTATCCTCTGACAAAGATCATTGCTGAAGGCCCCAATGCCAGGCTCACCGCTACTGAGCACGCCCAACCCGCGATCATGGCCACGTCGATAATCATACTTCGCGTTTTAGAGCAGGAATTTGGCTTCAAGACAACGGAGCGCGTAGACGTTACCCTGGGTCATTCCTTGGGCGAGTTCGCTGCTTTAGTCGCTGCTGGCAATCTAAGATACAGCGACTCGCTACGGATGGTCCACAAGCGTGGTCAGGTCATGGCTCGTTGCTCTAAGGAAGCCAGCGAGCAAGATGGCGGTGAGGTCGGCATGGTCGCCATTGTGTGTGAAGCTGGTCATCTGCAGAGTCTGATTGACGCCATCCACGAATTCCTCGGTACTTCTTCTGCAGGATCAAAATCGGATTCCAATGAGGACCTACCGCCTGTGGAGCAGGTCCTCATAGCGAATATCAATTCCAAAAATCAAATCGTTCTAAGCGGCAGCATAGAAAGAATCAAGCTTCTTCTTACACACATTAGGCAATTTGGCGGCCACGACCCACGAGCAGTGAGATTGAAGGCCGATAGTCCCTTCCATAGCCCGTTGATGAAGCCAGCTGCAGATTATATGTTGAGGGCTCTTTCGAACCCCAGCAACTCAAAAAGTCAGGATATTGTTACTTTCCCCGGAATCATGCCGTGCGTATCGAATGTAACAGCAAGGCCATTTGAATCAAGCCGGCAGTTAAAGGACTTGCTTGCAAGACAGTGCGTTGAGACTGTCCAGTGGTGGGACTCTGTCAGATACTTGGATCAAGAATGGAAAGTCAGAAGGTGGATCGGCATCGGACCTGGCAAGGTTGGTAGAAACTTGGTGGGTAAAGAAGTTGGAATGAAAGGTGCTGTCAAAGGTGGTGGAGTGTGGGGGGTGACCGACCCAAAAGAAGTCGAGCAAATCATTACGGCACTGGACGAGACTGAGAGTGTTGAAGAAGATTGAAAGATTGTACTGCTTGCCATCCACGAGGTCACGTCTAATGGCGTGCGTCTGGTTCTAACATAGCAGGACTTTTGACGCTGCTTTATTACTTGACGCAAGCCATCCCACACTCATGATCAAGCTGTCCCGGGATACAGACCACCATCTAGAAAATGTCAAAAGACCATGAATGCAGGTCAGGAAGCATCTTACTGACCGACTTGGATCTTCATTCCTGTCATGGAAGTATTCTTTGCTAGCGTTATAAAGATGTTGGCGCAGTCATCAAGATCGGTCTACCCTGCAGTCAGCAGACTCGCTAAGTCTCCGGTGATGTACTTACCTCTTTCTTGAGTACCGCCTTGTCCTTCAACCCTTCGATCGCTTCTTTGGAATACAGAAGGCCCTTAAGATCATAAGCAAGAGCAAAACTCATTACATCAACCAATCATACCCATTCAGTCAATAAGAGTCCAGGAAGCACGGCGTTCACTCGCAATTTAGAGCCTTGGGAAGAGGCGAGGCATTTCATCAGATGCAGTTGCGCGGCTTTGGTTACGCTGTATGGCATAGAGCTGCCTCCCTGGACGACGCCCTACGGCTCATCAGTCTCCTGTGGAAAGTAATGCCTTCGCCGCAAATGACAAACCGCTACAGAAGATGTCATTAGGAACACTCCGCCTTCCGGATTCGAATTAAATGTCGGCATGGCTTCACGGACAAGCGCCAATTGTCCCTTAACGTTAACAGCCCAGCACTAGCAGCAGTTCAGTGTTAGCCCCACTCACGCTTTTTAGCAAGAGGTTTTAATCGACTTCCACACACCTTGTCCCATTCATGTTCTTCCATACCTAGCCGACGAAATGAGCAATGATAGGATTTCAGGGAAGGCATGGATCCTTGGGGAAGTGACTTACTGTATAGGTCGTCGAACTGGCTGAATCTCGTCCAACCCTGAGATCATGTTCAGTCTCTCACTAGGTTCCTTTCTGTATAACTGACCGCATTTCCAATGATGATATCAATACCTCCAAAGGCTTTGATTGTTTCCCGAATGCATTTCACACAGTCCGCAGTGATTCCAACATCCTGCCGCAGGATTTTCAGTCAGCAACCGCAGTTCGCGTGTGCAAAAAGACATTCATCGCTTTGTCTTCGAAACAAGGATATCGGGTTTACTTACGCCCTGGATGATCGTCGTCTTCACGCCATATTCTTTCTCTATACGCTCGGCAAGCTCAATTGCTGGCCGCTCACGGTTCGCATAATTGATTGCAATGTTGCAACCCTCCGCAGCGAACTTTTTGCCAACAAGCGCACCCAAGCCCCTACGAGAGCAATCAGCGAGACTCTAGAGAATTCTGCTGGCAACCGATGTTCAAATCTCAGAATAGCTTTAGGCAGCCTTCTATGATTGGACCTCCTTGATGTAATGATAGGACGGATGGAGCCCGATGAGCTTGTGGGCTTGCATGTTGAGTACCCTTAATCTGACAGTACCACGGACAAGTTTTGAGAAAGGTTTACCAGTGCAATAGAAAGAGTAAACTTTCAAAATTTACAGAGCCTTGGCATGACGTACCTTGAACCTCCCGTGATCAATACGTTCCTGTTTTTAAGATCGTAGGGCATCTTGAAATCAGATTTATAGTAAGGGCCTATCTGAAAACGATTGGCTACGGAGGCTTGTATGCTTGGCTTCACCCAAATATTTTGACTGCGCCGTTCTCATTGAGTGGAAATGCTTTATCAGAAAAACATTGGTAATCTCAAGTACCCCGCATCGAGAAGCCGAGGATTAAGCGTTATGACCGGTAATTTCCAAGTTCAGTGTCGAGTTTCATCTTCGCATCACTAAGTGAGTGGAGTATGGGACAGCAAGTATTTACGGTTGAGGCTAGCCGAGAGGACCCATCAGTCACACTCGTCCCACTTGTATCGAGATCTAACGGTCTGGGAATGAGACTACCTTGAACGAGATGCTCTGGAAATAATGCTCTCTTCATGACTTTTCTTTAATTGCTGTTTATGCAATGGGTATTCTACACCCATCTGGGGGAAACTACCTGTTACTCCAGCTATATGAGTATTGCTGTCGGGTCTCTTCCATAAGAAATCTGTCGAACCCATAACCTCCATTTGAGATTGTCAATTCTTGGCGTTCGCTGGCTTAGACCCAGAAGTCACCCTGATCCTTCATTGCCGCCGCTGTCTTTGAAAACCCGGCAATGTTCGCCCCCGCCACCAGGCTAGGATATTCGCCCTCTGCCCCTGGAACATACTCCTTCGCGGTCTCGAGACAATTCTTGAAGCAAGCCTCCATGATGCCCTTGAGCTTCTCGTCAACTTCTTCAGAGGACCATTTCAGGCGTTGTGAATTCTGGGCCATTTCGAGACCAGACACTGCGACACCACCTGCGTTCGCGGCCTTGCCTAGAAGAGGGAAAGGGCCTAGTTAGCGGATGTAGTGACGTGGATGATCTAGGACAAACCAGTTTGACTTACCAGGCGCATACCAGATTGCCTCGCCCTTCTTTTCTTTTCTGTGCTTCTCGAACGCGTCAATCGCCTCCTGCGTGCATCCCATGTTGCTTCCCTCGGCAATGTACTTCGCGCCTGCTGCAATGAGCGCCTCGGCCTCATCTTGGCTGACTTCATTCTGTGTCGCACTTGGAAGTGCGACGTCAACTTTACCAACGTGCTTCCACGGCCGGGCACCTTCGATGTACTTCAGCTTGTCCTTCTGCGCGCTTGTCTGCGTGAGCTCAGTTAGAGCTTTGCGCTGGACTTTGAGCGTCGCAACAGTCTGAATGAGTTCGGGTGTGAAACCCGCCTCGTCGACGGCGATGATACTGCCTTTGCTGTCGGAGAGAGACACGATAGTGCCGCCGAGTTCGATGACCTTGAGAGCAGCGTATTGCGCAACGTTACCGGAGCCTGAAACAGTGACGCGCTTGCCTTTGAAGCTTTCCTTGCCACCGGAAGCATACTGGATCATGTGTTGGACATACTACGGTTAGGATCCGCGTTAGCCTTGGACGTCTTTCACGTTCTGTAGGGAGAATAGACGAACGTAGACAAGGCCATAACCAGTAGCTTCAGGTCTGATCAAGCTTCCACCCCAATTCAAACCTTTGCCTGTCAACACACCCTCCCAGCGGTTCTTCTCTGCTCTGTAGGCCCCGAACATCCAGCCAATTTCCCTTGGCGAGACCCCAATATCGCCAGCTGGAACGTCTGTGTCAGCACCGATGTGCTTGTTCAACTCACGCATAAAGGCCACACAGAATTTGCGGATCTCGTTGTCTGATTTTCCCTTCGGGTCGAAGTCGGCACCACCTTTACCTCCTCCCATGCTCACTAGAGATCTTCGTGGTTAGCTCATGGACATATTCATGGAATTTTCTGCTGGTGGGCCTCAGCGCAACTGCTATGACTGTGGTAACTCACGCCCAGTAAGCGCATTTTTAAAGATCTGCTCGAACCCCAAGAACTTCAAAATCGACAGGTTGACTGTAGGATGGAATCGAAGACCGCCTTTATAGGGTCCTAGCGCCGAATTGAACTGAACACGGTACCCCCGATTGACCTGGACTTGACCTTTGTCATCTTCCCAGGTTACGCGGAATTGGATCACGCGTTCCGGAATGGAGGCGACTTGTAATGCCTTTCTGTACTCCGGATTCTTCTCAAAAAGCTTGGAATTCTCGAGGGTTGATGCCAGCTCTACAGTATGCGATTAGTTGCTGCTCAAAGCTCCCTTGTGATTCATCAAATTTTGCAAAAGCGCCGGCCGATGTCGGCCGACGGAGGGAGAAAAATTTCACACCTTTATAGGCTTGCTCGAACTCGGGTTCTGAAGGTAGATTGGACATTCTGATGAAAACTGTGGACTTGAACTGGAATCAGAGCCGCGAAAAATGAGGATCACAAGAGCCTGGTTTTGTGGCAAACGAATTTTCTAGTTAATCGCAAGGCGGGAGGAGTTTAAGGGAAAGAAGTACTCTGACAGCGACGCAACTCTAAATAGAAAGCTGGAGTGTTATCGCGTGCCTGCCGACAAACTTTGGTTTCTGCGTCTCCGGAGAAAGCGTTAGAATCTGAATTTTCAGAGCTCGACCCAGAGCTCCTGCGGTGTTGACGAAGCCCCGCATGAAGCTTGTGAGATAATAGACAGCAATTGGTCATTTAAAGCCGCTTGTGGGAGCCAAGCGTCGCCGCGTACATCATGATTCCCCACTACGAACGTGGGCATGGAGCTCTTCATGTGTACGGGCTAAAGCTCTGTAAAGAGGTTTGGACAGCTTTGTGTCATTCAGGTCGATAAAGCTGGTGAAGCTACTCTTATCGGCTAATATCATTGGCTGAGACGAACAGGGTATAGGGTTCCGCGGGGTTAATCGATCTCCCACGTCCGCAAGGCCCTAATAACGCAAGCTTCACCTGCCCGGCCCTTTCTCGCAATTGGGGCGTACATGTATTGATTTCATTGACCTGAGTAGCAAAGAAAATTTCTCCCGCAAGCGCCTTTTAATGAACTCGTTCAGATGCATACACGCGTACATGGAGGGGACCCCTTGCTCTCGTGGCTTTCTCAGCTGAAGCCACTAGAAAAGCGATCACAATATTCCAACCTGTCAGTAAGTGCTTTAGACCCGGTCACGGGCAGTCGACAGGGTCCCAGTCTGCGAACAAGTCAATCCCAGCTGAACATCTTCGGAATGTGATGGTGAAAACTAACCTGTGACCAGGTATTCGTCTAGTTCATCCATCGCCTGCATATCCTCCCGACTAATCTCGAAGCCCCCAATTTCGGCGTTCTCGGCAATTCTGCTTTTCTTTACTGATTTTGGTAACGGAACATAGCCATGTTGAAGGCTCCATCTGACCATCAGCTGTCCTGGTGTGTATGAGTATTTCTTTGATAGGTCCAAAATCTTTGGATGCTTCATCCGTAGAGCTCTCGCTAGTGGCGCATAAGCCTCTACAACAATGCCGTTCGCTTGACAAAAGTCTGCCAGCGCCCTCCGTGTGTTGAATGGATGGACTTCAATCTGGTTGACCACGGGCATGAAGCGCGGTTTGGACTCGATCAACTCTTCAAGCTGGGATTCGTCAGAAGCGAAAGCTGTCCTAACTCATCCAATGGCAGTTCATACATGCTTGATACCGAAATTGCTTACACCGCCAATCTTGACCTCTCCCTCAGCAATGGCGTCCTCAACAGCTCTCCAACTTTCTAACCGAGCCTTCTTTCCACCGTATGGGCTATGAAGGAGGAAAAGGTCAATATAGTCAAGGCCACATCGCTTGAGAGAACCCTTGATTGATTGACGAGCCGCATCATAGGAACTATTGGATGCGAGCTTCGTGGTGAAATGAATATCTTCGCGTTTCAACCCGGTATTGTTCGCCTTACTGGCTAAGAAGGCTTTGATGGCGCTTCCCACTTCATTTTCGTTGTGATACATCTGCGCCGAGTCGAATCTGCAGGGACAATTGGTAAGAGTCTGACACGAAGTGGGATATCGACGACCGGTCTCAACTCGGCCTCTGAGACGGACGTAGTCCTACCCTCGATACCCAGTCTGTAATAAGTGGTGCGTCAGAAAATGCATCAGCAGGGGCCGAGCCGTCCGTACCTCTAGAGCCCATCGTACAGCTTGTGTTGCCTCACTCCCGCTCATCAGGTAAACCCCCAGATGCACCCGGGGCATCGTGAGGCCATTGGCCAGCTATTCTGGGTTCAGCCAAGTCCCTGGTATTTCTTGCAGTAATGTTTGCTTCTTTGATGGATTTTACCTTGACTCTGGTTGCCAAGGAGAAATTGTTTTGCGCCATGACTCTTGGAGAAACAATTTGCTAAGACTTATGGACGGGAACAGGCAAGGAAGTTCCGCTTAGAGCCCAGTAGGCCGACTATTTGTGGAAGCCACAATTCTCGAGGTTCAAAAGTCCATGTCTACATTGCGTTGGTGGTCGATCCGCCACTGCCGGGCTTATGACGTCGATCACTAAAATAAGACCCCTCCCCGAAAGGACGGTCGACGGGAATGCATAGGCCGCATGTGCTGGCGCTAGATGATGCCTCAGGCGGGGGACAATGCGAATGCAGATGGATCCAGCATCATGCTGTGAGACCGCATCCAATTCTCCGGGTCAGCCCTTATCTCGTGCGCAACTCCACGCGATCAGCTGCCGAGCCACAATTCGAAGACGCCAGCGGTGGTGACATGGCCAGCTCTAGACCTTATGAGCCTGAATCGACTGTTGTTCGGCCCTGGCAGCGACGTCGGGCTTGTTAGCAACGCGGAGCTGGTGGACTGGTCTCGAATGTCGGGGAAGGAGCTGTTGAAGTCAACGCAGTCAGCAGCAAGACCTGGGGTGGAAAAATCCCGGCCGCGTGAGAGCAAAACAGTGAGGATCATGATTCACCACTGCATTGAAACTTTAAATAACCCTATCCACTATTCGCACCGTCGCGAGGCTTTTGTCCAAAGACCGACTTCCCGATCCACGCGCGGCGGGCCTGATCAGCAGCAGGGCGCCCTTGAGGCTGATGGGAGTATTGCTCTTGTGGCGTTTGGAGTATACAGGCGGCCTAGGGTAGCTGAAATGGCTACGCGGCGTCGGCGGCAGAGCCAACCAGCAGGCTTGCAGGATGGCAGGCGAAAAGAAGGGCAACTAAGCATTGCGACAGGCCTAGACGTGATTGGCGGTGTTCATGATGTCGCGAATGTTTGCCGAGTAGCCCGCGATAGTGCGGAAGCAGCAGCATCTTTGACATGCGACTTGAATGGCAACCAGGACCCCGACTTTCCACAATCAATAATGCAATGATCATGGCTACGGACCCGCCTTTATTGCCGCTCAGGAGCTGGGCACCGAACTCGTGCGGAAGTCCTCCATTATATGAAACACATCAATTCCTGGTCCTCGACCAGACATCGTTGATCGCGCCTTCACTACCGTGACCTAGACTTTCGCCCAGTCCAGCCGGGCCATCTTACTCACTCGCATGTAAATACTCCAGGTGAGCTTAGCTTTCTTCCTCCACCATCACCCACGTTGACACACCGACGCTGCTGCGGCTCTTCACAATGTCACTATCTGACTTCCTTCATGGCCAAACGTCTCCGCAACCCGGCGCTTCTGCAGCCTCCTCCCAACACGACGGTCCTGGTGAGAGCGCTACTGCTTCATCGACGTCAATGGCGAGTGACCCGCAGTTTGACATTTTTGATTGGCATCCTGCATACCAAAGCTGTCAACGCTATTTCCTCGACCATGCGCAGCACGACGGCGGTGTGCAAGCGGTGGCAGCTCTGGTCAATATCAAGCTGCCCTTCCAATGGGGCTCGCCCATCAACGGCTCTCAGATTCCGCCGTACACGCCAGCCGTCCCTCCGTACCCACGCTCGGGAGTGCACTCGCCGCACTCGGGCACCCCACCTGTCTGGGTGTCGCTGGTCCCATTCGTACGGCGTCTGGTGGTGACGGGCTTTGACAAAGAACCCATACTACATGGCTTTTTTGGTGATGATTGGAGGAAGGGCGTTGCGCCTGTCCAGGACGTGGAACGGCGCAATTACCTCTTCGCTGCCAAGAGTGGGGGCTGGAAGGCCGTCAAGAAACAGTACGACATGTCTGCGGAGGAGACGGTTCCTTTCCTCAGACCTCTACAAAATGTCCAGCTGATCGAGATTGAGGGCGCAGAGAAGGCATGGAGTCAGTGGCTAGCCATGGAAGATTGGATGATCGGCCCACGAGCTCCAGAGACCATGGAGGGAGGTGGTTCTGGAGCATAGAGTGCTTTTGTTCACAACTCTCCACACCATTCTGCTGATTCTGATTCTGATGCAAGCGGAGGCGTCTGGGACCGGGTGCATATAAGGTGGGACAACGGGACATGATAAAACGGATTTGTGTTATGCGATTGATGCGGTAGACACTGACTGGTCTTCCACCTGGACACAGGCTTTGACAGCTTTTCTTTTCATTTCAACATACGTAATACAAACATAATTGTTTTTTTCCGGAACAGGCCAAAGCCAGCACTCTGTGCGCCATGCAGAGTAGACTTTGATACCCGATGCAGATCCCTTGCGTTTATTGAGCCTATTTTAGTTAAGCTTTGTTGAGCCGATTGGATTAGGAGTCTGAGTGTGGCTGGGAGGCTGGAGGACCAAGGGACCTTCGGCTAAGGCTGAAACACGAGGACGATAATGCTTGCGCCTCTCGTCCCCTTCTTGTCTACCTACTCCGTACTGTACCCTTTACTCCGTATTCCATATTTTCTCTAGCACACCTCAGAAGATATACATCGGGATCATTTTGGTTTTTACCGACGATATTTAACGACAATTTTTGGATAATGATATAATGGCTAGCGCGAAGAAGCGCCCACGGCCTGACATACTCTTAAACACGAAGCATTGGAATCTCGCCTTGGATCGAGCCCATCTTGAATTCATGACACGGGAGCTCTTCGTGAAAGCTGCGAAGTCGTTACGAAAGGAGTCTCCTTTGTCAGGACTTCGAGTTGCCCACGTACTCCTGGGACCAAATCACTACAGCAGACATAATTCCCCACAGGTTCTTAAATTTCTCAACGCGCTCTTAACTGCTCGCGAGATTTCCGTTCAAGATGCACTGCTCGCTTTGCTCTATGGGTCACACTTAACACCTGTCGATCCAGATACCACAACTGGGACGACTACTTGCAGGCGCGAGAGAAATCCCTTGTTCCTGGACGATGTTATACTAGACCTACTTGCCGCACGTATTCGTAAGGGCGGCGGACCACAAACAGCAGACGAGGCTCGAGAAACGATCGCCATTGTGACCAGATGGCTCATTGCTGCTGTCTCATTCAATCCTGATGATGTCCCTGTGCGCAAGATGATTTCTAGCTCGGGTAAGGTATCCTACGATGGCGAGCGGAATCATCTGCTTGCTGGACAAGTGCGAGAGTCGCTTGGCTTGCTACTGATCAATGCTTTGGAGAACGATTTTCTCAGGAGATTCCTCGAAAATGATGCTTTGAGGATCAAACATAAAATCCACCCTCGCCTCCCAACCGATGCCCGAAAAGAATTTATCAGGTCATTATCATCATACATAGCTTTGGTGTCCCAGTCATCCGGACATATAGCCGGCCGTCTTGAGATGCTGCAAAAACAGTACGATCTCATTGATCACGAAGCTATCGCTGATGTGGCTGGTGCTGGGAATGTGCTTGAGATCGACCGTATACGCTTGGATACCGTGATGGATCTCCCACTGATCGACTCAACTCACTCGAGGATAGGCCTCTACGTTTACATCAATGCACTCTTAGCGGGCAGGCCTTTCACAGATGATTCCATGATCTTGAATCATCTACACAGTCGCTACAAAGGGGACATGCAGTCCCTAACGGTAGATCTCATTGTTGCATCCTTCGACATGTTAGCGAATGCAGTAGCTCGGAGGGAGTGGCGCGATTCTTTATTCTCCCTCAAGTCCTTTCTGGTCAATAAAGTACCGCACTTGATATCACTGCTTTCATCTTCTTTCTTCCTGCCCTTGACACCAGAATTCTGCGTTGAACAAGCGCTGAAATTTGTGGATCCTAATGTTTTTCCATCGATCGCATCATCCTTCAATGAGATGCTTGGAGCCGATAGCACTGTTGGAGATGTGCGCCAAGACTTCTTACTTGCCTGTGCCTTGCATGGCCTCGTCCTCGAAGAAAGTATCCCTCGCATCTATGGCGAAGTGCTGATGTCTGGCCTACCCGCTGGCGGCAGATACTTTAAAGACGGCTTAGTGGCACAATGCCAGAATAGTCTTCAGAAGCTGGAAGAACTTGTCAACGAGGCGGAGAACATGGACGGTAATGCCGCCGCTGTTGCTGGAGCAGTAACTGAGGTCATTCGAAACATGTGTACCACGAAGGACACAATGTCTTTAAAGTCGATCGGTTTCTTACTATTTCGAAAACCTCTAACTCTTGATGTCTTGTTACAGTACGCGTCACCAACCAGCATCCTCCAGCCTCTCTGTCAGTTACTCAATGAGTGGAAGTACGAGGAAGATCAAGGTGAACACCAGCCAGTCTATGAAGATTTCGCCGGCATACTGCTCCTGGTACTGGCGATGATTTATCGATATGACTTGTCAAAATCAGACCTGGGGGTCAGCGGTGATCAGTCATTTATTTCACAGCTTCTGGACACGGGTTTGCAGAGCAGGTCTCAGGATGATTTATCCGAAGATGACAGTAAGCGCTTGAGCAATTGGATCCGCGGGCTATACGAGACTCAAGGCATCACTGAAGAGGTCATGTCTACTTGCTTACCGCAGGATTTTTACCTTCTAGTTTCAACACTTTTTGACCAAAGCGTGTTGGCCTGTAGCCAAGAAGTAATCAAGCTCGAAACTGTCAAAACAGGACTTGAAGTGTTACTGGAACCGTGGTTCCTCCCTTCCCTATGCATTGCCCTTACTTGGCTAGCAAACGAGCTGGCCCGCCCTGGAACAAATAAGGCCGTACTCATCCAAATTCTTCACAAGCTCATGCGACCTTCATCGATATCGGGCGATGCTCAAGGCATGCATAGTGCTATCCTCACAATGGTCGCAGGTCTCTTAGAGAAACCGCTTAGAGATCTACAGGCCAAAGAGCCCAGCAGATATGATATTGAGCCTTTACTTGACGACCTCAAGTCTCACTCAAACTACAAGAGGAACGGTAGTAGCTCCATCACAGAACTTCATGAGTGGACACACACGCCGGGTGGTGGACTCCGACAGAGCATTCGCAACTCATTCCAGTCTCTATTATCATGGGGTACTCATCTACCCATGATTGTGCCGGCGCCGAACTATACGCACCGGCAAATCTTGAGTGCCGTCAAGATCATCGGATCAACTTCAACCCTACTGATCATTCTCGATGAAGTAAAACAACAGACCGAACAGGGCAATGGCCCGCTTGCTCTGGACATCGCAGCCGAGATCATCTGCGCTCCAACAGTAGACGACCCACCAGAGAGTATCAACGCAGAGTTGATGATGCCAGGGACCCGCCCTCGGCCAGCAACGCGCCAGACCAGTTTACGAGATCGGCTGAAATTGGAAACGGAGGAAGCACCAAAGAAGCTGGTCAATGATCCCGTTCTAGCAGAAACTATTGTCCGCCTCCACCGCCGCGTGGAAGCCATTATGGCAGAAGCTGCTCAGGCTCAGGTACTGCCCACAGACTTGGGCGCGCAAGAAATCATCCAGGCAGTCGAACTCACCAACGCTGTCGACAGCGCTGCCGCAGATGCAGCGGCTGTGGGTGCGGCTGCTGGGGCAGCCATTGTCCCTAATCAGTCTCTGGACCTCAGTGTGGCAGATGGCTTAGACATTAACGCCGCTGCGGCGGCGGCAGACGCAACGATGAATTTGGACTTGGGTGATGCGGCGGCGGCGATCGGTGACCAGAGCATGGACGACATGTTGCAGGGATCGGGGATGGGCTCGACGGAGGATGACATCTTTGCTGATTTACAGATGGATCCGGATAATAACTTCAACTTTGATGACTTGGGGATGTAGAAACCGGCCAGCTGCATGGGACCCGGCGGTGATGAGTTCATTTAAAACGTTATAGCCTCCGTCAGTCGCTGAAGGAACTCGAGCGATGCAACGGTCGTGTAGAAGTTCAGTTTGATTTTCAAGGTGCCCAACAGTGGCTCTAAAGCAATTCGGCCATATTCCTTGTAGAAGCAGTTCTCCATGATGAAACGACACTCGACCCAGAGGTTCGGAGTTCTGAAGTCCGTTTGAGTAAAGCGCCAGGGCCCAAGTCGCTAAACTGCATTCGGCGTTTCAAGAACATGCGGCTCAACGTTGGGTGGTTGTGCACCTTCGCCCCAGGAAAAAGCAACCGCGCGCCATCACCGTGTTACATTTAGCCCTCGAGCCTTGCTTTGGCGCCTCTCAGAACATAGCCTTCCTAGTATTCGCTTATTATATGAGTGGGGAACCGCATTCGGATAGGAGGCCGGGAGATCTACTAAAGCCTCTCGTCTATATTGGCGATAGGCAGGTTTCAGGCCTGCTTTAGCTGCTGTTGGTATGCATGTTTCAGTGAGCAATAAAGGGCTTGGCCATAGTGGCTTGCTGCACCTCCATCGAGTCTATACCCCTTGCGCTCTTGTGTTTTCGCCAGTCTCTGATGAAGGATTGTCTAGGGAGAGCAGCTGTTCATGGCTTCCTTTCTCCCGAGAACGCTTTGAAAAACTTCATTTTCACATAATATCTTCCAATAAGATTAATACTGAGTCTATTCTCCGGTCATTCTTTCCAATTGATGCTTTGTCTCTTCGTTTACGCTGCATGCAAGAAACGGCCGAACGGGAATGCTAATTTTCAGATCTCTCGCTAAAAATTACAGCCCTGTAGAAGCCAAGACCAGGTGGTGGCAGTTCTTTAATTGCACAACCATGCTTTGACCACTGAACTGTTCAGCTTTCCGCCATAGTTCCCTTCCCATGAGGAATTGACGATCCAGGGACCGTCAATGCTCGTTGCACGTCTTCTCGTCACTCGAGTCTTGTGCACCTAGGCTAGCCATGAACGTCGAGCAGATGCACTCTTCAGGGCTGACCCAACGCCCTTGCTTTCTAACGTCTTGGCAGCCTCGAGGTCGTCATGGAGGATATAAAGAACGAATATCTCTGGGTTTCTAGAATCCTCAAGTGGTAGCATGTTCTCCACAGTCCACTCGTTTATTTGATATTAAAACGGCTTCAAATCCGTGCCATCCTTCATTAATACCCTCTTGGTATACTGCTCCCATTTCGATCATTTCATCATGTCTCCGCTCTCGGGATATTTGTGCCTATTTCTCTCACTTCAATATGCTTCCGCAATACGGCTAAAGCCAGTCGTGCCCACGACTGATGATGGCTCTCTCTCAAAGAGAGCAACTCTTTCTGTACTAGATCTTCAAAACTCGACGGATCTTTACTGGGGTGCATCAGGTAGACCATCCTCTCCAGCATTTACACCGGCATTGCTTCGACTAACATATTACGAGCAGCAAATTCAGAAGCTGTGCTTGCCAATTTCACTGTTTATACGCCTGGTGACCAAGAGAATATCTTGTCCATGGAAAAGTTCTCCGGCATGTTAAGTTCTGTTAGTTGCAGTGATACTGCGATGCAGTTGACCTTCAAAGATGATGACGCTTTCGACTATGCCCAGCGAGTCTGGGATTGGGTCAATGGAAATGATAATCACTCCTTCGTAATGGTCGCTGGACAGGGTGATTGCGGCCCGAATACAGACAGGCATCCATTTAACGTCAATTCTATCATATATGATACGACAGGAAGGACTGCTCACATTCAGGGTAACGCTCAGAACTGGACTACAGCCGCCCACACGTACAACTTGCACGTGGGTCATATCTCTAGTTCCGGCTCAAGTGTGTCTAGACGAGACTACACTAAAGACTGGTCCGTCGATTTTGCACACGAATTTACCGGTAGCATAAAATTGTCCAAGGGCGCTTTCTCTATTGGTCTGGACTCTAGCGGCTCTGAAACAACAGGTGAATTCGACTTTGAGCTGGATATCAAAACTTTTCTCGGCGTTCCTCACGGTGCTTCCGCAAAATTGCAACCAAAAGGCGTCTCGGCTACCGCCAAGGTCAAGCTTAGCGTCTCAGGCGACCTTCCAGATACTAAGTTTGGCAAATCTGTCACCGTCCTCAGCATACCTCTTGATGGTATCGAGATCCCGGGTGGCATCCTGGACATCGGACCCAATCTCGATATCGACCTTGGTCTTCAAGTAGGCCCACTGTCTGGAAGCGCAGGAGTGACTGGCGGAGTGAAAGTCTCAATTCCTGACGATGCCATTCTTGAGCTCGACCTCCTCGATCCTTCCAAGAACCAATTTTCGGGTTGGAATCCCTCGGCAGATATGCTGCCCTGGCAAGTCGATGCCAAGATTTCTGGCTCTGTGCAAGTCTTCGTCCAGCCAGATCTTAACCTCAAGGCCGAAGTCCTGGATCACGGGTACGAGATCGGATTTGGCATGAAGATGCCATATGTCCAAGCCTCGCTCGATGCCATCGTCAACCCTACTGGGGCTTGCTCTTCGAATCCGCTGCCACACCACATCTACGGTGTACAAATCAGCAGTCAGATTGGCGCCCAACTCCTACTCGAAGCATCGAAAGTCAATGACGTTGGCGATCCGCTTTTCAAAGTCACCATTGCTGTAAGTTTTCACCCCCTCCAGCATCTTCTGTCCAAGGGATTATGGAAGTCGCTAATTCGCCATCAACAGGATTACAACAAACCATTCTCCCCTATCTGCTGGGATTTTGGGCCCACTGTAGGCTCTGGAAGCTCTCCTTCCCCAGGGCCAACGCTGAATGGCACCTCTGCTCTCCCGAAACCCACTGGCAGCGGCCCAACTCTGCCCACTAATGGCACCGGTTCTCTACCTACCAGTGGCCCAACTTCGCCCACTAATAGTACTGGTTCTGTACCTACCAGTGTCCCAGGAACACTCCATACCTCTGTTACCCCAGTGACATCAGCAACATCCTGGCCTGTGTCGTCATTGTCTCCATATCCGACTACCGCAAATAGCACTGGTAATGCAGTCAAGGTACGGAGGGTGAGCTTTGGCCGTTTTGGGGAGGTCCTTGAGGGATAAGGTTGTATGATAATGCCGGAGTTTTTGCTTTAATTTCTTTTCTCTCCATGCCTCTGCGTAAAGGCCATTTGTAATTCTAGATGGACTCCACAATATTAGGTCTGTCTCATAAGATAGTATGACGGAATCCTAAAATCGATACGTTGACTGGACATGCTATCCAGGAATTTTTTAGAGTATACAGTAAAGTATAATATACATGATGACATAAATTATCAGAAGTCAGCCTATGAGTGAAACGAGCAATAGGTCATCGAGATCGTCGTCCACTCATTCCTTCATTCCCTAAAGCATATCGCGAGACAGGTATCCAACAAAAGCAAATCCCAGTCATAAGCTCCCAAGACGAGCAACGCCAAATATGCATATCCATCCCATCATTTTCATTCCCCACAAGGCAACGTCATTTCCCAAAATCAAAATGTCCAAACCCATCCAATTTCTTATTTTCCACTTTCCACTCCCATCTGCAAATCCAACCCACTGAAATCTTTCCGCTTCTCCCTCAGAATCCCAACCCCGTTTCCCCCATCTCACATCAACCCCCCCCAACACCACCCTCCCCACCCCACCCACCTCCCCCCTGGCCCCCACCCGACTCGCCTCCTCGAACTCGCGCACCACGCCCGCGACCAGCACCTTCCGTACCTTGGCATCGGCCTTGGCAAACAGCTCGCCGACGCCCGGGCTGCCCGCCACGTGCTCCGGCCGCTCCAGCAGGCTCAGGATCTTGGTGTACGTGTCGATCAGGACGTCGCAGAGGGTGGCGAAGGTCTCGAAGAAGTCCGGCTCGAAGGGCAGCGAGGGCGTGAGCAGGTGCGTGTACGATTCGTTGGGCAGCAGCGCGTCCGGGGCTTGGGTTTCTTGCGTCGGGGAGGTGTAGGTTGTGGTGTTGGTGATGGAGGAGGCTGTGCCGTTGTTGTTGCCGCTGCTGCTGCCGTTGGTCGGGGTCGTGGTTAGCGGGTTGTTGTCGGGCCAGGCGTCGGTCGCGCTGGGGGGTTCGACGGGGGTCGTGGCGGTGTCGGCGGAGGAGGAGGCGAGGGATTGGGTTGCGGAGGAGGCACGTCGTGATTTCGAACTTGCGGTTGCGGCGGCGGTGGCGCGTTTGAACATTTGCGGGATGCGGGCGCGGGAGAGGGAGGACGAGGCGGTGGCGTCGGGGGGGTGGAGGGTTTGGTAGGATTCGAATTCGCCAAGGAGGGCGTTGAGGGCGCGGAGGTACTCGTTCGGGGTTTGGGAGTTGAGGTCGAGGATGGTGGGGATGGAGTAGCCGAGGAGGAGGTAGTTTGTAGCTCGGCGGGCGAGCTTACGAGATTCAAAATAGGAGAGGCGTGAGAGGTCGTTCTTGGTGAAATGGAGGGTGTTGAACCAGTATATTCGACCTTCGTGACTGGAGATATCCAATGAGCTTGGTACATTTGTAAAGTGGTGATGATACTAACGCTTTCCGTAGATAGTCTAATGTTGATATTCTTTTTGACGCCATATCATGTATATGTTGATAGACTAAATTTGGGTTCTGGGAGCCACTGGTCGACGACGATATGGACACTGGTGCCCCTAACGTCGTACCACTCTGCGAATAGGTCAAGCTAGAAGCATAGGCATTGGATGAAGGCTTGCCCATATCATCACCCCGTGACTTCGGACCGAAAGGTGCGACCAGCATGCCTAATTTACCCTTTGGTCCTCCGCCTTCAGGAAAGCTTGTGTACCCGTGGTCAACGCTCTCGGAAGATTTCTTCTTCCTCGAGAAGCCTGGGACGGAGAGCGATGATTTGGTGTAATGACCAGCAGCAGACGCAGACCTCTTCTTAGGAGAGACAGAGGACGATGAGCCAGAGGGCCCAAAAGCGTAGTTCGGTGCCGGGGCGTTGTCTGTAGGGGACCGTAGCGAGACGGAGCGGCGGACGGAGGTGCCAAACTCAGTAACCGACGTTGTCAGACTGTGGAGAGAGGATTCTCGGCGCTTGGATCGGGTCGAGGAATTGCTGCTGTGTTTGTCCTCGAAGCCGTTCGGGTCGACGACAGGGGCAACGGTGAGGGAGGAATCGGCAGCCTCTCGGACCTTGGGATTCCACAACACGCTCTTCCTGGAGAAGATGCCGCTGCCCCCATTCGACCCTGACGTGGGTGGTGAGGCTTTTGTCATGCTCCGCCAAGGGGCACCTTCCCACGGGGAGGCGACCAAGGCGGTGGAAGGGACCAGACAGGCCCCGGGGTGTCAGGGAAGGGAAACGAGCCGACAGGCTGCTTTGTCGAGCTTCACCAGTGTGCGGAAGGACTCCGAATTGTGGCAGAGGCACCGGATGTTTGGGTTCGCTCCCCACGGACGGGGTGGGTCAATCCTTGGGGGTTGATTTGGGTCAAGCCTGGTGAACGCCTGGGATTATGAGAAGCGAGTCCCGCCAATCTCGCCTATGGCACAGGAACGCGGCACTTGATCTGGCTCGTTACAGCTTTACGGAGTAAAGTTCGAGTGGTTCTTGCTCGATGTGCCTTGTACGTAACATAGGGTTTCGGTCGTCACTGCCTTTTCGTCTTACGTACGGTGGTACTGCCGTCCGACGTATCGACTCCCCAAGGGTGCCAGATCTCTCAGGACGAGATCGAGCGTGATGGCTGATAAGCGGGTGTTGCATGCAGGGCTTCAGCTCATCCCACTTGGCGCCGCGTGTGTTTCGATGCACGTCAACCTCGAAACATCAAACGGCAAATCCGGAGAATTGACCTATCGGTTGCTTCGATTCAAACCCTAATTCCGACCGAGACTTTCTTTTTCCTTCACCGTCGAGGCCGCTCGTATTCGCCCTCTCAATAGCCTCAACCATGGCCTTACAAACCAATCCAGAGGTGCGTAGCCGAGTTACACATTCGCCTCGTAATCATTCGCGCCTCTCCCGTTACCAACCTTCGCCTATAATCCGCGTATGCGGCTAACGCCCCCCCAGGCAGCTGATGTGCCCAATCCAGGTCATTGGCCTGTTGATCCCCAAGAGGATGTACCTCTATCCGACGACAGAATCTGGGTCGACGGCTGCTTTGACTTTCAACATCATGGCCATGCTGGGGCAATGCTCCAAGCTCGTCAACTCGGAAACGAGCTCTGGGTGGGAATCCATTCGGATGATGAAATCCTGAAAAACAAAGGCCCGACTGTCATGACACTGGCCGAACGGTGAGTGTGCCATCAGCGCCACTGGCTATCTGACCAGTGGTAACAAGCTGATGGCGCCCCTACAGCGTCTTCGCGACGGAAGCATGCCGATGGGTGACCAAAGCTGTCCCTGATGCTCCTTATGTAACTGCTCTACCTTGGATCACGCATTATGGCTGTAGATATGTCGTTCATGGAGACGACATCACTTCAGATAGTGGTGGTGAAGACTGCTACCGTTTCGTCAAAGCTGCCGACAGATTCAAAGTTGTCAAACGTACTCCCGGAATCTCGACCACTGAGCTCGTCGGCCGAATGCTTCTTTGTACTAAGATCCACTTTATCAAGAATTTCGAAGCCGTGTTAAACGGCGAAGAAGGCAGCGGCAATGACCAGGAACGCAAGACCACCGGGGCTGAAATGCGCGCTCGAATTCAAGCCTACGCCACCGACGATAGCGGGCGTGCTCCTGGCGCCGAAGTCTATCTGTGGACACCTCCAAACAAGGAGAAATCTACGCACGAAAACAAATCAAGCTCCTTCTTCCGCATCGTTGAAGGCCGGCCTGCACACAACGATCAACGCATCGTTTACGTCGACGGTGGGTGGGACCTTTTTTCACCCGGCCACATTGAATTTCTACGCCTAGTCTTTGAACACGAAGCCAATCTTGGCCGAAAAAACAGCTGGTACTCACCCGGTCGAGCCGAAGAGCGCATCGCAAAGGCGGGCTGGGATTATCCTCCATGCTTCATCATAGCAGGTATCCACGAGGATGAGGTCATCAACTACTGGAAAGGTGTCAATTACCCCATCATGAATTTATATGAGCGCATACTCTGTCTCCTTCCCTGTCGCTATGTACACGCCGTTGTCGTCTCGGCGCCATTCACTCCAAAATCTGAATATCTACTTTCTCTCCCTTATTGTGAAGGCAAAAGACCACCAGATGCTGTGTACCATGGACCTACGAAGTTCACGCCCTTGCCCGATGATCCATATGCGGATGCGAAGAAGCTTGATATCTTTCGCCCGATTGAGGAACATGACTATGCGGACCTGAACGCAGCGAGTATTGTGGAGAGGATATTAAAGGGTCGCACGATGTATGAAGAGCGGCAGCGAGTGAAAGGAGTCAAGGGGCTGGGCGAGGAAGCAGTTAGAAAGAGGGAAGAAGAAGAGAGGAAGGCGGAGGAGTTGCGGGAGCAGAGATTAAGAGAGGCGAAGGAGACGAGCTGAAGAATGCTATTCTATCGACTAGAGTTAGCCGCAAACCGGATCACAGACCAAACCAATGGACAGAGCAGTGAGAGCCAGTGCTGGTACGGTTATTACACCTGGGAATGCGGTAGTATCTACTTATGTGCTTCAACACATCCGGCGACGGGACAAGTGAAGGGATACCCCAAAGTTTTGTCTAGAAATGATTCGATGTAATAAAGTCAAACGCGGAGAGTATTTCTACACAAGTGCATGAAATCAAACATAGCAAATACAGAGACAAAAGTCCCAAAGTGGTATCTCCAAGGACTACTTCCCGGGTCATTTTCATAACAACGTCTTGTAACATCGCGGTCATTCAGAGGACCTTTTTCACCACTCCAGGAGCCCTGAAAGCATCCAACGTGGTTAGCCCGAAGAAGCCCCTACCAGAAAAAAGCCGCATCATTCTACCTCAAATATCAACGAGGTACTTTCATTCCTTCACACACAACTAGTTCTCCCAAGTCTCTCTCATGAACTTCCCGTCGATACGAGGTCTAGAGCCTCTGGCCCGACGCACTGAGCATGCACCATCACTGACACTCGAATTATTTGGCAGCTGCTGTCCTGTCGCTGCCCAAGGTGGCACTTCTTGATGCTCGTTGGGGTTCGCGCTGTTTGAGCCGACCTCGACACCTGAATCCTCGCGCGGCGCTTCCGACGCTTCCCTCCATTGTGCTTTCTCGTGCTCGTTCGGGTGCGCTTCTATCGGATCGAAAGCGATTGATCCACTCAGAGCCGGATGCAGACCTTCAAGGCTCGTCGCCGTGTCTATTCCCTGACTTTCGGGCGCCTTCTCCAGCTGTTGTGCATCGTTCGCGATGTCATCTGACGCTCGTGGGACATCTGTGGCATGGGACGGTGACGGCGACTTGGAATTCCTCCAACATCCTTCACGGCGGATTCCGGGCTCCCTGTCTTTGCCTCTGTCGAATTGCTGTGGGGTCAGATGTTCAGACGAAGAACTGCTCGTTGGGGGAGATGAATTCGTTGTGGCTTGGGCCTGATAACATTGGCATGTTCTTGGTCCTGCTTCAAAATGTCGGCTGCGTTCCCTCTCGCTTAATGACATTGGTGAAGATTCATGCGGATTATAGGTTGGGCCAACCACAGGATCTGGTCCGGTGCAGCAAAGCTGTCCACGTTGATTGGTCGAGTATGTATCCGTCACTGTTCGTCGTTGCTCACTTCCTTCCTTGGTAGCGGAGGCTAAAACAAACTTGTTGCTGGGTTGATTCGAAGCAGTAGATACCCGTGCTGTTGGAAGCAAAGTGGATTGATTCAGAAGTATGAAGATTATGTACAGGATGAGAGGGGAAGAATGAGGTAAATATAGCTGGGTATGCCCCTTCCTCGCCCAGCGTGCCTACCCTAGGTGCCTGCCCTAACCCGTGCGCCATTTGAGGATGTTGCATTTGCTGGAGTCTCAATCCAAGGATGGCACCCTCGCTCTATGAACCCGCTTTTGTTTGTCCTCAGGCCCTTTTCGGCTTCGACACCCCGAATCTTTGTAAGATGGCACATCTTTCTGAGCTCGCAGGCAGAATATGTCCTTCGCTTACTTCCGCCATTTATTTGCGCGCAGGTCGAGAAGGCGTAGCCACTTATGGGGCAAATACCTTCCTCCGGCCGGTTGCCGTTGAGACGCGAGTCTTTCACATGGCAAGACATTGCTGCACAAGTCTTGGAACACCGCGTAGGTCGGCGATATTGCAGTTGCGACTGAGGCTCGTACAAGCTCTTGAAACGCCATCTATTGCTAAGCAATAGGACACTAGGATTTGCACTGGCTTGGCTGTTCTTGATTCGATTTTCCTCTTGGGCGAGGCTCCTCGTTCGCTCATCAAGCTTGTCCATGTCACTTGGGTCGAATTGAACGTATGAAGCGAAGAACAGGCTCGTATCGTTCTCTTGCCAGAGCTCCAAGTCCCTCCAATCGATTTCAATCGGCTCCCTGAGTACCACATAGCCAGGTTTTGTTTTTGCGCCAAAGCTCCAACAGAATTTCAACTTGGGGATTTCGTGATTACAGAAGAATGAGTCCGGATGATCGTCTGATGGCTCAATTGGAACGTACATCTGCCGAATGCATGGGTCCTGGTGCTTGTCTTCAAGTTTTTGGCCACCGAAACTGGTCATGAGATGACATCTAACATGATACTCATCAACCCGAGACAAGACCACCACAGGGTGACCAAAGCCGTCTTTGTTTTCCTGGTTATGCCACATGTTGTAAATATCTGGGGCAAGAACCCCTTGTCGCTGCATGGTCGTTGCTTCCACTCTCTCGAATGGTGGAAGAAATAGAATACGGCCTCGGACAGCATCAAAATCTTTCGCTTGAAGGAACTTGGGAGGAGAAAGGGGCGGATTCACGCCATTTCGTTGCATCGTCCTTCTCCATTCCGGTAGCGGGTATGAAGTT
This sequence comes from Astrothelium subdiscretum, assembly GCA_021030935.1. Classification (NCBI taxonomy): domain Eukaryota; kingdom Fungi; phylum Ascomycota; class Dothideomycetes; order Trypetheliales; family Trypetheliaceae; genus Astrothelium; species Astrothelium subdiscretum. Next base: position 361,795 of record JAGFMW010000014.1, read on the forward strand.
AGAACTTCGTCATGGACTTGACCTCGATCACCCCAACTATCGTTTTGAGTGTTATCCAAATTCAAAATCGGCCCCTGAAGATCCATCTGCAGATATGGAACTGTAAATTCGAAGAACTTCTTGGGTTGAATAATGAAATGCAAGCAAGTGAATAAATCTTCAGAATGTTATTGTTCGCGAAGTAGTAACACAATTTCCTTTTTGGATTGTTTCATGTCTTTGCAGTTTTATAGATTCAACTTATACAAGGCTCGGATTGCCATGCGCGAAGAGCCTGGGCAATGTAGGCAGAATCACAATGCAACAATTTCTCACCCAACAACTTTCTTACGTTTTGAGTACCGCTCATGACTGAGGCATCAGTCCAATTCATAATCCAAGGATCGGAAGGTTAGCTTTTACCACGGGTAAGCGGGTAGATGAGAGCCAGAATTATGTGTTCACAGAGGACGACTTTGATTCTAACAGAACTTGGAGAGCGTCAATGCATTACATTACGAAAAAGGCCAGCGTTCAGGAAAGGAAACTTGATGAGTTATACTGGGACAAAAGTTTAGAAATGAGGTTCTGCCTAGCTTTGTACTATTCGACTCAAATTTCGGATCCAAGGTTAGTAGTTCCGCTTGATTATCCATTTCGCTGCGTTTCATGGTTTGCTTCTTTGTTATGTCTTGGACGAACGGTTGAATGGCAGCGGTGTGCGACAATTTCCGAAGGATTTCTTGGGCAGCATCGAAGACACAGAAATTTTAGGACTGGGATGGTTAGAAAGCGATGGCTGTGTTTGGCGTTGACCCCGGTGAATGGTAGTCAAGTGAATGTCAAGTGAATGTTTCGTCCATGTCTAGCGGCAGAAATGCCTCACCGCCCTACGGTGTACTCCAAACTGCGTCATTGCTCATTGCACCTGAAGCATTTTGCTCAAGGTCATCAATGTGTGCGACGCCTAGACGCTGAACCTAGGCGGCATGGCCGCTCTCCTGTTATGGACTTTCATCTTGCAACTCGTGATTCATGTGATCAATACTATTGGAGCCTCATCCATCAACGAGCTGGTACGTGATCTGATGGCAACGGCATCGAACAGACGGCTAACAAGGCTTTAAGTTATGGCGATTCTACAATAAACTCCTAGTCGCTACTTCGAAAGCTGCACAGGATCAAAATAGGCTTAGACAAGAAGTGGTCCGTCTCAACAAAGAGATCAACAGCGTGAGCGCTCAAGATGAGTTTTCGAAGTGGGCGAAATTGCGTCGGCAACAGGACAAGGCCAAGGCTGAATATGACAAGCACGGTAAATTGGAGCCCCATATCCTGCATAGACTCTTGAATAGCCTCTAATGTTGAGCAGCGTCGTCGGTGGATTCGTCGAAAGCTCAATTTGACTCAGCGATAAACATTACGAGATGGGTTGGCACTAATGGGCTACGCTTGTTTCTGCAATACTGGTATGCGCGGGAGCCGATGTTCTGGATACCGCAGGGATGGGTACCTGGGTACGTCGAGTGGATTCTCTCATGGCCGCGGGCGCCACAGGGAAGCATAAGCATACAGCTCTGGTTGATTGCTTGCGCAAGTGTCATTGGGATGGTGAGTGAGGCGATATTTGCTCTATACGCATTGCAGACTAGGGGTGCGTGGAAGGGCAAGCCACAAGCTTACCGATCAGGCAGAGAAGACAAGCCTAATAGAATTGGAGGCGGACCCAAAAAGGAGTTGTAAAATCGCTATGATACCCTGGTTATATACAAATAGAATGCAAGTCGGAGTGCTTTCGCTGGAGCTCCACAAAGAACCGATGCCGTAGCATGCTATCGCTGGCAAAGTATGTATCTCGTCAAATTGACGCAAAGTCATCATGGCGTTCGCTATGACCTTGCAACACGAACGGAGATGACCTTGTGGGCCGTTTGATTTCTCTTGGCGCATATTTGAACTCATGATCTTGGTGCATTAGAGACCACAAGTCTTCGATAGCGCCGGGAAAGCTCACGACAGCCCATTACCGGAGCAAGAATCCGGAATTGTCGTTTTGTAGAATAGATTGACCAGTAGACACGACAAAAAGAATATCATAGATTGAAAAGTTTTACACTTCAATAAGAGATTTACTGATACCTTTCCAATGAATACGGAATTGGACCTTCAAGGAAAATTACCAACCAGCCCTCCCTTTTGAAAGGAGCCTGCTACGAGATTGACTTGTTGCTTTCGAATATTTTTTACCAGGCAGAGCCTGGAAAGATAGCGTATATCGAAATTTGACATCGAGTTAAGCAGCAAATTTACATGGGCTGCTGTCCTTGGGCACTTTTGGTATGGCATGTTCGTTTGTCAAGAAGAGCTGGACTGCCGTAGGAAGTTACTTTAGACTCTCCTCTACGGTTCAACCAAGTATTCGTCACACTCGTTGTAGAAAGCTTCGAGAAGGGTCTAGGAAAGAGGAACGGCAGCCTTCTATTGACGTTCAAGGAAGTCTGTAGTATCTGCTGAACTCTTCTTTCCATCGATTATGTCAGAGCAGAATTTTGAATGGTTGACTGCTGTCGCAAAACTTGGCGAATATTCAGAAAAAAGGCAAAAAAGGATAGATGAAGGGTAAAGCAATGCACAGAGAAAAGTGTCCAGTGACCTTAGTAGGTCGGGAGTTGTGTGGCTTAGTCAGCCCCAGATCCATAAGCAAGGGGAAGAGCGGCAATTTCCATTGTGCGTGTCACCGCCAACGTGCGTAGATGGCTCGTGCATTGATATGCAAGTCATTAACGTTAGCGCGCGTAATGCGTGATCGATTTTTGCAGGCGACGCGCTTTGTCGCGTCTTCCAACCAGTAAACATCTGTGCACCACTTCTGCATATATCATACCTACTTCCCGACGTCTTCTACTCTCCCTCAACCCTATTCATCCAAGGCTTGACTTCCTCCAAGCTTGCGGAGTTGTGGCCTGACCTGCTCCTCTCCTAGCTGTAAAGCTTGTGTCGCCACAGCACCCCGCACTGTCATCTCCTCCCTTTTCCACAGATATTTGAACATCTTGTCAAGATGTTCGTCTACAAACGCGGTATGTACGGTGCAGCCTTTCAAGTTCCTTTGCAGAGATATCCTACTCCTATGTGTTCTCGCATACTCTTCATCATTAGACCTTACCTGAATATGTCGGAGTACCAGCTATCATCCGATTTCATTCTTGAGCATCGTGACTGACATTGCTGTTGCAGATGGGCGCAAGGAACGCGTCCAATTCGATAAAATCACGGCTCGTGTATCAAGGCTGTGTTATGGTCTCGATGGAGACCACGTCGATGCTGCTGCCATCACCCAGAAGGTCATATCTGGTGTGTACCAGGGCGTGACCACCGTCGAGCTTGACAATCTCGTATGTTGACTTGCCTATTTTTGCTGTCATCAATCGTGTACCGAAACAAGCTGACGGTCTTTTTGAAGGCTGCCGAGACCGCTGCATATATGACCGTTACTCACCCCGACTACGCCGTCCTTGCAGCCCGTATTGCTGTCTCGAACCTGCACAAGCAGACGAAGAAGCAGTTCTCTGCAGTAGTCTCGGACCTGCATCACTATGTCAACCCAAAAAACGGCAAGCACTCGCCCATGATCTCCGAAGAGGTCTATAACATTGTCATGAAACATGCCGATGAGTTGAACTCTGCTATCGTCTACGATCGAGACTTCAACTACCAATACTTCGGCTTCAAGACTCTCGAGCGATCCTATCTCCTCCGCTTGAACGGCAAAGTTGCCGAGCGCCCTCAACACTGTCTTATGCGAGTGGCTGTCGGTATCCACGGCGATGACATTGAACGTGCCATCGAAACCTATAATTACATGTCGAATAAGTACTTTACTCACGCCTCCCCTACTCTCTTCAATGCAGGCACGCCAAACGCGCAAATGGCTTCTTGCTTTCTCCTCGACATGGAAGCAGATAGCATTGAGGGTATTTATGACACGCTCAAGAGTTGTGCTATGATCTCGAAGACAGCCGGTGGCATCGGCCTTGCATGTCACCGTATCCGTGCCACAGGCTCCTACATTGGTGGTACTAATGGCACTTCAAATGGGTTGGTACCTATGCTTCGAGTGTTTAACAACACTGCCCGTTATGTCGATCAGGGTGGTAATAAGCGGCCTGGTGCCTTTGCCATGTATCTTGAACCTTGGCATGCCGACATTTTCCCTTTCCTTGATCTAAGGAAGAATCACGGTAAAGAGGAAATCCGTGCCCGCGATCTCTTCTACGCGCTTTGGATACCCGACTTGTTCATGAGACGTGTGGAAGCCAATCAAGACTGGACTCTCTTCTGTCCGAGCGAAGCGCCTGGTTTGGCCGATGTGTATGGTGAGGAGTTCGAGGCTCTCTACGAGCGCTACGAGAAGGAAGGTCGCGGCCGTGAAACAATCAGAGCCCAGAAGCTCTGGTATGCCATCCTCGAAGCCCAGACGGAGACCGGCAACCCCTACATATGCTACAAGGATGCGTGCAACAGGAAGAGCAATCAGAAGAACCTTGGCACGATTCGGAGCTCTAACCTTTGCACTGAGATCATCGAATACACTGCACCAGACGAGATTGCTGTGTGTAACCTCGCTTCTATTGCTCTCCCAGCCTTTGTCAACTTCCAGACCGGCGAGTACGATTTCGACAAGCTTCACGAAGTCTCTCGCATCCTGGTCCGCAATCTCAACAAGACTATTGATCGCAATTACTATCCACTTGAGAAGGCTAAGCGTAGCAATATGCGTAATCGACCTATCGGTCTTGGCGTTCAGGGTTTGGCCGATGCCTTCCTCGCCCTACGCCTGCCCTTCGATTCTCCAGAAGCCAAGGACCTTAACATCCGCATCTTCGAGACCATCTACCACGGAGCCCTTACGGCGTCTTGCGAGCTTGCGAAAGAGCTTGGGACATACGAGACCTACGAGGGTTCGCCCATATCCCAGGGCATTCTGCAGTATGACATGTGGAACAAAACACCCACAGACCTTTGGGATTGGAGTGGTTTGAAGGCTCAGATCGCGGAACACGGTGTCCGTAACTCCCTTCTCCTCGCACCCATGCCCACCGCCAGTACCTCGCAAATCTTGGGCAACAATGAATGCTTCGAACCATACACGTCCAACATTTACCAGCGCCGTGTTCTTTCCGGTGAGTTCCAAGTCGTGAACCCTTGGCTGCTCAAGGACCTTGTCGATTTGGGTCTGTGGTCCGACAACATGAAGAACCGCATCATCGCCGACGGTGGCTCCATCCAACGCATTCCCAACATTCCCGACGACATCAAAGCGCTTTACAAGACCGTCTGGGAAATCTCCCAACGCACCATTGTTCAGATGGCGGCAGATCGTGGCGCTTTTATCGATCAGAGCCAGAGCCTGAATATCCACATGAAAGAGCCGACGATGGGCAAGATCACGTCGATGCACTTTGCAGGATGGAAGCTGGGCCTGAAGACCGGCATGTACTACCTCCGTACCATGGCGGCGTCCCAACCAATCCAGTTCACGGTCGACCAGGAACAGCTCAAGGTTGTTGACGCAAATGTCGCGCGTACACCTGGTATGGGGAAGAAGCGCGCCCTTGGTTCAGTAGGCTATTCAAGCTCTCCAACCCCTCGACCAATGTATATGTCGAAGGCGCCCACCACACCCAGTAATGGGGTCAATGGCGCGCTCACACCGGCCGCAACACCTCCAGAGGACTCAGAGAGCAAGCAGTTGGAGGCAGTTAAGGTAGCAGAAGTAAAGAAGGCACCTGACGCAAGTCCTATCAAAGGTCCGGGATTCAAGGCTGATGTTGATGATGGTGAGAGCCCTAAGATGGTCGGTGTCGATGGCGCAAAGGTCAAGACGGAAGTGGAGCCGCTGCCTGAAGCTGCGGAAGAGGCTGCAACGCCCAAGCAAGAGGAAGACAGCGAGGAGAAGAACAAGGAGCGTGAAGGAGATATCTACGCCGAAGCTGTATTGGCGTGTAGTATCGAGAACCCCGAGTCTTGCATCATGTGCAGTGGATAGAGAGTTCAAGATGTACTCGACCTTCTGTATCACTCATTTCTACGGCGTTAAGATGGGATGTTGATATGAATGGCACTCAGAGTGCATACACGGTTTTGGATATGGGATTCAGTGTCTCCTTTGTATCCTCGAATAATAAATGTGAAAGTGTAGAATTGCACAAACCGAGTTCCATTCGTATTCCTTGCTATATACTTAATAAGAGTATTGCAGCACAGCACTGGGATGAAGCGGATGGAAGGGACGGGAGGCTTGCGCGACGAGCCGTGCCGACTTGGACGCGCAGCGCGTGTCCTTTGGTTGGCTCACAAGGTACTCCAAAGCTTATCGTAATGTGTTCTCTCCAGTCGCGGTTGCAACATCGCTCCAGTGGTATACTGGGTGTCTCCTGTCACAGATGGCTTCTATGGACATGACGCTCGATATCCGTCTACCCCTAGAAGAACAAAGCGACTCCACCCTCCACCAAGTTTAGCATAACAGCAACTCTCTGCGGTCCCTCGCCCAACCAAATCTTCAAGATCTTCTAGCCATGATATTAAGAGGACAAAAGACTTAGTTAAGCACAACTTCATCGAAAATGGTGAACTGGAGCCTGTAAGACATTGCCTTTGCCAATTTCAAAACTTCGTTCCCGCTGACATCTCCAGCATCAAATCCATCCTCTTCACCCTCGGGCCTCTCCTCCTTCCAAAAGTCATCGCCTTCTTCCGTTCCATCCGCGCCTCTTCCCACCGCGCCTCCATCCGACCCTGCCCCCCCCTCCACCAACCGCGCTCTCAACATCCTCTTCATCACCGCCCTCTTCGCCCTCGCCTCCACCCTCCCCTACTTCAGCCCCGAAAACATCTTCCTCAGCACCTCCTCGCGCCTCCAAATCCCCACGGACGTGCTCTTCACCCGCCTCAGCGCCGCCCACAACGGCTCCCTCACCCCCGCCCACCTCGCCCTCAAGTCCAAATTCATCAACCTCGAGTCGCGCCTCCTCTACCTCAAATACGGCCCGGACGCCCTCGCCACCTGCCCCTTCTGCACCTCCACCGCTGCCGCCGACGACATCGACGACGAGACGAGCTACCTCCTCTTCGTGCTCCCCTCACTCCTCGCGCCACACATCGCGCACCTCGTCGCGCTCGGCCTCGCGACCTCGGGCGCGCTGTTCGGCGCCGCGGCCGCGCGATGGCGCACACAAGCTACCATCGCCGGGGTTGCGCTGGCGCTCGCGGATCTCTGGCTCGCGGTGTCGTTTGATCCCCGGACGAACGTGACGGCGACGCGGGTCGAGGCGCTCGATTGCTGGTTCTGGCGGATGCGGGTGCTGAGGGGGATCGGGGTCGCGGTGGTGGATGGGGTGTTGGGGTGGGTGATGTGGGTGGCGGCGACGAATCGGTGGTTGGTGCGGCCGCCGCGGGTGGAGGTGCAGTTGGAGAGTAGTGTGAGGGTGTTGGAGGGGGTGCAGGCGAAGTTGGGGTCGTTGGGAGCGGTACGGAATGCGGTGTTGAGGGATCGGGGGTTGAGGGAGCAGCTGGAGAGGTATTGGAGTGAGGAGGGGAGGGTGATGGCGGAGGTGCAGGAGGAGAAGGAGGTGGTGGATGGGATGAGGGATGTGTTGCAGAAGGTGGATGTTGGGCTGATTGAGCAAAAGGCGAAACAGATGACGGAGAATATGTTGGGGTCAGAAGGTCCATTAAAGGCTTATGTGCCTGGACGAGAGTAATACTAGAGCATATGTAATGGAGTTTGAACATGTACCTGCATTTGGTCTGAATAATGGATCTATGATAGAAATCTATTTTCGTCGTCTCTCATAAAAATTGAATGCCGAAAACCCAGTGTAACCTCTAAAACAATTCAGCAATTCAGCAATTCAAGCATTCGCGCAATTATGCCTCATCCTCATTAACAACAAGCACCCATGGATGTTCTCCTGCTCTGCCATATTTAATGTCTTCTAGCCATGTCTTGATCTCCTTCGTAAAAGGCCCACTGTCGCCCTCCGTCACCGGTATATGGAGATCCTTGCCCCTGAAATGGATTTCGGAAATGGATGAAATAAAGAATGCGGTTCCAGCCGTGAAAGCCTCCAACAATCTCCCTTCGTCGAGTGCCTCCGATATCTCATTCATATCAAAATTCCGCTCGACGACCTTGCAATCCGTCCGTCGTTCCCTCACCAGCTCCAGCACACTTCTCCGCGTGATACCATCAAGAATAATCTTGTCCTCAATCGGCGCTGTAACCAATTGCGTCTCCCCCTCTCTCGTCTTCCACACGACAAAGAAGTTTGCGGCTCCAGCTTCAGTCACACAGCACCGCTCCCCAAACAGCCACAAAATCTGATCATAACCCCTCTCCCTCGCCTCCCCTTGCGCCACCAGCGTGGGTCCGTAATTTGCTCCTACTTTCGCATAACCAAACCCCCCCGGCCACGCCCTCACCATATCGTCCCTCGACGCCAGAAGCCTGAGCCCCGGCTTCCCCGTCGACGTGCTCTTCGTCATATCCGGGAAACAGCTCAGTAAGACAAAAAGCAGGGCCTCCTTCGGCTTCTGCACTCCAAGGGCAGGGTCATTCGCAATCATCGTGGGTCGGATGTACAAGAAGTGGCCCGGCCGATCTCGAGGCAGCCATTTGGCGCCGTCCGTGGCGCAGAGTTTTACAATGAGCTTCAGCAGCTCCTGGGGGTCAAAGGCCGGCAGGGCAATGCGCGCTGTCGACGTGAGCATGCGGTTGCAGTTTAGGTTCGGGCGGAAGAGACGGAGGCGACCGTCGTAGCCGCGGTAGAGCTTGAGCCCTTCGAAGCATTCGGTGGCGTAGTGGAGCACGGATGCGCTCGGCATGATGGAGAGCGGGCCATAGGGTTGGAGTTCCGGGGCAGCCCAGCCATGGGAGGCGGTCCATGAGCACGTGATCATGTGGTCTGTACATGTCTTGTGTGCTGCTGTCTCTGCAGAAGTCGGGATCGGGACGGTTCGTGGAGAAGTGGTTAAGGTTGTGCGGAGTAGTGAAGCGTCGAGGGTAGCCGGCGACCCGTCATGCCTCTGGCCATTGAAGATGGTGGGAACGGCTTTGGCGATGTTGGCTTTGATGCCAGCCTTGGTCAGACTGGAGACGGTTTCGGGAGTGGAGCTACGCTCTGGAGTTATCGCAGCTGGTGCCATAGCAGCTTTGATGTGTGCTGGAATGGGTGAGAAAAGAGGATTGGTGGTAATATTCTAGTGGAGAAGCTGAATTCTTGACCGGATCCCGAGTGATAGGAAAGGGTATTTTTATAGAGATGACTCCCATTGTGCCAATAGGCCGCTCGCGGATGGCTACGCCCTGCATCTTCTTGTTTGACAATCAAATCATGGACGAGATGCGTTTCGTTTGTTGACATGCCAGAGAAAAGGACGATGTGGATCATGGAAAATGGCCGTCAATTGCCGCAGCTAAGCGTGCTTCGACCGCCGATAGCGGGAGCTAATGCGACTTCGCCAGCTTCAGACGGCAACATCACTGGGGCCCTCTCAATCCGTACGCCCTTCGATTTGCCCATGAAGGTTTTTGGGAAATGTCATTCTCCTCCCAAGAGCGGTGTCCACCCCCCTGAGCACGCTGGGCCCCGCAAAGGATGCATGAGGATATCTCTGCCTGCTCACGGGGGCTTGGACGTTGGGCTTGGGTCCTGTCATCCCTGGGCGATTCCCCCGAAAATGACTTTCAGTTCGCATTTTTCGGGGGGCTTCTGGCGGACGACGGATTTCACTGGAGGGCCCCGCAGCAATAGGTCTGGTGTCGCTAGCTTGGGAAGCTTGACGGCTTCCTTCGGTCTGTAACAGATTTTTTTAGTCGGGATCAAAAAAATAGCGATATCATCCACTCCGGTGGTATCATCTCTTGGCGCTTCCCTCATCGTACTACTCACCTGGATATTCTTGTCTGCTGCTTTTGCCGTCTTTTTAAAAATCTTCTCTTCGGTCAAATTTTTGACCGCTCCTTTAAGCCCTAGATTGATACTAGAGAGGCCCCCCATCTCTTTTTCGAGAGATTTGATTTTGTCGTCTTTTTGCTGTATTTTCCTTTCCAATTCATCAATTTTCTTATCTTTGGCTTGGGCGGGCCCCAATGCGTTTTTCGTGTTGTTCGACCACCAGTCCCTTTCTTCTAATATCAGCTTCTCTGCCTTCTTGGCGCGATTCTCTGCCTCTTCGACGCGGTTTTCGACCTCTTTTGCGCGAAGTTCTGCCGATTCTCTACGTGTTTCAGATTCGTTAACATAGCTTTCCGCTTCTTTTGTGCGCATTTCCCATTCTCTGACCCACTTCTCCTTTATATGCTCCAACCACCTGTCTCCTTCTTCTATCATTTGGCTCTCCCTCTGTTTGAAATGGCTCTCAGCCGCTTTTGCGCTGTCCTCAGCCGCCTTTGCACGGTCCCCAGCCGCTTTTACGCGGTCCTCAGCATCTTTTGTACGAGCCTCAGCCTCCTTTGCACGGTCCTCGGCATCTTTTGCGCGGTCCTCAGCCGCTTTTACGCGGTCTTCAGCATCTTTTGCACGGTCTTCAGCGCCTTTTACATGGTCTCCAGCCTCCTTTAGATGGGTTTCAGCCCCTTGAGCGCGTGTTTCGGCCTTTCTGACTCGTACTTCAGCAAGATCCAGCAGTTTTGCCCATTGAACGTTCTCATTCAGACGTTTCAGTTGGCCGAGCTCAAAGCCTTGGTTGAAAGTGCCTTCATGCTCATAAATAGAGAGGACTTTGCGTCGTGGCTCGTGACGAGGCTTTTTCGAGGATTCATCCGGCTTATCACTGCTCAATTTGCGCTTTCGCACGCTTTGCGCTTCATCCTGAGATTGCCGTGGGGATGGTGGCGAGTTGATCGGACTGGACGATGGTGCTAGTGTGCTCGATTAGCTGCTCGTTGCTATTAAAGAAACTCAAGAAGGGCGATACTTACGAGTGATCGGCGTCGATGTAATCTTCTTTGGATAATGTTGCCCACTGGGCTTGGTGCTGCTAGCCATAGTAGCATCGGTGGGTTCGGTCATCGTGAGTAATCCTGCAGCGGATGAGTAGTGATTTCGGTATGTAATGCAAGAATCCGGGTTTAAAAGTGGTCTCTTTTGGGCTGGGATTTGAAAGAGATTGCTAGGTACGTTGTGCTGTCGAGGTGCAGTTACTAGTCTAATCGTGGATTATGAATCTGACGAAGTCCAGAACGGGAAGATGGTGAAGAGAAGGTTTTGGAGGTGGCAGAGCAGAAGATGTATGGACCAGCCACTGCATTTCACCCTTCTCACATGAGTCTAATCTCTGTAACACTTACGACTCTCACAACACGGGCCGTTTAATTTGATAATCGCCTCTACTTTGGTCTCGGCTATGCTTTGTGTTACGAATCCCATTCTCATTCACACGTTGTGTGGTCTGAGTTGTCTTCTCACTGGAGCTACTGAGGAAAGTCACAGTAGCATTGTGCGAGAGCCTCATTAACTTTCCGCTCAATAGCGCTGATTACGCGAGCCTGGATCTGCCGAGCTATTCATCAAGCCACCTTTCAGGATCGCTCACTGCTCAAACCGTGCCGCTCACAAGGTGTTGTAGACTGTAGCTTCGTCGATCACATTACAGAGTTACCAGTCTGTGCTCGCGTTTACATCATGCTTATCAAGCTTTCGCATAGTGAAATTGGTGCTTCGCTCGTGTTCATGTCGCAATTGTATTCAATATATGAAAACGCTAGTAGTCCTAAGAAGGTTATAGGCGCAGTATTATATTGACTCGCACGATGGGTGATGTGTATAAGCGCTGGACTCGATAAGCTCTGACCAGTTCGGACGTATACTTCATACCTTGTTTTACATTGTGCATTGTCCACATGCACTCTGCTGTGTGGCCTCACCAAATGTGCATTCTGTATGCATCACTCATTCCCTTTTCCACTTGCAGACCAAGCGGTTAGTAAGCAAGCCTAAATTGTGAATTAGAATCCCAGCCTGCATCTGCAAGTGTACTACTTAAAATAACTTATTACAAAGTTCAAAATGCCGTCCGTCCGGACAACATGTCAATAGACCCAAGCTTCGAATAATAAGACAAATTCTACCCTATCCGTCTCTTTTTTCTATTGCTCTGGTAATAGCCGGTTTGATTTACTTTTACTTCCTTATTATCTTCGTGCTCTTCTTGCCTTTTATCCTCATCCTCGTCCTCATTCTTTTCCTCATCCTCGTCCTCATTCTTTTCCTCATCCTCGTCCTCATTCTCGTCCTCATCCTCGTCCTCATCCTCGTCCTCATCCTCGTCCTCATCCTCGTCCTCATCCTCGTCCTCATCCTCGTCCTCATCCTCGTCCTCATCCTCGTCCTCATCCTCGTCCTCATTCTCGTCTGCAATGTTCAGACTTTGAAAGTCAACTTTCAATAATTGGCACAGACGCTGCAAGTCGCCCGATTTGCAGTAGTAGAGCCACCTCGCCCGTTGACGAGCAAGTTCATGCACTAGATGTATCGTCTTGCTCCGAAGCAAAGAAATACTTGCAGAATGGTTGATAAAGATTTCGATGACGTTCACCCACTCACTAAACGGGGTTGCGCTGTAAAGACTTTCTTCAAGTATCTCGTCATCAAGCAAGATTTCTGAGAACTTATGTATGACAAAGCCCCAGGCTGTTAAGCCTTCATAATTGTCGGATGGATTTGCTCCGTGCGAGAGTAAGGCTTCTAAGCACAACAAGCTCGGTCGATTCCTGACCCTCTGCCTACCCCAATCCATATCAGCTGGTATTGCAGGTAGCTCGAAAAAATCGTCATTATCAAGTGCGATAAAGATTAATGGTGCTCCAGACCGGCTCAAACTGGTGGGATGGCCGCGCTTTAGCAACTCTTTCACCCAAAAGTAAAGATCATAGCGAATGGCGAGCGACATCATCAAGGGGGGACTGTGCGGTACTTTAGCGACTTGAAAGGGGCATTTATGCATGACTTTTCGTGTAAAAATCACGTATAGAGCATCCAGGACATGTATGAGTGACTTTGATTCCTGGTCGTTTGCTAGTGTGCAGATGAACATTGCGCCAGCCATTAGCTCAGGAATCCGGCATTGATTATCCTCCAGTGTATCTTCGTCATTTTCGCAATTGTCGCTAGTATTGTATTCTATTCCTTTGATTTCAAGTGCGTAAGCCTTGCAAAGCGGAGCGTATGGGTTGAATGAGGGAGCGGCTGAACAGATTTGGTTCCATATCTCCGGCTGCTCGATCCAATCCTTTAGAGTTCTGTGTAAATATTGTACTCTTGGAGTCACTTTGCTCAAAGATAAGTGGCTTGAGGGAAGGCTATAATGCAGTCAGAAATAAAAAATCCCGAAATTGAAAGTAATCCTGGCGAGCCCGACTAACTCACCTTGCCTTTACTTCGTCAACAAATGAGGCCGTAACTTCAAGTAAGCCTTTGGTTCTACTATCGAGGCGTCTATTCATTGACTTCACCCGATATAAGAACTCGTCTCTGCCCAACGGTCTGTCCACGTTATCAAACAAAGCTTGATCGTCGTCGTCCGCGTATGAGAAGCGCAGTAGATTGATACCATTCTCGCACTCGTATGCCGTACGATGTATTCGTAATAGTTGCGCGGAATGCATTTTGTAAGCAGGATCAACGCTATCGAGTATTTTACGGAATAGCATCCCTAGGTCCTCAGGAAGATCCCTTAATCTCATGGCGAGGTCACTGACTCGATCACCATTTCCAATACTGCGGAGTAAAGATTGAATTACCAGTCGAACCCAAAGAAAAACACCTGAGGCCTTTTGCGTAATGTCATCACACAATTTACCAGCCAATTCGCGGTTACCTTTCTCTAGTTCCAAAAAACCGCGATGCTCGTATAACTTAGTTTGAACATAGACACGGATATCCCGAGAAGTAAGATACTGGAGCATAAGATTTGGAATACTATCGAATGCATCTTGGAACACACTCCAGGGCCGGCTGGCCAAGCATATCTTGATGTGTGATGAAGCTGCCATTTCTTTGAGAAGAGTTATCAACTCCTCGTGATCTCCACTGCATTCATCCAAGCCGTCAATAAAAAAAGCGAACCGAAAATGGCTGAATGGAAAGGATAAAATCCTTCGAAAGGCTTGAAGACACTCTGGTGTAGTCCAAGACTGTAGAACCATTAGTCTTGGGTCCAAGTTGGACACTATTTCTGCCCATCGGTCAGGAAATAGATTAGGAAGAATATTAGGTAACTCTGTTCCGATGTTGTGCAATAATGTGCGGATCAAACCCTGAATTGACATCTGGATTGAATCGCCACTATTCCAGAAAAAGTGGCCTGCAATAATAAGACTTGAATCTTGAGCCCAGGTTGTGAGATGTTCCCTAGTCCTGGGGTCCGAAGATAGGAATTTCATCAGTGTTGACTTCCCCGATCCTGCTTTGCCTGTGATCCAGTATAAGCCACCGCCGCTTTGCAGCCAGTTCACGAAGGAATCCCACGTAGAGCTTCCGAGATCTTGCACTTGCTCATGATAAATCCATTCAAAAGTGTTTGTCATTGCCTTGGTAATTCGGTCTTTACGGTCTCCAATGACTGCAAAACGAAGATGTAGAAGTAAACGTTTCGTGATATCGCTATGGCGATCACTCATGGGCTTCATTATGGACTTCAAGGGAGGAGCTTCGCTTCGGCTATTTCCACCAATGCTAAGCATGTGCCGGAGCAGGGTAGCTCCTGGCTTTAATTAGTCGGCTTTCTGTAAAACAGCGCGCAACATCAGGGGCTTACTTACCGTCATCTACAGAACTTGAGTTTTTGCTAATCTCTTCTTGTAGCCGGCGGAACGCATTCACGATCCCCTCACCATAGAGCGGCGGTATATAAACGTTGAACATGCCGAATAGGGAGTAGGCCTTGTCCTCTTCGCGTCTAGTCTCCCGACACTCGGCCCATGAAAGCCGTTCGGCGATGCTAAATCTGGAGATAGTATGTCCCTGAAGAGCTTGGACCGCGATTCCACTTATCTCGTGAATGAGATACTCCAGTGATATCTTATCACCAACTAAATTTCCTTCCATAGAGAAAAACTCTACACGCAACGGCGCAAGAAGCTCTTGGAGTGTCCAGCCTCGGGTGAACCATCGACTTTGCCGAAAAGCCGGTCCCCATGACCGGAAGGATTGGTTTAGGGGATCCTGGCTACTCACTGAAACGTCGGCCAGATGTACGTAGCATTTAGTCGCATTATGATACCAACGGAACATAGAAACGATAGCCTCTGAGAGCTCAGTACTACTTGATTTGTCAATGCAACAACTGTCGACCCAGAAATACCGTAAACCATCTCGAGTGGCTTGCTCTGCACAAAACCGAATCTTTTTGAATCCGAGTTTCTTCTTTTCCAGGCAGATTTTGAAGTCTTGAAATGTGACTTCTTCATCGTCTTCTCCCCAAGTATGCGAAAGTATCGCATAAGGGGGGACTTTGCCAATCAAATCCTCAGTCAAGCTGAGTTCACCGTCATCGTTAAGTCTTAAGAGGCGCATCTTGGGGAACAAACTCAAAGAAAATTGACGGTGCAAATAGAGCACCTGATTAGGTGCTTACCTAGGTAGTCGATACTGTTACGTGAGCTGGGAGTTCTCCCCACCGTGCGCGATATCCCACACTGTGGCACTGTGCACTGTCAGGATTGAGGAAAAGTCCAATTAAATAGAGTAATCGCAAGGGCTTGATATTTGACTAAGTCGTAGCTCAAGGTGAGCAAGCTAGATAGCTATTTACGTGGTGCTCTAGCCGAGTTTCTACCGGACCTGCGACGACCGTGGACCCTTTCTACCCAGACCAGAAATGCAGACACTACACCGCATCACAAGAATCTACTAGTTGACAATTCTACCATATTCTCGTCATGGATATACGGTTGATGCGCCCGTCAGATATCCCTCATGTCCAGCAAGCCAATATCACGAACCTCCCGGAAAACTACTTCTTCAAATACTACATGTACCATGCTCTTAGCTGGCCCCAGCTGAGCTATGTCGCTGTCGATGTACGCAATTTTTTCCTTCGAATCGGCTCTTGTATATGTCTTCTTCCGCCACTATAAGACTCCTGCCGTGTCCCAAAATCATTGGCTCCCACAGCTAATCTCAAAATTTAGGTTTCCCGCCCTCAGAAAACTCCATATGATCCACCAAAGGTTGTCGGATATGTCCTCGCCAAGATGGAGGAGGAGCCTGCAGACGGCGTTCAGCACGGCCACATCACGAGCTTGAGCGTCATGCGGACACACCGGCGACTGGGACTAGCAGAAAAGTTGATGCGTCAGAGTCGTAAGTAACATTCTACTACCTCGTTTTTCCTACGATATCTTTTTGGCACCACAGAAAGCTTATGTCTCGACAGAGCGGGCGATGTTTGAGACGTATGGGGCACACTACGTCTCGTTACATGTCCGTATTTCTAACACGGCAGCTCTACACCTCTACCGCGATACTCTGGGCTTCAAAGTCGATAAAATCGAGGCCAAGTACTATGCTGATGGCGAGGATGCGTACTCGATGAAGATGGACCTCTCCTACCTCCGTGAGGAGGCTGAGAGCAGCGACGAGGAAGGCGAGGCGCTTGATGAAGGTGACGAGGTCGGAAGCGCTGGAAAGAAGGGGGAAGGAGAGCCCAAGAAGGCTAAGGCGAAGAAGAGGAAGGTGAAGGTAGGCAGGGGACTCGGCGTTGGAGAGCTGGTGGAGAGGAACGAGAGTGTTAAGCCATGAGCTTTATCAGTCAGCTATTATAAAAAGTGTACTATCATAAGCATTGAGCTTCGACTCTAACGAAGAGAGTGCTATCAAGAACCTATCTCTCAATCTTTGCTGTGCCCTTCGGCTTACTTCAGCGGCTCAAAAAAACCCTCAAATAAAGTGCCAATATGAGGCCGAGAAATTTCACAACAATGTCAATCCTTTGATTACTAAATTTCGCGATGCCGCTACCATTTGCGAGAAATTAATTTGGGTGTCCCAGTACTGCACCAATTCGGGAAAGTCTCACGGCCAAGATAAGTCCATCGGTTCTGCTCCGTTGTGATCGGAAGACGAGTCTGACCTTCCCGCCTTGGTTTTTTTGCTCCAGATATCTCTGCTTGCGAACGTTCCAATCGCAGTGCCGTAATGCTGGTAAAGTATGGCATCATCCTGCTCCAGAATTTGGTCAGAACAATTCGCTGGATCATAGTCCCATTTTGCATTATGCGGAAGACGCCGGTCTAGTCCCGATAAGACGTCGAAGGCGAGCAGTACAGGATCTCTCTCCTTCCAGTCTGAAAGGTGAAGAACTCGAACTAAACGTGCACATGGTGCTTGGCTTGCAAGGCTGGAAGCAGCAGAAATCATATCCTCGACGCTCACTCTTCGCCGCGAAATGCCATATTTCGCATCGCAGCTGTATGCATTGCTGGGCAAATCGTAAAGATGCTTAGCAGGTATAACAAGGTTGATAATCAGGCTCTCCAGCGGAATAGGTTGGTTGTCTAGCTCCAGCTGGAAGTCCTCTGGACAAATATGTGGTTTGCGAATCCATAGACGCTTAAGGGACGGCAAAAGCCTTGGAATTGTGTTACCCATATAGTCGTACAAATATCTGGTGCTTGTCTTGATCCCTGGTCCGCAAAAGTCCAGATGCAGTTCCGTCAAAGCGAGGGGTATATCGAGGAAGGAGAACGCTTCTTGTGGCGTCGAACTCCTTGTAAAGCCAAACAGTATACTTGGTATATCGGAATATATCTTTCCCTTTCCCATGATTCGAATTGTATGGAGCTTCCGACACGAGCTTAAGAGATGGTATTTCTTTCTCCAGTAAACCCAGAGGAGATTGGAAATGGTGGCGATTTCGAGTATTGGGTAAGGACGGCTGGATTTCACCCATAGCTGCTCGGTATTTTCCCAATTGTCGCAAGAGGGAGCCGTAAATTCAACGACCCGAAGATTCTCTTGAAGAAGACTCCGCGCGTGTGGTGGCGGCAAGCGCCTCGATTTTTCTGATACAACCAGTCGCTTCACAAGCATGAGACTGCTAATCCTGTACCATCTTTTGCACACTGTCAACCTGGAAATATCCCCATGAAATTCCTCGACACCAATGTATTCAAGGACAGCGACGAGAAGCTCATCTGGCAGGGATAGGAGCGACATGGCGAGTTGACCGAAGCCGATCGCAACAGCTGCAGAATCCCAAGTTTCGGAGTGGGTAAATTCGATGAAGAGGTAGAAGGCAAGTGTAAGGCGGATCAGTTAATGCAAGACTGGCGCTAGATCTGGACGCTGTGATGCGGCAATATAGATCGATAAGGTGTTGGAGTTACCGGCATTGCCAACTCGATAAATGTGATATGCCTAATTTAACGCAGACGTTGGCTACACGGCAGCTGTGTTCGAATTAAAGTGATAATCGAGTCAGTGTAGGACACATGTTTGACAGACCATATTCAATGACACGCCATTGTCAGCGCTTGGCAACAATAGCTATATCGAGAGTATTGTCCATTTCCTCAATTGAAGAGCAAAAGCTGAGCGCTTCCACCTTTAAATACCTCCCTCTTCTTCAGACCACATCTGCAATTCGCAACCGCTCTTCCCTCGCTTCTCTCGCTGCGAACGCGACAAATCTTGACTCCATCAATACCACCACTTCTTTACCATTACCATTCTCATCACCTTCGATTCACGATGCCAGCGACTACGGAGGCCCCCAACTGGGTTTTCTCTTTCAACCTGACCCCAGCGATGGAACAAATAATCGCAAACATCTTGAACGGAGATGCAGTCTGCGAGCAGGCTCCGGCTCATCTTCCGATCAAAGTTGCACGAACGTCCTCCGAACAGGACATTCCATCGGCATTCAAGCTCCGAAAAGCTGGCAGAGAATTCCTCAAACTCCGCGAAAACCTCCCCTCCCAACCCCAACGGCCCTCAGTCTCTCCAGCCAAAATTCGGATGAGGACCCCCTCGATCGCTCGGGTCGACGCGCTGAAGCGAGACGTGAGCCAATGGCGCTCAGCGCATTTTCAAGAAGCGAATCGGGCAGCGGAGCTGGAGAGGCAGCTCGAGACAGAACAGAAGCAGCACAAGGAATGCTTCAATAATCAGAAGCATCAAATCATGATGCTCGAAAACAACATCAAGGCACTACAAGTGCCGAAGAGGAGCACGGCGGATGAAGAATTCCCCAAGATCCAGAATTGGACCGGGGTGGCTGAGGAGACCCTCGTGTATCCGATGCTAAAATCCAGGGTAGAAAATCTTTGTCAAGAAAAGGAAATTCTCGAAAAAGAGAATTTGAGGCTTCAAGAAGAGCTCAAGGGAGCTCAAGAGACAATCAAAGCCAAGGAAAGGCGCATTGAGGAATGCGAGGGATATGTCAGTAATCTCGAGAAAGAGCGAGATAAATATATGGACGATACCATAACGCCAATTTTAAAGGCGTCAATGGAAAGACAGAAAAAAGATGCCAAGGACGACTCCGACCTGGCAAAGGTGTTGACGAAAAGTACGCTCAGATAGCTGGTGAGTTAACATTACCAAGTTTTCCATTTGCATAGATCCTAACTGACTCAATGAAGGCTATCCTGGAGCAATCTTGTGGTTGGGTCTGTCGTGCCGGGGGGTTCTGCTGTCTATTCTGTAAAAGTATATATGTTCAATTGCGATTTTCGATATGGCATTGATGGAGAAAGGCGTCATAGTATAACGAAGGGAGCTCTGATAGTTTTTAGCCTGAATCCATCATGCTGGTTTTTTTTCTGCTCTTCATCAATTTTATCGTAGCCGTGACAGAAAAAGCCCTAGATTTGGTTGGGGGCCTCCCCAACTTGATTCCACAGTTTGGGCCAGGCATGGCTTTCAGATCAATTTCCATTCTGAATGCGACTGTCGCGCAAATAGCGATCTTCACATTGGGGAGGCCCCCAATCGTATCTTTGAAACCGACTTTGTTGCTTGTGTCTATTTGCTCAACATTTGCCCGTGTCTTCTGCCAAGCAAAGTTTCCGTATCGATGCAATGTGCATTCAGAGCTAGCCTCATGAATCTATGGCCCGTTTTCGGAAATGTCGGCGAGTACGAATATGATACTTGCATACGTCAAAATTAGATTTGAGTTAAGAAATGGGGAGGGTGTCGTCTCATTTGACTTTTGGGTCCGAGGAGAGCCCCATGCCACTAACCGCGTTAGGATATATTCTAGACTAAGACTGGAAATTTAGGGATTCGTATCTTTCTCAAGATTTCTATTTCAATAGCCACTTTCCTCGAATCTAGGATATAAAGTCGAAGATATCCCCTTCTTTCTCCCTAAGCATACTGCCCACCCTTTTTGTTCCTACAATTCTTTCCAGTTTCAATGCATCCCACTTGGAAAACACGACCCTCGATCCGACATCAGTCGCATCTGCTCTACCCTCTGCAATCGTCTGTCCTAGGAAACCCTCTACAATTTCCCTATAGAAAATCGGATTATCTGGTAGTCCGTAGAATACGACCTTCTTCACGCCTCGAATCTTATACCGTCTGAAATGATGCGCACGCCCTGTATACAACAGCGC
The DNA here is from genome assembly GCA_021030935.1 of Astrothelium subdiscretum. Lineage (NCBI taxonomy): Eukaryota > Fungi > Ascomycota > Dothideomycetes > Trypetheliales > Trypetheliaceae > Astrothelium > Astrothelium subdiscretum. The sequence goes on from JAGFMW010000014.1 coordinate 382,406, forward strand.
TGCGTGCCGGCCATTGAGAAAGTGTGCTCGTGCGCGACGAACATCCGCCATGTCCGTGTACTCTGAGATGGATCCAAACGAGACATTCTGTGTCGCTGTCGAGCTGGCAAAGTAATTTCGAACCCGGACAAAGTCAAGGTATGAAGGGATGAAAACCAATATTCCAGCTCCCCCTGTCGATGGATCTGCTGGTGGATTGTGTCGCGTAATGGATGGAATGATGACGGTAGTGAAATACTTGAAGCGAGCGTCTGGGTCGGCAGCCGGTGATGCAGAGTCCAGTCGGGAAAATGTCTGCTTGAGGGGCAAATTGACGGACAGATAGGAGCCGTCATATTCTGGCTGCACTTTGGCTTTCCCGGTGATGCTTAGCATATGCTTGTTGAAGAGATTGTTCAGCTCTGGCGTGTTGTACGCTGAACAAACGATGGTTTGTCGCCAGTGCTTTGCTTGACCATCGAGGTACCAGTTGCGTACTCGACTAAAGTCGCACCCATGTGCATCTTTTGGCTGTAGATTAAGATGCGAGAAGGTAAATTCAACATGTTCCCAATTTTGCTGCAGCATGGCGTCGGCCTGATCGACGACAATGATCTCGATTGAGCTTAGGAAATCATGGTCTCTTTTCTTGGGATCATCGTTTTCGATAATTCTTCGTAGCCCCAATGGACTTGCAAGAATCATGTCAGAAGCGTGGAATGGTGAGAAGTAGCGAACTGTCTTTCTGGTAAACTTCAACCCAAGTCTGAAGTCGTTGTCGTCGTTGCCTTCGAATAGCTCTCGAAAATCCTCCGGCCTATCATCAGCGAACTTTTCCCCATCATCAGTATAGCTGTCTTTGAACCGCTTCTTGTTCTCTTGCTGCTCTGGCTCGCAAAGCCTCATCATGACCTCAATGAACTTGGCACATGACTGGCGCGTTTCAAGCAATATCAAAACCTTCGGCCGGGTGAAACCTTGGTCTCTTAGCTCTAACTCGTCACCGTCGTCGAGCTTCGCTAGCCTGGCGTTATTTTTCAGGACTCGATCTCGGGTCTTGAAGACGTGGTTCAACACATGCAGACATATAATCGAGCGAAGACTGGCGGCGTTCTGTACCGTCCTGGCGGTAAGCATCAAGTCGAAATAGTTGAATATGTACGGTACAAGCTCTCGCTGCAGCTCGTTGAAGTTCGGAATGACGTTCTCTGCGGGGGCGGCCAGTCTCTCTTTGAGCTTTAAATCCCCGTGCTTTGTGGCTCTGCTTCGTGGATAGTGGGCGCTGGTGCTCTTAGCCGGACTGGGAATACTCAAAATCATTCTCCCTACAGCGCTCTGATGCTTTTCTAATCGCCAATCGTTTTGGGCAATGCTCTTCATGCATTCAGAGGCGTGTCTTTCATCTCGTCCACCAAAGTGTAATTGGAATGGATCAGACTCATCACCATCTTCGTCCAAATTCTCGTCCAAGGGAACAGGGTCGGCTGTATCATCATCGGCGTTGGCATCGTCTTCCACCAAGGGATTCTCCACCGCTTCTTCTGGCGCCAGGACTTCCGTTGTCGGCATTTCTGAGCGTTCAGGCTGGTCAAGCTTTCGCTTTTTCCTCCGAGGGCCGGTCGTTTCCGCATCTTGTTGAAGTGACTGCAAAAGACGATTGTACGAGTTCGGCTGGCTCGTCAACTGATGATCTTCGTCTTCGCTGTCGACGTCTTCTCCATATTGCTTCTCCGAATCTTCAAACGAGGTTCCTACATCAGCATTCGGAGCTCTTCCTAGAATTAGTCTTAGCCAGCAATTAGCTCACAACAAGGGCGACTCACTCATCACTAGGGGATACTACCCGCTGAGTCGCAAATCGTTCTGATGAAGGCATTCCGTTGCGCGCTGTGCCCCCACGGAATGCGCTTGCCCTACTTCTTCTCGAAGGCGCCATTGTGAAGGTGCGACGAAACCGTGATGGAAGTTGTGCGGGAGTTTTTTGCGTGCGGAGAGAAAGTCGACAAAATTTCGGCAACTGAACCCCACCAAGGCGAAATTTAGAAGACGCGGGTCTCTCAAACATCCCATCCCATTACGCTGTACAGCAACCTAAATCAAAAGGCATATCACCATTCTACGGTGTGTATAGTAAAGGACTATTGCCACTATAGCCGCAAATATGGCGGACGGCGACTCTTTCCTTCACCTCGCAAGACCTCTGGGCCCCGCAACTGTGGGATCGCAACCTTCGACCCAACCGCTGAACGTTATCATACAGCCGCAAGTACGTGAGCTTTCACCGATATCACAAAGCTACCCGACTGACCAGATACAAGGCCATATTCTCTATTCTTGACCACTCCCTACGGCGAAATACCGAACAGGAGCGCGTGATCGGTACACTCCTTGGCATCCGAAGCGAAGATGGTACCGAAGTCGAAATCCGCGACTGCTACGCCGTCCCTCATACCGAGACTGCAGAGCAAGTCGAAGTCGACATGGACTACCAGAAACAAATGCTCGCTCTCCATCTGCGCGCAAACCCGAAGGAGGTGTTAGTAGGCTGGTACGCTACGAGCGCGGAGCTCAACACTTTTTCGGCCCTGATTCAGAATTTCTACAGCCAGCAGGGAGATGGGACATGGCCGCATCCGGCAGTGCATCTGACAGTCAGCACGATGCCTGGAAAGGACATCGAGGCGAGGACGTACATCAGCGCGCCGATTGGAGTGACGGCGGAGAGAGCAGCGGACAGCTGTCTATTCATTCCCGTGCCTTACGAGATCAAGTACGGCGAGGCAGAGAAAAGTGGACTGGAATTAATATCTGGAGCGAAGGAGAAGGAAGACCGGACGACTGGAGTCTATACTGACATTGAGTCGCTGGAAAGGGCTGTGGAGCAGGTGCTGGAGATGCTGGACCGAGTCTCGAATTACGTGAACAATGTTTTGGATGAAGACGCGACTCCATCAAATGCATTAGGGCAATTCCTAATGAATGCGCTCTCATTGGCGCCTAAGGTTGATCCAGCCAACATTGAGCGGGATTTGTAAGTCCTTCTACCATCCGAATGAAAGCGAACTAACGTACAGCAGTAACAACCACCTGCAGGATATTCTACTCGTCTCATACCTCTCGAATACCATCAGGACACAGATCGACCTCTCTAATCGTCTCGCTACAGCTGCGTTGACCCTCGGTTCTGGCGATCCGTTAGCAGAAGGTGGAGGTGGCTCTGGTGGCGGACAGAAAGGTGGTCAACAAGACCAGAGAAGAGGCAAGCCTAGGAATCAGAACCGCGGTGACTGATCATGGGCTATAGATGATCGCGAGTTCTGACCTGTCCTCGTTGCGTTACCGCACTCATGACGCCCTCGAATACGATGACCGGGGAGAGACGAGCTGCGATTGTTTCCCTTGACTGCATCTGAACTAGCCATCAGAATCACGGGTCAAGGATTACGGACCAGTCCGTGAAAAGGGTCAGCACGCTTTGCTTCAGGCAACACCTGTTTTTGCATATATACGCACGGTGGCATGGAAAAGTAAGGCGCTCGGCGTTTGCCAGTAGACGGACCCAGCATATCTGAATTCAGTCGCTAGCCTCAGTAGAACAGCTTCAAGTGTTCTAGTCTTCCGCAGCCACGAACGCCATATGAAGCATTCTATGCAGTCATAACCAGCAGTATCAATGCTTTGATAACCAACCCCAACGCCTCGCTATGCTCAGTAGAAATATGCCATTCTCCTCTCCACTCTCCACCACCATACCCCCCTCACCCCTCACTCCCCTCCTCGGACCTCACCGTCCTCGCCTTCTTCCTCGGCCTCTCCTCATCCCCACCACCCGCACCCGCACCCGCACCCGCACCCACACCCACACCCCCACCGCCACCCCCTCCTTCCTCCTTGGCCGCGCGAATCTCATCCTCGAAATCGAAGCCGCGGCGCTCCTTCTTCATGTCGGCGTCCTTGGCCAGCATGTCGGCGACGCGGCCGAGCTTCTTGCCGTCCTTGCGCAGCGTGAACTTGAAGTCGTCGACCTTGATCTTGGCCCGCCGGCTGTACGAGGCGCACAGCGCGGCCTCGTGGCAGGCCTCGATGATGAAGTCGGTCACGATCTCGTCCAGGGTGCGGATCGTGCTCGGGAGCGAGGGAGGGGTGTCGCCGAAGGCGTAGAGGAAGGCTTCTACTGTTGTTTTTTTGGAGAGTCAGAGAGGAATGGAGCGGTTGTGAGGGGGATCTGGTCCTTTCTTTTGTTCTGCTGGATGGGAAGGGCTTGTGCGGGTGGTTGAGGGCGAGAGGTAATGATTTGAGTGTATCGCGCTATGGGTTGAGGTTGTGAAGAAATGGGGGGATGGGCTTACAGTCTGAGGTTGCGAATTGCTGGCCCTTTTGGCGCAGACGCATGCGCGGCTCGGCCATAGTGGCGGAGAGTAGGAGTGAAGCTGTTGAAGACGCTTGCTAGCTCTATGGTTCTGGGCGAGGAATTCTATGTAGCAACCAAGAGGGGGACGTCGAGTGACGCGGGCGGAGAGAAGTCGGCGGGCAGATTTCGGCATGCGTGCTGGCAACTCTCCAAAAGGCTGAATCACAAGACGACACCACGAGCATCACGCAGTTAGAGTTCTTAAGTGAGCGCAGAGTAGCATGGTGAGTAGCATCTGCTTTCAAGACTGCTCAAACTAACTTCGCAATGCAGGCCGCCCTCTTCAACTTTCAGTCGCTGCTCGTTGTCGTCCTCCTCCTCATCTGTACATGCGCCTATGCACACGCCCTGGTTCCAGGCATCATGGATAGAAATAAAGACGGGTATATCTCATTCCGAGTCGCTTCATGCCTTTGAGCGAGGGTGTTGACTTATGATACAGTGCCTTTGGGATCTTTTGGAAGTTTGCGCGAATAGGCGAGCGTTTGAGCCCATATGTTAGTCTATGCTGCGTCGCGATGGCTGTGGGTCCCTCTATCCTTTTGTAAATAGGTATCTTTGGCTGACGAGACATCTAGGTGTCCTTGTTCCTCCAGTAATGTGGGCACGCCGGCGGATACAGGATTCTGTCCAGTTGGCATTTCAGCGCAGGCGTCTGGGGGATTGGCACATCTTGGATGGTTCGGAAAATTGATTGTGCCGGCGTATTCGCACAAGGTCACACAATATCTCTTCGTCATGGTGGTATGGAGAAGTGTCTACCAGGCGGCATTCTCAAATAATTCAAGTTATTGAATCAAACTGCCAATAGGCCCTTGATCGTTTCCTATCTATATGTACAGAACTACAGGGCTCAGCCGTATCATCGTCAGCAGAAAACAACTTTTGTTGCTTGCAGACAAGAGGAAGATGAAATGAGAAGAGAGGAAAAGATTTGGGTGAATCGCCATCAGAGAAAGGCGGCTTATTCGCTACCTCTAACAAAGCCGCCCGAATATCTAATCTCACACAGGAAGAAATCGCTAACAATCAGACACGCTATAATGATCTCACGAAATAAGAAAACAAGAGAGAAATAAACACAATCTGCCAATGTTGACCCTATCTTCCACCTCTGCGGCCTGATTTGCTCGACTGGCCCAACTCTGTCTTCCTCGCCTTCGGTTTCGGACCAGCAAGCTCGCGATCGCTGCCACCATCGTCCACAATATCCATCTCTGCATCGATCAGCTTCACGTGCCCACTGCTGTCGCGCATCCTCACGTTTCCACCAGCGTCGAGATGATGTTCCGACCTGGCATCCTCTTCCTCATCGTCTTCCCCGCGGTCGCTGACTAAACCAGGGTTAGATTCAAGCGTATGAGGGGAAAGCTCAGGCGTTTCAGGTATTTCTTCTGCCTGAGGCACCTGGGCGAGACGCGGGGGGACCGGGTTGATTGGACGAGACGATGCCGGGCGAGCTTGGATCTTGCTGCTGCTGCCTAGAGGCTGCCTATGCCCTTTCCTGCTACTCGGACGCTCCACAGGCACTGGCGACAAACCCGTTCGGCTGACAGGTCGTACGCCGCCAGCAGTGGTAGGCCTCGCAGTGGCAAGTGACGATCGTGGCGCAGGCCCTGCAGGAGTAGGCTGCTCCGACTCGTCGCCGGATTCCTCAGGCTCAGATTCGATGTCCGTCTTTTCCTGAGAGTTGGCAACTAAATGAGCAAGGTCTACAGTCGACCCCGCACGTCGCAGTAACCCGGAAAGATGCGGAGTAGCTGGAGAAGGTGTGAATGAAGACGATGGGGATCCAGGTGACTGAAGCTTTGGCGTCGAATCTGAAGTCTTCACACTTGACGCTTCCCCGAGTCCAGTCTTGCCGCTTTCTTCTACGGAGGCCCGCATGGGAGAATCTCTGCGACTGCCATTTGATAATGATTGAGTCTTCGCAAGATAGGAAGCTGCACGTAAATCCGCAGGAGGTTCAGCAGTAATATAAGGATGCACGAGATGAGGATTAGTGGGTGGCGCCACTGTAGCAGTAGTGGGTTGTTGAGTCTCCATTGGTGTTGAAACTTCATTTGCGTCGACTGGCTGTCCACAAGCGATTGCTGCCGCATCATGACTTTTGTAATCTCTATGATGTGCTATGCGACAATGATTGAGAAAACCTTGAGCGCTCGAAAAATTGCCTCGATGACAGTCAGTACAAACGAGCTTGACAAATTGTCCATCGGAAGCACGTTTGATGATGAGTGGGCCAGCTTTCTCTTTAGGAGTGGCGTACTCTGTGGATAGTGACTGAAGGTTGTTGTTAGTGGAGATCCGCGATAACCGGCCTTTGCCACCTAATGACTGTCGCTGATCCGCGGTAACCGGACCACCCCGCAGTGACCGACCCTCTGCGCCAGGAGCAAACGATTGGTTGTATGCTTGGAGCTGTTGCTGCGAGACTGAGTCGAAATTTGGATCCGGAATGAGCCACTTCGCGTAATGTCTCGCATACGGTCCATCAGTTACACCCCAGGGCGCTGCATATTGAGGTCGGGTAAACCCCATTTGAGGCTCGATCGCAGAACCTACACCAGAGCTGACTTGTTCTGTAACTCCCTGTGATCCGGGATATGGTATCAGCTGGCAGCGGCGAATTTGCTCAAGCGAGGTTTGGCATTTGGCCAGTTCCTGTTCGATCAGACGCAACTCCCGGTGTTTGAAGAGGATTTCCTGGTTAATGATAGCCTGAATACTTTGACTGAAGGGATCCGCAAGGGATTTCATATCCAATACTGCATCTTGAGATGAAGTTGGTGGTTGCATTTGCGGAATATTTTCTGGTTTTGGCGAGGAGCTCGGTCGTTGACGGTCGGCTGGTGCTTGCCTGATCTGAGCCTTTTCTTTATCTGCAGCTCTTCCTTGGCTCTTGGCCTTGGGCCTGGGTTTCCTCTCTGCACTCTGCATTTCCGCGACTTGCGTAGTCTTCAAAATGTCCATCTCAGGCACGTGCTTGTCTTGAAACCCGCCCATTACGCCCTTTTGTCGCTTCGGCTCAGGCGTATTCGTCGCCGGTGACGAGTCTGCAGAGTCGCTTCTCTTTCTCTTAAATTTACTGAGGTATGGTATTTCAACCATGGGACTCTGTCGCGGTTTTTGATAGTCGAGACGATCGCCCACTTGCTCGGTCGCCCAAGGCAACCTGAAAATAGTTTGCATCATAGGGAAAGGCGATGCTATTGTCATATGTCATCGGCAACTCAGCTGCTGTGACAAGATTCGATATCGCCGACAGGTTTGAGTCGATGGGGAGCTTATCTCCGTAAGTTTGCCTGATGATGGTTGCGCCACGGCGACGAGAAGCGCGCAACAGCTACGACTAGGACATTAAAAGGGTAGGTGCGAATCAGTGAAAGGAGCGGTTAGAAGTGAATGGCAAAACAGGGGCGTGGTGGAGCGTGTTGTTGTCGTATTATGGAGATCGACTAAAGTACTCAAGGATGCGCGCAGGATGATGAAATAGAGGGCCGGAACTAAGGAGTGTGTGAATTACAAATAGTAACACAATCCTTCGAAGGTCTTAAGGCTCGAGGTCCAGCTGGAGCAAAGGTGAGAGAGCAGAAGGCTCCGTCGTACATGCAAAAGTAGGAAAGCGATGTTAGATTGGCGAAGCCCAAAGGGCAGTGTTGGTCCAGGGAGGAAGTGATGATGGCCAGACAGTCCGGTCGCGGGAGAGGCAGAAGAATGGGAAATGGACCCACGGCAATAGATTGCGCTACGACCTGATCCAGCTATGCAATACGGGGGGCTGACGCAGAAGAGGCGATCCCCCCTGGCACGGTTGGTTGCACACCACGCCGCGACGAGACGAGGCCAGACGGTGATTGGTGAGCAGGCATCAGCCGGCGGATTTCGGCCCTGGACACACTGAGGCGCTTTTCCAGAACAAATGATGTGCAGAGACTTGAGACATCAGTTTGGAGTTTTGATGCTTTGACAATCTTAAAACATGCGAAAAAGATGTCCTATTTTTCTCGTCTGGAGTCCTGACTGGATCGAAACCTAGATTCGTCTCGACACACTGACTCTTGTTTGTTTGAGTGACGGGCATTTACATACCTCGGGGCCAAGGAACGCGCGTTGCCGCCTCCTTCAATGAATCGATACGTCAGGCATCCAGACCAGGTATTCCGTACGTAACCCGCTGCCCGTGAGAGGCGCTCACCTTCGGCGAGTGCGACAGCCACGGTGTATCAATGAGCTGAAAACCTTGTGCTATCATTTCGCTTTGTTTGTCTTTGACAACGCGCCAACGATGTTCCGACCTCATGTGACAGTCACGTGTCGTCATGCTTATTTCACCTCCACATCCGTGGCATGATAATCACGTTAAGGTAGATAAGATACTAAATTCGAAATCATATTGTAGGTCAGTCAAATTTCACCAGCTGGTGGATCCAATTCACTTTTCTCATATTAAACCGTGTGAGGTAATAAGATGCACGACGCCTCGCATTACTCCGTCCTCGGTCGCTAGTTCCTGGATCTCTCCATGCACCTTGAGGCGGATAAGTAAAAGAGGACTGACTGACTGTTTTCGCAATGGTCGCTACAAACAAATTCAAGAAGCAGAAGATCGTGCATGCACCAACTTCCGATAAATCTGGTGCCGAACATATCTCCCCGAAGACTGCGACCTTGAGGAGCAAAGAGGATGATTGGTTGAACATTCTCGCAAGCAACCAAAGACGCCACAAGCCAGAATTGTTTCACGGAAACTCGCCTCCTGCACATAATTATCTGCCTACGTCTACAGCTTCCCCGGCTCCTGGGGCTGTTGCAGAGGGAGCCGTTGAAATTACGAACGCTAGATCTCGACTGAAAAACTCTGCCCTACCCGAACTTGCCAAGGAGCTCGATGTTCTCAAATCTTATGATATGAAAATGATGTCGATCATTTCTTCTACCAAAATACGCAACAAAGTGCAGCAAGCTACTGAAATCTTAACTTCAGCTTCAGCCAAGGAAGCCTCACAGAAGCCGATCATAGTCGCCCTCACTGCAAGAGAAGGCACCGCTTCCAAGCTTATCACTATCATCGAGATCACTAAGCGAAACCTTGAGGATGCGAAGATGTCTTGGCATCAATACTCTCGCGTTGACTCCAAGCTGGTCGAGATTGCACGGAAACCTTCTAACGCTAAGGAGCGCGTGAACGATTCCGAGGACGAGAGTGAAGGAAGTGTCGCTTTCGAGACCTTGCTACCAGCAATTGAGCGTAAACTGATGGAGAAACCAAAGTTCCGAGCCGTACCCGTCATGACTATCTTCCTTTCATGCACTTCAGTCAAAGAACTGAAGGATGCTCATGGGTATGTGTCACATAAGCTACGGTGGATACGGAGTTAACTGAATGCAGAGAGCAAACTTCTTAGAAATGAGATCATCCGCGATTCGGGCCTCTCTACATACCTCTTCACTTCTGTTCGTAGCGGTCAGGCTCTAGCGATTTCGTCATGTCGGCACAACAGGTTGCCTCTATTCTGGAACATGCGACCCTAATACCACATATCACACTGGCTTGACTTTTGTCAATTGCTCAGTTTAAATTGTGCTACAACTTACATTGCCCCGAATCATGGAGTCGACTACTGTCCATGCAAACATGAGAGTTCAAACTCAGCAGCTACCGCTCACCCAGTACGATGCCGAGCGCCAAAACTTGATCGAGAAGACTTGGATGGAATGTCTCATCCAAATCAGCAGAATCTTTCTCGGTATGCGCTTTCCCAAAAAGATCAGAGGCTTGGGTTATATGCTTTATCCTGGTCAGTAATGGGTCCCCCAGCGTGGCCATTTCTGACGAGGCCTTCATTCGTCTCGGACAAGATGGTCTAGATGTCATCAAGAGTCGTTACAGGTCAGTGGCTCTTATCTTGCGCTCCCAACTCATGCTTATACCTTCTCACCAGCGCTGTCATCCACGCTGAAGTCATGAAGGCTCACTTCGGACTGGGCTCTCAGATATCCCTGTTGATGTCAGAGACAAGTGGAGTAGTGTCCAGTTAAGAAGGCGATTGGCAGAGGGATCACTATCCGTTTCCCAAGTTAGTGATAAGAGCGTAGCAACAAGCTTCATTGCCTACTTGGTTTTCTTCATTGACATGGGGTTGATGTGAATTTCGTTTCCCTTACTTATACCCTAGAGACCAAGGAACCAAGTCAATCTAAACTCCACGCTTGAGAAAACACATGGTAATCGGAATCCTAATATCCTATAGGCAATTTGCATATTTAATCCATGCCCAGTTTTCTTCCTAAATTCCAATGTGACTCGCGCTGGTACGACCCGTCTCTCAAGTCACTAGCCAAGCGCATAGCCCACCGTTTCCGACACAGATTACGCCAAACAACGCCAGCCCACAACACCACCCTGCCCAGCTCGTCCCGCGTCCACTCAATACACATCCTAGCCCAACGCATGCGAACAACTGATCCACTACGATCCCAAATATGATTCCGGCATCGACTTCATAAGCCTGCTTGTGGCGTCCCGTACCAGCAAGTACGCATATCACGGCGAGAATCGCGGTCGACGCCGAAAAGGTGAGAAGGATGAGAAGCATGCGGGTGCGTTCGTAGCGCTGCAGGGCTGGAGAACCGGGTTCAAAAGCGGATGCATGAGCAAGGGCATCAGATGGATCAAGGCGAGAGCGAAAGCGGGGACCAGACAAAGCGCGCTTGTTACCGCGGTACGGGAAGATATTATTTAGGAATTTCGGACGGGTGGAAGAACGGACATGAGTGCGAGATTTCGAGGAATTGAATGTGCCATACGACCCAAGATTGCGCTGCTCTGTGAAAGATTCATCGGAGGTGGATGAGCTATCGCCAGGACCGCCGTCTTCGGTGGAGTTGTTGCCAGTGGACAGGATAGACGCGTCTTCGGCTGACGATGGACGGTGCCAAGAAGGAAGGAGTTTGCCAAACCATTTTTTGAAGGAGGCGCCGCTGTTGGGGTCGACCCAGATGACGTAGGCATCATCATTGGCTTGTTCGATGTCGTCGTATTCGTTCCAGTATCTTTGGTTTGAAATATCTCTAGCAGCCTGCTTGGGTTTACCAAAGGATCTTGGATTCTGCCTCTGAGACCCGCTTATCGCTGCTTCTCTGAGACGCCCCGCGGCATAGCTAGGTCCAGTCTTTGGTAGGCTCACTGCTGTGTCGCTGCTGTCAGGTGCTTCTGGCCCCGACGCCGAAGGAGAGGAGGCGGAAGTCTTTGTATCGGCACTTGCTAAAGTGACAGAAGGGTTAGTCCACGGTAGTTCATTAGTGGACACAGGAATTTTCCGAATGTCTTGACCCAACCTGGGTATCCAATGAGGGGGTTGCATGTCAAGCGGCTTGCAGCAACTCCATACAGCCTGTGCCTCGATCGAGAACCCGTGAATGCGTTCGACAAGATGACTCTGATCTAGTTTTTCCAGGAGAGCATCGGCGCTTTCATCCAACCGCTTCACATGGAGAACGGCGTGGGGAAAGGCCTGGGAGCTCCGACGCAAGTTCAATGTACCGGCCGAGTTTGATATTTCACCAGGCTCCACGCTGGTCATAGAAATGTCTTTATCCAGTGTCGCGGACAGGAATTGTGAATGACTATGGCCTAAAGCCTCAAACCTCATCCGCTTACTACAAATACCCACCAGCGGTTTCACCTCTGCATGCTCTTTGATCCATTCTCTTATTGCATCGCTGGAGGCCTCGTTCATCTCCCTCGTCTCAGAAGTGGTAATCTCAGATCCTGATGAACTGCGCCGAAATGGTTTCTGAGTATCCAACAAAGATTTGAGTTGCTTTAATTTGATCTTGGTGGAGACAGGCTCGTTGCATTCGGAGACGGGTTCGGGTTGGAGGGATACAATGGCGTCGCTGCTACCACTATACCACACGCTTAGCCGGGCCAAAGTCGGGCCATTCGCATGGGAAGTTTTTCTATTTTGCTCCTCTACGAAGTAATTAAAGTCCTCAATAATAATGCCATTCAAATCATCTTGATCATCGTACGGCGATTGAAGCTCAGAAGCGTTCGCGGAGCTTGTTCGAAATTGAGTCGAAGAAGTGCGAGATATCGGGCTATTACTATCTGAGGAGAATATCCGCATATGTTGCAATAGGAGCACCTGTAGTTCAACGAGGTTGTCATAGTGGACCCAGTACGATGCTAATCCGCACCCAATATCTCCCTGCAATTTTGCAAAATTTGCATCAAAATCGATATTAGACGTGACTCCAGCTTTTGATTGATGTGTCTCTGCCGTGTCCGGAGTAGCCGGCTCTTGCTTAGTCGAAACTGAAAGCTGAGGACGACTCGAAGCGGGTGAACCTAGTCCTTTGAGGTCTCGACTAAGCCTGAGGAAGTCTGGCTGGAAAGGCGCCCGAACATCTTGAAGAGTTTCTGCCCATCTGCCAAGAGGGATTTCGAGGTTAACATTTGAGAAGCTTTCAGGTTTATTGAGGTCTGCTCTAAAACGCGACCCAAGTGCCTCAGACCGAGTCCATTTCTTGTACTTCTTGAGGAGCTTGGAGAATGCAAGCCGCTGAACTGCGATAAATCTCGAAAGAGACCGAATGTCATTGCCTGCTCTGTTGCAAAGCTGTGAGTTTTATTTTTCTCTTTTCCCATTTTAGAAAACGTACCTTAGAACATTGTTCTCGAGCTTACTATATCGCTCCAGGCGTTTTGCCGAAATTTTGCTAGTTCTAGCAGCACGAAGATAGTTGTTTGATTGCTGAATCTGACTCCCGAGGTGATCTTTTTGTTCATTGTGAGCAGAGTAACACAGAGAACCTCATAATTAAGCTCACCTAGTCGTCGCTCTATTTCGCCTGTCTTGCTTCTCACGAATAAGTTGATGCGCTGATGCTGCTCTAATAGAACATTGTACAGAACATCCTCGAAATTCTTCTCAGACTCGCTGCCTTGGCCAGGGATTGAAACCGCCTGTCCATTCCCCGGCGTAGTGTGCGTCTTGATCATACGTTTAATATCGTCATAATCAATATTGTCTGGAACCATTAGTAATTTGCATCGACGACATTTCACTATGAGCTGCTCCCTACAATGACTCCATTCTGGTATTGACCTTTGGCGGAGTGTTTGCCCGTATTTCATGGTGTTTAACAACTAAACGAACTGCTCTTGAGGCTTATGACGAACGCGAGGCAATGCAATATAATATAGGGAGAGCAAAAAGCTTTGCGGGGTATCCACGCTGAAAAAAAGCAAAATGCAATTGATTCAGTGTTGGCGCCGTGAGGTCGGGCGATGTCATTGCTGGGGAGCGGGTGTGATAAGGAATTGAGATGAACCCGAAGAAGACATCAAATCAGGCAAGAGAGCATGCGACACTGCAGCTTACCGCATAATCGGCTTGCATCGGAAAAGAACCAGACTGAGATGTGTGATCATGTGGTACAAGTAGTTCTGGGTGGGTGATGGTCAGCAAAGTAAAATGATTTGATGAAAATTCGTCAATTGCCGACTTGAGGAAGCCGTCAACTATGCGCAGTTCGGTAAGACCTTCCGAGCTAGACAATCGCCATTGTCCAATCATATCATTTCACAGTCCGCAATCCATGTGCTTAAGCGGATGTTGAACTCTCACAGGGATTAATTGCGGGCCATGCATGCGGCTGGTCGTTGTTGATAATTTTTGTAGTGGGGCTCGTTCCGCAATTGCCTCTTGTAAAAGGTCTTGCAGCAACGAGCAAGAGAGGGCGTGGCTCTCCACATTCCCGTTAGAACCTTGTGGTGCTTGTGATAAATCGTCAAGATCCAATTGCCCCGCATTGACTGAGGTGTCCATGTTATCTGTATCATTAACTGCAGTAAGATGAGCGTGGGGGTCGTGCAGACTCTCGCTAACTAACCAAACCTTCGGAGGGCTCTTGATGAACTGCTAGCGCTATGAAATTGGAGGTTGCCGTTCCTCCCTGATACAGTGATTCCGTTTCTCGGCTGTGCACTCCCACAGCTGGCAAATAACCACTGGGTCTTCCCTATCTTCAGTTCAACGATTATAACGACATTCGTAAATACGGTCGAGATATATCTCAGCAAATAGCTTAAGCGTAGATTGGTTAAAATAAGGTAGGGGGTACCCTGATAATGTATCCGACATATTTCAGAATATTTCCCATATGCTCATTGGCATTCTAAGGTAGTGCACAGCCAAAAAATGGAATGATTGTAAAGGAGAGGCCGGCTCGTTGAAGGAGGCGCTTTCTGTCAAAATATGTGAGCCTTGAGGACCATCCTAGCGCGGGGTCGTCAGGGTTCGGGCGGAAGCAAACCCGCAGTTCGCAGAAAGCTTGGCATGTAATTAAGTTTTTTTTGGACATCGAGGATTACCTTTATCGCACTCAGCTACAAGCCTCGTCTGTTCTGAAAGTATATACTTATCTTGGTTCCGTAGAGGATTCTCCCACTCTGCGCGGCCACGATCAGTCATTACGAATTATTCCATCTGTGATGGATTCCGGGACGGTCGCCTCAGAAGACGCTCTCAATACTTCGACGTTGATACAAGTGCTCGCGCAGTGTCCCCATGACTTTCTCCAAACTACACACGGGCTACATAATTCTGCATTGGCTCTAGCTAAAAAGTACCTGGATCCCGTCGCCACAAGCATAAGCACAAAACAGCAAGTTGAATATCAAGACGCGCGTAGAAAACGCAAACGGGGAGATGACGGATATATCTCAAGGCCACTACAACTCAGAAAAATTCACGTCGATGGCTTTGGGGTTGACCAAATATATGAGCAGGCGAAGCGGGTAATGAACGCCACAAAAATCGAGTTGGAAACGGCGATATCAAGGCTTGAAGCACGATCGATCTCTCTTGAGCAAGATTCCTCCTCTGAAAGTGCTGATCAAGAGGCGAAAAAGCCGGTCAAGAATCGCACTAAAGTCGTGGGCTTTAAAGCAGATGCTATAGAAGGCAGCGATACAAATGACAGTGATCTGGAACGAGGGGTTGACGGGGACTACGAGGGCGACGAGACAGTCGAGTACGAGGAATTTGACGATGGGGATGAGTTGCGTCAAAATGGTCAAAGTGCATCTGAGTCCGAAATGCTGTTGGAGGACGAAGATGACTTGGACCAGAGCAAGTACAGCGACCTCGACGACGATGGTGATGTGGAAGTTCAACGTGCGGGCACGTATACTGCTGATCCTCATGGTCTCAATGATGCGTTCTTTTCCATCGATGATTTTAACAGGAACTCCGAGTTTCTGGAACGCCAAGACCGAAGAGGTGACCCAGACGATGGAGCTGCAAGCGACGAGGAGGATATCGACTGGGGCGCTGATCCGCTTGGTGCAAATATCAGCAATGGCAGAGAAGATCTGGATGATGAAGTGGAAGAAAGTGACGATGATGGTCCTACATTCGGGGATGTCATGGATGCCAGTGACGAGAATGAAGATATGATATCTATCCACGAAGAAGATATGCAATCTGCAGGAGCCATGGGAAACACAAATGACATCATGTATAAGGACTTCTTCGCCCCGCCAGCAAAGCAAGCAAGCAAAAAGAAGCGTGGTCGACCAAATCCACATAATTTCCCCCAAAAGGACTCACAGAATGGCGAGCAAGGACTTGAGGGCCAAGAAGATGAACTGGAGCGCACAATGTCTACTGTTCACCGCGATCTTTTTGACGATGCGCTTTCTGAAAACGAGTCCGAAGAACCTCTCAGTGATGCGGACCCGGGTGACCCAAAGTCTCGACGCTCAAATCATGAGCGCCGTCAAGCGAAGATCGCGGAGGAGATCCGCCGGCTCGAAGCTGCGAACGTTGCCAAGCGCGAATGGACGCTCTCCGGTGAAGCGCGTGCCGCCGATCGTCCCATCAACTCCCTGTTGGAAGAAGACCTCGAATTTGAGCGTGCGGGCAAACCAGTCCCCGTAATTACCCAAGAAGTCACCGAGGACATCGAAGCACTCATCAAGCGTCGCATCCTCGCTCAAGAGTTTGATGAGGTGATTCGTCGGCGTCCTGATAACCTCCTTGCCGGATCCGACGCACGGCGAGGGCGTCAGAATTTCGAACTTGATGACTCGAAGCCTGCTCAAGGGCTGGCAGAGGAGTACGAGCAAGAGCATCTCCGGCGCACCGATCCGAACTATGTTGATGTGAAGGATGAGAAATTGAAGAAGGAACATAAAGAAATTGAGTTGTTGTGGAAAGATATCAGTGCAAGGCTAGATGCGCTGAGTAATTGGCATTACAAGCCGAAACCTGCTGCTCCGAATCTGGAGGTTAGAGTCGACGCACCAACGATCACGATGGAAGATGCCCGGCCGGCTGCGGGAGGCGATGTCGGTGGCGCGAGCATGTTGGCGCCCCAGGAGATTTATGCGACGGGAGAGACAAGGGTAGGAGATGATGTTACGACGAATGGTGGGATGCCCGTGGGTAGGGAGGAGATGAGCAGAGAAGAGAGAGCGAGAAGGAGAAGAAGGAAGAAAGAAAGGTCAAGGAAGGCTAGCGGACAACAAGATGGAAAGGAGAGTGGAAAGACGAAGGAGAAGAAGGCAGTAATTGGGGACCTGAAGCGAGGAGGAGTCAAAGTCATTGGTAAGAAAGGGGAGGTGGTCGATGTAGAGGGTAAGCAAGTCAGAAAGCAGCAAGCGAAGAGCGGCGGAGCGTATAAATTGTAGATTAATATGGTAGAGAGGTTCTCATATGGTGATCAACATATGTCGATTTCTATCGAAACTGTCATCCGCTGTAAGCATTAATCTTGAGCATAGCACATCTTTGATGTGTTCTATCATCGGTATTTTGCCATGTGACGGATCATGATAGCTTTCGTGACGGCCGCTAGACATCCTGACTCTGCATAGTCGTGTTTTATTCCGCAGCCTGCACATCCTTTGCGCCAAAGGTGAGGGTGGGATGGTAATGCTGGCGTAGCGGATTTGGATAGATTTTCTCAAGGCCTTGACAACCCAGATGCTTCTAATTGAAGCATCTCAGCGTATCATCATCAGCCTCCATCCTCTTCCTCGTCGACCTCCCTCTCCCTTCTAGCTTCCTCCTGTTCTTCCATTTCGCGAACATGCATGGCCTCCACCAACTCTCCGCCCTCCATCCCAACTGCCTCTCCGTCCAAACTTCCGTTTCCGTTTTGCTTGGACTTCTGCTGCTGTTCTATCCGCTCTTTCACCAGTCTACTGATAGCGTTATTCGTCCTCGTATTCAGCCTTTCCATCTTCTTATCCAAATCTCTTTTCAGGTCCCAATTCGGCTTTTTAGGCTGCAGCTTGAAGAGGTCGAGCTGTCTGTCATCTTTCGCTTCTTCTTCGGCTTTTTTCTTCGCTTCTGCTGCCAGAACTTCAGCTTTGTCTTCGAGAGTTTCTACGTTCTCGTCCGGGGCATTCTCGAAGCCAAGTTTGGGCCCACGGGTTTCAAGATCGAAGTTGCGGCCGCTGAGGTAGGTAGTGCTGGGGTCAGGAGCCGGTTGTGCATCATCGGTTGCTTTGGAGGAAGAAACTTCGTCGTCGCCATCTTGAGCGGAGTCTGGTTGTTTTCGCTTGAGAGACCTGAGTTTGGCGAGCCGTTCTTTGCGTTGCTGGGCTGCCGCGTCTAAGGAAGCGTGAGAGGCCATTGTCAATTAAGCTTCGTGCGGGGCGACTGCTTTTTCGGCTGAGAGCCTCCTCACTAGTAGAACTTGATCCGTTATTGGTATTAGGCGTTACACGAGAGGAACCTAAGACACGGGAGCACAGCGTGACAGGTGACACTGGTGGGTAAGGTCAATATCGTATCTTGATGTGGCGCAGGGGTGCACTAGCCACAACGAAAGTCAACTTTTTCAAGCTCCATTTCTCTGTGCAGATCCTGGACTGCTAAAGGCGATCTGATGTCGTCTCCTCACGCTCTCTGTGCGCCGTTTAATGCAACGTGCAATTGTCTCCTCGGTGCGAACTGTTAATCCTTCTGAGCTACCTATTCTCCCCTTTCTAGCTCCACGAGTCTTCACAAGATGGCCGACCTTTTCCAAACCCCGTCGGCATCTCAAAACCAGCAAATACTCCCTGCACGCCGAACCGGCCTTCAACGGTACGAATCATGGCGGTAACGAAAGTGCTGCAGGTTTACCCCAGGATACGGCGACTTTATCTGGCTCTTATGTAGAGGACTTTGCGGAAACCTTTCGTGAGAATGAAATCCCGTCCGCTGCGCAGGTGCCCAGCACGAACGACGCGCCCGAGACCCCCTTAACGCAGCCATCCGATCATTGTGGCAATGGCGGAGCTCCCTTCGTGATATACAAGCCCGTGAAGAACAGCGTGCGGGAAGATTCCTCGGGGCAGTCACTCAATTCTCTCAGCGATGACAGAGTTACGCTCGAAACGTACACACCAATCACGAGTAAGGCACACGAGGATACGTCTGACTCGTCGACCCATTTCTCTGGACTGGCACTAGCCGACTCGTATGGATCTTCAATACGAATACCACCGCAATTCCGGAACGCCGACTCTCATTCTTCGCAGGATCAAACCAATCTGCCATTTCTCTCGCCAGACCCTCGCATAAAGAGCGAAAACTGGCGGCGATTCGCTGAAGATACATCGCCAGGCTGCAATCTAGGCCAATTCGGACATGCTTGGGCACAGAAGTTCTACAAGGTCGCTAACGAGGTTGACCCAGACCTTCAAAGGCTGGGAAACTTTAGTCAGACCGATATCATCAAAAAAGCAGAAGGCTTGGGGCAATATCTTGTGCAATATCAGTTACGAAAGTTCTCGCGCATCTTCAGATTCTGGAAGGCCTGCGTAGAAGTAGCCCCCCACACGATACCATTTTTATTGTGTCTAATTAATGACTCACCCTCAAAAGCTTTCGAGGTTGCCTTCTCTGACCGGACGCCTATGATCCACAACCGTTTGGACGCATGGAGACTAGAATTTTCCCCGGATAGACAAGATGAACTTATGGGCTACCTTTCGGCGGACGTGTTGAATCTAATTGCATTATATTTTCATTACACCGGCTCAGGCGGCTCTGCAACCTTTGGTGAGATCTACTCAGAGGTTATGAAATCTCTTGCGAAATACAAAGTATTGCGAGAAACATCGAATGATATGACATTCTTGCCACTTGTACAGAACTGCAGCGTCGAACAGATCTCCACTTTGTACGACACTGTTCTCTCCCAAAACATCCCTTGCCACAACGATATGAGATGGCAATTCGCACACTCCTTCGGGCGCAATGGGCAATACAAACGAGCATTACAGATCTTGAAGAGCTTAGCTGATCGCGGTGAGGATGTCACACAGAATGTCTCCCAATCGCTTTGCGCACTGGTGCTGCGCGGGAGCATGCTCTGCGAAGGTGGCTATCACGATAATCCTTCAATCATAGCCGAAATGCTTGATATGGGCATTCCCATGAATATCCAGCATTACACTGTGGTCATGCTCAACGCAATCGAAGCTGGAGACCATCTGATGGCACTGCGCACCTACAATCTTTTGAAAGACAACGGACCCGTGACATACCCTTGGGTCTATAGTGTCATGCTCAAAGGCTGTATATCTAGTCTTGACCTTGATACGTTCCGAATGGTTCATCAGGATATTCTTGATTCCTCAATGCTGTCCAACGACTTCGTTGCCGGAACCTTCCTTTGCGCCCGCTTTATTTTTCTTCTAAAGGAACATGCTTCCAATACCATGCTGGTATTCAATGAAGTCGTCAAGCTCTTCTGCCAGATCTTTGATCCGACGCCACTTGCCGACCTCAGAATACTTCCTTTTGGCATCACCGGCACAAGCCCAAACGCCAGAAAGGCAACACCATATGCAGTCAGCGTGGTGCTTTCATCCTTCATACGTGCTCACACAGCAGGTCGAAAATTTGACTATCTGATGCTTGAGAAAACATACCGTCAATTCCGAGGACTTGTCCAAGAGGGACACGAGATAATAGCACCAATTGTTGAACAAGCCTACGTTTATAATTTTTTTCTCTATGCATTTGCCCAATCACCTGACTACGTCAAAAAATGTCTTGACATAACGAAAGATATGACGACGCCTCTGCCTTCAGACGTTGTCCATCACGGCACGAAACGATCTATTCGGCCAGCTCTACCAGACATATATTCATGGAACATCCTTACGCACTGCTTTTCAAAGCATGGCCAAAATGCTGCGGCGGAGAGAGTTCTGAAAATTATGCAAGAACGCGGTATTGAGCCGGATTACGTGACTTGGAGTACTCTTGCACACGGCTACAGCAGAACTCAGGATGTATCCGGTCTGCTGGATGTATTACTTCGGATGGACACAAGTGGAGTAAAGATGAACGATACTACCTTGAAAGCACTCGAAAAACTCAGCGACAGGCAGGGATTGTTCGAATCGTTGCGTCTTGCGCAAACAGCGATCAATGGAGGAAAATCGACAACGCCTTAGAATTCTCACTTCTTTTCTAGTGACGAAGAGCACTACCAGATCTGAGACCTCAATTTGGGCACGTACGCTGCGGCATCACGAGTTTTAGTCTGCTGCATTTGAGATATGGCCAACGCGAACCCTCACCGTCTACCTAGTACACTCACGCAGCTAAGACATTCTTCCATCTTCTGGGTCGTGAGCTTGATTTTCATGCGACCTAATTGGCGATCGTTTTTAGAAAATGAGATTTGCCCTAAGAAGAATGCAGGATCACTCCTGTTGACTTCATGTATAGAATTTTCAGTTTCTGTACTTTAGTTGTATAGTACAAATCAATTGATGCCTTGCGCGGTACAAGTCCATCAATGCCTTGTTCGGAAGTAGCGGCCTTTGGTCTCGAATAGTGGCGTCTATGATTTTTAGATAGGACTCAGTCGCTTCCAGACCACCTTCTTCTTACCGCTCTTCTTTGCTGTACTTTCTGCCTGTTTGCTGTTCTCAAACCCGACTGTTGCTTCAGCACTATTCAGAACGCCACTTAGGCGCTTGGCGACCAATCGCTTCTTGACTTTCTGCTCTCCATTTCTTACTACCCTGCTTCCTTCGCTTTCAGACCCTCCGCTCAAGGCTGAATTTGGCAATCCCGATCCCTTTTTATCTTCCCATGTTGGCTTCACTTCGCTTCCAACAGCTGTAGTCGAACGTACACCTTCCATTCTGCCTTGCGCTTCGAAGATGAGTCCCTTTGTCAACGGTTCCGGCTCGAAAAAGCTTCCTTTTCCTTCCTCACTCTCGTCGACCGCCCATGCCGGAACTCTACCCCATCTCGCAAACTGGTCCCCTTTCACCAACGCCTCCGGAACCTCCCTCCCTTTCATCCTCCCATCCCACCACCTCCCCGCCTCCTTCATTGGCACCGCCCACTCCGGTGTTTCCCCGTATCTCAACACATAGTACCTGAGCGCATCCTCCATCACCTTCACATTCTCTGCCCCATACCACATCTTCTCCATCGGATACACGTTCGGGCGGCCTCCCAACTTGCGCCACTTCTTCTCTTGCTCCGCCTGCATCGCCTCCCTATGTTCCATCTCCTTTCTGTATTCTTTGAGCGTCTGCGAGGTCGGAGCAAGAACCAGCTCCTGGAGATCCTGTCGGTATTCCCGCGAGTAGAGCTTGCGCATGCTGAGCTCGGGTTGGGCCTGCTCGATTGGGGACGAGGCGCATCCGATGCAGGGATGGTCGAAGTGCTCGGTGCGCGTGTATGTCCATTCGCAGCTGGGCGACGTGTCGCGCTCGCGGTTGTGGTGGCTTTTACCGTCGTGGTTACCGTCCCTCTCGCGGCTAGGACAGGCTTTGGTGGTGAATAGTATGCTATGTTCGCAGGCGAAGATGAAATCTGTATGGAGACACATGATCGCTGGTTCAATGAGAATATGGCGTCACGGCGCGCGCGCTGGTGCCAGGAAGGCAGTAATGCGATGTGGTGGGATTTGGTGACCAGTTGGTAATTGTGATGGATCGTAAGAGTCCTGGTGCTTGGGCAGAGATACAGGACTTTATTCGGCGTTCGATAACGCTCTGGCGTAAAAGCGTGAAGGAAATGGGCATAGATTTGGGTCTGGGTCTGGGTCTGGTTCTGGTTCACAGATAGTAATTGAAAGAGAGACGTTATGTGAAGCTTTAAAATTCGAAGTAGCGAGTGTAAAAGAGTGAAGGCTTGCTTGTAGATTGTGAGATGTTAAGGGGGTAGGTGTTGAAAGAAACGCATGGCAACAGAGAGATCAGCGAACGATTCACCTGGCAGCCATGCAGAAAACCGCGAGATGACATCAGAAAGCGAAACATTCTGCTCTGTTGCCTAAATTCGAAGTGTGTGAGTATAAAACGTGATGGTCAGTGGAAGAACTCAAAGCTCCACACGCTCCCAACTCCATTAGTCACCCATGATTATCACAGTAGCATCTTCACCAGAGGCAATCAAAAGCTGCAAAGCATTGGCCCGCCTAGTCAAGCCCTTGTCCTTAACCAAATGAGAGCCCTCATCCGGAGTCAACTCCTTCAAAGCTTTCAGAAACAGCTCCACAGTCTGTAATCGGAGGATAAACGCACTCCTGTGGTGAAACTTGTCATCAAAATAGCCGCAGGGACGAAGCGTCTAAGCAGATTTCGATGGACCGCCCCACTCAGGCCGACGATTAGCCATCAGATAGTCCAGCTGTCCCATGGGGTCGGTCACGGGCAGCTGCATCGATGTCGGGATGGCAATGAAGTCATCTAGCTGTCGTAGATGGCGGACTATTTCGGCAACGATGTCGTCCTCCTCTGTACTGACGGTGCCGATGGCTTTATCTGAGGAAGAAAAATCCTGGTTGCCGGTGAGAGTACCTGTTGATTGAGTGGGCGTCGGAGAGACACGTTCACCCGTAACGGTATGCGTCGAAGCGAGAGATGGGGAACTCCGGGAAACGCATTGTGGAGGCTCTAGGTCACCCAAAGGTTCATAACTGTATTTCGAATTCGAGAGTTTATGGTCTGTGTTGTGTAGTTCACGTCGACTCTGGCCGGTTGATGCTGTTGACAGTGGCTCTTGAACAAGGTGCGGCGATCGTTCTTTTGCTGGTGGCATTTTTGAGGCGTTTTCTCTGGCGGCCGGTTGCATATCAGCTGTGCGGTTGTGAGACATTTCAAAATTTGTGGAGAGTCACAGACGAGTGCGAGATTTATGATTGAAGGGTGATTAGCGCGGAGTCAGCGGTAGCCATTTCTTCAACATTGGAACCTTAGTCTCTTCTGGAGACTAGGTCACGCCCACAAGGCAAGAACAGCAAGAATTTTCAGTCCAGACGACAATCATCTCCACCCAAAAGCGCTTGCGTATGGAGAGAATACATAGAATACAA
Organism: Astrothelium subdiscretum; assembly: GCA_021030935.1. Taxonomy (NCBI): domain Eukaryota; kingdom Fungi; phylum Ascomycota; class Dothideomycetes; order Trypetheliales; family Trypetheliaceae; genus Astrothelium; species Astrothelium subdiscretum. The sequence goes on from JAGFMW010000014.1 coordinate 406,158, forward strand.
ACCGTATCTTACAAAAATCAAAAACGGGACGATCATCTTCCCAGTATTGGCTCTGGATACACCTTTTTCTGCTCCACCTTTGTTACTCCTGTGTCTCCCTCTGCCGCCAGCCTTTCAAATTTCTGCGCCATCTCTTCCAAATCCTCCTCTCCATTTTCCCTGTACCGCGTGACTTTCCGGATATTTTCTGCGGTGGTGTCGTTGACCTCGTGGCCCCTTTCCCTTAGCCGTGCTAATGTCCGCGCCGTCATGGCAAACCGTATATCCCTAGGTCCGTCTACTAGCTCTAATAACGCTGAACGTGCTTGATCTTCCTTCACAGGTTCCAAGAGCGAGACACGTGTGTATCCTCCGGCTCTATTGGCGTACCGTTCTCTGAATGGTCCGAAAAGCTTTGGCACGATTTCAAGTGGTCTCTGTAGTTTTTTTTGTCAGCCAACTCTCATCAGCCCGAAGCCGGTATTATCGATCGAGGAATAAGCTCAAATACATACAAACACTTTCGCCTGTGCACTCCTCCTGCTAGCTACGGTATTCCTCTTCCCCAAAGTGATGAGCTTCTCTGCAACTCTCTGGGCTTCCTTTGCTTTGTGCCAGGTTGTGCATATCGATTCATGCTCGAATAATGATGTGACGAGGTTTTTCAGCAGTGCTTGTCTATGTGACGACTTTCGTGACAAATGCCGATATTTCATGTGCCCGCCGGCCATGATGGATTGTGAATTGTAAAGGGACTCTTCGACTTGTAGGCAATTCCACGCTATAAATGTTTCAGGTAAAGTTCGAATCAAGTTTATTTCTGACGTAGGTAGAATGGGACAACGTTTGTTGACGGAGAGGTGAATTGTTGAAAGTGCAGACACCAAAGATTTCGGGTTGAAGTCTACCGCATCAACCTCCGAATTTGTCTCCGTCCGGTTTCACGTCAACAATTGTACTTCCGCACCATGGATCCTTGAACTCTCAATCTACCTCTGCGCTTTATTGACAAGGCTCTTTCAATAGTCAGGTGTGCTATAGCAGCAAAGAGCATAGATCTTGTTAGCTTAGCAGCTACAATGGGCTTCACCACCGGCTTCGTACGCCTTCCGTTACTCATTCAAATCATGAATCTACTAATCACAGATTCTCAGGTCGGAGGCATCACTCTTACGACTTCTATACTATACCTCACCGTGTCCATCCACCAACGTAATCGTGCCACACAATCTATGTTCCTCCGACATCAGGCCGCAACGCTCAATAACTTCGTTGAGCCTACTCCTCCGCCACCTCCACCTACAGCACGGGAAGCACGCGTCAACTGGTCAGAGACTTGGAAGGATAGGTGGAATGCAGAACTCGAGAATGCGATAAGAAATCTTTATGCGGTTGATTGGAATGGGGTGAGGGATGGATTTGAGGATCGGGCGGCTGCGTTATGGGCTAGGGCATTCAGAAAAGCACAAGAGGAAGCTCCAAGCCCGGCCCGTACGGATAGTACAAAATAAACGGGACAAAGGGGAGGTATGATGCGAAATCTGTGATGGACTAAACGGTGCCCTGTACTGGTGGCTAAAAGCTCAAAGATACCCTACTTTATAATTTAGATTTAATGCTATGGACTCTCAAAGACAAGAGCACTGGCAGGGAAGTAATCATGCGGTGGCTTGAGTATTACCCTTCTACATGGCCTTTTAGAAGTTCGCAGGACCGTAAAGTTACCTTAATTCCTATACCGGTCCTCTTTTCCACCGTCTCTGACACTCTTGCTGCGGATTTTAGCAGATCACCCAACATATCTCTGACCATCCATAGCGCGCAGTTCGTTCATGTTTTCATACACTTTTGAAGCTCTTTGACACGAGATGGCACAAAGGAAACGGGACGGGATCAGCGACTGTCTTGTGTCTGTAAGAAAACCTCGGCGGATTATGGATATTGGCATAGAATGCCGATACAAAGACTCTGGGCTAGATCCATGCCGCTCTCGGTTCTGGCCGTCACTCTCATGCGCAGCTCGATAGTTCTTTGTGCTCATACCTGATTTGATCAGAGGTCTGATTAGAGCAGGTGAGGCTCAGCGCCGTGTTCTCTGCACGTGATGGTCTAGCGTGGTTTGGGGAGCGGAACCCAGATCTTTATTTGGCCTATGATCTTCAAAGCTCAACTCTTGAGAGACTTCCTCATACCTCGTGCGCTGGGATCCTGTCCGGCTCCTTATCCTTTTTGATATTTTTACAGTGGATTCAAGTACGCCACACGCCGCCGTTAGGGAATTAAAATCCCGCGTCGTCACGATTAACTGAACTCAGCGGCTTGCGCGCGTTCACATCGTCGCCTTCGCTTGAAGAAATGGCAGAAACAGAACTCCGTCAGTCAGATGAACACCTAGAAGTTCAGGATGAGGAAACCCACGATGAGGTATGACTCATCTTCAGTGTCGAATAAAGCACACACACGCCTGTCACATACGGTATTCACCAGACCTCACACGTGCAATCAACAAAGAACTCTGTGTTTCGTGCTTCTCAACCTCGATTACACCTTCTCTGCTTACACTTTTCCTTTTTAATTAGGAGGAGATCTCGGCTATGAAAAAGCGAGTCGAGGAAATGGAAGCAGAGGCAGCAAAGCTCCGCGAAATGCAGGCCAGCCTCGATCAACAATCAAACGACCTGCGCGAGAACAAAGAAGATGTGGACGCACGGAGCATATTTGTGGGAAACGTTGATTATGGCGCGTCACCTGAAGAGATCCAGGCTCACTTTCAGAGCTGTGGCTCCATCAACCGGGTGACGATCCTGCTGGATAAGTTTACTGGGCATCCAAAAGGGTTAGTCTCCAAGAGCTGGAACGTTTTTTGTTTTTGGCATACCTCTGCTGTTTAAAAAATCTTCGCTACCTGGCAAGAGTTTGGCAGTAAGAGAGGGAACGCTAATCGAGCGTATGCAGGTATGCGTATGTGGAATTTACGGAACCGAGCCTCGTGGCTCAGGCCTTAGTCCTCAATGAGAGCGTCTTCCGTGGTCGCAATCTCAAGGTGGGCCATGCCGACATTCTTCAGTACTCGTCGATCTGTACTAATGTACATCGTAGGTGGTGCCAAAGCGAACGAATCTGCCCGGCATGACGAGGGGTGGTCGCGGACGCGGTGCACCTAGAGGTGGCCGGGGTGGTTATGGTGCTCCGTACGGCGGTCGTGGTGGTGGTTATGGCTATGGAGCACCGCCATACCCGCCTCGAGGAGGGTGAGTGCGCTGTGTTCCAGTGACACATCTGTCTTAAAGCTTCACAACGACTGACTCTCGGTATAGGTATCGCGGCGGATATCGCGGGCGTGGTCGAGGAGGATACGCCCCCTATTAGCAGCGAGATCGTCTTCCAAGGTGTCTTCCATGAACCTCTCTTATCTCAGTAGACAGCGACTTCACCGGGGCAAGTGGCGGGGTTAACTTCCATGCACTCATGTATTATACTCCAATTTGAGGGGGGCGACGAGGCAAGCAGACTGTAGGATCTGATCTTCAAACGACACCAATCGGGTAAACATCAGCTTGCTATCAATTGCTGCAAAAGTTTGTGTAGGCGTGCAAGGTGCTCTTGATTTTATCTTTTTTATTTGTAGATTCCTTTAAGCCCAGAGCTTGCTACCTTCTACCATCTTGACCCAAACAGGTACAATCGCCTTCTGCAAAGCTGATGCTGAAATCTGATCACCTGTACTCCGTAGTCGAGCCTCCTAACTCCACAGTCGAGCTCTTGTCTTTAGTGGATCCGGAGTTAAGCACAGCACTAAAGCGTGTCACTGATAACAAAATGCTACTTCACGAAATGAAATAGTTAGGAAGCTGTCAGCACGGTGCAACTCCACGGACGGCAAGCTGAGTCTGTAATCTTAGACCAGTGCGTAGGATGCAAAGATGCGAGGTGGGCGTGGGCGTGTCTCATGTCTCACCCAGGCCGCTCCTGGCGCGGGGCTTTCTCAGTGGAGGGAGACTCCAGCCATTGGTCTCCAACAACGCCCCGTACCCTTCCACTCTGCCTTCTATTCTATCATTCTGCTTCTGGAGCATCATTCGGCTGCGCTCGCTGGTCGAACCCCTGATTACGAACCATTGCGTTCCTGTGACGGAGCGCTAGCCGCCGCCTTGACGTGCACAGCCTCCCCCGGTAGGCGGGATAGCCAGCTCTGTGACGACTTCACGTTGCCTGGCGTTGGACCTCTCCCCTTCCAGTGAACTTTTCATAAGTTCCTAGCCGCTTCGACCTTCCACATCATCGAGCGGCCTACTCACTTGTGCGCGGCTTGCACTCTGCAGCCATGGAGCTGCCTTCGAATCCGAACCTGAGGGTAACGAGTATGTGCCCTCGTACTCCAACTCACTCTTTTACAGCCGGGACTGACTTCGATATACAGTCATTGCCGCAGACGGCCTGTACAAACGCGATGTCTTCAGTCAGTGCTGGCAACAATCTGGACTCTCGCACCAAAGCTGATGATTCTGTAGGATTTCCCGATCCTTTCGCCGTTGCCACAATCGGAGGAGAGCAAACTAAGACGACGAGTGTCATTAAGAAGACGCTCAATCCGTATTGGAATGAAAGCTTTGACATGTACGAGAATCTGCTATTCAAATCTAAAGTCTGACCTGACACAATGCTCGTAGGAAAGCCACAGAGGAAAGCGTACTCGCTGTGCAGATATTCGACCAGAAAAAATTCAAAAAGAAAGATCAAGGCTTCCTGGGCGTCATCAATGTTCGCATTGGTAATGTGATTGACCTTGAAGTCGGTGGCGATGGTCTGTTTCTGATCAATCATTCACTTGTCCAGCGGAAATCTAACCTGATACTGCAGAAATGATCACGAGAGACTTGAAGAAGTCCAATGATAACATGGTTGTGCATGGCAAACTTATCCTCAATCTTTCCACCAACCTAAGAGCTCCCATCAGTCAACCAAACCCCAGTTCGCTCGGCCGGCCCTCGATATCTACAGCGCCTTCCATAAACGGGGCTTCAAGCGCACAAAATCCATCAACTCCTGTTGCTGCACAATCATCAACTTCCTTGAGCCCTGAGGTTTCACAGGCTCATCGAGCCTCGACCTCTACAGCTGGCCCGCAACGTCAACCAAGCGGGTCTGGGTCATCAGCCATGCCCAATGGGCACTCAGGTCCGAGGCGAAACGGCGCCGGGGGTTTTACCGAGTTTGAAGATAGTCAAGGAAGGCTACCACCTGGTTGGGAGCGTCGAGAAGACAATCTGGGGAGAACCTACTATGTGGATCACAACACTCGACAGACGACATGGATTCGGCCAGCAGCTGCATTCAATGCGAATGAACAAAGAACAGCAATGGAAGCGCAGACTCAGGCTGAGCGTACCAGACATCAGAACCGCATGCTACCCGAGGATAGAACCGGTGCAAATTCTCCTACGTTATCCGAACGACAACAGCATTCTCCGCCAAGTGGAGGCAATACAAACGCGGTCTCAATGATGGCGACAGGTGCTACAACTGCCGGCAGTGGGGAGCTGCCTTCGGGTTGGGAGCAGAGGCATACGCCAGAAGGTCGAGCTTACTTTGTTGATCATAACACGCGAACGACAACATGGGTAGACCCGCGCCGACAGCAATATATCCGCATGTATGGCCAAAATACAAACAACAGTATTCAACAGCAGCCTGTTTCACAACTTGGTCCACTGCCCAGTGGCTGGGAAATGCGACTTACCAACACTGCCAGAGTCTATTTTGTGGACCACAACACGAAGACAACGACTTGGGACGACCCACGACTGCCGTCCTCGCTGGATCAGAACGTGCCACAATACAAGCGCGACTTTAGGCGCAAACTGATCTATTTCCGATCACAACCTGCGCTCCGGATTCTGTCAGGGCAATGTCATGTCAAAGTCCGGCGAACGCACATTTTCGAAGATTCTTATGCCGAAATTATGCGTCAGAGTCCTTCTGATTTGAAAAAACGATTGATGATTAAGTTTGACGGTGAAGACGGTCTCGACTACGGTGGTCTTTCAAGGTATACTATCTACGGCATGTGCCGTTTTGAAAAGACTCGGCTTACTGACTTCCTAATAGAGAATTTTTCTTCCTTCTCTCGCACGAAATGTTTAATCCTTTCTATTGCTTGTTCGAATACTCGGCTCACGACAACTATACGCTACAAATTAACCCCCATTCTGGAATCAACCCTGAGCATCTCAATTACTTCAAATTTATTGGCCGGGTCGTTGGTTTGGCCATTTTCCATCGCCGTTTCCTAGACGCTTTCTTTATCGGTGCCTTTTACAAGATGATCCTGCGAAAGAAGGTCGTTCTACAAGATATGGAAGGAGTAGATGCTGACTTTCATCGCAACTTAAATTGGATGCTGTACGTAATTACTTGTCTCCTGAGCCAGCTCAAAACTGACAGAGTACAGCGAGAATGACATCGATGGCGTGTTGGACATTGAATTCTCGACGGAAGACGAAAGATTTGGCGAAACCGTCAATGTCGATCTCAAACCAGACGGGAGCAACATACCTGTAACAAATGAGAACAAGAGAGAATATGTTGAGTAGGTTTATCGCCGTTGGCCATTCTGGAAATATGCATGCTGACAACCAAGACTCATCACCGAGTGGCGCATTCAAAAACGTGTCGAAGAGCAATTCAATGCTTTCGTTACTGGATTCCACGAACTTATTCCCGCTGACCTAGTCAATGTTTTTGATGAACGCGAACTGGAGCTACTGATCGGAGGCATTGCTGAGATTGATGTCGATGACTGGAAGAAGCATACAGATTACCGGGGGTACACGGAATCAGATCCCGTTATCGCTAATTTCTGGAAGGTTCGCATGGTACTCAAACCCATTTCATCCTGATGCTGATAGCCTTGATTTAGTGCATTCGAAGCTGGGATGCAGAACAGAAAACGCGATTACTGCAATTTGCCACCGGGACCTCTCGTATTCCTGTCAACGGCTTTAAAGATCTTCAGGGTAGCGACGGGCCTCGAAGATTTACCATTGAGAAGTCTGGTGAAGTCAGACAGCTTCCGAAATCTCACACATGGTAGGAACCATATAAAGCCAAAATCTATTGCTTTCCTGCAGCTGACTTTTCATTTAGTTTTAACCGCCTCGATTTACCACCTTACGAAACCCTGGACCAGTTGCGGGAGAAATTAACAATTGCCGTAGAAGAGACGATGGGTTTCGGCCAAGAGTAAAAGTTTAGCAACGAAACCAATCAAAACCCTCAAGCGGGTTTCTGCTACGCAATCTTTTCGAATGGCAAGCTTGTATTTTCCTTCACTGGACTGAAATCGCTGTAGCCTACGTGCATCCGACGTGACTCAGTAGGAATGACCACAATAAGCTCGAGTACCACACTTCTCGTGTTGGGTCCGTGTCTTATTTGCGACAGTGTAGGATCTCGGTGGTGGCAAACAATTGGCGGGTCGTCCGCCGTATGTGGAGCATGTATGGAAAAGAAAGTGAATAAGCAAGCACATCGGGATGTCCTGAACGTCCGCCAAGGCGGCCCTCGTCTTTGGGAGATCGGCAGGGAGGCCGAAAATATTTTTATTTGTTCGGAACAAGATCTACACACTCGGTACCCATTGATTAATCTGTTTCAAGGCGGCCGATTCCTTTTGCGTGAGATAGTTGATTGACGTAACTAAGCAACGAAACAGTTCATTCTCTCGCCATTGTACCTTTTGGAGCAAACAAAGGTTCGTCTTACGGAGTACATCGCTAGAGACCGAACCATCTTATTGTCAATTCTCCGAGCCAGGTGTGCTAGGACGCGCGTCGGGGTTTAACCATTAGTATGTCGTGGCGGATAACGGGCCATCGATGAAGAGCTGCATAGGCGTGTTTCCGCTTCAGTCGATCGAACCATCGCCCAGAGCCAATAGCGTCGGTCTCAAACACGAGGGTGGTTCCGCTGGTGTGGCGCTTGACCTTATGCAAGCCTAGTCCAGCCAGATCGAGAAGCAGGGTCTGGGCTTAATATCTGGGGATCGGCTGCTTCATAAATATTGAGCGCCTCCCTTGAATTCTCCTTTTACAGCCATCACACTTCAGTACCCATCACTCGTTCTGGGACTTTCCTTCCTCCGCCCTTTTAACAAGCACATCTTTGAGTCCTCGATCAACTTCTTCTCTGTACACTCTTCCTGCCTTTTCTATTTCACACTTGTTACAATAACAATCGTAATCATCATGCATTTCTCCACCGCCCTTGTCCTTGCCTCTGTTGGCTTTGCCGCAGCACAGTCCACTACTTCCAGCGCTGTTGCTGGAACTTCTTCGTGTGCTGCTCAAACGTATGTACTATGCTAGATTTTACTCACATCTTCCAGTCTCGTTGCTGATTCCTCCCCAGCATCCTCGATACCTGCGTTAGCCAGTACAAGCCCCAACTAAACGCATGCGTTGGAAACGACTGGGACTGCTTGTGCAACAGCGCGACGAACCTCAAGACATGCTACAACAACTGCCCAAATGATCCGACTGGTACTTCTGTCCAGCAGCAGGTCGAGCAGTACTGCGGCGCTGCCAAGCAGTGAGTGGCCCCCCCCTTGAAATACAACTACGCATTTGCGATGTCTCCTTTTCTGTTCTACCAATTGCAGGAGAATGATGGCACACGTCTTTGGGGCATATACTGATATTTTACGCCTAGGTTCGGCTCCTCTACCTCCACTACAGCGAAGGCGGCTGCTACTGGCAACTCTACCTCGTCTGACTCCTCTGCTTCGACGACTGGCAGTGGCTCTTCGCCTACCGGCAGTGCCGGAAGTGCTTCTAGCTCCTCTTCGGGTGCCTTTTCATCGCCTTCAGCGGGTGCTGCTGACAAGATCATCGTCCCTGCTGGAGGTGCTTTGGCTGTTGTCCTCGGTGTCTTTGGCATGCTCTAAATGCCATTTTCTTCTTTCTCACAATTAAGCGAGTATGTTTGGCAAATTTGTGCGTGATTTCGTGGAGCTTTCACTGGCAATTTGAAGCATTTGAGGGCGAACTGCGGTCACTAGTGTTTAATACTTATGAAGATGGAGAATGAGTGATTCAGATTGTAGCTCAAAGTCAATCAATCATTTTGGTGCGAGTCATGAGTGTCCATTCTGTGTATGTTTCAAATGAAATTGCAAATGTTTTGTTCGGAAAAACAATCCGACATTGGGTACAATTTTATGCTTCAGGGCAAGGGCCTCCCAGCAACGCAGACGTCGGCAGGGATTGCTGCTGTTGAGACTGCGGCTCGCATTCCAGATGATGCGGCTTACGGGCCAATTGGACGGCAGGATTTTGCGGGGCCCCTAGTGCTTGGGCCGCGTGAGGTCGGCCAAATTGCCGGCGCTCCACCCACCACGCATAGAACAGGTGCATCCGGAGTTGTCGTCACCGCTTGACTCGAGTAGAGGTTCCCCCACCAAGCCAAGCCATGAACCTTAACAGCGTTTCAATGGACGATGGCTGTTCCCTGCTCTACAGAAGCGGCACGCCTTTGCCATGGAGCACCCTCACCTCGGCCCCCTCATATCACTCGCCATCTCTCATTCTTTTCTTCAACCTTCCAATTCTGGCCCGTCTAACAGACTCGAACCTGTTAATCGGCTGATGCAGTGAACTTGGACTATCAAGCGCGGATGTTGTTGAATATGTCTCCGACAAACAAGCGAAAAAACCCCTCAAGCTTTCAGCATCTGTAATCTTTTTACCATGGCTGGACCTCCAAGTCCAATCGAGTCTCGCAGTGATGTCGTGCTCGCCGTCACCGCGACTATGCTCGCGTGCTCCTTCGTATTCGTCTCTCTACGTATGGTCTCGCGTATTGGAATCGTTCATCGCGTGTCCTGGGATGATTACTCGATGGTCTTGGCATGGGTAGGGCATTCACTGAAAGATGTTTCGATTTTTGTTGGAAAGACTGTTGACCTTGAAGTGTAGATCATTGCTTTTGGGCTTTCATTCTCCATCTGTTATGGTACCTCTGTGGGGCTTGGAAAGCATGAGGGAGATGTCCCGCTTTCATCTCGAAAGGCTCTACAGAAGTCAGAATATGCCTTCTCTGTACTCTACGTGAGTATTCCGTTGCGTTGCCCCTTTCTAAACCTAGGCTGATGTGCTTCAGAATCCCGCGTTGATGGCTACGAAGACTTCAATCTTGATCTTCTACCTCTCGCTCTCAAAGGTCCAAAAGGTCTTCCGTTGGCTCACAATTGGCACACTCCTTGTTGTCAATGCTGCAGGCATTGCCTTGACATTCTTGAATGTATTCCAGTGTCGACCCGTTGGGGCTGCTTTTGATGCGGCGCCCCCTAACTCCGCACACTGTGTGGATATTCTCGGGGTGTACCTCTCTTCTTCTCCTGTGAACATCAGCACAGATTTGGCCATTTTGTTCTTGCCTATGCCCATTCTCACAGCGATACAATTGCCCAGGAAGCAGAAGATCATTCTCGTCATCACCTTCGGCTTTGGTGTTTTCGTGGCTGCCGTCGATGTCATCCGCATCGCATATTTACAAGAAGCAACTCTCTCCCGCTTGAGGGACGTTACGCAAGAACAGCAGTCTTCACGCAACTCGGAGCAGAGCGATTTCTCCTGGTACGCTTCGCTCTCTTACATGTGGTCTGCCGTGGAAGTAAATATAGGAATCATGTGTGGTTGTGTGCCGGGCTTGAAACCACTCGTTTCAAGATTTCTTCCCCATATGCTACGTGACTCAGGAGAAACGAGTCTGAAAAGCCTATCGGGTGGCGGGAATGAGACCGTGCATTTGACTGCTGCACAGCAGATTCCATCGATGCCAGTGTCGCCTGTGCAAGCAACACGACCACCGCCGAGCGCAGCTACTCCTCAATATGACGAGCCCGTTGGTATGATGGATTTTCTAACCACGCCGGACATGACGGAGGTTCCCAATTTTGAGCGCAGTCAAACCGCGATGACGAATACCACTCGGCATACAGCGGCTCGAGCGCCCAATTTCTTTGATTTTGTAAGCATGAAGCGCAAAAAGAGCATGGTATATATGACAAATAAGGAGTCATTGTTTCCTGTGATTATGGTGACCTTTCTATTCTTAATTTGGGGATTCGCGTACGGCCTATTAGACGTCTTGAATTCACAGTTTCAGCTGGTGGCTAGAATGTCTTCTGGAATGACCGTCGGCCTACATAGCGCTTATTACGGTGGTTACCTCGTCGCGCCTATTACCTTCGGTCGCCTCGCATTGAAGCATTGGGGTTTCAAGGCCTGCTACACAGTTGGATTGGTCATTTATTCCGTTGGAACGCTTGTTTTCTGGCCCGCCTCCGTCCTCACTTCTTTTCCTGCCTTTCTTGTTTCGAACTTTATCGTAGGACTTGGTCTGTCGACGCTTGAGATCGCCGCCAATGCCTTCATTACGCTCTGCGGTCCACAACAATACGGAGAGATTCGGCTCAATTTGTCGCAGGGCGTACAGGCCATTGGTACTATCTTTGCTCCTCTTCTAGCAAACAAGGCCCTTTTTCGCGATCATGATGCACCTTCTTTGATCGATGTACAGTGGACTTATCTTGGCATCGCCCTTGTCACGGTGCTCATTGCATTCGCTTATCATTACCTTCCTCTACCCGAGGCTACCGATGACGAGCTCGCTGACATCGCCGAACGGTCCGATCATGCCAACGATGCTACTTTTGAGCTTCGGCTGCCTGGGCTTCCTACTTATACATTCAAAGTACTCTATGTCACCCTGATCCTGGCAGTCTTTTCCCAATTCTGTTATGTTGGTGGCCAGGAGGCTGTCAATACATCTTTCCCATTGTACATCAATAAGGTCTTTCCTGGTCTTAATACGGTCAACCACCAGGCCATTGGACATACCGCGTTTGCCGTTGGTCGATTTCTGGCCGCGTTTGCTGGCTTTTTCTTCAAGCCACGCTATATCCTACTGTTTTGCTACGTCGGTGCCATCGTCTTTGCAGCGCTATGTATGGATTTTTCAGGCGCTACGCCTGCTTCTTTGATCATCATTTTATATCTCTTCGAAGGTCCTTTATTCTCTCTCATCTTCACTTCCGGTCTGCGAGGCATGGGCGCTCGTACTAAAGACGCATCGGCATTCCTGACCTCCGCAATATCTGGAGGCGCTGCGTTTCCGCCAATCATGTATGGTGTTGAAAAGAGTCGAGGAGTGCAATATTCGTACTGCATTGTCGTTGCCGCCTTTGCAGCAGGCACGCTGCTGCCGATATGGATCAATGGAAGTGCAAGAGCACGTCGACAGGTTGATCATTCTGACGATGAACAACCTTTGAGGCAGACTTCTCACCGTAGAGAAAGAGGCAGTGCAAGTTCGAGCAATGATGGCCTTGGTAGCTCGTCTGACCGAAGGACAAGGCGATGGGGTGAGAAAATTAAGCGGTGGAGCTGGAAGAGTGGAAGCGAGGGCGGGGACGGAAGTGCGGTCGAGCATGTGGAACGGAAACGCGGAAAGAGTGGTTGAGTTTGGAAATCTTAGACAGCCAATTTCGGCATGGCCTCATGATTGAAAGCGTTTTAGCGAGCATAGTCTTGGCATTGGTTAGATACCACCTATCTTGGTCGTTCGATAGTCACCGCTGTATTGATGGGCGATAAGCCACATAGAACATCAAGTTAAATACTGTACATAACTGAATTTAAAACTTCCTGCGAAAAGCTTCACTACAGCGTGCCGTTCCTCGCTATATACGCTCATGATTTGTTGATACTCTCACTTCTTGCTTCTCGTAGGCATAACTGCGTTGAAACTTCGTGACTAATAATACGTGACCCGCCTGCTGACGCTGGAAGTCTTCCAGCGCACTAAACAGCGGATGGCCACAGCCACTTCTGTTTCTTTTTGCAAATAGATATCTGGAGACAGAATTTGGAAAGTGTCGCATCTAAGGCAGCGTTTCTTATCCTGTGCCGTTACTTGCTTCCACCGCGACGAATGAAGCTCTACAACCAGAAAAATTTACAAGGTGGCAAAGTCAACCCGCGGCGTAGTTCTTTTTGTCTTTAGCATTCCTCTTCTTCTTCACATCCTTTTTCAACTTATTTCAACACGATTGAATAGAGCCACATCAATCATGACCAGCGACCCAAGTCTCAACCAAGCCACCACGACACCCACTACCGCTCCCGCCGGCACCAGCCCCCAACCATCCACCTTCACAGACGGCGGCCCCCTCCCCAAACTCCTCGTCTTCGACCTCGACTACACACTATGGCCATTCTGGGTATCATCTCTCTCATTCCCCCCATTGCCCCCTCTCCCCTCCTCTCTCTCCCTTTCTAACTCCCCACAATGCAGGTCGACACCCACGTCACGCCACCCCTCCACCCCTCCTCCCCACAACCAGGTCTCACCGTCACGGACGCCTACGGCGAAGCCTACGGCTTCTATCCGGACGTCGCCAGCATCCTCGACGCTGCCCGGGCCCGCGGCATCCCCGTCGCCGCCGCCTCGCGTACCGCGGCGCCGGATCTCGCCCGCCAGATGCTGAAGCTGCTGCGGCTGCCGCGGGCTGTGAGTGTGGCTAATGCAGTAGCGGACGCTTCTTCTTCTTCGGCGCCATCGTCCTCGTCGTTGTCGTCGTCGTTGTCAGCTGCGGCGGCGGCGGCGGCGGCGGCGGCGAGGGAAGGCGGTAGTAGCGGGTCCTCCAAGAAGGGGAGCGCCACATCCTCCTTCTCGAAGGCAAGTAGCAGTAGTAGTAATAGTCGTAGCAAGGCTAGTAGAAGATCCTCAAAAGAGCCCCAAACCTCTGCGCCGATGCAGGGCCCGCCCGCCATCGACGCCTTTGCGCAACTCGAGATCTACCCGGGCAGCAAGACGACGCACTTTCGGCGGCTGCATGCCGCGACGGGCATTGCGTATCGCGACATGCTGTTCTTCGACGACGAGAGCCGAAACAGGGATGTGGAGGGGCTCGGGGTGGTCATGTGGTTGGTGCGGGATGGGGTGACGCGGGCGGAGCTGGATCAGGGAGTGAGGAGTTGGAGGTCCAGGACGGGGAGGCAGGGGAAGAAGGAGAGAGGGGTGCGGGTGGGGAAGGGCGAGGAGAAGGAAGGTAGGGATGCATCTGATTCTGAGGCTTGGCGTTGAATGGAGCGTTTCAAGAGTGGTTTGTGCAAGTGTGAATGGGTTATCTAGAGTCTGGAACATGCTAGGGAGAAGAATGATTTGATTTCTTTGGTGTCGTAGAGATGCTAGCAATGGCGCTATATAGACCTGTAGGACCTTGAGCTGGACTGCGCCGCATGATAGGATTGTCGATTTGATATCGATAGTGTTTGTCCAAAGACTTCAAAAAGCTCAATTAAGCAAGGCCATAGAAAGTTCCCTCATGCCGCGCATTCTCCTGTCCGGTTTCTTAGCACTCCTGAGATAGTCGCTTGTTTAGTACAATTTGAGTTAAATTTTCTCGGGAATTTGCCAGTCGCTCGTTTCAATTTCAATGATACCACTCCCGGTCTAATCGGTCTTGGTCATCAATCAGCCTGCAGAGTTCTGCGCCGCAGAGTGCTTCAATTTCCTGTCCATCGCGTCCCACCAGTACTGGTGAACCCTCGTTGTACGAATTCTTCAAATGGCCTACGAGCCGGAAGTGAGTTTCGCTGATTGTAATCCAACGGATGCGGAAGGGAGGTGAAGTATTCCATTTCAAGTCCTCCACCCACATTGGAGGCTTCGCTGTACCAGGCAAAGTTTCCATGCGGGCGTATCCCTGGAATGCCATGCTTTTATTGACAGAAAAGACCAAAATAACATGACGAGAGTTATTGAAAGCATCGGTTAGCATCTCGGCATTCTTCTCTTGAGTTGCCCAGGTGCTGTCATTCTTGGCTGCTTCTACATTCTCACGATTCCACGACTTAATAATGAAAAAGCGTACGCCTGGAAATTGGAATATTAGTAATCGACTTAAGGGAGACTGCAATTGCCGGGGAGGATATCATGACTGACCACCCTTGTCAAGCCCCAAAGAAATCGCATCATCGCCTGCATCGAGCCTTGTATCGCGGACTCGAGCAGGTGTCTTCAGGGGCCCTTGCGGGCGGGTGTCACTACGGAAAGAGCTATTGTAATTTTGAGCACTTCCGTGACCTTTTTCGAAACTTCCATGTTGCGCATACCTCCGTCCTGGTTTCTCTCTAAACAGTTCATTGTGAGAATTTCGGCTGTTGTGATCATTGAATCGGCTTCCTCCGAAGCGATCTTCACGATAGGACGGTCGACTTTCAGGGACTTCTGCTGCATATTACTAAAGGCGCAGAAGAAATTCAGAAGCCAATCGTACCTCTTGGCCGTGGACTTGGGCTTCGATCGAGCCGGTCAGCCGGACGAGATGGAGGAGACCGCTGAGTAACAGAGTCATCTACAGCTCCTTTGATGCGATATCCTGAGCGGTCTTCTTCCTTTTTTGATCTCGCATCTACTTCACTCCGAGGTGGATTGGCATTATCGCTGCGTGCAGACTTGGGGACTGGCTCATCAACGTGTCGGATGCCGTGCACAGGCGACAGAGATCGCTTCTTGCCGTGCTCTGCATGGAGTTCTCCCGAGTGTGATGAAGCTCCGGGCAATGCCTGGCTGAGCGCATCCAATGTAGGCGCTTTCGACGCGGATCTGTAAGGGTCAAGGATACTTGCGGACTGGGCTTGTGTTAGATAACTCTTATCAGCTTCGTCCTCTTGAGCAAGTTTAGCCAATTCGTAGCTCAGGTTCTTGCGTCTCTTTTGCCGTTCTAAAGCCCGTTCTCGATAGTCAACGTCGAACCAACCCGTCATTTCAAGCCATTCACGAAGATGATCAGGTATTTCAGTATTAGAGTCTATTGTTGTACTTCTTGGATTTTCAGGTGGGGATATTCCTCTACCTAAAGTCGTATTTCGCTCTTTCGTCATATCAGTTGTTCTTGAAGCCGGGCCCGAGGAGTCGTATCGGAAGTTCTCTCGATCTCGGTCATACATCGCAGACATGGTTTTGTGTCTAGTTGGAGGCGGTGGTCTTTTATCGGAGACATTGCGGCGTTCATCAATTGTCGTCGGGCGAGTACTCACCAAGTTTGGTGAATTGACCTTTTGTGGACCTGCATCCTTAGTCTCCGGCCTTGGCCGTGGGTTTGCAGGTGTTTTAAAATTGTCGGTTGCATTCACAGCAGTGGAAGACTTAGGCACTGTACCCTCACAAATTTCGCCAGCTTCTAGAGAATCAGTTGAATTATCCTTTTGACGATTGGTTGAGTTCGTCTTAGAAGGAGTTTGTGGCTCATCTCGCATACGAGGTTGCTTGGATAGGGCTGTATCAGAGGTAAGAATTTCTTTTCCATGATCTCGATTGGTTTGCTGCCATGTTTGTTTCGCTTTTGATTTAGCATCGGCGACAGCACGGCCTTCTGCCAGAAGCCCATCGATGTCCATTCCCGTGTCTTTGCTGGACACGACAGGAGATGGGGCTTGTTCCTTATCCTCTGGCTTTACGGTGGTTGCAGACCTTCCAGAGGGATGAGCGTCATCGCCATTAACGGAAGCATTTGAAGGTGTATTTCGTCTTGCAATGAGCTTGGCCCTCAACTCAGCTAGCTTCGAAGAGTGCGCAGTCTTATCCCCATCACTGTTCGACGTTTTTACCTGTTCGACGTCAATTATTCGAAGGTCCTGTACGACACACATGAGACAATATGCATGGCAAATCTCACGAGTTAGTGGATTGAAAAAATTGGCATACCTCAGAGTCACCTGTGGTATCGTCAGATCCAAAGGGCTGCTGCTTTGGGGATCGTTTGTCGTTCCCCTGCAGTTGGTTGAGGAAATTTGCCGGGACACCTCCGAAAAGGCCGCCCGCGCTCTCGTCAGGCAAGAAGGGCACGAAGCCGTCAGTGTTATTGATAGGCCAGGCCATGGCCCTACATGGTAGAGCTGCAGATGAACCTGAAAATCGAGGCAGGAATGGAAGGTTTCTCTTCGCGTGCAGATGTGGCGCGTGCAAGTCACGGCCAAGGATCCACCTCGAGCGTTTCCTCAACGGGTAAGCTCACTTTTTAGCGTGCTACTGGCAGAGGAGTCATCCAAAGAGACAGGATGAGCTTCTCAAGTCAATTGAGCATTTGCCCGTGTTATATTTATGCTTCATTGGACTAGGTCAATTATCGGTTTGCCTCGTATCCAAACACCCGCTTAGAGCATGATGCAATTTGTGAGCTGCTAGAAAGAAAAGACATCACTGAAATGAGAAACGCCAAACAATGTGATCAAGCCTGCCACGCCCCAAAAATGAGATCGTTAATCATAGCCATCCTGAGCCATTCTCATCCAGCTTTTGGGGCCCATTGCTCTCAAGATCTAGTCCGAGATCTAACTTCGGCGATCCCACATCGAGCTTGAGCGGGTCCAGACCCTGCTCCTTTTTGGCAGGACTTCCTTTCTTCCTGGGGCTCTTCTTGGGGCTGACGTCCTCCTTCGGTGGTCCAAACCTCACATTTTCAATGGACCACCCGTCCTCTGCTGCTGCCGTGATCCAGGTCTTCAAGCAGTCATGTACAGCTCCATAAAACTTCTCCTTGCAAGTACGAAGCGAAACACCCATGCATTTCTCAAAACCAGAAGCGCGCAGTTCGCTACGCAGCTCGTTTCGATCTTGAGGCGTGGGGAGCGATGCAATGAGCCCATTCATGAGATCCAGATGCCCAGCAATATAATTCGTTGCGTCCCATTCCACTCCACCAATGTATGGGGCTGCGGGAACGGGGGGCCGGGTTTTCGGAAAATGCCTCGAGACATAGGTCTCTGCCCTCGGCGATTTCCTGTCATTCTGTTCTTCCACTTGATCTTTAGCATGACTTGGTATCTCCTCATTAGCAGAATTTTGGCCCATAGGGATGACATTATGATGATGCAAAAAGATCCAGAAAACTTCTTTAGTAACATTGACGATCTCTTTGCACCATACACGGTAGGGTCGTGATTGATGCATTTCTTGTATAAAATTCAGTGGTCGATTGTCCTCAGGAGGCTGGGGATCGCGAAGATATGAGAGGATCGTCCGCGATCGTTGTTCGATACCATTCGACATACCGGCAGCTAGGTGCGTGACTGGAAGAAGGTCAGCAAGGTATTGTTGATTGGTATTTCTCTAATAGTAAAAGGGAAGACTGACACATCAAGTTTACCACTATTGCTCTGGTTGTAAACTCGCTCGGTCCTTTCTTCTCTTCATCGAAGATCATGTGTAGGAGTGCTGGGAATAGAGTGCCTTCAACCTCGCGAAGCTTTCTGAGTGCTAATTCAGTGGTGCAAAGGCCTTTTAAGCAAAGTAAAACTTCATGAAGAAGTTGATCTTCATGCTCTTCCCTCCACTCGACCTCCATCGTCCGGCGTAACAATCCGATTATCTCCATCATACCGCCTTGTTGGATGAAGCCGTCTACCCACGCAACCGTCTCATTCCGTAGCAACAAGCGTAGCTTGTGTATCTTTCCAACTTCTACAACCTCTGGTTTCTGGACCTTGTTCAGATAGCCTACATACTCTTCGGGTATCGGTGGCTTGGGAGCCTTGAGGCCGAGAGATGCAAATACATTAGTCGGATCGCCCAATGAGGACAGTGACTTTGACGAGCCAGACTTGTGCAGATTCGCAGACTGCGACTGCGAAACATCGGTTTCTTGGGAGGCCTTCCGTTTCTTTGACGGAGAAAGAGAATCCTTGGTGAAGGTAAAGGTCCTACTCCGTGATCTATTATGTTTTGATAGCCCAGCAGTTGAGCTCTCTTGTGCCTCCGACGTTCCGGCATCAGTCCTGGAGCCGTCCGAGCCTGCTGATTTTGGAGCTTTTGATCGAGCACGCCTCCGACTAGCATCCCCTCCAGGCTTTGGCTGCTCGCCATTCGCTGTTCCAGGTGGAGTCTGGCGGCTGTTCATGATGAAATCAATTTTCACCCTCGCTGTCAAACCTCTCATTCCAGCTCGCATATTCTCAGGAACATTGCGCTCATTTAGCACGGCTTCAAAAGCAGCATCGAGATCTTTGCCTTGGAGCCGAGACTCTGCATGGCTTGATCCAGCTTCCAAAACTTTGTCATTCCCTGTGAGAGCCGCAATTGCTGCCATCACTCGTGAGTTTCTTTTCTCTGGATCTAAACCCGACTGGCTTCGAGCCCTCCTTTCATCTGGTTTATCATCGGGACGACGGGCTGTATAACAAGAGTTCACCCTCGATGTATTCTGGGAAAGTTGGGCGGACCTGGGACGTGGCTGTCTTGAGCTGGGCTCCGCGTCCTCTCCCTGGCAGTTGTGCTTCTGGGCAGCAGAGTTGGGCCGAGCAGGTTGAAGCTTCCAATCAACGTCCTCATTATGCGGTTTCACCGGAGATGGAGACGTTGTCGTGTAGTCTTCGAACCCTCTTTGGGTAAACTGGGCCCAGATCGGTGTTCGGGTTTCAGACACTGCAGAGGCCGGTGGCGTCGTATTCTCCTTCTCTTTGCTATTTCCAGTATCTTCTAAATTTTTGGATGATCTGTTGGCCTTCAGGAATACCGAGGAAAGGCTGGTAGAAGACTTTGACTTCTTCGGTTTTCCCGGGGACGCGTTCTCTTTCTTGCGATTTCGATCAGCCGATTTCCGTTCAGCTTCCGCTCCACGAGGAGTTGAATCGAATATGCTCTTGATAGATATAGAGCTCTTCGTTTTCTGTGGAGTTCTTGAGCTCTTCTGTGCCTTCTCTTTTTTTGGGGAAGCGTGTCGACTCGCATTTTGGTGTATTTCACCCAGTGGATTATGGGTCGCTTCGAGACTTGAAGAGGGGGACAAAGGCTGTCGTAGCTCGATGTGGTTGATCTCAGGCCCAGTGTTAGTCGAGGTTGGGTGTATATCGTCATCAGACGGAAGCTTCTTGTGGTTCCTAGTGACCATTATCGACTTTAGAACAGAAGACTTGGCCCTGCGGTGGGCAGGCCGCTCCTGCGCGGCAGGGTCTTCCATATTGTACAATATTTTCTGCTTGCTTAACGCATGTTGAGAAAATAGCACTCGGGGGAGGGTTTATCGCTGAACGAATATCTTTTTGGTGTGCAATTCCGGCGGCATCATGTTCCAGGCCCCGCCGCGTTCGTGCCTCCGGTTGTTGTGCCACTAGTGTTGCACGGCAACGCGATAGACCCCTGTTGTACTAACCCACCCACCCACCCTCTACCTATCGCTTGCAGGATTGACCTTACTTAATGCGAAAGGGCTGAATATCTAGCTAATTAAGATATCAACGGAGATTTGCAGTTACAATGACAGCAATCAAATCAATAAATTGATGGTATCATACTTCATGATCACCTACGCCTACGCTAACATAATAACGCTGGAGATTATGCCAAACCGCTAGTCTTCTTAAATGCAATAAACATGTCCTTCAAATTTTTGTACAGGAAGCTGTTTTCAGGCCCGGTTTCTTCCCGGATTGCAGAACTTTCAATACTTGACGACAGTCCACCTTCATCTTTGGTTCCTTTTGTGATCTGCGATAAGCCTCTTGCATGCTCAGTAAGTTGGATGTCGTCGGGGCTCTCGTGTGGACCTTCAAGATCGGTATCACAATCGACAGAAGACGGCTGATGGTGCTCATCAATGGGCTGATGAGGGGCGTGATAGGATACAGGAGGAGCGCTTGTTTCGTTTCTATCGATGCCTAAACCGATTGGAGAGTGTTGGGAAGACTTTTGAGAATAAGGATCAGTCGCTTGTTTGAATCCCTGTGCACTATTGCGATTAGCTTTTTTGATAAAAGCTACTCCCGTGGATATCGATCTTCGTGGTGGAGGACACACAGTCGTATCTTGTCCAGCATTGGGTAAATTCTGGACGCCCGAAGTCGAAGAGCGATTGAAAAGTTTAGTACTAGTTCGCATTATTTTTCCCTTAACGCCAATTTTGCCAATGCTCTCGTTTGCTGAAGCCGGAGGTACTCCGCTTTCACTTGATGTAGAGAGTGTCTGATTGGATGGAGAGCGACGGTGTAGTTGTTTGCATTGGGGCGAAGAAGGACGTGAGCCATGATCGCGTTCCTCATCATACCGGAATGTATTTGACCAGCCCTCTCGAAAGGCGACCCAGATTCCACTGACAAGAATCAGGTCACGTAAAGAGCTCTCTGTCACGATGGGAATGCCCTCTTCCATACCTCCGAGAACACCAAATGAGTTAGAGCTCGACTGTCGAGATGGCTGTGCGGGGCGTCCGAAGGTCGGTGTGCGCTCAGCGCTTGGTGTGCGGGGAATGTTATAATGCTCGTAGATCTCGAGTTTCGTCCGGCTCATCGAGCCAACGACAGGGTGCTGACGCATATTGGGCGTTATTTTTGTAAACATGAATGTGCGCTCCTCCGATTTTTGTTCCGAAGTAATGGCGTTAGATGTAGACAGGTTGGCTTTGGCGGGCTGCTTGCGCACCCATCGAGTCGTCTGTGACAGACCAAGCTCTTGTTGACAGACGAATTCGTATCCTCCATTAGGCATGGCTTTTGCCTCCCACGCAGCTCCGTCTTCAAGGCAGATTTCTGTGTGAGTCGTCGATCCCTTGCCGTCCCCTTTATGTCTACAAATGATGCCGATCATATGCCGCGCACTCCATCGCTTCGGCTCATTAGGGGTAGCAACATTGCTAGAATAATCTTGACCTTGCAGAACGACCAAATCATCTGGTCGAATTCGACTTTTACCCGGGCACAACGAAGAGATTGTTCGGCCGGTTTTGAAAGCGAATGCCGCTGCGGAGAGCACCTCATATGCTGGTACCGACCGTGCATTGGGCGTCACTTTCTGCAATTGCAATAGAACTTTAGGTCGCAAGGGAATTTTGGACATCGTTCCTCCGCTTGGGGGCGGATGCGCTATGTTGTACGTGGTCCTCGGTCGTTTCATTTTCTCTTTCCTGACAGGCTCGCTGCTTGACCGCCTTGGTAAGGCATGTAACTCAGGACTCGAACTTCGCTGGCCATCTTCCGCATACTCGACAGCTTTGTGCCGGACTGGGTCCTTTGGATTTTCTGACTGCATGGCGCGATCAGGTAGCCAAGGCATGGAAGGCGACTGAAACTGGATGGAAGTAACCATCGGGGGTGTACATATTTAAAAGCGATGTTGAGCTTGATTGATGGATCTTTGTGAGACCTCTTAATGGTATGAAGTGTCCGAGACCCTGCTTGGCACGGAGGCTAAATGTTAATCGAAGCTCTCAACGAGAACTTAGTCTGCTTATTCAAGGATCGGCCAGCGTTGCTCATTGGCATACGAAAGAGGCAGGAATGGACGAAACTTTGAACACATGTGAAATCTAACTTTTCGGTCACCCGCTGGGAGGTATAATCACGCTCGGTAGACCTTGGTAGGTAGAAAAAGGAAGTCCAGCAGAGAGAAGATGCTGTTGCCGAGAGAGACGCAAAGGGCTGGGTGCATGATGCGTGAGGCCGAGTAGAGCAGTACAAAGGAGCATCAGGGCTACCGGCGGGCACGACATGTTCTTTGTATGGCAATCAAGCACCCAAGGGTGCAAGGCAGACACAGTTGCGCACTGCCGCGACCGAATAACACGAATCCTAGGTAATTACGGAGTACAGTAAGGTAGATTTTCTGATCCGCAGCCGCACCGCCGGTCCTCAAACAAAATGCGTCGGCGCGACAATCAATCCGAGCCGAATAGATGCGAGACAGCCAATCATGACCACTGCTGAGCGAGACCCCTGCCATGGCTTGGACGACGCATCTTTGGTATGAGCTTTCCATCGTGAGCTGAAGGGCGCCCTGATTTGATGCCATCTTGTCCTCGTCAGGCTAACCTATGACAGCTCTGTTGCCCCTGCAGCACAACACTTGAATTTTTTTATATCATCCGCTACCGGTCGGTTGATAAGTCGTGTCGCAGGGGCTGACGTGCGCCTCTAACGGCGCCGCCAACACTCGACGCTCTCTCGACTTTTCACCGTTGATGAGGTGAGACCGGTTGGGTCGCCAAGCTTCCCGCCAAACGCCGACAGCCAGAAGGAAGAGCCGCACAACATGACTACTAAAACGGGCGACAATCACATGGCCGCATTGGATCGTTCGTTTAGGCCGTTACAGCAGCCAATCGCCTATATCATAATATGTTTCGTCCTATGGAAGACACTACTAATGGCCATTACCCGAATAAGTCCTGGCCTCGGGTATGACACGTCCTCAACTCTATTGCTGGTGCACGAAAGCAATGGAGCGGATGTTGGCGGAACAGCTCTTGCATTGACCACGCGGTTGACGCGGTGGGATGCCATCTTTTTTGCCAAAATTTCTCAACGCGGCTACCTCTATGAGCAGGAATGGGCCTTTGGTTGGGGTTTCACCAGACTGCTCTCTTTCATCGTTAAAGGTGCCTTTTGTCGGTTAGTAAACTAGATGCGACTCGCTAATGCAATTTTTAGCATGTACTTCCTCCCCCACGACCGCGGAGGCTCACGTCTGGGCTGGTGTTGTCGTCTCCCACACGTCCCATTTCGCGTCAGTGCTTGTCCTGTATGCTCTTGTTCGGAAATTACAGGTTGCAAAAGCAGACAATAGAATAGCTTTCGCAGCTGCGACATTGCACATCTTCTCTCCGGCCGGGATTTTCCTTTCGGCCCCATATGCAGAATCTTTATTCAGCTTTCTAAGCTTTACCGGCACGTGGCTACTGCTTCACGGTATATGCTCCCGTGAACCTCGTAATGTTTGTCAGGATATTTCTATTTTAGTCGCAGGAGTGATATTTGGCACTGCGACTACTATGCGCAGTAATGGCATTTTCAATGGCGTAATGATCTTTTACGAATTTGTTCGGGAATTACGGAAGCTTCTGGGGAACCTGCACTCATTTTCCTTATGGCGACGACTGATCTCCCTCGGAGTAGCCGGAATCTTCCTCGGTGCGGGCTTCATCGTGCCACAGATGGTTGCCTTCTTCGAAATCTGCGAGAAGAGTCCAGACGGCAGCCATCCACGGGAATGGTGTGATTCCGGCCTTTTGCCCAGCATCTATACGTGGGTTCAGCAACATTATTGGTATAAGTGGCTGCTTGAGTAATCGAAATGCTTGCTAACGGAGCGAAAGGGGTAATGGGTTTTTGAAGTACTGGACAATACCCAATCTGCCGCTTTATATCTTGAGTGGTCCTATGCTCTGTGTTTTGCTCATGTCTGCTCTTGACGCATTGAGGAGTTCCGGAATGGAATCTTTTATTCGCGAGCATCGAGCACGCAATGCGCACGATGAAAATTACGCCACAGCGCAACAACAACCTAGCTCGAAGCCAGATTTCACTGATGATAGGAATTTAGGCGGAAGTGCCATGTTTCGACTGGCTTTGCCTCAATTAGTCGTGGCATTGTTGGCTCTTACCTACTCCCATGTCCAGATCATTAACCGTATCTCTTCTGGCTACCCACTCTGGTATATCTGGGTAGCTTCTCAGTTGGTTGATCCTCCTGCACACCATCTTAAATCCCAAGGACTGGTCAAAACATTCGCCGAGAGGTGCGTTGGACCACGATGCCAGGCTATTGTGCGAGGCATTGTAGTTTACGGAATAATACAAGCCGGATTATTCTCCAATTTCCTTCCACCTGCTTAACCCATGCAAGGAAGATTATGCCCTAGCAATTTAAAGAGCCTTGCATCTCACTGAGAGTGGAAGCCACTCGAATGGACGGTTCAGGAAGCCCCGGGTTTTGTTCATTGGATGTCGCTCATGTGAAATCGAGTGACAGCCTCCTTATGTCCGAGCAAAGGTATGCACGTCCGCATCAAATCACTCGATCGTGTTTGATGGGCATAATCTTTCAATACTGACAAGATACATACTTCAAAGCAAGCTTTTTATGGCTTTGGGAAACTTATACAAGGACCTGACAAGTCGATTCCAGCACAAAAGATACACATTCTCGGCAATTTTTTCAAGAGCCAACTTTCACTAGAATCTTGACATGCTTATCCTTCTCGGCAATCAATGTCTTGAACCCTCCTTCCACAATATTTTCCAGATTTACATGCTCTGTAATCATCTTGGAAGGCTCTAACGCTCCTGTTGAGTAAGCACCGATTAGTGGTTCCATGTCGCTCTTATCCACGGGCGCAGCAACATACCCGATCCTAATGCCTTGATAACTTCTTCGAAATCGATCCTTTGATAACCGAGCACAGCCAAATACTTGGCTTCTCGAAAAACGAGCATATTCGGCTGGAATGGGATCTCCTTTTCCCATCTTCGGACGCAAATCTAATGAGTAACGAAGCCAAGCTTTGACTGCAAGCACTTACATTGCCACATTCACAACGGTTCCTCTTGGTTTGACAGAAAGACATGCGGCGTTAATACTCGCAGGAACTCCAGCGCAATCGAACACAATGTCCGGACCGACCCCATTGCTTAGTTCCTGACACACCGCGACAAGATCGTGGACTCGAGGATCGAGTACATGGTCTCCAGTTTTAAGCCGCTGGATTTACATTTATCGACAGCTCATGGGACTTACCTGCTCCAAATTCTTTGGCAAAGGCTTGTCTGGCCGCTGAGACTTCGGACACGATGACTTTACCAACTCCACGAGCGCGGAGACATTGGACAACCGCGAGGCCGATGGGGCCGCCTCCCAGAATTAGTATAACGGAGGATGAGGTCAATGGTGAAGCTGAGATTGCATGCCAAGCTACAGATAGTGGTTCTACCAAGGCTGTCTCTTTATGTCAGCAACCACTGCTCCACTATCGAAAGCTTGGGTAAGTGCTCACCACCAACCTCTAGCGGGACGTTCGGAGGAAGTCTTTGCGCTTAATTAGATCTACCAATTGCCACGGGGAAAATTTGAAGGCAAAGCTCACTGAAGCACAGCTCTACCAGGCACGACAACAGAATCACTCAAGCCACCTCCGCCTCCTTTTGGAAAGGCCTGTCAGTTAATACTCTGAATTTTGAACGGTCAGACCAAGGGCGACTCACCACTCAGTCCGATGAAGCCTCCGCTTGGACAGGCGTTCTCAACATTGTTCGTGCAAGCCCAGCACTTGCCGCAGAAGATAGTAGGCTGTATTGCAACCTAAACTCGGCGTGAGCGAATGCAAGTACCAGACCTTCTCTGCATGAAAAATAGAGTCCTTGGCCTACCTTCTGGCCCACCACTAGATCTTGAACACCACTTCCAATCTCTTGAACCGTGCCAGAGAATTCATGTCCGATGGTGATGGGTATTGTCTCGCCTGTTATGGGATGGGGCTTCTGCAAAGGTGCAAAATTTGGCCCGCCTTCGATTTATTAGATTGATGGAATGGCGAATAGCGATCTGAACATGTTTTGCTGTTATTGATTACCTTGATATTCATGCAGATCTTGTGGAGAAGCAGATTAGCCGCTCTCGGATTTGAAATGGCCCAGGCTGACGACAAACCCGTTCCACAGATACCAACAAATGCTGGAGCAATCTATATAACCGACTACGATTAGTATTATTTTCCCAAAAATTTTCCATGAAAATTTTACTGAGGATGGACAAGTCCTTTCAAAGTTGAGACCCTAGATGTCCGTACCTTGACCATCCCTTCCCCACATTCCGGCTCGGGAATCTTCTCGATCCGAATGTCTTCTTTCCCGTAATACCGTACAGCGCGCATTTCTTTTGGGCCTTTTCTGGTATTAAAAATCTTTGTATTTCAGAGTATTGGGGAACAAACTCAATGCAATTTATGATTTAGTTGACCGGGTAAAATTCTGCTCCTGACTCCGCTGGAGTCCTGAGCATATTAGCAACGTAGAAGCACGAGATTCTTCGAGAAGCCATTTGCTCGGCAAGGGGAAACCCCACTTCGTATCATCGTTTCTTGTGCTATTCCCCTCACCCGAATAGCTGACAAGAAGGGTAAGATCGTCTGCGACACTAATAGTTTCATAGTTCTTTGGATTTTAAGCCGTGAGTCACAATGATGAAAACCTAGATACAGTGTCACCTGGTCACGTAAGCCACCTTCCATTTACCTAACTGCTCTAATCACGGGTCTGACAACAACCTTGGAATGGAACCAAGCTTTAACTCCGGAACAACGTACATAGTCGATCATGAAAAATCTTACAGTAACTCCTATCGATTAGTAACTTGGATAAGGGTTTCTGTAGTAGATTCTCAAATTCGATTCATGCTTTTAGGGCAGGAGGCTATGGTAGTTTTTTAAGTTAAACGTCAGAAAACAAATTTTGTTCTACCTCGCTACGTTAGCAATTCTTAACGATTGGCCTTGTATTCATGGCGAAATGAGATGTTAAGCTCCACTTCATTGTAAGGAGGCATACGTCTGGAGCGCTCTAGCCTCAGACTTAGTGTCCTGAAATTCGCTTGGGCATGTATGGTTCCTCAAGATATTTGATATCCTCCTCAGTCAATTTGATCTTGCTGTTTTCGACTGCCTGATCGATGCGCTCCTTAGTGGCCAATCCTATAATCGGATTTGTGCCCTTTGAAATGCACCACGCAGTAGCAACGGCAGCCATGGAGATGCCATTCTTCTTAGCCACTTCTTCGACACGATCAGTGATTATCTTGTCGACTTCGCCTTCTTTTGATCGGATCATAGCATGGAGGAAGTCATCTAAAGGGGAAAAATATCAGTGCAAATCAATGTAAAAGGGTCAAGATTTCTTGGCCGTACCTGTGCTCTCGCGCTTCGAAGTTCTGTCGCCCCACGGCCGGGCCAGTACGCCTCTTCCTACTGGCGACCAGGGAATCAGGCCAACGCCAGTGTCGTTACAGTATGGGATCATCTCGCGTTCTTCCTCGCGGTAGAGCAGATTATAGTAGTTCTGCATGGAGATGAATTTGTGCCATCCATGCTTCTCTGCGATGTTCTGCAGGGTCTGGAATTCCCAGGCGTACATAGACGACGCACCGATGTAACTAGTCAACGAAGTGAGCAATGGGATTTCAGGGAAGGCATGGATCTTTGGGGAAGTGGCTTACTGTACTTTGCCCGACTCGATAACATCGTTCAGTGCCTTCATGATCTCCTCTCGAGATGTATCTCGGTCAAGTCGATGGATCTGTAGGACATCGATGTGCGTTCCAAGTCGCTGGACACTATTGTCCACAGCATCCATAATGTGCTTTCGACTGAGGCCCACTTGATTAACCCATTCGCCGTCATTTGTTGTGATCAGAGAACCGGCTGGTTGCTCGAAATCTTGGTCGACACCAAAGAAGCACTTGGAGAGGATAGTGACTTTGTTCCGTGGGATATTGTACTGTTTCAATGCTTTGCCGATGATCTTCTCGCTGATTCCGTTCGAATATATATCGGCGGTGTCCCAAGTGTTGATACCGACATCGTAGGCGTGCTTGAGCAGGGGAAGTGATTCTTTTTCGTCCAGAATCCATTCCCGCCAGGCCGGAGAGCCGTACGACATCGCACCCAAGATCACCTTCGAGACCTTGAGGCCTGATCGTCCGAGATTGTTGTAAGCAATCTTTTCCACGGCCATGATCTTATCGCTTCGTTGCGGTCGTCAATGTGTGGAGAAAGTTCGGAGGATTCAAAGATTTGATAAGTGCGGCAAGACGAGAAATGCCCTTTGATGGGAATGAGTTCCTAATTCAAATTGATATTTATCTCGAAGTTTTCGAGAGCTTGGAGCTTTCGAGTCGGACTTGTGATGGGTTTTAAATCCGCACCTCCGGTGCATTCAATGGCCACGACATTTTGCCCATGTCACGATTGTCGCTTGGTGAATCAGCCAAGCATTTGACTCACCGGATGAAAATCGTCTTATTGGACTGTGATTGGAAGGCTTAGACACTAAGCACATAAAGGATGTCCTGACAAGCAACACGACATAAGCGGTCTGCGGTTCTACGAAGATCGCCCAGTAAGTTTGATTATCCGCTCAGTCTCATTCGTCCGATTAGAGTTTCAGTAGACCCCAATGCTGTGCTCGGAATGGGCCTTGCCCTAGGGTCAATTGGTAAGCACATTCTACAACTTAGACAGTTTGCCTGTCTCCCAAGCCCGAACGCTAGTCTGTCGTTTATCCTGCTCCTTGAGGGCTCGCTCACTTCTCTGCTCCTCCTCCTTTGCTTCCGCTTCGTAGTTTCTCAACCAATCTGCAGTGTGTCTCCACATTTCTTCCTTGAGAGTCCCGTACACCCCGCCAGCCTTACCCTTGAGTCCCAGCTCTTCAATCCAAGCAAGGCAATCTTGTAAGTCACCTAAAGAGTCAACCATCCCCTCTTTTAATGCTTCTAATGCTTTGTACCGCCTTGACTCTAAGATCATCGTCCGTAACGTCGCCGCGCCCAGTTTTTGTCTAAACACGGACATCATCGCTGGCCGCAGTGGAACTCCCAAGTCTAGCTCATTTAAGCATAGATACCCTTTATGTGGATTCATAACCCGATAATCGTGCATCATAGCGAGCATGAAGGCGCCTGCAAATGCATGCCCATTTATCAGCGCTACCGTCGGCCAGGGGTAAGTAATGATGCGGGCCCAAAGAGCGTAAAGCGCAGTAGGGAAGAAATTTGCGGGGTCAGCGGATGCAGATTCGAGATCGAGGCCATTGCTGTAGAATTTGGGAATCGAGGATGTGGTGATCACGACGCCTGGTGGGTGCTTCTCTTGGAGAATGTCGAGTGCAAGGATCAGGGTTTTGCAGAACGACTTGTATGGGAAGGCCCGATCAGCAGAGAGCCTAGGGAACAGTCTGACTGGGCGAAACAAGGTAATGTCATGGAAAAAGGTGGATGCTCACAGCGGTAAGTCGATTATCAGGACGAAGATGGAAACTTAGAAGGTACACTCGATCCAAATCCTTGCATTCCAAGCTGCCATCCGGTTCAATCGGAAGCGAAAAGAGCACTGAAGGTACTGGAGCCATCCTAAAACGCTTTGCGCCGTGACGTGAATGCGGAAGATTTCCGGTCTTCGTCTTTGGGGAATAGTGAGATAGGAGGAGAGGTCAATTGGAACTTCCTAGCTCCTATCGATAAGGTAGGTAACGGACATAAGTCCGTACTTAGCGTCACTTTGCGCAAGTCGGACCGCGTGTGCCCTTAAGGCCATGGTTTTCGGCTATTCTATTCCGTACTGAATAATGATTCATCTTCACAAAGTTATCTGTCGGAGATAAAAACGATCTTTCCATGAGACGCCACCAGATACGCGCTCAATGGATTGCTATGCATGCTTAAACCCCATAAATGCGCCCATAAATGCGTGGTATCATTGCAAAACTTCCTCATGCCACCCTACTCTTGAACGCCTAGGTCTTCCCCATGATCAATAAAATGATGAGCGCGCCATTTATGACAACAATAACAAGCCAAAGCAAGATTGCACAGAAGGCAGTGAATAAGCCATTCCGCATTTTAACACCTCCTGGGTGTTCGCTATCCGCACCCGGCACGGTCATGAAACGATTGAGACAGGTAAAATAGATCAACGGTGCGCTGAGGAAAGGCAACAGCACACTCAGCGCTACTTGAGACCCTTGCAAGGCCGCCGACAGGCCTGTCCGCCCCACAGCGCCAGCAATGATAATGCTAGGCGTGATGGAGATGGAACGGGTGAATAAGCGCCGCACCCAAGGCTTGACTTTCCAATTCAGAGATCCCTCGCACACCATTTGACCGGCAATGGTGCAGACGATGCCCGCTGAGATTCCAGAGAGAAGGAGAGCAAGAGCAAATATCGTGCCAGCGATAGGAGCCAAGGAATGAGAAAGAAGACTGTGGATGCCAAAAAGGTCCGCATCCGATGCCCCTTGGGTGTTTGAAAGAGACGCACCTGCCACGATGAGGATTGCACTATTAACAAAAAGGGCGAACGTGAACAATGAGATAGCGAGCTCAACGATGGAATATTTTAGGCAGGCACGGATAGCCAGAAGAGAGGGACGGTAAGGGTCTTCACCTTCGTCCATCTCGCCCTCTGGCTTTGGGGGTTCGGCATTTCCGTTCTTGACATCGTATTCTCGTAGCCTTGATTGAATGATACCGCTGCCTAGATACAGACTATGTGGCATTACCGTGGCACCAAGAATACCGGCCGCTTGAAAGAGCCTGTATCAGCGTCAGTGTCTGGTGAGTTTTCCTGTGTTATACCACGTACCCATCAGAATGTATCAGAGCAGAGGATGGTAAATAGCCCTTGAAGACCTCACGAACACCGGTGCCTGTTATTAGGGATAGTTGGAAGCAGAAGCATACAACGACTCCAATAACTAAAAGTGCAACTCCTAATTCGAAGATGCGGAGGCCTTTCATAGAACCATTAGGATTATAGAAGAATAATATGAACATGACGTCCGCGATTGAAATGGCACAACCGGCCACGAGAGGTATCTTAAGGAGTAGATTCAACGCTATCGCTGTGCCAATGACCTACGAAAGAGAGCGTTAGCACTACGATACCATGCACCGTGTCAAAGTCCGTGATTCGCGACCCACCTCAGCAATATCCGTAGCAATGATTGCACACTCGGCAAGAAAATACAACGCATAGTTTAGCCATTTGGGTAGATGCGTCCGGCAGTTTTCTGCAAGGTTCTTGCCCGTGACCGACCCAAGCTTTACGCAAAGCGACTGTAAGAAGATGGCAAATATATTCGAGAGAAGGACCATGAAAAGGAGTTTGAATCTGAAGGAAGCGCCCGCTGAAATATCCGTCGCATAGTTTCCTGCCATTATAATGTAAGCAGAGGGGTTCTCTAGTACAGTTCCATACACACCACGGAACCAACTTACCAGGGTCAATGTACGCGACTGACACCATGAAACCAGGACCAACGAATTTCGAGTACTTGAAGATTATTTCTTGGGCTCGTAGAAAACTATTGTTTATGCGGACAGCTACTTTGCTCTCGCGAATGGCGATAGAAGGCCCGATAGATGGTATTCTTGGTCTTGCCGTCTGCGTATCTCCCCTAATTGACTGCTCTTGTATTGAAGAGCGTTCAATTGCCGCTGCCACGTTCGTGTTCGACCCATTCTCGCCTAGAGACAGCGGTTCGGGTTGAGTCGAGTCCCGAGAAGTGAAGCTTCTTGAACGTGAAGGCCTTGCCTGAAAGCCTTGTTCGGATTGTCCACCATCGCCATTCTGCGTTGGAAGGGTTCTGAGCCCATCACCAGCGTTTTCTTGAAATAGAGAGCTCATTCCGGCAGCCAGAGATCAGCCCCGGGTATGGAGAAGCTCCTGGCTGTTGAGCACCAAGAGTCAGATCGACGGAAAGGGCGACGGTCTGAGATCGCAATTGAACCAGAGGCATTTGGAGAGATAGTGTATGGAAGGAAGGTTGAAGCAGAGGATGTCCTGGAAGAGTGAGACGTAATAGATACCAGATCCATTACGGATTGTAGGATTTTTGAGAATGTTCTAGGTTCCAAGACGACGATTTCTCCGATCTACGGAGTATTACGGAGTACATAGTCTCGAGCGACCCTGGCGCTCAGCTCACCACTTCACGCCATGACGCACAGGCCTACCTCGCACTTACGCATACCTAGGTAGTTACGTAATTGTTATAACTTGTTCTACGCGCGGTGTTGTGGATACCTAGGCAGCTCCACCAGTCCTACCTAGGTTCCTTGTACATCTATCTATTAACAAATCCCTAGGTACATACTGTTCGTGCTCGTGATATCTTATTTCCCATGACCAATTTCTAGAATCCAAGGATCGAATTGAAGTTCACAGTCAAATCGACGCCACAAGTGCGTTACGCTAAAAGTACACTTGTTTCTTCTTTGCACCATCTTTCGCAGGGTATTAGGTAGACTACAATGCACCCGTCTCAGCTGTTCCGCATCCCAAAACATCAATCCCAGCTTATGATTGTAAGCAACAAACCTACCAAAGATACACCAGAATTCGCTATGCTATAACAGTTCCACCAAAAAAACACCTTAGACGATTGGCACTATGAGTTATCTCGGGCGGTTGCCACTTGTCAAGGTATTCTACCTCATCAACCAGCCCTGACATACCTTGCCCTCTTTAGCTACAGAGGTTGAGCACGGTACATGTCAGGTGCTCGGAAAATTGTAGCACTTTCTTGAGACTCGATGTCATCCGACGGCTCATGACGCGGGTTTCGGGTGGATCGCAGGAGGTGGATCGCAAGAACGTATGGGAAAGAAGTCGCCCTTCGCATTGTCTTCAACCCACTCAAGCGATACGATTGTTTGTAGCCTCCTTAGATCATTGCTCTCTCAACTTGGCTCTTTGCGTCCCGTATCTGGGCCATCAAATTGCTTGCTTCATTTGTCGTAATGCTAGTAGCAATTACGGAGCGACTAACGCCACAAGCACGGCCTAATGCCATCTTGCTCCCAACGAAGACATAAGGTACGTTCTTGTCTTCCGCTAGAAGTGGAAGATGAAGGAGAATCGCTAATGGGGATGCATCTATAAGGTTATTAGATATAGTATCAAAAAAAAGGGACAGACAAACCAGCAGCAAGAACAATGAGTTCAGCAACGCCGCGGTTCAAGGTTTTTGTTAGTTCGTTTGCGCCCTTTTTTAGCTGACGGTAATTTGACGCTTGTTGGACCAAATCAAGAGGCTGTTTGAAAGCGTGGTCTCAATAAACAAGCATAAATGAAAACTCACAATCTCAGAGATGTGGAGGAGATGTAATTCTTGTTTCATTCCAATACAAATTTGGGTGGAGTGAGAATGCGTTCTGCACTAAGCCTGGAAAGGCAATGGCTTATTTCATTATCTGATAATAGGTTTGCTCGAAGGTCGATTCAATTAAGAGAAGTGCTGCAGTGTTGTTCTGGATGTATGCAAGCCGTGCAGAGTCGTAGTCTCGCACACGTCGCTTGTTTGGGAGGTCGTGAAAATCAAGTGACATGAGGATTCAAAGAGGCGATTGCTTACGCTAGCATCTGTTCCCTACGAAAAGCTCCTGGCCATGTAAGTGGAAATGCATCATTTACTTTGTGTTACTTGACAAAGTTGTCAATTCAAGCGCACGCCATCAATTCATTCCATCATCAAGTCATCCGCCACCACGCGCGCACGAACAAGCTCTGAGTGATAAGCCGAAAACCGCCTCCCAATGATAGACGCCAAGGTATTGCCAGGTCTCTCGCATCACCCTATGCCAAATTGAAAGTTGAACTTTGCATCCCAAACTCTAAGCTCATCCCACCTCGACCTTCTGAGCATACTGTTTGGTTATGAGAAACCCCTAGAAAGAAATGAGAAGTTGATGGTGTCCTGTGGCAGCAGCAGCAGCAGCAGCATGAGCAAGCCTTGCTTGAGCGAAGAACGCTGCACCAATCCTAACTCCGTGGACCGCCGAAGATCTTCTTAACTCCAGTTTACCGACAATATCCGAAAGATGTTGATCATAGCCTCCCATGGAATATGTCCTCTAATAGATAGGATAACCCTAGCCTTAGCATAGGCCATTTCGGGCTCAAACGCCGACTCCGAGCAGTGCAATAGATGCCAAATACCGTTGCGAAAAGCACTCACTGGCAGTACAACTCGATCTCGCCAAGTTGGCCGACCACGATCTGATCCATGTGCTGCTCTTTCCACGTCTCAAACGCAATCTGGACGTCCTCGTCAGACTGTATGCTGACATAGTCATCATCGTCCAGGTATTTCAGTTTGAGCTGTCCAGAGCTCAGCGAGAGATTGGTGGACCGTTGCAGCTTAGCATCGATGCGGTCCTTGAGCGACTGATAGCTGATGTTGATGGCAACGACCAAGGTATACGTGCAGCCGGCAGATTCGCAGTGTACTTTGACTTTGAGCTGCGTCGGACTTGGCGGTGAGTAATCGTCCGACCGTGGTGACATGGGTCGCTGATCCTGTGCCATTGGTGGCTGCGTCGCGCTTCTGGGGAAAGCCGGTGGTCGCCCGTTCTGCCGCGCTGGATTTTCATCGTAATCTGGATAATGCGCTTCTTGTACATGACGAGCTTGCGCGGATCGATCACGTTGCGCACTCCCCGGAGATTGGGATGGGACTCGCCCGGCTGCAACTCCAGTGGGGGAATTACTTTGGCTGCGATTGATTCCTGGATGATGCGCATAGTGGATTGGGAAAGGCGGCACAGGAACGTCAGGTACTGGGGCGCCTTGGTTGTTGGCGTACTGGCGATTGGAAGGAAGCGCGTTCTGGATGTTCGGACTGCTTGCGGATCTCAACCGATTTTGGGTGTTTTGTGAATTTGTGCCCGGGTATCCCGGAGCTCGCACTGCAGCGCGGCCATTGGGAGGGTAACCATTCATAGCTTGGCCATCCCTTGAGACTGTGCGACCTATGGCGGGCGCGGTGAAGCGATTCGAGTCCTCTCCGTGATAAGCACTGGTGGGAGGCTGTTGCCGTGGAAATGGAAACATTCCCGATGACGAGCTGGTCCGAGTCGATATTGGAGAGTCGATGCTAGGCGAAAAGTACGAGTCGGCGCCTCGCTCATTCGGTGACGGCGCGGCGTTGGCCAGCTGTTGAGTTCGTAGGGTTAAAGCGGGCCCATTTGCCCCCACGGGGCCATTTGCCCCCATTGGAAAGCGTGGTGGAGGAACGCGTGAGGCTTGTTGCGATGGCGGTGGGCCACTATCTCCCGTGGTGGATCTCGAGCGCAGGCTTGTCCTCGATCCGTTGCGACTGCTCATAGAAAACTCGGACATTGGAGGTTTGCCGTACACCGTTGGCACATCGTCTTCATCTTCGTCGGCGTCCTCTTCGTTACGGTAGGGATTCTCTAGTGCCCCTTGGTTTTGCATGAAAGTGAATTCTGTCTCAGAAGTGCCGGTGAATGATCTTCCCCCACTTCCTCGCGCTCTTTCCTTCCAGATTCTTCGCTGCGTATCAACTTTGGCGGCCCATTTCTTCATTTGTTCTTCTGTAGTAAATTTGATGACGAAGTTCTCGATTCCAGGATCGCCTTTCCAGAAGATTTGACAAGTATATGAGCCTAGAATGGTGGGGCAAAGGTGTTAGTCGATGCGGAGACGCCGCAGAGAATAATCACCATGGAACTTACCTGGTTTTGCGAGCGAGACGGTCTCCGTGACGTTTTGCATAAAGATTCGACCTTTCAATTGGAGCTTTGGTTTGCCTCTTCGATCCACGAGTGGTTTGTTCATCAGTTTGTTCTTCTGTTTGTTTAGGTTCATTTCTTTACAGCAGAGGAGGATCGATTCGAAGAGATATACTTTATACTGCTTAGAAAGGCGAGTCAGTACTGTGGCATACCGCCAGAGACCTAGAGAAGTTTGAAATTGAAATGTTAGATTCCGGAACTTACCTCTCTCTCGGTATCTTTAGTACTTGTATTGTCACCCTTCAGAACTGTAAAAGTGCCGGCGAGCAACAAATCGCCAAAAACCTCGACTCGGTGTCCTTTCCAATCCTCTACTCTGGCCTTCAGTTCTTGAACAGCGGCTAACCGCTCTTCCCGATCGACTGCCTCATTCGTACGCTCTAGGACCGATGAAGCTGCTTCGATACCAATTGTAATGTCTTCCCTTCTCGCTTGGTCTAGATCGCCTTTGTCGCGCAATTCCTAGCAAAAATTAGAACGGCCAGAGGAGGCTCAGAAGGCCCTGCCTTACCTTGAGCAGCAAAGGATATTTTGCAAGACGCTGGAAAGGCTTCATGAGAAAAGATGACAATATCGCAGGCGTTTCGACCATTTGACGCATTTCGTTTGAACCACCGGCCTCCCTGAGTTTATCGAATTCGCGAGTCGTGATTTCCTCACAACGCTTTTGATTTGCGATGTAAGGCTCGTATACCTTGAAGGCGTCGCTATAGAGCTTGAAGAGCCTGCCCCAATTCTGTTGGGATTCTGGTGCTGCATTTGTTTGTTCAACGCGGATAAGGAAGCGACGTTGAAAGTCGAGAAGAGCATTAAGGTTCAAGAAGATGTCGTGGATAGCATCCCCAGGAATGACGCCCTTTTCTTCAACGAGCTTCTTGAAAGCCTGTAGGAGTTCCAAGTGTTGCACATAAGTCCTTTCCGTTGTCACAAGCTCCTCAACGATATGTTGCCTTTGGCTCCGTTTTATGTCTTTGCTGGTCTCCAGTGATAGTGATGCGTCATCTGTCGCGACAGTGTCGATCAGACCTTCTCCAGCGAGGATGTCCAGAACACGATTGACTACTCTCGCAACCTGTGATAGAATTAGCCAGGAGTGCGCAGCGATACAAGAGATGTTGAGGAAGACTGACCTTGACGAAACCGGTTGTGTCATCTCCATATAAATCGGTGATGATGAAACAATCCCCCGGGGCGAACTTCAGCTCTTTGAAGCACGCATTCAAGAATTTGAAAGTCGCGGCTTTCCCTCGCTTTACTTCGGGAACGTTGTCAACATCCAACCGTTGGTTAGGGCGGAGCTGGTTGTAAATCATCAACAGCGGGTAGCCCTTCCTAAAAGTCCACCAAAGCAGAGTAACCGGATCCGTGTCTTCGGAATCCTCCTCTTCGAGCTCGCGCAGCTGGTCCTCAAAGCCGGGGACACTTCTTAACCGTTGTCGAAGATTCAAGCACATCTGAAACAAGGACGTCTCTTTATCGGCAACCTTGTTAAGGACATTGTCGGTGGCCTCAACGGGGGCGCCATTGGTAGGGGTTTGGGGGACCGGGGGCGGAGGAGGAAAGAGAGTGGATTGCGAAGTGCCCTGCGTGGTGTCGGAATAGCGCAGCGACGGATGGGAGTTGACGGAAAACTGCGAGCTGCTGTGGCTCTGGCTTTGCATCACCGGCGATGCGCTGCCTGGGTTTTGCATCCTGGAATGGATCGAAGTGGGAGCGGTGTAGGTTCGGGACAGAGGGCCATGCGTCGCAACTTCCATCATCTGGACGTGACGAGGTGGCTGGCAGACGAAGTGAGGGCGCGAGGGGTCGTCGAGTTGAGATGTCGTGAGGTGTTGGAGCGTGGTGAGCGCAGGTGGGCCCGGCAGGAATAGGGGATCGGCGAGGGATGATTCTGAAACGGCTCAAGCCAGCGCAGACCCTGTGGAGGACGGCATCGAGCGTGGAGAGATGATTAGGTATAGGTAGATGATGGCACGCGGCAGGAAGACCAAATCTGCGAATCTGAGCAGCCGCTCGCACACGGAAAGCGCTTTCGACAATCCGCCCTTTGTCCTTGAATCCGTCGTCTTTGATCGCACCTCGCACCACGCACCACGCACCACCATCTGCAGGGCACACACCAACCACCCGCAAACACCGGGGTAGGCCTGCTTAGTCATCCGCCCGCTGGAGCAGCACTGAGCACTGAGCACTGAGCGCCTGCACTGAGCGCCTGCACTGAGCTGTCTGCCGGTCTGCCTTGCATCCCAACATCCAGCATTTCCGCCTCACCTTGCTTTTGACTACTTACCGCAGCTACCACTGTTGCTCTTTGCGGATGGTGATTCTGATAGCGCCTCTCCCACAGCATGTCTCATCATCCACTTCGAAGCCGCAGCGATGTGGCTTTTACCACTCCGCCCTACATGGCTGCCTTCCCCTCGGCTGCCTCGATGAGTGCGCCCTTCAAAATCGACGAGGGATATTCGGAAGAAACGAGAAGTCAGAATGGGAGCGATGCAGCAATGCGAACCGACTCGCGGGGCAGCGAGCCCCCGGATCACGAAGCTTCCCCAATCTTCCCGCTGCCGGAATGGGTGCTGAGCTTGAGTGAAGCTGATCGCAGCGGTAAATACTGAAGAACATACATGGGAATATGCAGCCTCTGGGAAGCTGATCTGTCTATTGTAGAATTTGCATACTCTATCCTACGTTCCCTTCGGACTTCCTCAATAGCAGCCATCGTGGACAGGCTTAATCCTCTTCTGCACCTCGATCCTCTTGAGCATCTACCTCCGGAAATCACGTTCCACATCTTCTCGTATCTGGAACCTCGGTCGCTATTGACGGCATCGGTCGCCTCGAAAGCTTGGCGGCAGAGGGCCCTGGATGGCCGCCTATGGCGCGTCTTGTTCGGGTCAGAAGGCTGGCATCCAAATACACGGCAGGTCAGACTGTTCGAAGAGGCCCAGAAAACCCGTCTTGCTAGGGCAAGAGAACCCAAGAGTCGCGCAAGGCGGGCCGACACCGATTCGGGACAGCAAAGTAACAAGAAGCGGGTCCGGGAGAGTGTGCTTTTTGGTCCTCATCCAGATCATGTTTCGGCGTCGCCACCTTCCGACAGGACATTAGACCATCCCCATAGCTGGCCGCCACAATACGACGTAGTTGAGGCTGACGAAAGTCCGGACGCATCGGACCACATGCAAGGGGTCAACTTCCTCTCACTGGCATCACCCAGCGCGGACAATGAGCGGCCAGTGTCGTACATGGAGGAAATGAAGAAGCAAATCAATCCCGGATACGGCAGCGGAGGCTACGACATACAACTCGGGGACCATGCTGGTCCTGTTACAAGTCCACTCAGTCCCCCGATAACCCCAAGCTTAATGTCGACACTAACCGAGGAGCCAAAAGTCAATTGGCAATACCTTTACAAACAAAGACGACGTCTCGAGGACAATTGGAACGCCGGACACTTTACCAATTTTCAACTACCTCACCCTGATCACCCGTATGAAGCGCACATGGAATGTGTGTATACCATACAGTATTCTGGAAATTTTCTCGTGAGCGGAAGCAGGGATAAATCAATCCGAATCTGGAATTTGGAGACTCAGAGACTGGTTCTTCCGCCATTGGTTGGTCACAAGGCGTCCGTCTTGTGCCTCCAATTCGATGAGACTCCTCAAGAAGATATTGTCATATCAGGCGGTAGCGACGCCGATGTAATACTCTGGCGTTTCTCAAATGGTCAGATTATCAAAAAGATGGAGCATGCCCATACGGAGTCGGTGTTGAATTTACGATTCGACCAACGTTTTCTCATTACGTGTTCAAAAGATAAGTCGATAAAAGTCTGGAATCGACGGGAAATCATAGGAGGACAATCAGGGAATGCCTTAGAGAGTGGCGCCGCGCCTTCTTACCTCGTCAACACGGAGCGCTACACAGACAACGCATATGCCTGGCGTCCTTTGGAAGAATATACCCTAGCACTGGCACTTGACGGCCACGGAGCCGCGGTCAATGCAATCCAAATCCTGGACGGACATATCGTTTCTGCTTCTGGCGACCGGACTGTAAAGATCTGGGATCTAAGCACAGGTATCTGTAAGATGACGCTTACCGGTCACACAAAAGGCATCGCTTGTGTACAGTTCGACGGCAGGAGAGTCGTGAGCGGCAGCAGCGATGAAACCGTTCGGATCTTTGACCGAGCGACAGGTGTCGAAGTCGCCTGTTTACAAGGCCACCAGAACCTGGTACGGACTGTACAGGCTCGATTTGGAGACCTACCTGGTAACGAAGATGACCTCGAAGCAGAAGCTCGAGAGATTGACAAGAAATTCTTTGAAGCTCAGAAAAGGGGACTCCTTCCGCCTACGAACAGCGGCACCCGGCGTAGGGCCCGCAACGCTGGCTCGCGCAATCCTCAGGATATCACCGCTTACGGCGCAAAGTTACCACCTGGTGGAGGCGGTAGCCGATGGGGGAAGATTGTCTCCGGATCCTATGACGAGACCGTCATCATCTGGAAGAGAGACAATGATGGGAAGTGGGTCATTGCGAGACGTCTATTGCAAGCAGATGCAGTAAAGCGCGCTGGTGGCTTAAGACGACCGAATGCTGGGCCCCCACGGCTTAACCCTCAACAGCAGCAGCACATCATCCAGCAACAACAGCATCAACAAGCACATCAAGGCCAGCCAGTACAGCAGCAGCAGCAGCAGCCGCCAACCACTGATCAGAATGCAACTCTTGCAGCAACCGGTACTCCCCAAGCCATCAGTCACCCACCTCCGTCACAGCTGGACGGAGCGGCAGATGTCCAAGCCGGTCCTTCAGATCATCCACAAAACAGCGTGGTTTCGTCCTCTACGGTTGCACATACTACTCAAACTGGTGAAGCATCCAATGCGGCTCAAATCTCTACTCAAATCACCAATACAATCGCGGCCGTGCCTCAAACTACTCTGCAGGCCCAGCAAGGTCCAGCAATCAATCAACAAGCTCAGACTGCACTGCAACAGGCGGCAGTACCTCCTCACCATCATCATCATGGCCATCACCACCATCACGGCCACCACCATGGGCATCACGCTGCCAACCAAGGCTTGGCGGCCATGATGCCCATGGGCCAGCACGGTTCGAATTCAAGAGTGTTCAAACTCCAATTCGACTCGAGACGGATCATATGTTGCTCGCAGGATCCACGCATCGTCGGGTGGGACTTTGCAAATGGAGACAAGGACATAACAGAAGCGAGTCAGTTTTTCGCAGAAGACGACTAAAGTGCATCGTACTTGACTGGATGGGGCTTTCCATGAGAGTGTCTGCGCGAGTTACAAATCAAGTGATGGATGCATTTTCTGTATCCGCGTTCGAAAAACTTTTCTTTGGGTTTTCTTGATGCTATTCAAGCGGGGACGTCAGTTGACGGCTGGTCTGGGTAATGAGGAAAGCGAGAAGGTCTATTGGCATCGCCATAATGTGTTCTATTCTGTCTGTTGACTGAAAGGGGCCTTTATTTGTACTTCCACAAGCTGTCGAGCGCAGCATTAATACGACGTCATGATTGAACGAGGTTCGAGGAACTTTGTGCTCTCAACTCAAGTGAAGCCGGAAGAATACTTTAACTGAAGTCATCTATAATTAACAAAGTTGAAAATGGACGCAATTCGGATGATTCCTTGCAACGCAAATAAGCTTCTCCGAATTGGGGGAGGTGTCCAGTGCTGTGCCACTCATGGCGCCGGATCACCTGCACCCGTGAAGCTACATTTACAACACTGCCTACTGCAGACCGCTACATATAAATTGGGTAAAGAAACAATGTATCGCGCATCATCCGAGTGTATTCTACCAAAGGCTATTTTTCTTAGGCTCTTGCATTCGCACGTTTTTACACGATAATTTATCCAATCAATTCTTCATTCGGTTCATTCAGGATGACACCCTTTCAATCAACATTCACAGTTCAGAAACAGACAATCCTCCCAAAATCGGTAACGAGAGCAGATGTTCTGAATCTTCTTCATGATCACTCGGTGATGATCACTCTAAACCCCGTCGTCATCGGCCACGAGAAGGTAGAAGGCGCTTCGTCACCACCCCCAAGTCCTGGGCAAGACGAGACTGCCACCACGCGCCCAGACGACGACATTTTCTCCAGCGCTACGAGCGCCAAGTACGACATCACCGACCGGATATCGTACTTACCGGGCCATGTTTGGGACAGCACAATCACGTACACAGCCTGGTTCGCCGACACTCCTGACGGCCTCAGGTCGTTCGTCCAAGCACCAGCGGGGGTTGAAATACGGGGTTCTTGGAAGGTGCGCCAGCTGCAGCCGGAGCCGGTCAACGAAAGCGAGAGCGAAGACCTTGGCATTTATCTCCTTGAAGAAGCGATCGTCAGTTGCAACCTTTTTCTGCGGCCCTTCATCCAGAGCACCATGCAGAAGAGCCACGCCACGCTTCATCACAGGTTTCTTGAAAAATTAGTGGACGAGGGACCGCAGCCTTAGCGACAAAATATAATCGGAACGGCCCTGTTTCTTTCCTAATGGAGATTTCCGAGCCGGATTATGGTACATGTATATAGCAATGGATCTCATGCAAACAGTATATTGCTCTCCACACACAAAGTCAACCTTATGCTACAATGTTCACCGTTCCTGCCAATACTACAAACAAAGTTGATGTCATTTTATGCGACTTTGAAGCTTGTCAGGGTTCGGATAGGTTGGCCAGTGCGTGCATATGCCGGCGGGCTACCGGACCGGGTGTCTCCGTGGACTTAATTCCCTTACGGAATGACATTTTTTATCCCTCCTGGACATTTACCTAAAAGGATTTCCTAAATAGACCATACCTGGTGCCCTGTCGATCGCCGAGTTCAGTCTATATAAGATTGAGTAACTCTCGAATTCTGTAGCATAGACCTCTCTGGTTCCAGTTTTGGGTGTCGAGAGCATTAGTTATCGCGGCGTGAGCCAAGCCCTGAGATTCGGCGTCCGAAGACAGCTGGTCCCATTCGGTAGCATCCGGCTCCTCTACTCCGAATTTTCCAAAAATTTGCGATTAAATATTACACCTTATCTTTTGGCTCAATCCCTTACCTTGCCTAAGTCTTGGAATTTGTGTCGACAATTTGACTCAAAAAGAGCTTCGAATTGGCCTGCTTTACTCGATTGTACTGCTCAAACTCGGTCTCGATCACTTCGATTTTACGGTCGACAACCAATTGTTGACGAACGATTGATATACGAGTAACGACCTCCTAACGCCTTGTGACTATGAGCGGGGACGGTACGTGAAGCTTTTCAATGCTGTCCGTCCAATGTGTGCGTTTGCTTTGGAGGCAATCTCAGCGCGCTTCTTTGTTTTGT
Source organism: Astrothelium subdiscretum (assembly GCA_021030935.1). Taxonomy (NCBI): domain Eukaryota; kingdom Fungi; phylum Ascomycota; class Dothideomycetes; order Trypetheliales; family Trypetheliaceae; genus Astrothelium; species Astrothelium subdiscretum. Next base: position 449,645 of record JAGFMW010000014.1, read on the forward strand.
GGGCTGAAGACATTCAAACCCTCAGCGTCGAATTTGCCTCCAATTCGCACCACCTCCGACCATTCAGGATCTAGTAATACGTTCTCGGGATGGCGAAGAGAAGAGCTCTGCTGACCATTCCAAATCTAGAAACCCTCGATCTTGCTCTTGCCCAGAACAAGGCCTGGGCTTACAAAGTTGCCTCCGAAGACCCATCCTTCTTTCCCAAGCTCGGTTCCGGCCAGTCCCCAGAAATACTATGGATAGGATGTGCCGATAGCCGGATACCAGAGACAACGATCCTCGGTCTCAAGCCCGGCGATGTCTTCGTTCACCGTAACATTGCGAACATCCTCCATAGCGCCGACCTCAATTCTGGCTCCGTCATCGAATTTGCGGTGAAATATCTCAAGGTCAAGCACATCATCGTTTGTGGGCACACCAGCTGTGGTGGCGTTAATGCAGCTCTTGGCAATTCCAAACTTGGCATGATTGATACCTGGCTGCTCCCACTACGGCAACTACGATCGAAGCATGCGGAGGAATTGGAGGCCTTGCCGCAAGCCCAAAGGACTTTCAGGCTGTCGCAACTTAATGTCGCTCAGTCCATGGACGTTCTTAGGCAGAATGCTGTGGTGATCGACGCTATAAAGGAGCGAGAGCTGAAGATCCACGGCCTTATCTACAACGTCGGAACTGGCGAACTCTCTGTTCTTGAGCACAAGGATGATGAGAAAGAGGCAAAAGCAAGAGCCGAAGCATTCAGGTTGGAATAATCCTACGGCCATCAGTTGTGAATCCACCGTGCTTGCTCTGGATAGGACCTTTAGTTAAAATCATGCTTGAAGGACATGCCTCTATTGAATGCATTGGGACTATTATGCTTCTCAACCATCGCTCCTTTTCTCCAGTTGTCTATTGTAATCGCAAAATAAAAGTTCTGCTCGCTACTTTCTCTACTTACTTTAACAAGTAGGTGTAGTTAATGTCCAATCGTTGCTTCTCACTGTTTTTTGGTTTTTTGTTCCATTGCACTACCGCAAAGCTCAGTGTTGTATAAGAGCTTGAAGAATTCTGCGGCCTTCGATGTGTTGGCGTTTTGGGACGTATGGCGAATTAGTGAGAATTCGACCCTGTCTAAATCCGAGGAGACTTCTCAGGCTGGCGTACATCAAAGTCCTAGTTAGGTGGTTCTCACTCCTTGAACTCTCAATCGAAACCATTCAACGAGTTTCCAACCTCTTATATCAGTCGGGTATTTCTCTCGCCCGCTACAAAGAACAGCCCGCGGTGTCCTACAAATATGCAATTTTTGCTTGAGCTCGATCAGGTGTGTTAGTGATTGAGGTCCCGACGGTCATGAGTGCGAGACACGCCTAGGTTACCAAGATCACTATTCACCATGACGGGCAACCAGGGATTGTGACGTATGTGTGAGTCTGGAGTGTAGGTACCAGTAACACGGATGGTAGAAATTGAATCATCACTGGCGTCTTTCACCTTTTACTTTTGACAAACTCTTCTACAATTCTCTCCTCAACTTTGCTCCGTTACCAAGTCGGATCCGGAAAACCGCCATCGAGGAAGGGACTGGCTAAAGTCATCCACGATGTCTCCCAAACCCACACTTCAGATCCCAGAATTCACCCAAGTCAGCAAATCCTCTGACGATAACCAACCCTTATCTCCCTCGTTCTTCCCCACCTCCCCGTCACCTGGCGGACGTCTCGATTCCACGGTCAAAGGCCTCGCAACAACCAGCATCACGCCCGCCACCGCCTCCATCGCTCCTCGCACCAAGGATCCCCGACCCTCTCTCCGCCGCAGCACCTCCGTCGACGTCCAGAAAACCCTCACACGGCCCTCCACCCTAGGCATCATCCGCCAACACCACACCTTCCATCTCGAGCCCGCCGCCCAGCCCGGTCCAGCCGGACGCAGGCCCTCGCTCCCATGGCTCCAATCCCTCGCTCTCTTCGCCACTAAAGCACGGAGCCCGAGCCCCGACGACGACGACGACGACTTCAGCACGACCGCCATCGCGGACACGGACACGGACGACGATGACGGCCACAGCATCACATCGCGCAGCTCCAGCGGCGCGCCCCAGACTCCGCAAGACGTAGCACCAGCTTCTTCGCAAGCTCCTCCTCATTCCCAAGCCCCTCCTCCCCATCCCCATCCCCACACCCCCAATTCGCCCACCTTCCTAATCTCCCCCTCCGGCATCTCTCCCCCACATCCACCGCCGCCGGCGCTGCCGCAGCCCAGCCGAGCCCCGTCACCGCATCGACCTTCACCTCGTTTTCCAGCGACGAGATGAAGCCGGCCCGCGGCGGGCAGTACGCGCGGGCGGGCGAGGCGGCGGTGGACGAGCTGCTGTGGACGGTGCGGGCGATGACGGCGGAGCGCGTGGGGCAGGCCGAGTTTGCGGAGAGGGTGCGGGAGCCGTTGGAGCGGTTGTTGCGGGAGTATGGGGGGCAGGAGGCGGTGCCGTTGAGGAGGGAATTGGGGTTGGGGATTTGGCGTGAGGGGTGATGGGGGGGGATGGGGATGGGGATGGGAATGGGGTTTGAGGGGGGGAGTGAAGGTTCATGGGGTGTGTAGGGTGATTGATGATAGGGAGGGATTAGGAAAAGTGGAGGGTGTTGATTTAAAGCTTGAACGTGGTGGTGATAATGATGGGAGATAAGAAATGCTAATGTGGACGAGATCTATAGAGAATTGAGCAGGAATCGAAGCGTCAAAGGGAAGGACACAGCAAGGTGCATTTGAGCATTGAAAACACAGACACGATCGTCTTGAGACGAATAGGTAATCTAATAATCGAGTTCACACACACTAAGCTTTTTCGCGACTGGGGAACTTTTAAATCGCTAGCCACCCATCGAATGCACGTGAGCGCGTTCTACCTCAAGGCAACTTTTGTCAATCTTCCAACCCCCCAAAAAAACCATTTCCAATGATCAAACGAAAAAGATCGCCTTCCGGCGTAACCTCACCTCCAAAAATCCCACTCACGTCCCCCTCTTCCACGGCCACCTCTTCCTCCCACTCCCATCCCGACTCGAACTCCGCGCCTTTTCCGCCCAACTCCCCATCCGACTCTCGCTCCTCGGCGGCGTCGGCGTCTGCATCTCAGGATGCTGCTGTTGCTGCTGCTGCTGCTGATATAGACCCCGCCTCTCCAGCACCGTCTCCATCATCGCATCCGCGCCTTCAACCTCGTAGCTAAACGCGCTGGCATGACTGCCGCGGCCGCCATCGCCGACGCCGATGGGATCCGAAGCGGCAGCGACATCAGCAACAACGTTGACCTCCGCATCGGCATCGATATCAGCATCAGCACCGCCATCGCCATCCACACGGCTGGGACCGGGACCGGAGCCAGGGGTGAGCGAGGATATGGCGGAACGGAAGGACTGGATCGGGGTGAAGCTGGTCTTGCGACTGGTGGGGTGGGGTGGAGTGTGGCGGAGAGCGGTATGGGATGCCGGCGGGACGGCGGCGCTGGGAGTGTTGCTCGAATGGGAGCTCATGGGAGATGTCGTCGGTGGGAAGTGGTCGTTGGGGGTGTGCGGTCTCGGCTCGTTTCTGGATGCGGGTCGGTAGGGGACGTATTCAGTATTTTGGCTGAGGGGATGGCGTGTTTTCGGCTGGGCTGTCCGGTTGTAAGGCGGGAAGCGGAGGCCGTGGACATTGGGTGAGTGGGGTTCGTGAGGGGAGCTGGGCATGCTGCTCATGGTGTGGTTGCGAACGAGTGGTGGTGAGACTTTTGGGGTTGTGTCGACGCCAGACGATAAGGATCGTTTCCTTTGGCTATGAGGTGTGGTGGTTGACGCGGCATGGTGAAGGGACGGGAGCTCTGTTTGGAAGTCCTCGATACCTTCACCGTCGAACAAGAGGTTGGCCGCCGCAGGAACAGGACGAATGAAACGGCTTGGAGTCCCATGGGTTATGGAAGCGCCAGTCGGGAATCCACCGTAAGGCAGCGTGGATGGCGAATTAGGAGAATGAGTTGGATCCTGAATGGCGGAAGTGGAAGGTGGGCCCGAATGGGGAGAAATGGAGTTGGAATTGCTGCGCTGGTCATGGCGATGTGGTGACTGGACCTTAGGGGAACGCAAAGGTGATGAATGAACAGGAGCATATGACGGTTCGCTGAAGTCATCTTTGACCAAACTTCCATTAGAGTCGTGAAGTCGTTGATTTCGATGTGGAGAAACATGCACAGGATCAGAGCCTCGCAAATCTGACTCCTCGAGAGATCGAGAAGGAGCGGCTGATGGAGTAGCCGGGCTACTCTCTCGATATGGGTATGGCCGAGGTATAGTCTTGCTAAACAAAGAGGTTCCACGATCTTCATGAGGTGGGCCATATCTTGAGGGACCTTCTGAACGCTGACCAAAGAAGGTAGAATCCAATTCACTTACGTCGCTCAAAGCCGGAGACGGTGGTGAAGGTGGCAACGCAGAGTCGCTGTCTGGCACTTTTGACGATATCACAGAAAGCATCGAACTTCGGTCACGGATTGTGCGAAGAGACTGCTCGCCACTCAAATAGAGCTGGCGAAGAGCATTCGACGCCGTCTTCTTATCAGAGAGAGACGGAGTTGTTCGCACTGGATGATGTCCTTCTGCAGGAATTGTAGGTTTGGGAGTCGGCTGCGATCTTGCCAGGGGCGACTGAGACCGGGTTACTTGTATAGACACGCTCCCCGGAACCGGTTTAGAGTCCATGGACGACGACCTTGAACGTGGGCCTGAGGGGTTAGAGGCAGCGCTACAATAGCCCGTGTCTGCCTGCGACGTCGGTGGCCTGCTGAAGGAAGACGTCTGGCTCTGAAGTTGGTCCTCCAAACTGTTTATCATCTCGACTGCCTCCTTTACAGCTTCACCCCTCTTCTCAAGCTCTTTGAACAATTCTTCCTGGAGGTCTAATAGCTCTTTGTTCGCGGCCTCAAGCATGGACACTCGTTCTAATTTTTCCGTCATTTGGTGCACTTCTTGCTGCATCTTTGCCAACGTCTCATCTCTGTAATGTAGCTCAAGCTTCAAGCTAAAATTTTCCTTGGATAACTTCTCCATTCGACGTTCTGCCTCTCGGACACCAAGACCACTTCTAACACCATCGCTCGGCCGCCGCGTGTGAACTGGAGGAGATGAACCGATGAAGGCGCGAGGAGGAGGTTGATCGTCATCAAAGATGTAGTCATCTCTTCCCCGTTGAGCGCTAGAATGACTGGAGCTTAGGGAACGGGAGCCTTGGATGCGGCTTTCGGCCAGACGCTCTTGGAGGTAGGAATTGGTCGGGACCGGTGTACGCCCTCGAGCCGGGACCCTATCAGACATGGGAGTGATTGGGCGATTCATATTGTGACTTGGGTGATCAGGCGGGCAGTAGGATGAATCTCAAGACCTGAATTCATAGAGTGTCCCTGAGAGCGGTATAATATAAAGGACCGCGAACGGATCCGGCAAACAATGGAACTCTTTGTCCGCTGAGGGTTTTCAATAGACTTTCCCAACACAATTAAGATGTGCAATTACGCGGGGTATCCAAGAGGACAAAAGGCTCCTCTGGGGTATTTCGGGTCAGGATATGGAGATATGGAGCGGTGTCGCGGGCTGGTGGTGTTGCATAGGAAATGGAGGCGCATTTCTGAAGTTGGAGGACAAGGCATTCAGGTTGAGGATTGCGGAATGCAAGTGCCGTGTGAAAGGAAGGAAGACTATCGTAGGAGAGGAAAAGGAAAAGACATGGGGATTGTTTCCGACATGCATTATTTGAGTGACTTGAGCAGCGGTTCAAGACGATAGAAATGGGAGGGAGCAGCGAGGATCGCCTGGCGTCGCGGTCCGGCTGCTGGATAGTGGATCGTCGGCCTGGCGCCTTCCGGCCAAACTTTCCGTTCCCTTGGCGTGCTCGGCCATTCAGAGCACAGCATCTATCCCGTCCCAGAGCATTTTGGTGCCCTGTGCCTGGCAGCAGATCACCTCCCAGTCACATATTGATGGGCACCGATGGGGGTGGATGGAGTGAACCGTTTGTCCGGCGTCCTTCGGTAGCTTGAGCCGGCCAGCTAAGCTCAACCCATGTCTGCCCCCTATACCCCTTTCAGCACTCCATACGGAGATTCCCATTCACGCCATTCCCTCCGGCCGTCGCACCGGAGTCGTGCTAAGAACTCATCGGGGAAAGTCAGAGCTGGTACGGAGTAATAAATGCGAAAATATGTCATGGAAAACTACGTATGTAACAGCCTCAGCCCGAAGAAAAACTGCACAGACACGCCGTAAATACATGCGGCACCCGGATTGTAACGCCTCTGGCATGCATTGCCTACGGCCCCAGTCTATCCTACATATCTAGTCCAAACGTCCCAGGTTCAATATGTGTGTGAATCGACTTCTGAGTGTGTGTTCGCTCGAATTGATGCTGAAAAATGCTGGCTATTATCTGGTTTGTACAACAAAGGATGGCAGTGTACAAACCCCAGAGCGCCGCCCTATCGTTGCTTTTTTGAATTTTCGTCCAAAGATACCCTTCACTCAGCCGAGACCCATTTGACGATCCCTAATCACCATAGGTTAGCCATGTTGTGCATCGTGATGCTGGAGGGTTGAGGAGCACGAACGACATGCGAAGGTCGGAGAACAGCCTACCAGTCATGTTCCACGCGCCAAGCATCGTCCGTCGACAATCCAGCTTCCCGTAGGCCGCATCCGATATGGCCCCATTTCTCAGCCATCAGCTTTCTCGAGAACTCGTTGGTCAAGACAAGCGCTCTCTCGAAGCCCTCCGGATCTCTGTAGAAAGGCTCCTCTCGGCCTCCGCCTTGCAGAGTGCGCCATCCGTATCTTGACTTTCCTCCGTCTTCCTGCTTGATCTGCTGCATTTTGAGTAGCTGATTCTTGAGGTCCTTGTATCCCTGTCCCCCTCTTTCATCTTCCACATCCACTTCTACGTGCTCACCCTCTTCATCCTTGGTGCTGATGTTTCTTCTTCTATACAACGCCCGAACATCTTCCAGACTGTCTCCTATATCATAGATACCTCCAATGAAAGCATCTGCCATCTTGAATCCCTTCATAGCGAGCCGCTCGATGATGTCGCATCGTGCACCGGCGTATGGTATCTGGGAATCCCATCCACCAATGACTTCCAATGCCCTCGCATTGATGAGCACGAGTCCTCGGCCGTCGCCATACGCTTTCATGCCCCACCAACCTTGTTGCCCGGTCGCCGGATTCACCGCGTAGTCGGGCGAGATGGTGGCAGCGAGGTCGTCCACGCAGCGCTCGTACAAGCTCTTGTAGCCGTTCTCGTCGTTCGGCGACATCTCCTCCTCCGAGAGAGCCACGACGTCCATGTGTGAGCTGAAGTAGTAATCCCAGCCCTTGTCCAACGCGACCCCGAGTATGAAGTTTTGCAGCTGCGAGTAGGACAGCAGCGTCGGCGTCGAGATGACATTGACGCTGAAGATGCCGGTGAGCCGGCGATAGTCGAGATAGAACGGGTTCTGCAGCGATAGCTTTCCATTCTCATTGGCCCGGAAGGTGCCCGTGTTTTCGATGATGTAGATGTCCTCAGACGGCCACCCTGATGTAATGTATGAAGCCACGACTTGTTGTAGCAGCTTCCAATTACGGGTAAAGCCGATGACCAACGGAGTGTTTTCGTAGAAATGAGGAGCTGGGGGCCGATTCCAGAGCGGAATCGGAGGCATGTCTGCATAAGAAGTTGCAGCTTGAGCGAGAGGGAAATTGTCGATGATGGGCTCAATTGGTGTACGTTCGGGTTTGTAGATGGGATGGCGCGGGTTAGCAGAAGGATCTTTCTTTTGTTCGAGGATATTGCTAGAAAGATCGATATCTGGTCGTTTGTTCGGCGGTATATCTAGATGTTGGATTATTTGCTTGTGTATTCCCGTCCGTAATGAAAGTAACGTTAGGATGAGGAAGAGCGTGGGGAAGAGCACGACGACGATAAGCCGTCGGTTCCATTGTGCCAGCATATCGAGGGTATGACGGTCAGAGTCGTTGGGAGAACAGCAAGCGGCGTTGTCGCCTTGGCATTCGATGCCAGCAAGCCCCTAAGCACGCCAATCCGATTGTACGCGCCTGTGCTTGGATGGAGGCCAAAGGGAAAGATCGACGTGTCTGGTGAGTCGGGGTTCAGAGATAGGGAGGTGGACGTTGCACGAGGTGCAGTCCCATGGAAGACTAGCAATGGAGATGGCACAATTTCGGGGAATCCAGGGTCTGAAACGAAGACGAAAAACTGCCCTACACGACGGCCAGCTCGACGGCGATGGAGGAGGAAAGCGTCACAGCGGGCCCGAAAAGATGTCTGGATCGGCCAAAGTTGGGTTGAGCCAGATCAAACTTCAGAGCGAGCCATCACCCGGTGACCCCATGTTCTGTCCGCTGTGCCACAGATAGTCTAGAGTACGTAAGCGAGGGCTAAAACGCAACAGAACAAGCCGGCAGCACTGCAGCAGTCGCACCCAACCAATTGCAGCGGTCGCGGCCGAGGGCTGGCTGAGGGCAACAGCTGGGCATTAAAAAGGTCGTGGGCGTCCGGTGAAGGCGCCGGTCGCTCTGTCCAGAGTTGCAGTACTCCGTACTCCGTACCTGATAATTCCTTATTTTCTTTGCCATCGGCCAACAGATTACAGGGGTGGCCCTCGGTCCATCCACTTTGGGAAGAACGGGCACCGTCACACCATCGCCATCGCGTCTGTTGTCATATCAGAACGCGATGCGGATGCACGGGATTTTCGTATCATTATAGCGATTGGGGGTCGCCCCGTACGTTGTTCAGGTAATCAAGCAAGTTTTGAATTTTTAGAACATTACAGCAATTTCCCGCTACCTATTCATATTTTGAACATTCTCATCAGGGGCCCCTCAACTCATTTGCTCAGTCATTTACTTAGAGCCCTTTTTGATTCCCACTACAGGCTTTGTGGTGATGCTATTCTTCTTGTCCTTAGCATCATGGGCGTACTTTCCGATACACATGGCTCTGTGGAGAGAGTCTTGAAAGTCGCCCACTAGCTCTTGGATACCAGCAGACTTGTCCTCATCTGTAGCGCAAAACCACTTTTCTACCCGTAGACATCTGATCGTGAGCTCTTCCAGGCCCTCGATCTGCTTCAGTGTGGAAATGCCTGGCAAGTCGTTACATTCCTGGACACAGGCTTCTCGAATTGCGCCTATGTCGGCACAAAGGTCTTCAAAGGCGATATGAAGACTCTTGAGTGACCGGAGCGTGCTGAGCATGGAAAAGGTGGAGTCCATACTCTCAACGTCACCCTCAGTATAGTTCTTGTACCAGACAGTAATCTCCCTAATGGTATCCTTGCGCGCCGTTCCGAGTGAGAGGAGGAAGCACTGGAGATACAGCGGAAACGTGAATACGAAGTGGTTGCAATGGTAGAAAATACCCATCGCTTCGTCATGGACTTGCCGGTTCAATAGCAGAAGACTCAATGCAGAACTCGGCGCCGCTGTTTTTCCTTCTTTCCTCGTACCGCTGCTCCGTGCTGAGGATATTGCTGACGAAGGGTCAGCATTGATAGGGACGATTCCGCCTGGAAATACAAGGAGCATCTTGTATATCCTATTACGAATTTCGCCGGGCAGCTTGCAAAATGGAAACCCAGTACCGTTAACCTTTCTGTGAACCTGATTAGCGATGAATGTTCATTGCCCTGCCTTTAGATACATACCCTGGAGCAAGAGCATAAAGGGAAGACATCATCTCTGGAGCGACGACTGTCTCAAGGACACCGCCTGGAATTGGTCCACTCCAAGGCCTACCTCCAAAGTCTACTCCGCCCACGAAGGTCACCTTAGAAATTCCGCGGACTACCCTCAAAATGTCCATGTTACTGACGGTGAGTACTATCAAGTTCATCTGGGGTGGGACCGCATCGTCCGGCCACCAGCGCCTCATGTGGGGGCAGAAGATGCTTTGATAGCCCACGAGGCGGACCTCGTCAACCATAATCTCAAGCTGTTCGACCCCCTTGAAATTTTTGAAAAATCGACGGCCTTCGGATATGCCTAGAAGATGTTTAATGCCTTCAGAAGGCGCGAACAACTGTTCGATATCGAAAGGAAAGGCAATTTTCTTCACAAACGACGCGCTACGCCCCTCCGTCTGAGAAAGAAATATCTCTAACTCAGCAAAGGTTTTGAAGCGGAACCAATTTTCACCATAGTAGATCGGTGCGGCTTCATGATAGATCTTATCATTGGCTGCAAGAAGTGCCGGCTCTCTCCTTAGTTTCGGATAGGTCTTGGCGACAACGGTATGTTCTAGACGCTCAAACCAGGAGTTATCTTCATCGAAGAGCAGATGTAAGCGGTATATTTCGTTGCGGACGTTCTTAGGCAGATGGAAGAACGTCGCCTTAGTCATCGTCGCTCGAGATTTCAGGGGTTGTAAAGGTTCGTCAATTTTAGATCCCAGTAAGCATGTGATCTGGATATGATGTGAACTGTGTTGCCTTGGTGTCGAATGAAGTCTTCAGTACGACTGTGTGAGCCAGCTGAGGCGTGCGAAGATGGGCGAAAGCGAAGATCGTCAGACAAATTTCATACCAACGGGCAGTAGCAAGAAGAATGTGTAAGGTGAAGAAAGTCGGAAGAGGATGACCGCAGATGGAGCTCTTTGTATTCGCAACGCGAGAAGTGGGAAGCAGGAAGCAAAATTTCTCAAGTGTGGAATAGGGAGTGTTGCAAATCCATTTTTACACACCACACTTCTAAACCTTCCCCATTCACAATTTTTTTTTTCTCTTAACACTGCGGATTTCCGCTTTTGGAATTTCAAGCGTATTTACATAACAGACACAAATGTACGATATCACTGACCGGTTGCCGGCCTTTCGTCCCAAGAAATGGCAGATAAAGCAAATAGGCATAATGATACAACATGTATGAATCTTCTTCCGCTCGGAAGAGAAATTTTTGCAGCGGCTGCCGGTCACAACACTTCAATCTTGCCGTCTACTCGCCTTTCAATTTATCCTGCTTCACTGTGAATGCCATCTCCAGTAGGTCAGCTTCCTCCTTCATGTGGGTTCCCTTCAAGCCCGTGGCTACACTGGCACTCGGATTTCTGCCCGCGTACATGACGTGCCTTCGGTTGTGGTGTTCAGTTTGATTTAGCAACGTTTCAATACGCGGTTGGGTGAAGCTCCAGGCACCAGCATTCAAGGGTTCCTCCTGCGCCCACACGATGTTCTGAGCATTGGGATAACCATCCAGGTTTTCTTTTAGCTGTGCCCATGGGAATGGATTAAGCTGCTCCACACGGGTAATGGCAACATTGCGAAGCTCACTTTGTTGGCGATGTTTGACAAGGGCTGCATAAACCTGGCCTGAGCATAGAATGACTCGCTCAATCTTGTCAGGCTCATCGATAGATTTGCCATGCTCCGGGTCAGGGATGATCCATTCGAAATGGGAGTCGCCTGTAAAATCTTCAATATTTGAGCGAGCCAGCGGATGGCGGAGTAGACTCTTGCTGAAGAAAAGTATGAGAGCTAAAACGGGTCAGTGAGCAATTCTAACAATATCAAATGGAATAACAACGCACGCTTCCTGAATTGTCGATTCATCTGTCTTCTGAGAATATGAAATGTATTTGCTGGAGTCGTCAAGCACGCAACCTGCATGTTGCAGTCCTGGTGCTGTCGATCAAGCTTGTCAGGAGATGGGAATACCCGAGGATCTTCGTTGCAGAGTTGCAAGAAGCGTTCTATTCTGCCAGAGGAGTGCTCAGGGCCTTGACCATCGTAGCCATGAGGAAGATTCATCACGAGCCCAGACCGCTGAAGCCATTTGACCTCTCCGGAAGCGACGAATTGATCGATGATACACTGTGAGTTGTTTGCAAAGTCACCGAATTGAGCTTCCCACATGACAAGCGCATTGGGTGAGGATAGTGAGTAGCCGTACTCGAATCCCAACCTTGATTTTGTCAGTGCTCAAACAGATTTGAAGTATTACAACCGCACTTACACTCCATACTCGCTCAACGAGGAGTTTGTGATTATGAAACTGCCCTGGTCCCTGCTGAGGTTATTCAAAGGGGTATACGTCTTCTCATTCTCTTGGTCGTGAAGCACGGCGTGCCGTTGAGAGAATGTTCCACGCTCGACGTCTTGGCCCGAGATGCGGACATGATGTCCTTCCTGGCAAAGACTACCAAATGCCAAGGCCTCGGCAGTTGCCATATCGATATTCTTGCCTTCATCTACGGTCTTCTTCCTATTGCCTAAAATTCGTTTCAGATTCCGATGAACATGGAAATCTTCTGGTGGGTTCGAGGTTTTATCGGCGATATAGCGGAGAGTATCCGGCTCAACTGCAGTCGGCAGATGAGGCAAGACTTCGGTTGCCAACTCTTTTGGTGACTTGAAGCCGTTCCAAGCTGACGTCAGCCACTCTTTGGCCGTTGGTTGGTAGTCTTTGCTCCTAGCAAAGCTTTCCTCCAACGTTCCCCACACCCATTTCTTGTGCTCATCGATATCTTCTTTCGTAAACGTCTTATCAGCAAGAAGTTTGTCGACGTATTTTTGAAGCGACGGTTTTTGTTCGCTAATGCGTTTGTACATCAGAGGTTGTGTGAACGATGGCTGATCAGTCTCATTGTGCCCCTGCTTACGATAGCATATCATATCGATCACAACATCTTTCTTGAATTCGGCTCGATAGTCAGATGCAAGCTGACAGACGAAGTTGAATGCCTCAACATCATCTCCATTCACGTGGAATACTGGTGCGTCGATAGCCTTGGCGATGTCTGAGCAATAAGGCGTAGAACGAGCGAAGCGAGGGTCCGTCGTGAATCCGATCTGGTTGTTGACGACAATGTGAATCGTGCCACCAGTCTGATAATTCGGTAGAGCATGGAAACCCATCGTCTCGTAGACAACGCCCTGTCCTGCAAAGGCCGCATCACCATGTAAGAGGACGCCCATGGCTGTTTTAGCATCGTTCTCGTCGTTGTTGTAGTGTAGGATCGCACGGGTTTTTCCAAGAACCACTGGATCTTCAGCCTCAAGATGCGAAGGGTTTGCGACAAGCGATAGCTGCACACGTTTGCCCGAAGGTGTTGGACGTTCAAAATTCATGCCGAGATGGTATTTCACATCCCCAGAGCCTTCGTCCGACGGTTCCGCAGTCCCGCCAAACTCGCTGAAGATGGACTCGTTAGGTTTGCGAACAACATTGCTGAGGACATTGAGACGTCCACGGTGCGGCATTCCGATCACAATATCTTTAACTCCGTAATCGACACTTCGATCAATCAGAGCTTTCATGCCGGGAATAAGTGACTCGCCGCCCTCTAGACCGAACCGTTTATCGTTTGGGTACTTAGTAGCCAGGAAATTCTCGAAGCTCGAACTCCAAATTAACCGGTCAAGAATCCGCCGCTTCTCGTCTAGGGAATATCTATAGGGCTGTGGGACCTCGATACGCTGTCTCAGCCAGTCGCACTGCTCACGGTCGGGGATATGGATATATTCGACGCCGTAAGATCCACAGTAAAGCCTCTCGCAAGCAGCTATGATCTCACGTAGACTCATCTTCTCCCGTTGCTCCGACTTGAAGCGGGGCAAAATACCGGGACCAAGGGTGAATTCCTGATCCAAGTCCTTCTCAGTGAATTGATAATGTGACAGTTCCAACTCCTTTGGTCGACTATAGCCAAACTGTTCGGCTTCGCTACGAATACCCAAGGGGTCAATTTTGGCCTTGTGATGTCCTCGAGCCTGGTACGCACGAACCAGCAACTGTACTTTCAAGTGGTTCATTGTGTCTGATCCCTGACCCGGCACCATGCCTAGTCCTGGAGAGAATTGGGTGACACCACCGATTGGAGATGGCATAATGGTGGGAGGCGGTTGGAAGGCTTGTGAAATAGGCATGTCGCCATCCTCCATATTGCGGAAATAGACTTGCCATGAGATGTGAACGCTAGACGGATCCTGCTTCCACTGCATATACATCTCATCGATATAGTTGGCGGTATTGCCTTGGAGGAAGGAATCGTTGGGATCCTGGGAGGATTGGTCAGTCTTTGCTGTGTCCAGCAGAATGTGTTCAAACGCACAACGCCCTTATCAGTATCCTCCGCAGCCACGGCATATTGTCTCCTCGAGCTGCTCTGAGCCAGCAGTGCGAGCGGCCTGTGCTTACTGGCGAGAGCGCGGGCTGGGGCTCTCTGAGACAGAGATGCAAAGCTTGCGCGGGGAGAAGAGCTCCCTCTGACGAGGCGGGGACTGCATTGTCGTAGAGACGTCCGCAACATGGCGGAGCTCATGCAGCAATGGAATTGAGAGACCGAAATTGGATTTCTTAGAGGTCTGAGACAGTCAAACTGGACGTTGGTCCAACGGTGCTCGAAGTCGAGGTTCTTCAGAATGGCATGGGTGGGTCACAAGCTTCCTTTTCTGTGGCGCACCGTCTGGCGCTCCCGCATCAAGCCGTTTACCCGGGGCCGCGCTAGGCGGCTGTTCCTAAATACTCATCTTTCCTGTGATGCCTGCTGTACGTAGCAGCGTGGTAAGTCGATGGAGATTAAAGAAGGGACGTGAGGGCGTAGTGTAATAGACCATAACACCTTCATGCCGATCTGTAAGAGACAAAGAGAAGCCACCTCCACCTTTGACCAATCTCCTCGGGTTACTACCAGCGTCGAGGAAGACAACGATGGCTTTCAGAGCCGCATACAAAAAGCAGCCTGGAATATTGGCTTTCTCACCACACCAAGATCATGTCGAATGGTCGCCGACGACACCGAGTGCTGGTTCCAAAGCCATCAAAATCTATGTCAAAGATGTGACAAGTACGTATCCAGAATCCCATTTGGGGGAATGATACTGGATTCTATAAGTCCGATCGATTTATATCGTGACTAACTCCTCTCTCTCAGATCTTCAGCGCACGCCGCCAACGAGCGACAAGCGCGCAGTGATGATCAGTGTCCAACAGCCAGGGGCAGCTGCTCCGGAAAAGCACAGGTTCGATTTTAATTCTTCTTCGGCTGCAACCGACCAAGATGCTTTCACTGAAAAACTGTCCAATCTCATCAAGAACATCAAAACTCAACCCGAGTCCGGCCCAGGCACTCCTTCTGGGCTGGATCGGTCTATAGCTGAGGCCTCTCGGGCAACCGCAGATGGCTCTGTGTCACAGGATGACCCCGAGGATGTGCGTTTGATTAAGGATGTTAAGCTTCAGGAGGCTTTGACACGGGAGAAGCCCAACGTAGCGCAGGAGCTACGACATGCTATTGCGAATAAGGCACAGTCTGTCTCGCTGAGAGATCTTACCCAGGACTTCTGGTCGTCTAGATTACCAATGCTACGCTCCTTTGCCGCCGAACATGGTCAGAGGCCTGGTCAGTTCAATGTCTTCTCGCAGATACGGACGAAGACTGTGGATGGAGAGAGCAAGATAGATCTGCCTGCCGAAGTCATTGAGCTACTCTTTCAACAACACCCAGTCGTCAAGCGCGCTTACTCTGACCTGGTGCCAAAAGTGTTCGCTAACGAAGTTGGCTTTTGGAAAGCCTTCTTGAACAGTAAATTGTATAAAAAACTTCGTGGCGAGAAAACTGCGGATGTATCGGGAAACGCCCATTTAGACAAATACCTAGAATACAGCGCAGTTACTGCAGAAGGCCATATCCCGCGCTATGACGACCTTGAAGGTAACGAGCAGAATCACAGTCAACGCAAGGGGAATCAGCCAGACATTACGATGCGTGCTTCAACCGGTGAATCGCTACAAACCCTCAAATCTTTGAACTACATCAGTCAGGCTTTAATGTCACAGATTAATCCTAATGAAGCCGAGTCCTTTGACCTCCAGCTTCACGACCTCCAGTCAGAGACACCCGACAATCGAGTCGCCCTTAACATCAAGGAGCAAACACTCTTCTCTAGTTCCAAACGCGACCCGGCTTCGGATGAAGCAGCACTGTTTGCAAAATTACGACCCAGAGACGTCGTCAAAGGGATACGCAAAGACGTGACGCACGAGATCCGACTGGACAGCATGAATGACGTCGAGGACCTTGACGACGGGGAAGAAGACGACGAAGACGACGAGGACGGAGAACTCAATAGATCGCGAGCTTTTAATGTCGCCGCGGACGGATCCCTACAAGCCTTTCGTCGCCAGCGCCGCCTGGATTTCTCACGAGCGCCTCCCAGCGCTCCTGAGACTCTCGTCACATCGCACCAGACCCTTTTATGGACATTAAAGCGTTTCTGGACGATTTTCTTGTCTGGTGATGCGTCGCGGGCGGTCGAACTGCAAGAAGTAGTGTCCCAGCTGGGAACGCATCTCAACAAGGTCGAAAGCCTGGTCAGCACGCCTCCCGAGAAAGCTATAGTGGCTCCGACGAAAGGCGCCGTTACTGCGGCTGTCATGCAATATCGTCTAGCGAGGGAGGCTGCAAAGACGGCGGCATAAAACCCGCGCTTATTGTTATTATTGTTTATTCAGTCTACCATAAGCCTTGGTCGGCGTCCGTGCATCTCAGGGCTCGTGTTCTGCTTCGAGCCACACGTGTCTTCCTTCAGGTCGATGCAGATATATCACGAGTCCCTCCTCAGAATCACTACCACTGCTAGAATCTTGCAATAAGCTTCTCTCGACACATTCATACTTTGTGATTCTCAATCCCCAGACAGCGATGAGGTCTTCACTCCACATTGCGTCTCCCCACAGCGAATCCGGCGCAGAAGCGGCTGCAGTGCGGACGATACCTATCAGATCGTTGAGATGATCTTCCAGGTCTGACAGAGCAGTTTCGGCCACCTCCCCATCATTTCCGAGGTCCACGTCTCGCAGCGCTTCGAACCGCGTTCGTGGATCTGCAGAACATAAGGCGCCAGTGCGAACACGTTCTAAGATGCCTGAGAGGTAGCTCTCCCGAAGCCAATTCATCCAAGCATTAAATAAAGACTTTATACCACCAATTTCTTGGTTATTCTCTCTCTCGATTTCGGTAATTTCAAAGTCACCGTTTTTCTCCATGATCGGGAGCCAACATAGCCAGAGTGCCCAGATATCCTCTTCCCATCCAGCCTGCAGAAGAAGGTCCACGTCGGACGTGTTGGTAGTCATTTCGATCCCGGATAGGAAGCTTTGGTGTGCCGAAGGGAATGCCTGACCCCAAATCTCGAGGACTTCCGGAAGAGTAAGGAGTATTGAACAGGAGTTATGTTTCGATAAATGGAGTAAAAAGTTGGTAAGAGGCCGGATAGATCGGACAAATGCCCTAAGGTCTCTGATAACGCTTTCAAGAATGCGAATCTGACCATCCCGATACATCTGTGCATTGGTTTGCAACTTATTCTTCGGTTTGTCAGGCAAATTGCTCCTACTTAGCATTATACGAGCAACCATTGGGTGAACTTGCTCGAGGAGGTGTCGTGAAATAGCAAAGATATCTGCGCAAGCTTTATTGCTGATTAGATATTGCTCTAAATTAACAAAAGACACATCTTTGCCACGTTCTCGCATGACCATGTGAAATAAAAGCTCAATCAGTGTTGGTGGGATTGTGTTCCAGTAAGCGAAAACGCGGTGGTGATATGGTTGAGCGAGGTACCGGGGACCCGGCAGATAGAAAGTACCTGCGGAAGAGTCCCACCCATTTAGATCGAATAACTCTGGGTGCGTGGAGCGTAATTTATTTTGTACCGACGTTGGTGGTGGTTTGAATGCCAACGCGAATCGGTCCCATGGGTTTTGTGGCATGCAAAAGCCATAGCCCATTAGCACTGGTTTCGGTTGATTTTAGTTTTGTGAATACCACCACATTGCTTTGTAGGAGACTGAGTGCGAGACTTACGCTCTTCATTTGCTTTCCTGCCGTAATTGTTGAAGACTTCCTCTCCCTGCTGCCTAGTCTCTTCAACGGTCATGCTGAACGAACCTCTCTCAAAGGACCAATTCACCTCCGCCGAGTGGTCATGATTGAATGCGTCAAGAATCGGGAAAAGAACCTGGAATGGTCCGTGAGCGGACGGTAAGCTGACAGTTACAGCAGTTGGCTTATCTCCGTTCATTCGACTATACGCTCGGAATGTTTCTTCAGCTTCGTGTCAGTGAAAGCCTGCCCATCAGATAACAATGCTCCAAAACTGAAATGCGAAGATGCTCTTGCGGGAAGATGACAATACAAATTTACTTCAAGTGGAATACATGTGAAATCAGGGCGATTATACGAAAATTCCATCAATATCCGGACGAAGAATTCCATTAGCTGTACGTACTTTGACCAGTCGATTTATCTGACTCAAGTATATCGTCATCTATGGCTCGGCCGGGATCCACGGAAGCATTCTCGGCAGCATCGCTCGTGAGCCACTGGGATGTGAAGCTTCGAGAGGTGTAGACTGTAGCAGCCCACTGAAAGAGCTCCCTTGGCAATAGAGTCAGATTCAGAGACCAACTGCAGTAGAGCACCCGTATAGATGGAATGAATATCGTGCATGACCTCCATACTTACCACGTATATTTCTCAATAGGCCATCCAAATTCCTTGAGTATTTCTAAGCCATTCTTCCAGTAGGTCTGCCAGGCCCTCGTGCGCTGCCAGTATGCGGCCAACAAGTTAGTGCCTCCGAGCCATTGAAGATCATCATCTTCAAAGTGCACAAGCGTGCCTAATCGCTCTGCTATACCTGGAGCAGGCAAAGTATCAATGTATGGCTTCCAGAAGGA
Source organism: Astrothelium subdiscretum (assembly GCA_021030935.1). Taxonomy (NCBI): domain Eukaryota; kingdom Fungi; phylum Ascomycota; class Dothideomycetes; order Trypetheliales; family Trypetheliaceae; genus Astrothelium; species Astrothelium subdiscretum. The sequence goes on from JAGFMW010000014.1 coordinate 468,391, forward strand.
GGAATTGGATGCCAAATATTCGTGGACGAGGAAAAACCAGCCTACAGGCTCAGGCGGAAGAGAAGCGGCCATGGCGGGCCATGGCAAGTTACAGCTTGGCTTCAACGACGATGCTACCGCATTCAAGCACGAGAATGATAGTGATGCTGGACATGAACAGACTCGTGTGTCTGCAGCCAGACAAGCACCCTGCTTCACACGGACGTGAACGCCCTGTCCTTCTTGATATGCTAGCTCGAGGGCGGGATGCAACCAGCCGCCGTTGGCCGTGAACCATTGCTCGAATGCCTCCAGGCACTCTAACATGACTCTTGTAGTGGCCGGGGCTGGATGGTGCCCAGTTCATTTTTATTCGTGTTGCAGAGGACGTGGGTGGATCTTTTTGGAACGATTAGCAAGCACTGTTTGGCGGACAAAACATTGGCCATGTCCTACCCTGGTATCTTACACACAGACAGCCCAAGCCTAATTAGACCTTGCCCTTCGACGCGACCAAGCCTAATATGACCTTGCTCTTCGCACAACCTCCATCCCGGAGGTGATGCCTGACGTAAAGCCGTTGTTCGCATAATCATGTCGCGGGCTTAGGTTTTTAACGGTAAACTCCACGGATCCGAATGTCCTGTAGGATAGAGTCATGGTAAGTGCCGTCTTGCACGAAAATTGAGCGTTACGTCACGATCGGATTCGAGAAGGAAGGTACATAAATAGAGTTTCTCTGCCATCAAACTTTCGAATTTGACTTTCTCTTATCTAGTCATTTTTTGATTACTTTAATTTAGTTTTGCAATTTGGAAAAGGCGAGATAAACAAAAGAACTACCTCCAGTGTCACTATGACTGCAGCTCAGAAATCTACCGTCAATGTTGTCTTTGGCGCTATGACAATAGGCAAAAAGGGTGGGTTTTTGGCGCACTATTCTCTCATACGTGGGCAGGCTGACGAGGTTCAGGCGCCGAACAAGCTCGTGTCCATGTACTTATCACAATGCAAATGACTGCACTCTTTTGAGACTAATGATTTTTCCAGACCTTGGAAGAGACAACTGCAATTCTAGACGTGTTCCAAAAGCATGGACACAATGAGATTGACAGCGCTCGTGTCTATGGCGAGGGTTCTTCAGAGACCATGCTCGGTGAACTTGATCTGAAGAAGCGCGGTATCGTTATTGATACGAAATTCTATCCTACAGGTAAGTACTGGTCGTCGACCCGCATTCGTTCCTAGGATCGGACCTAATTAGCCTCAAATAGCCGGCCGGGGTGGCGCCAGCCGGTGGAAGATGGAGACCAAGCACGACCCCGAAGGTCTTCGCACCAATCTGATGGACTCGTTGAAAGCTCTCAAGGTCGATAAGCTCGACATGTGGTATCTTCACGGTCCTGATAGAACGACGCCCTATGATGTGACTCTGAAGGCCGTGAACGACCTCCATAAGGAGGGCTACTTCACCCGCTTTGGCATTAGCAACTACATGGCGTGGGAAGTAGCTCAGATCTGCGAACTCTGCGACCGCCATGACTGGATCAAGCCGTCTGTCTACCAGGGAGTGTACAATGCTATCCACCGGACCGTAGAGCAGGAGCTGTTTCCTTGCTTGCGTCACTATGGAATCGCCTATTTTAACTACAATCCCCTGGCCGGTGGTTATCTGACGGATCGGTATACGAGAGAGAGTAAGAGCGGAGAAGGCGAGGACATTGAAGAAGGTAGCCGCTTCGACCCAAACCGATGGCAGGGGAAGATGTACCGTGCGCGATACTGGAACGAACCCTACTTCGAGGCCTTGGACATAATCCGTCCAGTTGCCAAAAAGCATGGCCTGACCGAAGCCGAATGTGCCCTCAGGTGGATGACTCATCACTCACAGCTAAAGAGGGAGTATGGTGATGCCATCATCATTGGAGCAAGCTCGACTAAACATTTGGAACAAAATCTGATCGACTTAGAGAAAGGCCCTTTGCCAGATGATGTGGTCCAGGCACTTGACTTGGCGTGGGAGAAAGTACGAGGCATAGCGTGGAAGTACTGGCATTAAATCAGGATATCTGAACTTTTTGCCCTGCCGCTGAACTATGGATAGGCTATCTACATATCACGAACATAGAAAAAGTCTCGTCGCTTCCTCAAGAGTCCATCGCTATCGTCACATACTCGTATACGTAATGACTCAAAAAATAAAGTAACACCCTCAAGAGCATCTCCCGCGTACCGTAGCTTCGTTCCTCAATCTAACTCATCCCTTTGCGGTCCACTTGTCATTGTATGCAGTCACAGCAACGCCGACCTGCCTGTATAGCCAATTCCTGCTGCCTTCATCTTGCACGGGTATAAAAGGTCCATTCGTACCTCCTTTGAGCGTAATGCTCATTCCTGTTCGTTCCTTGCTGATGGTCTGGATGTCTTTGAGCGCAACATCCCACTCCGTCGTCAATTTCTTGGTCCGGACGAGCATGATGCCATTATACGTCAGCATGACCAGCATATCCTTGCCCGTGAGCTCGAGATGTGCAATGTAGTCCTCATTGAAGTATTTGCCGTTGTCGATGGTCTTCAACCAGAATTGGCCCAGAGCTTCGCGCTGCGAGTACGGTCTCACGATGCCGTCGGTCCCGATGAATCGAGTCAAGCGGACGCGGTCTAAGCCTTCCTGGTCGAAGACAGTGGTTGTGTTGCGAACACCCTCCGAGATATTTGATGCTAAATCGAATGCCCCGATTGCTGGCTTCGTTGCAAGTCCCAAGAATCCTTTACCGACGCCCTTGACAAAACCTTGCAGACCCTCTTTCTCGGCACCCTCAAGTGGATGTCTTGCTAGACCTCCGATACCGCTCGCCAGGCTACTGCCAAAAGCATTACCGCCAGAGGTGATACCGTAGAGCGCATGTTTGGGTCGATTCCGGGACCTTGACATTCTCCGCTGGTCCTGGAACTCCTTGTCCATTGTGGCAGCAGCCAATCCTTTGGAAATACTTCCAGTAAATTTCGAAACACTGTCAGATAAGCCGAACACAGACTTCTTGACGAAACTAGAAGCTCCTTTGGCAATCCCGATTCCTAGCTCTTGTGGCCGGTCGGTCATGACCAGGCCTTGGTAAGGCTCATAGAAGATATCGGCAACACCAGAGCTGACATTGTTAAATAGGCCGACAGGGTTACCGAGGAAGTCGGCAGAGCCCAGGACGACATGAACCTGGCGAAGACTCTCCTGGACATAATGGCTCTTGATGTTGTTAGTCAGAGCATTGACCGAGACCCTGGCATTCTCCAGTAGCAACGCGTTGTATCGGATCGGGGCATCGTTAACGTTGCCGATGGACATAGTGAGAACGTTGACAGCAAACATAAATGGATTTGAGGGACTGCCAGTGTCTTCGGCATTGATACGCTCAGTCCTGACAAATGAAAGGTCGAATTGCATCGGCTGGAGATGGAGAAGCTCGAAATATATGTCCTGTCCGCCCTGTTCTTGTTTGGGCTCGGGAATGTCTAAGGCTGTGTCGCACAGCTTGCCCTCTTTCTCTTCGGCCCACGACGCTCCTGGAACCTTCGTAAAGTCAAGTAGAGCGAAGATGAAGTCTTCGTCGATTTCAATCGTCATCTGCTGTAGGAGGACTGTGAAGTATTTGATGTAGAGAACACCGTACGAATCGTCTTTAACTCGTGTAATCATAGAGTGGAAAATTGGATGCTGCTCCATATCTCTTCCGGTTTTTGGAACAACGCTAGGATAGAATAAAATCGGAAAAATTCCGCCGTAAAGCTGATTGTCGATCTGGATCCATTTGATGGTCGAGTTCAACGTCTGATACAGTTTTGAGTCGGTATATTTGAGCTCGATATCGCGCAGCGTCAAGTACACAAGCTCTCTTAATTGTCGGTTGACCAACGACACACCAATGCCTGCAAGGCGCAGTTGAGCTTTTAGTGTCACATCACTTTCGATATCTTTGACCTCGAACCCAGCCGCAGTTGATTGAGAGGCAGTGGTAGATTTCTGCTTGTACAAGCTCTTGGATTGCTTGTAGTTGGACAGCACCAGTGTCTGAGTAGGTCCGTCCGCCACGACATTGATATCAATGATCCGGCCCCGAGTCTGATCCTGCGTGGGTGGGATCTTGAATGGGATTTGGTTTCCAATTTCGGCGAGTTTGACATGGCGCTCTTTTTTGCTTGCACCAAGGACAAGGTCTTTATTCTTTGCAGCCGGATAGTCCCAAGCGTATGGCATGATGCTTCTCGGAGGTAGGCGATATTTGATGGGTCGCCATCCCGAACCCCGGTCTTCTTCGTCTTCGTCTACATTCGGATTTGATTGCCAGAACAAGAATTCGGTATCGCTCTCGTTGCGCATCGAGAAGGGCCAATGCTTATTCTCAATGCTCACGTGCACAAAAATTGTTGCGGCTTCGAGTAAGATTTCGACTCTAACGAGATTCTGCCGTTGACCCGCTTTTGCAATCTTGACGTGGACAGTGCCCACATTCGCAATGTTGAACGGAGATGACCACTGATTGTTCATTCCTGGATAGCACAGGCTGAGCTGCTGGCCAACGCTCTGACGGAGGAACCTTAGCGGTAGCAAGTCGCCGTTTCTGACTGTCATGACATCGGACGATCCCGGTTCCCTTATGTTGAGCTCTTCGCCAATCTTGTTCTTGAGTATAAAACGAGGAGCGATGGTAACCACTTTTGTCAACTTGTACTGCAATTGGGCGTCATCATGTATCCTATGAATGGATTTAGGGAGAACTCCTTACCTTGCCTTCACCTTCCTCGACCGTAACACCGACGTGCATTTCAGATCGGCCACTCGGAGATTGCAGAGTGACATCATAATTACTACCGATGGCATCAAAACTCTGGGGTTTACTCCATGCCGAATCGCCCACTTTAAGCAGAGCGCGGTTCTTGCGGTCATCAGTTGGAAAAGAGAACATAAAAGGCTGTGCTTTTCGTGCATCATTTTCTGCATTCGCAAACACGCTTTGGCCTGCGGCACTCTTGGTCGATCCCATGAAAGCCTTGCTGCGGACGTCAAGCTCCATTCCCGTCCTATTAAGCACAAGATATGGGGCATAAACTGTGACTTTGAAAGCTCCACCACTGTCTGGAATGTTGTAGTAGTGAAGTTTCAATCTCAAGGTGAGGTCGCTGTTATCTTTTACCACAAGAGTTTTTTCCCGCCGAAAGTCTTCTCGATCAGAAGAGTTGACAATTGCAAATTCACTTTGCTTGAACGGCGTGTCCTGCATATCGATGCTCATCAATAGCAGGTGAGACAATTCCACAACGTGGACCGGACTGACTCCGCCCTTCCTAAGGAAATTTGTCCAGTCCTTCTTGGTGTTCTTGTCGTATATCCGATATTTGAAGTCAAATGGTAAGAGGTTCTGTATCTCCACAGGGGCAGAAAGTCTGACACGCATGTATGGGTAGACACCCGTTAGTGGATCGTTCTTGTCGAAAGCTGCGTTCATCTGGAAGTAAAAAGGAGGGGATTGTTGGTCGCCGTGCTCGCCTTGACAAGTGATAGTGCGTGTAGGCCGCTTCAATAGTTCTTTCCAAAAAAGTCTTTCATTCGACCAGGTATAGCCAAAGCCTTGATCAGGGCGGACTACTAGAGAGTGCATGAAAGCGGCACCAACAGGAGCAGGCCGACCTTCACCTGGAGCGATCTTCTCAATCTTGAGTAAGTGACCCTCTTCTGGACTGAAGACTCCGATCTCGACGGGTATCTGGGTGTTGTTTTCCACTAACAGTGGGGATCGAAAGGTTATGTATTTGATATTGTCGCCACCAAGCTTGACCTCGACAAGCATCCGATGAAGAACTTTATCTTTTCGCGGGTTGAGAGCGTAGAGGGTTTCGCCTTCTCGATTAACTGGTATGCGGTCGATGCTTTTGAAACCACTGCCTTCGAGCAATATACCAACGACGCCCGTAGCTCCTTCTGGAGATAATGTTTCTCTAGTTACGGTAGGATCTTCAAACCGCCACGGGATCTCTTGGCCATCTGTCAACTTTGCAGCTGCTTCCGCATCTGTGTCATTGCCTACAGCCCAGATGTTCATATCAAATCCGGTATAGTTTCGGATTCGGTAAGGAGCGTCTGTGCCTCGTGGCTTTGAAAGCACATCTTCATCCGTGGATAAGAACTGAGCGGATTTTGATGCAAGCGCGATAGTGGCAGAGGTCATTGTGATCTCTAACGATTTCCGTGAGTATAGATCGACGGAAAGCATGTTTGTATCCTGTTCTTTGGACATGTGGAAACCCAGTGACCATGGCTCGATGAGAGGTTCCCATGCAGATTTGGAGAAGTTATAGACGTTGAAGTACGTGTCAATGCTGGTATCGGCGGTCATAGTAGAAGACCAATCTCGGACGTCGACATCAAACTTTTTCACGCTCCAGTCCAGCATTGGAAGTTCATGAAGGTCTCCAATTAAGACGACTCGAATGCCAGCAATCGAAACTCTCATTTCCTCGTGTTTCATGACCTCAGAACTCTGAAGCTGGGCTGGCTCATGAGCGGTTGTCTTCGAGCGCTTTGTGCTGATAGTCTTCGCTGTAGGCTTGCCCACTGTTGATCCACCCCTCACTACGGCGGATCTGTTCTGCTCTGCAGCTGATGAACCCTTGAGTTCTTTGATTTTTTGCGGCTCATCCCTTTGCATTCCCGAGTCCTCTGGTGCCGACATTGCAGACGCTCTACTAAGGACTTGCATGGCCAGTAAAATGTCTCTCAAGGATAAGCGAAGAACCAATGGCTCGATGTCGACATAGATGCTCATGACTGATGTGTCCTTCGCTTGCGAGCCCATATCCAGTGACGTCTGAATGCTGAAATCATCCAGAATGCGCAAGCGCGAGTCATCGAATCTGTCCATCCTACAGAGGAACATGCCTACTTTTTCGACTTGAAGGGTCATCGCATGCTGCTGAGAAACGAGCACCTGCTTCGTGCTAAGGACCACGGCTTCGGAGTTGGATATGGTGGGATTAGCAATGAGCACGATTTGTGCGTCCACAACATTCACGCGATACGAAATAGTCATGCCTTCTTCTTTGGAATCTTCGTGTTCCTGTGTCCGAGTGCCAGACTTTTGATGCGTAATGGCGTGGGATTGATCGCTCTTTGCAGATTCAGTATCATCCCCTTCAGCATCCTCATCCTCTACCGTCAAGGGCTCATTGCTGGCCAGACCGACATCCAGAAAGCTTTTTACGGCAAACAGATAGTCAAGTGCTAAGATCACCCTTGGACTGTCAATGGTTAAAAGGGCGATGAGATGTTTGTCTTTTCCCCCAGAGATCGAGACGCTAGCCATGAACTGTTGCTTCACATCATTGTTGATCAAAGACATGATTTTGCGGAACTTATTCGTCTCGCGCTTTCGAGTATCCTTGATCGTGAATGACTGGACAAGTAATTCCGACTCAAGCGATCCATCACTCATCATGCGAAGCTTGACACTGGTCTCATTCAACGCAAATTTAGAAAGACTGGCGGCTTCGAGGTTGCCGACGGGTTCCGACTGCTTGCCGTTGATCAACTCAAGACCAATTGCACCAACCTTGAATGTCAAATCAAGGTTTGTCCAAGATTCTTCCTGTGTGCCAAGCTCTGGGCCAAGACTGGTTGCGGCGTTTGGACTTTGGGCTTTTTCGCTGTTCTCTGCATTTACTATTGCTTTTGCTGGTTTGACCTTGGAGTCCGGTAATTCCTGTTCCACTTCTTGCTCGACAGTATTACCAGAATCCGCCGCAAATGCAGCAGGTATTGTCCGGGATAAGTCGAGAATGAATTTCAACTGCTCTTGCGTGATTCTGAGATTGATATTGGACATCGAACCTTCGACTTCCAGGTCAGGACGCTTGAAGCCCGGCTTATGCTCAGCATATGTCACCTTGAAGTCAATATCGACCTTGTCAATAAGTTCCAATTCCTCGGACTTCTGGTCTGGATAGTGGAACAGTGACGTTAAACGGATCTTGTTTATGCCGGCCGTCAATTTGTTTGCCACATCCGAATGATTCGTGTCATCCAGGGGAACAAATTTATTGTTGGCATATATCTCTCCAAGATATGCGGTAAGCTGATCCCTCTCCGGTTGATCGCTGATGACCACCTGGGGAAATACGACAATTGGCGTTTTGACAAGAATGTCAAAATGCATTTTATTTGCTCTTTCCTGAAGCTCGCTAGCTTGCTCTGCAGCAGCTTGCCGAGCTGCATTGAACACAGCCTGCATTTTGCCAAACTTGACGCCAAATTCCATGATCTTCCGAAAGGGCTCCGTTACAAAATTCACCTTGAGCGATCCTGATCTCAGGAAAATGGAGGAGTCATATCCAGGATACGAATCCAAGGTAGCATCGAATGTTTCATACCTAAAGTCAGCCAACTCATCACCTTGGATACTAATGAGCTGTCGGAGAGAAGAGTCTGCTGGAACTCCTTGGTTTACGTCATCGACAAGTGACAGGTTGCCAAGCCGCGCGCCTATATGCATCTTCCCGCCCGTTAGGAAGACACCGACATTTGCAGTATTCAAGCTAAGCGTCGCAAGCCGAATACCATCATTGTTCAGAATGACGGCGACCCTTGTCAGATTCGCCTTGATTCGTATTTTCTCTGTTTCTTGAACGGGACGGTCGGCAGGCTCGTGCTGCTGCTGAGTCTCTGCGCTTGTAATGGCTCGAGTTTCGTCAGCGGGGGCAGGCTGATCCTGGCTTGTGAAAGTCGCAAGGACAAAGTCCAATAGCGTTAGCAAGGTCTTCCTCGTCACAATGAGGTTAATTGTAGAAACAGAGACATCCAGATTGGTGGCAATTCCTTCATACGTGGACATGAACTCGGGGGAATCTTTATTGACCTTGACAAACTTTAATTGAAACAGTTGCTTGTTGGAGGAATACAAGTCTTCCGAAGAGATAATATTCTTAAATTCTGGCATCGCATCAACTTCGACATGGTCCTCTACGGCTAGACTTTTCAAGCTGAGGTCAGCGACCATGTCAAAAGGCCTCTGATAGAATTCTAGATAAAATTGCTCCGCAATGAGTTCGACGAGTAATTGATCGGGCTTTTTGCCTTCAGGATCGGACCGGTACAGCGACCCTTGCAGTTTCTCGACGGTGAACTTAAACTCAAAGTTTCGTTGATGGAGGGAGATGTCTTGGCTCTGATTTTCGGACGAATCCTGAAACTCATCTTTCTCGTCGGGTTCGTCTTCTACGACGAGTTCCTGTTCTTTCTTCGAGAACTGGAATGACTTCGATCTTGGCCGATTCGTTTGCTGATATGCCGAATCCGCATGCGCATCTTTTGAGACATTCTCAGTACCGTCTGCACTCGAGGTTTGCTCTGTACCAAACTTTGGTATAGCAACATCGAGCAGCTTCATGAGGCTCTTATATTTCGCGTCAGACACTGATGCGTGAAGGACCGGTAAGTGACCAGAGATACGGAACTTAGTCAGATCCGCGGCTTTCGGAACTATACAGGTTTCGATGCTAAAATTCATATTTATACGGTCAATGAGATGCATGTGCCTAGACGGAGATTCTGGGTTCAATTGTGCCCTCGTTCCCTCGACGGAAGAACCAATCAGGACTTGTGTCGAATCGAGCTTGAGAATGAATTTGTCATACATCAGTTCCTCCAGACGTTTGTAGTCCGCGTCAGAGTACTGCTGCGTGCGCTTGGCCTGTATGTCTCGTATCGTGGCTTTGTCCACGAGATCGCTTGTGACGCTCGCATGCCCCGCGTCGAGGATTAAGCAGATCGAGCTTTGCTGCGTTACACTGTCCGGCACAATAATGAGAGGCGCTTGCAAATCGAGCTGGGCGTCAATAGTTTTGTGTTCTTGAAGTGCGAACTCCAAACCAGCCCGCGTTTGTTTTCGAATGCCTTCTACGGTCGCTCCAGCTGTCTCAAGAAGCGCACCAATGGACTCCATGTGGCGTTCCGGTGGTTTGAAGAATTTGACAATCTCCACTATGAAGCGAGGATTGTAGACAATTTCCATGCCCTTCAGTTTGACCGTGAGAGCAGAATCGGCTCTGCCATCAAGCGGGTTCTGCTCGAACGACATCTGGAAAAATGGGTCTTCTTCTGGAGCTTCGTCTTTTTCCTCTTCTGCATCACCAAATGTGTCGTCGCCATCAAGCTCTTCAATGCGGCGTCCTTCAGGTAATGGTGGGGCGTCTTTGATACTGATTATCTGAGGCCAAAGACTACCTTCGGTGGTTCCATCATAAAGCCGCATGCCGTCCAGACTTAAGTCAACAAGCATAGAATCTGGCCTCTGCAATGCCTTTGCACTGAAGGAATCAAAGAGGAGGCGTAGTATCTCAGTATTTTTGCCATGTGGATCACGCTTCAGGGTGAAACCTCCCGTTCGCAAACTCAATTCAACCTGCATCTTTACCGCATCTTTTGGCATGTCCACGGCTTCGGTGATGCTCTTTTTCTCATCGAAGTCAATGGCATCGTAGAGCTCTTTGCGTTGCTGCTCCGTCATCTGCGTGTCTTCGTCAGCTCCTTGCTGTTCTTGCTTGCCCCCACCCCAGACCCATTGTGACCAAGTCTGCTTTGGAGGTGGCTTCTTCACGCCAACGTTTTCCTTACGCAACTGATTGCGAGCAAGCGATCTCCAAAAGCGAAGATCTTCATATGATAGTTTTCTTTCAAGGCCATCGATCTCTTGGGCTTCGGAAGCGCTCAATTTTTCGTCTTTCTTCTTCTTTTTGAATAGCTCGATATATTTCCGACGATCATCCCTACGTTCTCTGAAGTACTCCCAAGACCATTTCCGATTTCGATCGTGGATCTTCTCCAAAACTGCCTTGCCGGCAAATTGGAGCCATGCACGTGGATCATCTTTGGGTCTAGACGCTGGTTGGTATTTTTTGTACTCTTGGTGTCGAAGGAAATAATGGAAAAGATCAATGAGCATTAGCGCATCGCGATATTGGTCCTCGTCAATAACGAAGCCTAACTCGTCGAAGAGCAACCGCGCTTTGACGTTTGGTCGATCCGTTTTGCCGGTCTTGTCCATCTCGAGGCCAGCCCTACCCGTAACGGGTTTAAGGATGAATTGATGCTCTTCAATGGACGTGCTATCACCCTTGACAATCATTTCACGAAATTTTTCGAGAATGGTATCATGATCGAAGCCCTGTTCCTCCGCTCCAACCTGAGAGCCTTTTCCAGAGCCCAGGAGCTTAGCGTCTGAGTCCCAGTAGACTGCGAGAGCTCCAAGGGTTGCTAGTTTGTGTGTGGTGCCGGAGCTGTTCTGGATAAACGTGGGCTTCCAATTCTCGTCAGTGCTCACAGCACTGATCTCTTTTAACGTCAGTCCCACCGCGAATGGATGACCAGGATCAGCCACAGTGTCTTCGTATCGAACATGAACATTCTTAACGGAGACCTGTAAGTTATCCACGATCGCCGTGACCAGACTTGTGGTAAAGCTTTGGTTGCGTTGTTGCTCCTCTTGACTCATGCCTTCGGTATTCTTCTCTTTAAGAAGCTCGGCACTGTCTAGTTTCTCCATCTTCAATGCATGAGCACGTCTCTCCTCTTCCTCCTCATTATATTCCGCGTCCTCTTTTGGAGCCGCTAGGAGGAACACATCTTCGATATTAACACGCACCGGCTTTCCTCGTAAGTTCGACCACGGTATTTGAAGTGTGAGTTGACCAAGGTGTCCTTCAACCACATTGAGTGGAAGATGCAGCTGGTCAAGCGCCTCTCGTCGAAGTTCTAAGTTGCGTAGTTTGACGTCGCCTGACCAAATTCCGACATTGAGCTGCTTGGGGTCAAAGTTCCGGACATACATGCCCAGGAACCGATTAAGTAGGTTGGCAACGAGTCCCTCGAGCATAATGCCCAGGGGTGGCCGTCACCCGGGCCCGGGAAATGACAGCTATGTTCCGACTCGAAAAACAATTTGAAGATTCTTCATTCGTGCTGCCGAATTAAGATAGGGTCTGATGAAGACGGAAAGCCTGTACCGTGTAAATAGTCGGAGCGCCTTCCGAAAAAGTGCTGTCAGGTAGCAAGGTGAAATCAGGGACAACAGTCGATGGTGTCTTTATTATGAAAAGGCAAAGCTGTTACCCTCTTGCCAGCCCCATGAATGATTGTAGAGGCTGTAATCAAGCCACATACGGCGCGACTTCAGAGCTCCAGGTTGCCAACATCACCTTGCGCAGATGACGTAGGCCGCTCCCTTACACGTGACTATTGTGGCGCATACCTAGGTAGCTGGCGCGCGGCTTTCCACTGCAATCTTCTTGGTTGGCGCGGAGCTCTCTACCGGTACCAAGTGAAAGTCAATTGAGTACTGAGGCGGCAATTGGTCTCGAGCGTGACAGAGCTTCCTTGCAATCTGCAGTTGCAGAATTACATACGTTTCGTTAAACCCTGCGGCGATCCCTGCTTCCCGTCCCAAAGGTCAGAGCTGCAGCTCTTCCCACAACCTTCCTCCTACCTTCTGCAAAAGCCATTGAGGCGCACCTTCACCAATTTGTTTGTCAACCCTTCCAGAATTGATTTCCTTGTGCTCGCGGTGATCTCCATTACTGACAAACGCTTTTCAAAGGATGCTGCCGTGGTGCTGATCTCAAGCCGCCAAAATGCTTCGTTCAGGAGCTCCGCGTGCCATCTTTGGCCCTCTCGCTCGCAACACAGGGATCACCCAACGCCCAACGTTCGCAAATCCCACTTATAAGGCCCAATGGACGTCGCATCTCGCTACTCTCTCCAAGAGGCGCCCATTGGCTGTTGCAAGACCCATTACGGCTGCCTTCACTCGCAGACAAGTTTCAAATAAAATGGACAAAAAGCATGAGCAACAAGTCGGCCGTGAAAAGTTGGAGGCGACACCGGATATTGTCTCTGGGAGTTCTTCAATTCATCCGGTGCTTGAAGAAGTTGCAACGCCCGAGGATGAACGCGATACCGACATGATGGCGGGGATCCGCTCCGACATGGTGAGATAATTTCCCCTTCCTTGTGATGCTCCAGATCTGTACACGAGAAAAAAAAGCTGATCTATGCTTTCCTAGAAAACTATTGTAGATACATTCTCTCTTAAAGATGTACCGAAGGAGCCGTACTACCTTGGTATGGCAGGTGTCCTACCTTATCTCGCCACCTCACTGTCTACGGTATATTGTTCGTGGGAGATCAATCATGCAGCCTCCACAGGGGCAGGGCTCTTGATGTCAGGACATACTGCTGAGCTCTTGTTACACGTTCTTGAGCCTTTACAAATTGGGTACGGTGCCGTGGTGAGTATTCAAATTTTCTGCCAACCCTTATCAATACGCTAAACTATCCGAGATCATTTCGTTCCTAGGGGCAATCCACTGGGGCTTAGAGTATGCCGGGTTCGGAGGCCACCATGGGTATAAGCGATACGCTATAGGTGTTGTCGCTCCTGCTGTCGCTTGGCCAACCATCCTCTTACCTGGAGAATATGCTCTCATTGCCCAATTTTTAGCATTCAATTTCCTATACTATGCTGATGCGCGAGCGAGGAGGCGCGGCTGGGTCCCATCCTGGTATGGTGTTTACAGATTTGTGCTTACATTTGTTGTTGGCGCAAGTATTGTCATTAGCTTGATTGGAAGGGGCCAGGTGGTGGAAAACCTGGGCAAACTTCCAGGTCCCGCGGACCGCGTTCGCGCTTTGAGGGAATCACAGGTGGAAAGCCTTGAGAAGGAAGAACGAGCCAGAGTGGCCATGACAGCAAAGAAGGAGGAAGAAGAGGGAGAGGGAGAAGAATCTGAATAGAAGGCTAATTGGCATCGAGTGGGAGATCTCCTGAAGGTCTACATAGGACCTTCCCCTTTGGTGCAGCTGTGAATGTCAACTCACGCTGTGTAAATATAACTTTGAAATTGAAACGTTTTCACCGGGATAGCCTGGGAATCAGTCTACTGGCTGCTTTGATGCCATGTTTACTTTGCACTCTACACCCATAGGCTCAGCAATCGGAACGAACTCAGCAACGTATGCAGCATCATTATGTACATATCGCCTCTTGCAGTCGCCAAGATTTTGTGTTTACGGAAGATTTACGATGATCGTATTAGTATTCTGAGCCGCCAGAGACAGGCTTGCTCCCCCTCTCATTAAGTTCTGCCGAATGATGTCGCGACCCCGCGCTCTACCCCTCCCCTCCTGCCCTCCACACAGTATCTACCTCGCGCCCTTACATCCGCTCTCGAACCAATTCGAACCTATTCATCACTTTGAGTTTGGTATTCTTGAAATTCTCTCGTATAATACCATTAGCAAATGATCAAACATTATCGTGCCTCGATTCTTTTGTTTTGCGCTTACGTAGCTGGAGAGCAGTCGGGATAGCCCTGAATCAAAATACAGCGAAGCCGAGTCGCTGTTGCTTCATCCAAAGCATTCGTAGTTTGATAGCAACTCAAGCATTGCCTATCTTACTCCCACATTACCTATTTCTTCCCTACCAAGACTCGGAGTTATTTTTAAGTCCTATAGAGATATGGCTCGAGAGTTCTCCACAGAAGATGAAGCGGTGTTACGAAAATGGTTTGTCGGTGCCATCGATCAGGGGACTACCAGTACGAGGTTTCTCATATTTGACGGCACTGGTAACCCAGTCGCTTCACATCAGATAGAGTTCACACAGATGTACCCACAATCAGGGTGAGCATCAAAGACTTTCATCTAGCACTCGGTACGACTGCTAAGGCTCCCTACACAGATGGCATGAACACGACCCCGAAGAGCTTATAGGTTCAGTCGAGGAGTGCATAGAAAAGGCAACCTCTGCTTTTACCGCTCAGGGCCACCAGATCTCCGATATCAAGGCAGTTGGAATTACGAATCAGCGTGAAACTACTCTGGTCTGGGACTGGGAAACCGGAGAGCCCCTTCATAACGCAATCGCATGGCCCGATACAAGAACGAAAGGCCTTGTCCGTGAGTTGAAAGCACAGCAAGGTGCGGATGACCTCCAGCAAATCTGTGGGCTTCCGCTGTCAACATATCCGTCGTCCGTAAAGCTACTCTGGCTCCTGCGTAATGTAGATCGTGTTCGCGAGGCCTACGACAAAGGACGTCTTGCCTTTGGTACACCTGATACTTGGCTTCTCTATCGGTTGAATGGAGGCAAGAGCAAGAACTGGTTCGTGACAGATTCTACTAATGCCTCCCGAACAATGTTTATGAATCTCCACAACCTTCAGTATGACGAGACAGTCTTAAAGTTCTTTGACCTTGATCAGACCAAAATCCATCTGCCTAAGATCGTCCCTTCGTCCAGCTCAGATTCGTTTGGTGTGATTGCCCATGGAGCTTTGAAAGGCCTCCCTATTACTGGTTGTCTCGGCGATCAGTCTGCTGCATTGGTAGGTCAGCAGGGATTCTCTCCTGGCTCTGCGAAGAATACCTACGGTACGGGATGCTTCCTTTTGTACAATGTAGGGGAGAAGCCTGTCATTTCCACCCATGGACTCTTGGCAACGGTGGCGTACGATTTTGGTGGACAGCATAAGCCCGTCTATGCCTTAGAAGGCAGCATTGCCGTGGCAGGTAGTGCAGTTAAATTCCTCATGAACAACATGGGTTTCTTCACACACTCGCATAAGATCAGTGACTTGGCATCTACCGTGGAAGATAACGGAGGTTGCGTATTCGTGACCGCATTTAGCGGTCTGTTTGCTCCCTATTGGATTGATGATGCCAAGGGAACCATCTTCGGCATCACTCAGTATACCCAACGAGGGCACATCGCCCGAGCGACACTTGAAGCAACTTGCTTTCAGACAAAGGCTATTTTGGATGCCATGGAGAAAGATAGCGGCCACAAGCTATCCATTCTCGCGGTGGATGGCGGAATGAGCAATTCAAATCTTTGCATGCAGGTAAGGTTCCCGAACGTCCATGGCCCTAGCTGCGTTAACATAATCACTATCCAGACACAGTCAAACCTTATTGGAATCCCTGTTGATCGACCAGCAATGCGCGAGACCACGTCGCTTGGGGCGGCAATAGCTGCCGGATTTGCAGTTGGTGTTTGGAAAAAGTTTGATGACTTGAAGCAAATCAACCAAAAGGACCGATCAATATTCGAACCAAATATATCAGGAGAAGAGTCTGCAAAAATGTTTAAGAAATGGTCTCGGGCCGTAGATATGTGCCGAGGCTGGTTGGATGCCAGTGAGTCAGGGGGAGACTTTTGAGAAAGCCTATCGCGGATGCTGGAAGCCGAGAGCTTCTGCTCGATTGTCATCTTCGTCTTCATCATGATACAGTCTATTGTGCAAAGTATTGAAATACCCAAGTTGTTCTGATTTTGTATTCCTGAATTAGAGTCGACCCTAATCATTACGCCGTACGCAGGACTTCTGAGATCACTGATATCGCCATCCTTCCTTGAGCCAATTCTGATTGACCATTTCTGGAAAGTCGAAATCCGATGCCGCTCAATTGCACCGCGTCAATTATATGCTTTCGAACATTAACGTATCACATACATTCGCTTCAAAGGTCCTCAGAGTCCGGTGGACCCAATATCGGTTGACGGTGACGGGTCCAGCGAGTCAAGATTGAGTGATTACGTAACCGAGACTTCTCTGGAAACACTTCTCCATCCTTACCGGCCAAAAAGTAAGCCCAACGACCCTTGCGCGGCCTAGAAAACCTAGAAACCTAAAACACTTCAAGGGCAGGGGTTCCGGGGACACGGTTGATCAACAATGATGCCGGACCTAACTAGGTGCTCTGTCCAAAACGCTCTGAGGGTTGGGCTCTTGAACTCAGAGTCCAAGTGAGACATGAAAGCGGGTAGCGCATGAGATTAAACCCATGGGAACAGGGACAGCGCTTCTTCTCAAAATCCCGCTGCGCCGACTATCTTCGCAATCGCTCACGGACCTTTCAGATCGCAATGCCTCCACGTGAGCAGAAGCATGCCCTTGCGTACCTACCTGACCTACGTGGGCTAAGCCACCGGAATGTCCTCCGCGAAATTAGGTCGTAGCCGCGTCAGAGACGTGCCATGCTCAGCGCGTGGGGTTGCCAAGGATGCCTGCTACAGACATGCGGATAGTCATGCTATTCTGACGTTGCCGAGCGACTTAGTAAAGAGGTGTTAATATGCGCGCGTTGGTGAGCGGCTCTTAACCTAGTAGAAGCTACGAATCACCAGCTTATCCGCGTATCGCGACCACGTCTTCGAAAGGTTGTTTCCGGACCTCTTTAGGAAAGAGAGCCTCCGCTAATAGATGGCAGGTGATCCTATACCTAGGGCTTGGGACTCACCAGCAGCTCGGCTGTGGCCTCGATCCTGCATGATGGTGCTACAACCGGGTTGTCCCACATGCAAACCCTGTTACTCCTTCCACTAGAGTCCCCAATCGCTTTAGTTGTCCCACGTCCTTGCCTCGAAAAGAAACAAAACTCACTTGCTTAGATCCAGGAAGCCCATCCCGGAAGTGAATCAGGTTGCATTCATGCTGACCATAACACTACCGAGAATGCTACTTGCAGCGATCTGCCTGTCAGCCAAGTCGGGACCATTCTGGCCCGCCATCCTACAGAGCCTCCCTTTCCTCTCGGTCTCGAAGAGAGCCCAATGAGTCTTTACCGCGTTCGGTCTCATTCAGCCCTAACTCCTAGATGCTTCAGCACCGAATGGAGTATGCATCACCAACTCTCGTTCGCCCTAGAGTCGCTACACCACGATAGTCACATTCCGATTCATCCGGCCCGTGATGAGGGATGAAGAAGGAGTTTTAGAATTTCTTGTTGCTCAAATCCGTGCCCAGTGATCCTTGGCGACTAGGCCCATCTGAACACCCCCAAACATGCCTCTACCTCCATCAGAGTATCCAATATATAAAGGAGGAAACTTCAGTAGACCTGTCCTACCCTTCTTTTCAATTCGATGCCAACGATCGCGGTTTTATTTTCCACTGTACGCCCTGCATTGTCCTGAGTCCATATCGCTTTTGTTCTGTCTTCAGTGCTCAGAATGTGTGACTATACACAAGTTGAATATAATTGTGGTCACCTTCGCTACGTTGTCAAGTAAGTTCGGATAGAATTGCTAAAAGAGAACAATCTAACACCGTACGAATATAGAGCCTGGTGCATCAAATACCAGGCAACACATAGACGGTGTCCCGCCAACGTCGTTGCTATGTGAGGACTTGAGAGAATATCACAAGAAACAGGCTAACACGACTTGCTAGAGAGTACCGGCTAAACGAAAAATGCGGTATGCACAGCGGCTCTATTATCATTTCGGATCATAGCTCAGACTTGCAACATAGGAGACTGCAGATAGCATGGATCTATGCTCCCTAGTTCTATGACATGGGCTCTCATTGCCGACTTTCTTCAGTTTGGGCTCGGGCCGCAGTTGGGCATCATTATTAGGAATACAGAACCGACAGACTAGGAGTTCGGAGTGAACTGGGGTTTTGCGGCTAAAATTTTGGCTCGCTCCTTCATGTCTTGAGAAAAAGTGTTACGATTTGCTATGATTTAACCAATCTGAGAGTAACCGAATCGCGCTTTTACTAGGTATATCCTAACCTTCGGCAGATATATATAGGCCAGTGCCCCCCTTGCAGAGTGCTTTCAAACGACATGTCTCACCTGCCATAGTCGGAGGATTGGACTGTTCATCAGATTGATAGAGTGCACCTTGTCGGAGCGGAAATCTCCGTTGTTTGAAACGTACAGATGTTTAAAACTTGAAATTTGGATGCTAATGAGACGAAAACCAGGGAATCGGGTCGGGACGAAAGCTCTTGCGTAATAAAACGGCGAAATGCCCCGCTATCTCCTTGAGGCATACATTGATCATTTATGCTCCTGGATGGCCGCTCTACAGCGTGGGGGTTGCCGTTACGGAGTACGTGGTCGCGGTCGTGATAAGGTATGCAGTCGTTTGATGCTGTGCAACAAGTCCTGCGCTCGGTCTTCAAGCCGAGACGAGAAGTGTTTGGAGGAGTTGATTTCTAGTCTGTGAAGTTTAAATGGACCAACAGGACTCATCGATCGATTATTATCGAAATCTCAGCAAATCGCATAAAACCCTCGCGTCATTCGTACTCAGGTGATCGAACATTGCTGCTGCTCACCTGCCGTCCGCCAGGGGTCCCCCCCGATCGTTACGCAATAAATCTAGGAGACTGCATGATTGGGCACTTCCAAATGGCGGTTGGAACGTCTTCCACGGACTTCACTGCTCTCATTACGGGGGCAAATAGGTAATGTTTACTGCACGAATGCGACGAGATAGCGAGGATGCCAAATTAACCAGATAAACCCATAGCGGACTAGGTTTTGCCATTGCTTGTCGCCTGATAACTGAATTCTTCGCAACCCGTCCACCTTCCGAGAACCTGATCCTTATCATTACTACTCGATCCACGCACAAAAGCGACGACACACTTTCCAGACTGCGACTGCATCTCGACAATACCGTTTTGAAAAAGCATGGGATAAATTCTTCGGAGGAGCGATTACAGCAGCAAGCGCGCATTAAATTCAAAAGCGAAATCGTCGATCTTACCTCTATCGTCTCGGTACAACAATTAGCACGGCGATTGCTTGCGTCGACCCCGAAGATTGATGTCATAATTCTCAATGCTGGTATCGGTGGATGGACAGGAGTCAATTGGCTCGATGCCTCCTGGACCATAACCACGGACTGGGTCCATGCGACAACATGGCCGACGTTGAAAATATCAGGAAAAGGATGGGTAACAAAGCCACAAGGAGCTGCTCAAGTGAGTGGTACGGTTTCATCGACTAGTGCACAAAAAGCCGCAGCTGTTCAAGAAAAAGGGGAACCGTCACTGGGTGAGGTTTTTGCTGCGAACGTATTCGGCCACTATCTACTAGTCCACTACATTATGCCTCTCCTCTCTAACAGAGCTACTGATGATTCCTGCGGCAAAGTCATCTGGATCTCGAGTATCGAGGCCTATGCGCGAGCTCTTGACTTGGAAGATCTTCAGGCACTGAATTCCGATGAAGCCTACGAAAGCTCCAAACGCCTTACCGACGTCCTGGCCCTAAGTTATGGCATGGAGGCCACGCAACCTTGGGTATCTCGGTTTACGGGCGATTCAAAGAATAACGACGACCATGAATATGCCTTGCGACCCAAGATGTACGTCACGCAACCCGGCGTGTGCAGCACTGGCATCTTTCCCCTCCCCTATATCCTCGGTCTTCTCATGACCTTCGCATTTTACGTTTCTCGCTGGCTGGGCTCCCAATGGCACACATGCGACCCATATCTCGGCGCCACGTCCATCGTCTGGCTCGCCCTTGCGCCGCAATCGCAGCTGGATTCTGCTGAAGAGCGCGAGGGGCAGGGGAAATGGGGAAGCGCTACAGATCGACTTGGTCACGAGCGGGTCACCAGGACGGAGGTGGAAGGATGGGGTTGGGGGGGTGTGGTGGGAGAACCGAAGAAGAAGGGGCGTATGAGGGGCGCGCTCGATTTGACCAAGGAGCAGAGGGAGGAGTTTGTTGAGACGGGTCGCCGAGCTTGGAAGGAGATGGAGGAATTGAGGGAGCAATGGGAAGCGGTGCTTCCTGCGACTCACTTTGGATTGAAATAGAAAGTTGGTTTGTAACATAAAATCAGGATATGTACCATAGGAAAAAGGGTTTCGGGTAGTTCCGTAACTTTTCACCCTGTCCTAGTCCTAGATAAGGTACCAAAAATACAGTGCCATTTTTTTTTTCGTACATTGCGATCCACGACCTGGTGTGGTCTAATCATGTCTAGATTCAACAATTTCTTTTTCGGTCGGAATGAAGGGGGCTTTAAGCAGAAGTTCTTTTCACCTGCGGTGTTTGCTTTGTCAGTAAAGACATCTAACCCATAACCGAGGACGCTTACAACAAGTATCCACTTTCCACCATGCTGGCTTCAGGTTTCACGAATGCTCCGGTCTCAAAGTTCCTAGTCTTTACCATTGCCGTGAGCTCTATTCTAGCCAGTGTAACAGACTCCAAACACTTTTTCTTCATTCAAATCGTGCCACATTTATGGGGCTACGGACAGCTATGGAGACTGTTGGTTTGGCAAGTAAGTTAATAGCTCACTTCAGAGAAGGAACACCACCGTCGTTTCTTCCGCTTGCAATACAAGAACTAATGTGGGCTTCAGTTATGTTACCTCAACTCCACCGAAGTCCTCTTCGCGGCCATGACCTTCTACAACCTCCGCATCGTTGAACGACTTTGGGGCTCTCGCAAGTTCGCAGTAAGCATCGTTCCACCTCAGAAATCTAGAGGAAAAAAAAAAAAAATTCGCTAACAGAACTCTCTTGGAAGTCCTTCCTCATATCGACCACGCCCTACACACTCCTCCTCCCACCACTCCTCCTCACTCTCTTCATCCGCCCCATCTCCTTCTACCACTCCTCCACCAACTACCTCCCCGCCGGCCCCACCCCACTCATCTTCGCCCTCCTCGCCCAATTCCACGCCGCAATCCCCCACATCTACAAATACCGCATCGCAACCTCCGCACCACCCTCATCCTCCACCACCTCTTCAACACCGCCCCCAACCCTCCCCGCCGCCCTCGACATCGTCCTCACCTCCAAAACCCTCACCTATCTCCCCGCCGCCCAACTCGCCCTCGCCCAGCTCCCCACCTCCCTGCTCACCGCGGGCGTCGGCTGGTTCGTCGGCTACGCGTGGCGCAGCGAGCTGCTGCCCGGCGCGCGGTGGCGCATCCCGGACCTGCTGTGGGGCGGCGGCAAGGTCGGGGAGCGCCGGGATCGCAGACGCATGGAGGGGCTGCGGAGGAGGATGGAGGGGGAGGTCGCGGAGGTGAGTGGGAGTGCGGCGGGGGCGGGAGCGGGGGTCGGGGTCGGGCAGGGGGAGAGGGGAGGGAGACGAGGAGGAGGACGTTGGGGGGGACAGATTTTGGATCAGTTTCGGGGGGCGCTTTGAGGGCGGTGGGGTTTGGGAGGGAGGATATGGGTTCTGGTTGAACGGCGTGCTGGTGGAGGCTGGGTTGAACATTCATTGCGCTATGGGACTGGTCTACTGTTTGTTCTCTAGGGTCACTTCGTGCTGCCCTATACCGAGAGGGAATTCAACGGGGATCCCAGGCGTTTTGGCGACATAGAGAGTTGCTTATATATGCAGCGGTCAAATTCCCTACAACAGCCATTGCTTTTGCTGGTCAAGTCTACAGGCCAATCTGAACTTTTCATTCAAAGCTCATGTCAGGCCTTTAGTCTAGTGAAATTCTCATACCATCAGGGAGCAGCGTCGACGAAATCTTCGTTCGTCATGGTTGGGTCCAAGGATGTATCGTCAAATCAGCACCGGATCTCCCGGCCATCGGTACCATAAAATTTGGAAATAATCCCCAATTGCGCGGCCAATCGCCATCAAATAGCTTCTCCCTGCTTTGTGGCTTTCTGTTACTAACGGTGTGGTCTGTCCCAGCCACTACTAGGCATTAAACCTATTCATCTACTTTGCAGTATCCATATCTGCTAGCATGAAGTACTAGAACATATGATTCAAGGTTGCTTTTCTTTAATGTGTTGCGCGCCAGTGGTCGTTGCAACTCCGTTACTGACCGTAGTATGTGCGCCGGTCCCGCGCGATGGAGACAAGAAGTCATGCTGCGACGCGGATTGACTGACCTTAGGGAATATCATTTGATTTTAGAGAATGAAATGCATAATAACGTAAAGTAGCTAGGTCGATGCAAAATGCTGCCCTGCCCTTGCAAAGCTCCTTGCAAAACTCCTTGCAGTTGTCGGCATAGCTTGGACGTAGACTGCATGCTTGGAAAATGGCAACGGTCGGTTACGCAGCCATGATTAATAATAAGTTATAACACTAAAGTACAGTGTTGAGTGTGAAAATTTTCAAAATACCTCAGCGGGAAAGACGAACGACAAGATTATGCACTTTCATCAAGAGGTTGTTGCAGCTGCCTTCGTCCTAAGGTAAAGAGAAAGCGACGGTTCACCGTCAGGAACAGGCTTAGCGTTGCCTGTGCGGCTCTGCTCCTGGTATTTCGTTGGTGAGGGAACAGACCAGCGTTTGTTAAGGATGATAGAGTCTATCGCGAATAATAGATTTTCGCCAAATAATTCCCACGCAAGAATGTCAGAGCGAGAACCAGAAGAATAAGCTCAGCTGAGTAGGACTATCGTAATGTCCCGCGAGAATTTTAGGTATCTGTCTCTTTCCGGAGCTCAAGAGAACCAAGATGCTGTAGCAAATGGCAATCGATAAGTTATTTTAACGTGAAAGAAAGCGAAGGGACCAATGCTTGTTCTCCTGTCCCAGAAAACCATTTTGTCCCACCTAATTTACATCACCCTCTTGCGAGTCCTTCATGTCGCGTAGACATTTGAAAATGTATTGCGCCAGCAATATTATCGCTAAGCAGGCAAACTAAACCAAACACGCCGATGCCATCCCAAATATTTCTTCATGTTGTGTTACTTGCGCTTCTGATTCGCCCTCATTTGTGGATATAGTCGTGATAGGTGGTAGTTGATATTGTTCTTCTTCTGTTGATCGGGTCTCTGGAGAGATAAATTAGCCTTTGAAGTTCTATCCCAGGAGGCGGACAGAGCTTATGCCGACCCAAGTGGGTTGAAAACAGGGCGAAGGATATAAACAAGGTGTATTCACGTACCCTAGCATCCATACATGACCGTAATTGCTGTTCTAGCTGCGCACAACCCTGCGGACTATATCCTGATGATGCCCAACATCCTTTTGACATATTAGCTCAAGAAGCCGATAACTCTTGAGCTCACACTGGCGTACCTAAAACGGATGACATGATGCCGATACATGGATTGGCTTCTGTTTGGTTCGGACGTCGCACTCGAAGTTTTGGGAGCGGTGGAAGGCGAGGGGCGACCTTGGTAGATGCTTGGCCAGCCTTCGGTGGCATCGCAAATGCGCGCAGTGATGGCTTTCGAGAAATGGGAGCTCCGGTAGAAATGGGTTCTCGGCGCGGACTAGAAAAAGGTGAACTTTGGAAATCTACCCAACTCCCAAGGTCCCGTCTGTACTCCATATCGAGCTAGTCTCTAAAAGGCATGGTCCCTATGCGGGCGGCCGCTTAGTTTGTTTACATGAGTCTGAGCAGTTTGTCTTCGCTCCGTCTCCACCACGAACATCATTATTATTTTGTCAAAATGCATTCCCCTCCTGCAGCATTACATTCAGACTCTTCAGATGCTATCACTATGTCTGGCGACAAGGAATCGCATTTTTCAGCAATATGGAACGACAACGATGCGTCATATCTTAATCCATCCAGACCTTCAAAAGTGCACCGCGCCTGGGACCGGCAGCCGCGTTCTCCCTTCGATCAGCAGAGTCGATTCCGTAAAGTTTGGAAGAGATATAGGCTGAAGTCGCAATACCCATTGGCGCGCGTTGAAACAATGGATTCTTCTCCATCACCACTTCAGCGATCACCTCAAAAGGTCACGAAGAAATTATGTGTTGCCGATGGATATTCACGCGGTCGCGGAACAGCAACGCGAATAGAAAAGGAGCAACCTGTTCGATTTCGTATGTATATGATTGTATTCTTTGTCCAAAGCCAGCTATTAACCTTTCGAAGGCAAAGCCGCGGTACGAGATATGCCAGCCCTTCCTGCAGACCAATCCAAGCTTGACCCCCTACAAGATAATGCCGACAACATCGATGGCACGGCTGAGGGAATGACATCGTGTATTCCGGATGATGAATGGAAAGGAGCTGCAAGCGGGGAGACTTCTGTATCGTCTCCAGAAGGGCAACCTCTCCTTACCAAGTCGCCTTTGGCGGGACGCCATCTTCTTTATGGACATACGTCACAAGCACCTCCAACAAACCTCATCACTTATGAGCTTTACCCGAACACTGACGACCAGCGCACGGGAGTAGCAAATGTCGAGTCTCGATCTGAATGTGGAAACAAACGGTCTTCCCCTGTTCAAAATCTTCCAGCGAAGAGCGAGTTCTGTCGCGGCGACGGTCACGAACATGCTCTACACTTTAAAAAAGATGCTAAAATTCAGTCAGAGGATTCCAACGAGCCTCAGTCTTCCGCGGATAAAGCAACTGAAGGAGCAAAGGATCCTGCGAGTGGCAAAGAGGCTTTGATTGATCAGACTGACGAATTCGAACACTCATTCGCCAACAGAACAGACGCTCAGGAAGAGGCGCTTGAAGACTCCGACGTTACGCTTGATCCCAATGTGCTTCCCATGGTCACCGAGAGATTTGTGAAGAAGAGAGAGTGTGCATCCAGTGATATGGGAAGATCGTCATTGGATGAAGGTCAAGCTGAATTACTACCTGTCGAACTTGTGATTAGCGATCAATCAGAGGAACAGGTACAAAAGCTCGAACTTGAGCAGACTTTAGAACCTACAGCTGATCTTACAACGCATTTCGAGTCTGATACTGCAGTACTACAAGCTTATCTCACTCGCAAGCAGGCCAACAAAGCCGAAAACATGCAGCCAGATAGTATCGCAAAGCGCACGTCTCTTGAGCATCGACGGGACTCTGACGCTGTCCGTCAAGCGCTAGCTTCGCCTCGAGTCGTGCTAGAAGACAAAGATGTCAATTCACCCGCTCCGATCAATTCTAATAATATGGATTTTGAATTGACCTCTGTCGGTACACCAGTGAAAGGAATGAATGGATCCGAACATCGCGACACAGGAGACTTCTTGAAGATGGACCAAGAAGGAGTAACGCCCGCACGTCGAAGTACAAGAAAACGAAGTCGCATACCGCCACCATCCGCTGGCATATCTGTTGTCCCACCAAAAAATATTGCTGTGCGAAGTGGAGCTGATCCGGTAGTTCTCAAACGGACAGATGCTCAAGAAATGGCCATCTTAACGCGTGCCAATACGCGTAAGAACAAAGGAGGCGCTGTGATGCCCGGACCCAGGCTTGCGAAGTTGGTAGCAATTGGCGCGGCTGAAGAGCACAGTGTAGAATCATCCGAAGAAAGCCAGGATGGGCAACGGTCCATAGAGTGGGCAGACCCTCTAGTCCAGGGAATGATGTCGCCGGCGAGAGAGGAAGCCGAAGAAGTGGTTGGTGCTCAGCAAGAGGAAGACCCAGAACAGACTCCAAAGCCACGCATCAAGCGACTCAGAGGTCCGCGTAACGGGACGCCGGCAAAGGGATTGCTCACTGCGGCTCAGCTACCCTCTGAGGTTCAGCTGACGGCGGCCAATGACGGCAAGGGCATGGAAAATGCGAAACTCAAGAAGCTGATATCACCGAAGAAATTGAAATTCACAGCCAGAGGTGAAGGAAAGGAAAATCCGCCATCAACGCCAAAGAAGAAGTCGGGAATTCCAGTTGGGACTGGAGCAGCGGTAACTAGAACTTCGGGCAGAAAGCGCGCAACGGGAGTCTAAAGGCAAGCTTGCACTGGCTTAATGTAAAGTTTCGTTACTTTTTGGTGCTCCCTTTCAATTGACAGACTGTCTCCTGCTTGCATGATAGGGCCGTATGTCCAAATACCCTGTGTCCGAAAGACGACTGACGGCGAAAGTTCATCCCAGATATAAGAAGAACAGTAATGCTCTTTGTGTAAGACATCTGTATTATCAACGGACTCAGTTCACAGCGCCAGAATTAACCTCCATCTTTCGATGGTATGATTCACCGGAGTTCACCCGCAAAGCCGCTTTCTTCTAGGCAGCCACCCAGCCCCCGGTTTCAAGGGAAGTTTAGTTTTTAGCCTTGTTACCACACTGAATGTTGCCGTGGGGTCTAACAAAGCAAAATTCGGTTAAGAGTTGTGTATCTCATACCCAAACAATAAGTGAATCGGCACTGTCTTCTTGCTGATGTGATATGGACCCGCTATCCATTACAGCCAGTGTGATATCTCTTCTCTCCGCTACAAATGCTGCTGGGCGAGCCTTGCGAGAGCTTTTGGCGTTGCGCAAAGCGCCTGCAGAGCTAACACTCCTCATCAATGAGGTTAATTTCTGTTCGATTAACTTCAAGTACAGGGCACAGCTCTGTCTGTCAACTTGATACTAGCGCTACTTACAGTATCCTGGGGACGCTGTTGTGAGGACTGACGCTTTGCTAGATCACGGATGTGGAATTGGCAATTCACGTTCATCGCGATTTAATCAATGTCCTGGAGCAAAGCCAGCATGACAGCCATGACCTCGTCATGGAAAGCCTCCGCAGATGTCTTGATAACTGCAAAGAAGCAGTTCTGGGCTTGAACAATCTCATTCACTATAAGATTTTGCCCAGCAAAGAATTCGACAGCCATGGAATGTCCAAGATGTCCAAACGAGCTTGGTTCATGCACAGGAAAGAGCTTGAACGCTTACGGCATCGCATTGTAGAGAGGCGTCGGGAAATGGTTGATGCTTTAGTACCTGTCCAAGTTCTGGGGTCGTAAGTAAATCCTCCAGTGTCGAGACTGATCTTCGAGCGAATGGTTTTGACGTAATATTTCCAACCTGGCTGACGCAGCAGTCTATTGCTGAGCAGACACACGAGTCGATCGCTTCTCACGACAATTCAGGATGTCTCTCTCACGACCAGGGAGCAGCTTCAGGAGAGGCATGGTCATGACTCAGAGTCCTTCGACGACTTGAAAAACAGCATCATCAATCTGCAGGGTACACTGCCTAGACACTTCGACAGATCCCATCCCCACCTCGAGGAACTTAGTAATGCAGTGAATAAGCAAAGTGCACAGCTCACGAATTTGCAGCAAATCATCGAGCCAAAGATTGATAGTATACTTGAGCTTCTGTCAAACCCCGACTCAGGTTCTATAGAGGGGACTCGTCATATAACAAATTCATCTTATCGAGATCCAGATCTGGTCTCCGTGAAAATCTCGCCGCTCTTATCCCCTCGCAAGTGTCCGCGATTCTGCAATTGTCGATGCCACCTTAGGTCCCATCTCGAAACTCCTCGCTGGCTTCAGGGACTGATCGGCTCCGTCTTCTTTAGTTACTCTGGAAGTCCTGTCCTCGGACGGAATCCCTGCGATCACCCTTTCTGTTACCGATCTGGGAATGCACATTCGCAATTTACTTATCGATTTCCGACCTGGCTACTACTTCGCGCGTTGAGTTTCACGGGCACTTGGAAAGATGTTACAGGTGCAGGTGCCTCGTGGTCCCTTCGGATGCCAATGGTCGTAGACAATGAACATCCTGTATGGAGCATGATTGACCTTGATGAAGTCGATCGGATGGTATACTCATTTGATATGAAGTCCATCTCTCCATTTGCCGTTGGGCAGAATGGGCAATCTCTCTTAGAGGTAAGGTCTCGAACATTTATTTGTCAGGACCATCAAATACGTAATTTCAGGATACGGGGAACGAATATCGGCGTTGGCTCTTGAGATTCAGGATCGAGTCATGTGGGCTTCTTTACATCTATTCGCTGACTAAAACCATCAGTACGCTGTTTGGTGTAGAAAGGCGGACGTTTGTGCAGTACTCTTGAACCGGGGCGCTTATAGACACCAACAGGATGACTATGGATTGTGAGTCCAATGTACAAGAGGCTTGATGGACCTAATCATACTAATTATTACAGATGTCCACACCTGCTTGCATTACAAATGCAGATTGAAGCAACATCCAATAGGAAATATGCAACTTCAAGATACAGGCGACTCAGAAACCTCATCTTGGATGGCGAGGACGAATGCCCAATTAGCATGACAGCATTGCACGAAGCGGTCGCCGGGAATTCTGGGCAAGATCTAGCAACCCAGCTGAGATCATTATATCGTTTCATAGATACGCCTGATTCCTTTGGAAATACTCCCTTGATATGGGCAGCCCGCGAACAGGACTACGAGTCGGTGAACCTGCTTGTGCAATGGGGTGCTGATGTTACATTGAAAAATCACATGGGCGAAACAGCTTTACATTTTGCTGTAGCGCGGTTCTCATCCGAATGCGTGAGGATTCTGCTTGATGCCGGAGCCCCGTTGGAACATACATATCCTTTTGAGGGGTCTCCACTCTTGAGGGCAGTGCAGGCTAATGCTCCTCTCGAGGCCGTGGATCTACTCATAAATCACAACGCTGATGTAAATCATAGGGACCATCGTGGTGGATCGGTCTTGCATATGGCGGCTCGGTTCGGGAGCGAGGAGCTCGTTTCCAGGCTGATCAACCTTGGGGCCAATATCAACGCGTTGGATAGCGCGAGGCACCCTCCGCTTTTCGACGCCATTTTTGCAAACAAACCGGATAGTGCAAAACTGCTCCTCGATGCGGGAGCACGGTACGACAGAGTGGACAAGAATAGCAATAGTCTCCTTCACTGGGTTGCTCGTTGGGGCAGCGTAGATATTATGAAGATGCTGGAGGACAGGGAGCTCCGTGGTCTTGATCTTGAAGCCAAGGCCAACTGCGGACAGTCCCCTTGGGATTTTTTTCGCTCCGAGCGAGGCAAGCTATCCCTTGACAAGAGGGCACCGCCAGAAGCTGAAGAAGCCGCGTTTGCAGCTTTACTTGATAGCGTTAACGAAGTGAGCTCATGCAGTTCACCTCCAGTCGAAGCCCCCTTGGGTGGAGACATGGCCGGGCCGTCAAGCTAGGCATTTGAGTGGGCGGCTTACTTCTGCAGGTTTGACATTTTTACAACGCGTGGAAATCATAATAACCCACCTTCTTTCTCCTTCAAAGCATTCGGCGCGTTTGTCTATTTTGTTCTCGTAATACTGCGCGCAACAGTCATCATGGAACTGCATATGAGCCTTGCACATCGTGTCGGCCTTTGCTTTCTTTTGGGACTGCGCATTTTGTATACAGCTTAAAGAGGACGATGCTCAAGACCTAATTCAACGCCGCGAACACATCCAACCGCTACGCATACTTCACTTCATCATTGTTATATTGCGTTTAGTTAACAATCTATAAAGGCTGTCGCCCTCCCGCGGCATATCCCAGATATTATGCCCAAGGTGGTGAGGTACGGATCGAAAGTCGTGGTTGGTGGCTTGTGCTCGCCCGCGCCAAACTTATTCGGCACTCGAATTTCTTGGCACCTACGTGTCTTTATGTGAACCTTTCATAAAATAATGTACCATGTTACAGAAGTAACGCCGTAACACGATCTTTAGAAAAAGCCCGTGCCCGAAAGGATATAGCTTAGTAATTGTAGTAGTTCAAAAATTTGAAAGAAGGGGGTGCCCAGCGCGTCACAGCCGATATCCGGAATCGTTTTTCTGCAATGGTGGAAGCCGTCGCGTCGCGCGCCCAACATTTTCGCCGGCTTTGTCTGCCCTTCTCTCTACCGACACCCCGGTTGGAACAGTGCTGCGATACTCGAAAGGGCTCCGCTTCCATGGCTGCAGGCATTGATGCCCTTTGTTCCATACGTTTGACCACTCTCGTGTGAGAATCTTATATCATTTTAGGGCCCGAAACTCTGCGCTTCACCCGCAGTGTAAAGGTCAATCTTGACCTAGACAACATAAGATCCTCCAATGAGCCCCAAAAAGCTCCTGCAATGTCTGGTCCATCCGACTCGGATAGCATTCATCAACCAGCACAGCGCCATATGAACCCTAGCCTCGGATCTAGCCGTTAAGCATTTGTCCCGCGGTAAGAGAGCTATAGAGTAGCCCGTGATGCCCGTTTTGCATGCAGAGTCCGCAGTTGAACGCATGATTAACATGGCTCAGATTCAGGCCAAAGTACTTTGCGATGAATTCAACAAGGCACTCTGGGAGGATGGTCTCCCCTCGCGGAACCTTGATTTCCAGAACGGGACAGAGATGGACATGGAAGTTTATGCTCAAGACATTGATATGCGAGTGAAGTTGTTACAAGCACGACTCCGTGGATATTTGCAAAGGAAAAGCCACGATCCGGTCATCAGAAGCCTGGATTACCGTAATGGCGTATTGAAAGGTCAAAATGGCACCGACAGGCCGACGAGTCCCAACTTGAACGACGGAAGCAATGAAAGTGAAAACTGCGCCCTGCATGATATTGCAAATTGCGGCACGGCTAATCCTCCATCCCAGTACTATAGCTCTATTCTGCAGGGGATCAAGGAGCTGCCGGATGGACGTACGTCGACTCGGAACATTTCCACGGACTTCCATTTACTCCGGGATCCCCAACTTTTCAAGAGAAGGGTCGATGAGCTGCCCAGCGGTTGGTCCCTCTGCTGGCATTCTTCCAATGAACCGTACTTTGTCTATCAGAAGACAGGACATGCAACAACGACTCATCCCTATCAATTGGCTGCTGCGCTTAGCTTTGGTGATTGGTTTGATTTGACTCTCGAGTGGATACGTTATCGTTCTCGCGCGACATTGGGGTCTCGGCTAGAGCGGGCTGGCAGTCAAATCGAGCCTACCATTGAGCTGCTGGCTCTGGAGTCGGAGGCCAGACGATCGGATACTACTGCAGGATGGTGGATAGAGAATCCGGGCTCTCTTGAACAGAACAATATGTGTACTGTTTGTTCCCATATTGATTTCAGGTACATGATGACCTGGGGCTCTTCAGTCGTTCTCTCGAAACTTCATTTGCGACCCCTTCATGCTATTTTTCAAGAGAAAGCGTGTGCCTTCTGCCGAATGGTTGTCCATTTTGCAATTCTGAAGCTGGAGCCGAAGTATATTGACGAGCTTGAGAACAGCGCTGCTATCATTCGCTGCGTGCTCGCTCACACAGATGATGGTCTTGCACCGATGTCTATCCAGTTCGAGACTTCAGACAGACAAGCACCTGCCTGGGTGAAGATCCACCAGATTTTGACAAGGGAGAGCGCATCACTCCAACCCGCCGACAGTCTCAAAACTACCTCTCTTGAAGGCCGATCTTCAAATGCTCGATTACAATCTTCACTTGCGGCACAGTCTAACGATGAATCTATTGGAGAAACGGCTTTCCGTTTCTACGGGAAGATGCCTTCTCGGAGAATGCTTGCTTGGGGCGGGGTCAAAGCCCTTGAGAATTGGCGAGCTGTTGAAGATTACATCAATGTCAATCTTGTCCGGTTATGGCTCTGTAACTTCGACCTGGCCGGCTTCAAGCATGTAACTCAACATCTCATCACAGGTGGTGAAGAATCAACGGCAGAACCCTTCCCAAACTCTCTGAACAAGACCCAACTCACACTGGTCGATGTCTGGCAGGAATGTCTTGCTGATGCGGTCCCTGAACCTCGATATGCTGCTCTTAGCTACGTGTGGGGCGGCCCGCAGACTCACATGAGTATTAGAGAGCGTGTCAGCGAACTCCACAAGCCCCATGGCAAACTTCTGGATGGTCGCTTGCCAAGAACGATACGAGATGCAATGCACTTTGTTCGACTTATTGGCGAACGGTATCTATGGGTTGACAGTTTGTGCATTGTGCAAGATGATCCAGACCACAAGATGGCACAAATTGCCAACATGGCTAATATCTATTCCAGGGCCTACTTTACGATTGTCGCTGCCTATGGCGAAAGTTGTCAGGCCGGGCTTCCAGGCATTGAACCGGGTTCCCGTGTTGGCCAAGTGAGAGAACTCGTACAAGGTATGACACTTACGTCCGAACTCCCATCCTTCGAAGATGTCGTTCAGGGATCGAAGTGGAATTCTCGCGGATGGACCTATCAGGAAAGCGAGTTGTGCTCAAGATATATCATCTTTACCGAACACCAGATGTACTTTCGAAGCAATGGAGAAATATGCAAGGAAGATTCGGGATTGGCACCTGGCGCTGGCGTTAATACGATCTACAATATCGTTACGGAGGACCAAACAAACTTTCTGAGTTACTGTGACGCTGTGCACCATTATACGAGACGCACATTGGGAGATGAGGGAGACATTGTAAATGCTTTTAACGGAATTGCCGGACTTTTTCAGCCTATATTTGAGAGCAAATTCATCTACGGGCTGCCTGAAACAGAGCTGGACATGGCGCTGCTGTGGATACCCTCCGTCAACGGCCTGCATCGACGGCACGGGTTTCCCAGTTGGAGTTGGGCAGGTTGGGTGGGTACTGTCAGCTATCTGTGGTGGACAAACCACTTGCTAGATGACCTATCGAGAGTTGAATGGCAAGATGGGGAAACGAACGAATTCTTCACTAGTGTTGACTTCCGCTCTGGCAACAGTGTGGCATTAGGAACATCTCTAGAGAGCAACTGGCAAAGAGGAAGGGAACGCCAAAGATTTAGCCATGATATGCCATACCGATATCAAGAACATAATTCACGTACGCGATTTCTCCACTGCACAGCACCGCAGAAGGAAAGAATACCTCGTTTCTTCACCCGGAAAGGGTCGTACCAGCTCCGATTCATGGCCCTCGCCGCATTC
The DNA here is from genome assembly GCA_021030935.1 of Astrothelium subdiscretum. Taxonomy (NCBI): domain Eukaryota; kingdom Fungi; phylum Ascomycota; class Dothideomycetes; order Trypetheliales; family Trypetheliaceae; genus Astrothelium; species Astrothelium subdiscretum. The sequence continues at coordinate 501,769 of JAGFMW010000014.1, forward strand.
TTCCGCCTGGGATCTTTCGTGGACTGTTCTTCTTATTCTAAGTATAGGCCCAAGTCAAACTGGGTTAGTATCCTAGACAGGGATGAATTTGTTGCGGGAACTGTATACATACACAGGCAAGCTGAAACACCGCTTGTGCCGTCTAGCAGTGATCTCGCAGAGTTCATCTGCCTATCTCGTCGTCGGGCTAGTGAGTGGGATTCAGCTTGTTCACTTTCTGATACAGGCCCTCACGATCTTCCCGCATTTGCCGATGACTTCAAGAACGCTCCCGAGCGCGGAACTTTGTATCCTAGTCAAAAACCTCTGGAAGAGGTCGACGATTACTATGACCATCGAAGGTATAACGTTCATACGCCATTTCCCTTGTACAACGTTATGATGATTAAAAGAAACAATGAAGACCACGGGATTGCTGAAAGGGTTGGCATTGGGAACATACACGTTAATGCATATTTGCAAGCAAGACCTAAGTGGAAATACATAGTCCTCGGTTGAGAGAAAAATGCTGGGTACGCCCGCACAGGCGCTCTAGGAACACCCGCTGCTGGCGAAACAGGCCTCGCCTCGTCATTTGAATCAGCTGCAGGTCCCAGATCAACGACACCTACGAACTCACAAAGTCACTCTCATGGTCTTAAAGCCACGAACATGCGGATAAGGCGCTCCGCGAGCCGAGACGAGGAAAGAAGCGGAAAATTGCGGAAAATTGCAAGGAAAGAGCACTGCCATTGCAAGCTAACACAGATTAAAAAAAACTGCCATGTAAACGCAATGGTGTACGCAAAGGATAGAGTCAGTCACCATGGTGGCCATCACTCGAAAATACTAAGATCGGAGTCAACACCAATTGCAAGCCAAAAGCCAACAGCGGGTGCGCTCTCACTAAGCTACTCACATTTCCCAAGCCGCATTTTTACCATTGGCCGCCTCCTTCTTTCTTATCTCCACTCACAGTTAGACCGGACCACGGCCAACCTGCGGAGGTGCCTATGGCTGCAGAGCCTTAGATCAGTATGTAGACGATGGAAATGCACCCCAGACTCCATGGTACTTTCAGGATTGATTGTGACTGAGCGGTGCTTCCTTTGTGGAGCCTTTGCGATGTCAACGACGACTTCATGAATGACATAGCGGGAACTTGGCACGACTACTATCAGTAAGCAGGCACGGTTGTGGGACGCACCGGAAGCTGTGCTCCTCGCGTCGACAGCGCTTTCATCCGTGGAGGGAAGCCAGGAGTTATTCCAAGCTCGACGATGTCATTTCACCAGCGAGTGCAATAAGAAATGTCGGCGTGACATACAAGCTCTTCGCTTCTGGCTCAAAATCCTATTAGCGCCTTCCTGCGTTACAGGAAGGAAAGCCGGAATGGACGTCGCAGATGGCTCCTATCCAAGTTCCTCATTAGAGACCATTTACGGTCTTTTCTGTCTCCTTCAAATCCTGGTTTAGAGACCCTCGGAACACATGGAAGTTGAAGTACTGGCCCGAAATAGTAGTGCCGACAAATCTTAGTTCATCCCCCGCGGGTAAAGTTCAATGTGCGCTAGAATACGTACCTACCTAATCCGACTGGCCTGGCTTACCTAACTTTAAACGCCGTGTCGGATGAACAAAACACCGGAGATCAACAATACTTCCGGCAGCCCTGTGAGCCGGCTTCGACCATAATCGACAGGGGATTTCGCGGGGTATACTACTCCTAACGGGGTAGATGGGCCATAATTATGTTAACATGTCTATCTTCATCTGCTCCCGTTTTGAGTCGATTTCTTTTTTCTAAACTCCTTCTCCGCGGCAATGAAGCTCCTGCTTGTCTATATTGCGACCCTTTTATCGTATACTACGTGTGTCATAGGTTCCTTCTCGACGAAATGCCTCGCGTTTGCTCCTCAGAAAAGCATATTCAATGCAACACTAACCGCTCGCGAATACGTCACCGCTGGGACGAATCTCTCGTTCCCGGACAATGTCATTTCATGCGCCAGGCCTAGCCAAGTAGTCTCGGCAGACATATGCCGTATAGCTCTCCATATTCCGACTTCAAACCGGTCGAGCATCACAATGGAGTTGTGGTTGCCGGAGATCTGGCAAGGTGGGCGAGTACTTGCTTCGGGCAACGGAGGCATTGATGGATGTAGGAGACTTCCTATGCTTGAGAACGAAAATATCCCTTCTTGTCACTTACCTGTATTTCGAAAGGTATCGAATATGAGAATCTTGCCTATGGCACACAGCATGGCTTCGCTACCGTTGCAGCCAACAACGGCCACAACGGTACGGGAGGTCATGACTTTTTGAACAATCCAGACAACATTATAGACTATGCTTGGCGATCGTATGTTCCTGTCTGTCTGTCAGATGTTGGTGACAGATACTGATTTGCACCAAGGCTCCATACCTCGATATCGCAAGCCAAAAGCTTGTCAGCAAAGTTCTACGGAGACGCCTACAATAAGTCATATTATATCGGTTGCTCTCTTGGTGGTCGCCAGGGTATCGGAGCCGCGGACCGCTTTCCCAACGACTTCGACGGTATCATCGCAGGCAGTCCCGCAGTAGACTTCAACCATCTATACGCCTGGCGTGCAAGTTTCTACCCAATTACCGGCAAAAGCACTTCCGCCAACTTCATCAATGCTTCCCTATGGTCAACAATTCATAACGAAGTGCTGCGTCAATGTGATACATTGGACGGCGTCCAGGACGGAATTATCGAAGACCCGAGCTTGTGCAAATTCCGGCCCGAGGCTCTGCTTTGCGCAAACGGGACGACTGCAAACTGCTTGAGTCCTGCGCAAGTCGACATTGTAAACCGCATTTATAATCCTTTCTACGGTTCAGATGGCACGCTCATTTTCCCGGCTATGCAGCCCGGGAATGAATTATTGGCCGCTGGCGGTCTGTACAGTGGTACACCATGGCCACTCTCGCAGGATTGGTACAGATACGTCCTCCTCAACCAATCTGATTGGGACCAAGCGACCTTCAATCTCGCGGACGCGATGTTAGCAGATGAGATCAACCCTTCCAATATCCGGACATGGCCTACTACTCTGGCGCCATTTTCGAGCAGAGGTGGTAAGATTCTGACTTTCCACGGCGGACAAGACCAGCAGATCACGTCTTACAATTCGCCGCGATTCTACAATCATCTTGCGCGCGGCAGAGATGCTTCTTCCTCTGAACTGGATGAATTCTATAGATTCTTCCGCATCTCAGGAATGGGCCACTGTGGGCAGGGCCCTGGAGCTTGGGCCTTTGGCCAATTAGGCGGTTCTCCTGCCGAGGGCATTCCTTACCAGCCGAGTAGTAACGCGCTGGCTGCTATTGTGGACTGGGTAGAGAATAGTGATGCACCCGAGACCATGACCGGCACGAAATTCGTCAATGATGACCCAAAGATGGGGATTGCGTTTCAGCGTAGGCACTGCAGGTAAGTTGACCACGTAGATAAGACCGAGAAAGCTTGCTGATGCAGCTAGATATCCACGAAGAAATACGTACATGGGAGGTAATGCTTCGGATCCTGCTAGTTGGCAGTGCAAATACGTTTGATGTACCAATTGTATGCAGAAAGAAAGTATCGATAGTCTGAATGCCCCAAATCAAAACAGCGAGAACTGCTTCTTTGTTCGAGCATATCACTGATGAATGCAAAGCGCAAGGAAAAGTGATTTGACAGCTGGCATAAGTTTTACTTTTGGTTTATGGCTTACGAGCGCAGTGTGACAGCCCACAAGCTTGGGTGAGAGGAAGACTGATCTCTAGAGACACAATAAGGTCTCTGTAGAGTAAAATCCTGGACAGGGCTAAATGCCAGGAAGTGAAGGCGCTCATCACACCTTGCGGACCATTTTGGCTAACCTACGAATCTTCCGAGAACCAGCGTTGACAAACATACATGACAGCAAGTAAGGCGTGTCCATGCGAAGAAAATTTGCATCCTGGCATATACGTGCGGCCTTTCCCTAGACCAGAATGACACGTCCCGCCATTTGTACTTACTCAAAAGTATAATGCCGCAGCCAGATACTCAGCGTATTACCCCGAATGTGTGTTTACCCGGTTTAACGCGACAGAGTCAATCTTACTCTTGAGGTTGGTATCGGAGCTCAGCTCGAGACGTTGGGCAGGTGGAGGAAGCGGATTCAAGGTTGTAGAGGGCGGTATAGGGTACAATAGGGCTTGCAATTAAGCCAGCGACATAAGATGGAAGACTTGTCTGTGGAAATCAGTCTGGAGCTATATTAGGGGACCGAATACTGGAGAATGTCTTCTGTTACCAGAGCTGCCAACACCGAATTTGACTACATACAGATTGGCGCATGCCTTTGGACCTCGTGTATGAACGGCCATCGAATGAGCCACTATAAATGATACCAGAAACGGCTATTGGCGCGTCAGAGGCCACAAAAATTGCTTCCAGCAAGGTTCGGGAGTTTGTGCGAGCCATCGCTGTTGCGATAATGCGGGCAGGCGAAGCAAAGAAGGTCACATGCAGTCGAAGGCGTCAAATGTGCGTAATGGTCGAGATATCGCGTCACCATGGTAGGCATGGTGGATGTATCGTGTCGAGTCCGTTGGGAGCCCGTTGCACGGGCCCCCGTCAATATGTTCCTCAGAGCGTTCCATCTGATTTGACGGGCTTACAGTTGGCGGGGGGTCAGAAAGTCTTGGCGGGGGGTCAGAAAGTTGGCAAGGGGTCAGAAATTTCTTGGCAGGGGGTTAAAAAGCCTTGACCCCTTGCCAAGATTTAGCGTCATTGGCATCTGCTAAGCATATACTCAACATATGCAAATATTGAATAAAATTTGTATAAATATATACTATATCTATTTGAAAAGGCGGTCTAAAAATCTTGGCGAGGGGTCAAAACGTTTTGACATCAACCTTTGCATATGCTGAGCATATGCAACGTTCTGACCCCCCGCCAAGACTTTTAGACCCCCGCCAACTGTACTCCGGAGTTTGACACACATTCTCTGGCTCAATCCCTCTATATTTTGTTGTAGTGCGGTTCTTATCCGAACGCGTGAAAATTCTATTTGATACCGCGGCCCATTGGAACCTATTTCTATATATCCTTTTGAAAGACCATCGTGGTGGATCGGCACCTTTGCAATACGTTACAGGTATTGACCCGCAGCATACGGTGTTGTTGGATGAGAATGAGGTCCGCTCTAATGGCGATTGATCAGGTGGTATTATTCATTAGCAAGAAAGTATTATCCCAACGTCGGCGATAAAGAATTCCCTTGCGTGGCGGAGCCGCGGGAAGCTGTTAAAAAATACCTGACCTTAGGTACCTAATCTCGGATTTAGTGCTCCTAGGGCTAGATAGACAACCCATGTCAACATCAAAGCATCAAGCACTTTACCACCACCGCCGTCTCACATCCTCTCGCTCAATCCGCATTCTCACTCTCCATCCGTCACCATCCTTCGAAACTCCGCTCGCAGTCGACCTAAGTGAAATATGTCTGGATAGTGTTTCACCCACGACAGCATGCTACGAAGCTGTCTCCTACGTTTGGGGTGTCCCTACAGGAGACCGTCCACTTGAATGTGATGGCATGTTGCTGCTTGTGACGCCAAACTGCGAATCTATGCTACGCTACTTGCGTAAGCCTGATCGAGTCAGAGCTTTGTGGGTCGATGCTATTTGCATTGACCAGGATGACAACGAGGAGAGCGTACAAGAGCGAAATGCGCAGGTTGCCGTGATGGGCGAGGTGTATGGAAAAGCGATACGTACCTTCTGCTGGCTCGGCGAAGGCATGGATTTTACGTCGGAAGTTATGGCACAGTTGAGAGGAATCGGAAGCTGCCCATCTATGAGGGGCTTTAGAAAATTGTTGCAATTTGATGGTGAGTATGTATTTTACCAGAACTCAGATTCGTTCTTTAAGGATTCTAGAAAGACTTCGTCGGATAGGGTCGTTGAGGCATGGATCTACCTGCCTTGAGCACATATTTTGCCATCCGTGGCATTCCCGGATTTGGACTGTTCAAGAAGTAGCGCATTCAAGAGATTGCCAGATGGTATGTGGTCACGCGACACTATCTTGGGAGACATACGCTGCGGCCGCCAAATTTCTTATTTACCAGCAATTTATCGGCGAACTCGACATCCAAGCATCCAAGAATTACGTTGCGATCGATGTCAGAGATACATTACGCAATTACATCTTGACCCCAGAGGATTTTCTTTCCAAAGCCAATGAAGATAAAGAAGGAAGCAAGACATCTTTCATACCCTCTTGTCTGACTCAAATCTGGCACCTCCAGGCAACAAAGCCTGAGGACAAGATCTACGGTTTGTATGCCGTTTTCTTGGCCCTGGGCGTTCCGCTCCCCCGCCAGATTATGGAAAGTCACTCAGTCAAGTCTATGAGGACACAACCAAGTTAATAATTATCTACTCTCGCTCTCTGCAAATCTTAACCTATGCGAGCAGCAACGACCGTGACCAAAGTCTTCCGAGCTGGGTTCCGGACTGGCAAGACGAGGATGTAAAGCTTGTCACGCCACATTCTGAAGCCACTGAAGACTCTACATTTGCGAACGTTGATCTTCGAGAGCTTTCTCCGGCACCGAATCAGCTCTGTGTCAGAGGTAAGATCGTTGGTACTGTAACGAATAGATCACAAAGCGACTTTGCCTCCCTACACTTCCCTTCCGGCTCTCGTTGCAATGGGCTTCTGATCTTGACAGAGGATGAATACGAGTTCACAGGAGAGATCGACGCTTTAAGGTTGCTTATCCACAGGGTCAAGTTATTTCGCGAATGGAAGAATCTCACGGAAACAGTCCCACCTGTATCCAGTGAAGACGATGTCGGAACCACATTCTATGATGTTCTCAATTTCGGTAGCGAATCATGCCCTCGCGGCCTCTTCGATGTCTGGATTGACATGCTGAATTATCCGTACACAAAGCTGGATCTGTCCGTTGGCGAAGAGCTCGCCGCCAAATGGAAGGCCGCTGACTCGTCCAATGCCGCGCACTGGAACGTCGAAATCACACAGTGCGCGGCCATCGCCGCTTGCCTTGCCAGCCAGTCTTTACGCAGACACGGGATCGTCGTTCCACAGGCCAGCGCGTTGCTGGATCTGGTGGCAGATCTAGCAGGCAACATGGGTGATCGTGCGCTTGCCCTGGTTCGAGATCACGGGCTGCGTGCGACGGTAGTCGGCACGGCGTTTCATGCTGTGAAGACTAAGGACGTCGTGGTCCTGCTCGAAGGAGCTGACTACCCGGCTGTGCTAAGAGCGCAGGGAAACTACTGGCAGTTCATAGGCCCGGCTTTTGTAATGGGACTGATGGATGGAGAGGCCTGGTCTAACGAGGAAGGCGAGGTTGACGGACTGGACGACTTCATTTTTGTGTAAGCCGAGATGGGGCTGGATTCATATTGTATCCACAGCCGACAATGACCAGTCTTGGATGCCTAGACATGCTTGGATCATGCTTGACTAAGTACCGATGAAATGGGATATTCGGCTTCCACTAGACCTAGACATGGCGACCACTATTCTCGCCGCAGACCACGGATCCCAATAGGGACTAAAGCTTATATGGTGTTGTGTTCCCGTATCAATGGAATTATCTTAACGATCTCGAACATTCGTTGCAGTTCTCCTCGACATATTTAACCATGATTGCTTTCGCTTGCCTCTAGCACAGGAGTTTCCGTGCACATGTACACGGCCCCACCTTGTGCACATCGAATTCACATTTTTAACAAAGAGATTAATATCAATACCTAGCATTTCATTTCATTTCATTTGAAACATTCACCGTTCTTTTTAAGCCTTAAACCAATGAAAATCAAAAATTTGAATTCCGCCTTGATGCGAGATTCGATGGTCGATCTACTTCCTCTTTCTTCCCCGCCTTGTTATCGTCCCTAAAATTCTCATGCGATTGTGACTCGGTTATTGCTGTGGTTTCATGATTTCAGAAACTAGATGGGATATATCCTTTCAGATACTCCCTCAAACCAGGATCGCACGCATAGACGTACGTCCCCCGTATCCCGCGTGTCATGAGCACGGCATAGATCTGCGTAATGAATCGCAGCAGATCATCATCCGAGTAGCGTTTGCCAAGCGTTGGATTGTTCTCCTTACCCTTCTTGTCAAAGTACGAGTCACGATTTATAAAAAAAAGTCTCTGCCCAGTGTCGAATCCCAGATCAGCACCAATGATGACACCGACGTAGTTTAGATCGTATCCTTGGACCGTGTGAATCGAACCCACTTCCTCGAGCGCGTTTTTAGAAGCGATCCAGTCAGTGGGGGTACTGTTCCAGCGGAGCTGCGTCTGGTCGATTTCGATGTCGAACGCGTTCTTGTCCTTTTTGGTCTTCCATTCCCATGCATATCCGGCAACCATGCGTGAAAGGCCCACTTCGGCGTCACGTCGACGAATTTCGTCTTGCATGCGCGCAACGCTGTCGAACGTGCGGAAGTCGTATCCTCCAAAGTCTTGTCTCTCACTTGGAAGTGAAAGAGGATGCGGGTTGAAGATCCAACGAACATAAGAGACGAAGTCCGATCCCGCCTTTACTCGCATCTGAGTCCGAAGTTGAAAGTACTGTCTCGATGCACGAGCATCAGCAATGAGATCCGACAGGACCTCCGAGGGCAGATCGGCCGGTCGAACACTCTGCGCAGCGTCCAGGATAAAGACCTGATGTCGGCTCTTCTTTCGTATCCAATCGAGTTGAGTCTTGCTCTTGCTAGTGTCGTCGTCGTCGCCAAAGAGCTCTCTCGTTATGGTCCCGAATTTCTTGTTGAGCGGTCCCGATGGCTGGTTAGCACGTTGATTGAGCCGATGAGTCTCGTCTACCAACAACAGATCGAATACTTCATCTGCTTCTCCCACGTCAAAGGGGGTCATGACCATTGAACGGTTAAGCCCAGGCGTCCTCCGGAAGACCTTCTTGATAGATTCTCGCAACGATTGCTGCGGCACGACCAGACCGATGCGGCGATGCTGGAGAAGTCTCCGATTGGTTTCCGTGAAGAAGTTGGAAAACCGCGAGTCACCGTCCAGATCCTCAAGGGATGTATGATTTTGGATATCTACAAGCAGTTTCATCAGATAGATGGCTACAACGGTCTTACCCGTGCCTGGATCGCCCTGGATTACTACTGTGCTTTCGGTACTTCTCTCGATGTCGATGAGAAGGCCCTTGACGATGTCCTCAACAGAAGTTGCTTGGTCTTCCGTCAACGCTTTGAATGGTGACAACTTGAACAGGTCGCTGTTCTCAATTTCTGGAAAGCTTCGCGTGAAGATGCCATCGCCTCTGAGCCGCTCAAAAAGATTGCGGAAGCTGTCGCGGTACACCTCGCGTTCGTAGTATTTGGCCTCCGTGATTCCACTGTTGCGGTTGAGCACGCAATTAGCACCGTCGCCAGCCAGCATCTTGATGAGGTAGGACTCTAAGTCAAGGCAGACGGACTTGTTGTACTTTTCATCGATGATGACCCGAATGTTCTTGAGGTGCTGCTTTGCCGGTGTTTCAAGGTGCTGGCGCAGTCGGCTCGCGGCGTTGAGCGATTCACCAACGTAGATGTCCCTTAGGTTGCCGTGATTGCCCTGTGCAGTGTCTCGGCCGTTGTCCAATATGTATACAACAGGCCAGTTGCCGTGCTTCTCGTCGTGGAGCTTCCAGGTCATGACCGCAGCTTTGGAGAATTCGAGCCGCGCAATTTTAGAGTTCATCATACTTTCTGCTGCTTCCTCGGGCCTTATCTACGGGATACTTTCGCCGCGTCTTTTCGAGCTTCTCCAGCACGATCTGGTCTGGGTCGGCCCCAATGCGATCGGCGAGATGCAGACAGTAGGTCAGTACGTCAGCAAGTTCTTCACGAACACGATCGGGTCTAGCTTCGGCGCTCCACTGGAAGCACTCGAGTAGTTCACCAGCTTCAATCGCCACACTCTTAGCGAGGTTCTCCGGAGTGTGGAATTGCGCCCAATCGCGTTCGGCGACGAATGCCCTTAGGGCGTCGCGGGTTGACTCGTTAACCATGGATTCACATCAAAGGTAGTAAAATATAAGACCAGAAAACAAATGAGAAGTGGGCAGAGTGAGTCAGAGGATTAAAGCGGAGGAAGCAGACAGTGTAAAGTGAAGCAAACTCCGCTGTGCAGAAAATAAATATTTGGGAGATTTTATTCAGATATGGAGGCTGCAATGGGCTGGCTCCAACCAGGCACCCACCGGCTTCAGATCTCAGCTTGGTCCAGTACCTACTCGTAGAAATGACGTCGTTCTGCAGTCTTAGATTCCCTCGCTGCAAAGCAAAAGCTCAGACCATCCCTAGCCAGGACTAGTCTCGCTGCACTCCTGCCATAGCTGTGACGGGATGATTGGATTAGATCGCCTGGTACATCTTCTGCAGCACAAGTATAGCCTACTGAGAACAGTCATAGCATCAGCTATTAAAGAAACAGCAATGCCCATTGAGAGGTTGCGCTTCCATGACGCATCACGCTTTTGTGGTTTTGAGTTCTTGAGCCGGCCTCATCAGGGAAATATCCAACGAAAGAGCGTACATCCAGATAGTTACTGATGCGTGCAAGGAAGCACTCTTTGAGGACAATTTGCCGAAAAGAAACAGAGGCGATAGATACGATGCAGAGAAGCCTCTGGCGCGTTCGTGAACCGGCCTAAGGAAGAAGCCAAATAGATTACGAGCTTTGCGTAGAAATTTGAGGTAGCTCAAATGCCCTCCTTTTCAATGTTTATATAGAGCACAGTCCTCGCAGCGCGCCATTAGGCCTAAGCGATACGGAATTCAGAGGAAGGTCGATTCTGATGGAATTCATCATCAGTCTAGGTAGCTGGGCAGAAAAAGTGATCGTGAGGTCAAGGTCAAAAGCCTGTTGTCATCGCTGTTAAGTCAATTTTAGCCCTGCTTGGGGTTGATTGCACGTCTCCAGGACTGCCCATAAACAACGATGAGAACAAGGAGAATTCATGGCTGGGTTAGGTAGGTACCAGATAGGTAGGTCAGCACCGAAATTTGGGGAGCTGTCGAGTCAGGTTCTGCAAATTATTTTTAGATCCACACGTGACAAGGTCTTGGCAGCAGCTTCCATGAAATTTTTGTCAAGCTGCGATGGGGCTTCCGCTCCATTTGCGCATTTTCGCGGACTAGCCCAGAAGCCATTCGAATAAGTATGTATCACAGCTGACAAGGTCTATGAACGACAGGCAAGCCGATTTGGAGGAAAGGAAGCGCAGGGTTTGTATTGCAAAGCATTTCAGAACATGCTCCCGAAGCCAGGATTCCATGTGGATGACACGAGGCTTTGGAGACATCGGCAGGTTCAGTTCACGTGTGGCAAAGACAATGTGACATCGCAATGGCTACCTTCGGCGAGTCGTATTCGGTCAGCATGTTCTAGGGACGTCTGTTGGACAAGCTTTGACTGTCTCAACTCGATTCGGCTCTTTTCCCCCTTGCGTCTTCAGAGAAAAGGGGGCTGAGGATTGCCGCACCCCGGTTACTTGAGCAATTTCCCGTTTTGCTGACTTCGCCAGTGTCATTTGTAGTAACTTGAGCGCCACTTCCGTAAAACTAAAGCAATAGCTAGGCACTTACAATGTGACCGTTGCTGTTTGCAGCTCTGAGAGATGGGCTATATAATGGACATTGACTCTCTCATGTTTTTGTGTTACCATCTCACGATCGACTGCTCAAGACTTACAAGACATCTCTTCACCTAATCAGACCAATTACGTTTTTCTCTTCTCAATCTCCATACCACTATGCCTTCCGTCACTTCAGTCCTCTCCAGCCTCGTGGCCCTTCCCCTCGCCTTCTCCGCCGCAGTCATTCCACGTCAAGCCGGCGGCGGTACCCGCTCTCTCTTCGCCGCCGCGGACTTTGACTTCATCAACGGCCAGCCCCTCGCCGCTTCCGGCGGAGCCTTCTACATCGGCGTACCCACCAACGCGCCCTGCACGCTCGCCGCGCCCCAGTGCGAGCAGTACAGCAACACGACTGCCGTGCTCATTGACAGCCTGAGCTCCCAGGTCGGCATGTACTCGACCGTGCCTTCGAAGGTGTATGTGGCCGAGGACGGTGTCTTCAGCTTCACCGAACCCGGCCAGGTAAACGACGTTCCCGAGGGCGCGTACCAGAACCCGTTCGACGGCCAGGGCGGCGTGCTGCACTTTGGCGGTGGGAACTTTGCGGGCTGGATCGCATGCCCCTTAGGTGCGCCGGGCCAACTCCCCTATCAGGTCTTGGGCAGGGTGAGCACTATGGGTGCCATCTGCGCCGATGCAATTGATATGGCGATTACCACGCAGAACGTCGACTCCGTGGCCGCGTATGAGTACATCTAAAGGATGAAGACTGGAAGTTTTGAGAGGCAATGGAGGATCTCGGGGTAGCAGGAAGTTCAAGGAGAGAATAGTGTATAGGAATTAGTACGGGAGGAAGCTAGAGAAAGGGGACATTGCCTAATTCTGTGTATCCTAATATTCCCTGCCGTTCTTTAGCGATTGCATGGGTGCTGGCGTTGCTCATACTGATCGAGAACATGCGAATAGAGGACATGTCGACTTCAATCTTATCAAGGATTATCATTAGACCTTAACAAAATTTACATTTTCCTCTCAACACAGGGCCTCTTGAAGTTCTCCCGAGACTGGCTCATTGCATTCCAAGAAGTTTCATCAAGGCTTTTATTGTAGTAAGAGCACCATCGTCCGTCGCAAAGAGAAGCCGCAGAATGCTAATCGCCGATGCATGTGTCGGTATCATGTGGATTGTATCTTAAAGGATACTGACCACAAAAATCGCAAGGCGAAGCATGCAAATGTTCCCTTCATTCGAATCGCCCTTTTCCAACGTGTTAAAAAGGAACGTGTCTACCACGGCGCTGAAAATCAACGTACCACAAATTGAGCAGACCAAAGCTGGCGTTCAAAACGATGATGCAGAGAAAACAATGAGTAAAAGTTTACACCGCCAGAAGTTCGGTCCGGAAGTCCCGACGGTCGTCCTTGATGATCTTTCTGGACAAGTGCGGGGACCGAACAACATAAGGGACCAACCTCCGTTTGACTGTTGCTTCAAATCCTCCATCGACATCAACCCAATGCAAATCCGTCTCTTCCACAACGAGGCACTGTTCTGGGACCTTAGCCTCCACGTTGGCCGAACTCAGCGCTTTCACTGTATTGCCCGCGACGCCGCCTTTGCTAGCCCATGACGCGTCGTGCGCGTTACTGAAAGCGTAAACCTTGATAATGTTCATGGACGAAGATGCTACAAACAGATACTGCGGGGACGCGAGGAACATGTGCCAAGGTTCCAGGTGGGCAGCACCGCAGGCACAAGGTACCCCGAATACAACCACACAGGTAACATAGATAGTCAGGTCGCCGGCCTCGCTATGTAATGTGGTAATGTAATTATGACTTTCGCAATTGAATGTGTATAGCCTGTCCTCTATGTCTACATTCATCAAGTAGAGCACATTCATGATGAAGTACAGCGGGACAACAGCGAATATCCCGGTTGAGATCCAGTAGCTCGGAACCTGGCCTTGTAGTCGGGTTGCGAGTGCTAGGATGGACTGATGGCCAATAGTGACGACCGCATCGATTGGGAGACTGTTGTTGAAGACTGGCGTGGCGGAACCAAATGTCCTGTCCAGGGATGTGAATGAGAACATTCCGGTGGACGCCTAGACAAATCAATGACAACAAATGTAGTGAGCAGGAGCATTGCTGGGTTCAACTATGCTAACATTGGGGAGGTAACGTTGTAACACAGTTGGACGTCTAACCCTGCCACCCTGATCAAGTTGTAGTATATGTTCCTGGCTCATTGCATCTCACCAGATCATCCGGGAAAAGAAGAGTCATACGGTTGCAAGATTATAGAGGTTTAGAGAAAGAAGCCAAAATAGTGAAGAGAATGCGACGCATACCGCACAAGGATCCAGGCAAGTTGAGCAACTGACTGCACCTCCGCAGGAGAGGCCTCACAGACCCAGGACGGACATACATTGGAGGGTACTATTCGCCGCCTCGAAAACCATAAATAGCGGATAGCAAAGCACGTTCAACAAGTTGGAGCTTTCTTCTGATGAGTGTAAGACTGGAAGGCTGTTTCGCCGTGCTCCGTCCGTACAGCACAAGAATCCAAGCCACTGGCTCAACTTCGGCTCAGCCAGACCAGTCCGCTTCCATTGTGATCTAGCTGAACAATCTACTCTAACTTCTGTCCATGACAGCTGCCATTGAGAAAGCGAGCTCGCGACCAACAATATGGACACCTCGCACGAAGCGAAGCGTCTTCAAACCATGCAACTGGACCGTACTCAACTGTTGAAACAGTTCCTTTACAGACCGTTGGAAAATCCAAACCATATCAGGCTTCTAGGTATACTCCCTGGAAAGTTTGGGGAGAAGCTTCATTGTGTCCTCATCCATGCAGACCCTAGCAAAGCACGAAATTACATGGCTCTGTCGTATGTATGGGGAGATTCCAAAGTGCCTAAGATGCCTGTCAGGCTTGCTCACTACCAACATGGTATTGGCGATATCACGAAAATGGGCCATAGTTTTACGGAAGTGCCGATCTCTCCAAGTCTCGAGTCAGCTCTGCGACACTTTCGGTTGGAAGATGGTGAGCAAGTTATTTGGGCCGATGCGTTGTGTATAGATCAGAGGAATGATAAGGAAAAACAGCGTGAAGTTCTTAAAATGGGCAAGGTTTATTCTCTGGCCAGAGCGGTGCTTGTTAGGTTGGGATTTCCTGGCGAAGAACTTTATGTGCCACATCCCACTAACGAAGGTCTGGAAGAAATTATCTCTGCTGCCTTCACATGGTGTGTCCGTATGGTTTCAGAATATGATCCTCGAGATCCAGCTCGACACCCAAGGGACCTTGGAATAGAAAATCGAAGTCTATGGCCTCCCGACCTTGCAAGGCGTGGCATACTTAAACTTTACTCTCACCCTTGGTTCGAAAGGGTTTGGATTATTCAAGAGGTGACTCTGGCAACTGGCCCTGTCTATGTGTACTATGGTAGGGTGAACTTAAGATTGGAAGCAATTCTAAACCCGGCCTATTTTATGCTTAGACTTGTGCGTCATGCTCGGGAAGGTCTTCATCATGTTCCCACGCGAGCTCTGAATCTTCGTTACATTTATTCTCTCTTCCGTAATCCAGAGACCTCGAAAATGTCACTTCCAGAAAGGGTGATCGAAGCCCTGTGTACAAGCAGTAGCTTTAAGGCCACTGTAAAACGAGATCGGCTGTACGGGCTCCTGGGAATGATTGGAGATATCGAGAAAGTCTCTGCACTTACTCCGGATTATGAGCAATCAGATGGTCGATTCTTTGAAGAACTGGCTCGGTATCTCATCACTTCGACCGGAACCGCGGCGATTCTCGACGCTTGGACAGACGATGTCCGGTTTCGCTCATGGATACCCTCTTGGAAAGCGACCGGCAGGCCGCCGTATCTTCCGCTTACACGAGCAAGAAAAATCACAGAATTGAGATTCTCAGACTGTGGTACGCGGCTTCATGTTAATGCTTCGACATTTGGAACTGTTTCTTACATGAAGCGGCTGAACTCGTTTGATGATCCGACGTCTCTTCTCGAGTACCTTCGAGAAGTGGAACAAGAGTTAGACGCGAGGACTTCAATATCGAATGCGGGCTCACTAAGGCGGGGCGACTGCCTTGCACAGCTCCTTGCAAGAGTCGGGACCTATCCATTCGAGAGGGATGATTTCATTGCGCGTTTCAGAATCTTCCTGCAATATTCTGTCTGGCCTGGGTCGTTGAGAAGTTCGAGAGAAAATAAATCCGCGGATGAGGAGCAGGTTATTGGCCTTCTGAAGCCGATCTTCAGTCCTCGTGGGACCATTTTCTACACTACGACAAATCACGTTGGCTTCAGTTCTGCTGAAATCGAAGAAACGGATTCATTTTACTGGATTCCCGGTTGTCGACAGCCTCATGTTTTTCGGACTGATCAACGTTACCTCAAAGTCGTCGGGCGATGTAGCTTTTGGCAATACAACAACATAACAGAGAATGAACATTTTGAAATGCTAGACGCCGGTAAATGGGAAAAAATAGTCATTGTCTGATCGAGCCTCACGATGACTAGAAAAAGCTGTAACTTTGCATGTGGACCGGGAATAAAAGTGAGTCACAAGGCTCTTCGTAAAAACTCGAAAAAAATTGGGCTCGAAGTGCCGCTTCGACGAGGAAGATATCTCGGTAGTGAGCGCACGTGTGGATAATTGCAAAACGCCTGTAAACAAAGAGTGACAGACGCCGTAGATGAGAATCTATCTTATCTCCCATAATAGAGGCTATAGGATATTCTCTGTTGCATAGACCTCCATAGGTGGTAGCTTACTGAAGCGTAAGTTATTACTTATCTCCCTCCCCCAAAAAAAAGGATATAAAAATTGTCTAATGGTGTATCATATTTTAACTCATCCGAATTTGTTGTTTACTACGGCTTACTTATTTTTGTTTCCAGTTAGGCAAACGTTCCTTCGGGATAGATGTGAATCTACGGGACTCAGCAAGAGGACCCAAGTTCGCAAGCAAATTCCATCTCAGGATATTGGCTCCGTCAACGTTCGGTGATGTCCTGAAGTTCAGGCTCTCTGGCGCTCTTATAGACGACAGTGACAACCCAAACGACCAAGAAGACATCGACTTATCCCTATTTAGCTCACGAGGAACCGTCGATGTGGAGCTGCTTTCAGTACTTTCGTAGCATGCGAGTAGCCTAGAGAGGTTTTTAATAAACAGGATTCAGCCATTCACACAAACGGACGGGTTCTACATCGCTCCCTTCCAGGAGCACGGAAATATCGATACAAGGAATCTCTACCCCTAATCATGACTACAACGGTCAAGAATCGACCTTCGATGCTATGACGGATGTGGAACAATGTATTGGAGACCTTTTGTCACGTAGGATTAGAGGTAATGGGTTGAATTGACAAGATGATCGCAGGCTTGGAGCTCTTGGGTCTTGATTAGGCATGGATGCGGGACAGTCTGTTCTCTCTCATGTAGATGAAGATATGTGCTAGACGATTGACCGGTAGGGTGTAAATGAACGTTATCATCTCCATATTTTCCGTCGTCCAACCCCACAACCATCTACAATGTTCTCTCAGGTTGTGACATTTGACCAACATTGTACCAATACGCCTGTACCCTCGCATCTGAGCTTTCATCAGGCTCTACCCACTGATGTCGGCGTATCGACCAAGTTGCCCGCTTTCATAGATTCATGTCTGATAGCATTATCCACCACAGTGGTCGTGACAATATCGTAAATCCCGTCAAGGTTAACTTCGGATAGATTGTCACGTAGATTGACGAAATCTCTTGTAAGTGGCTCGTCCTTTGGGTCAAACACAATCGGGTCATCGACGGGTAGGCGACCAGTGAGCTTGTTGAACTTCTCTTCCCGGGAAGATGTCGTGATATCAACCTTGGCTGTGAATTGCAGGCTTTTAGCCCCTTTCTCTTCGGTCCGTGTCACCAAAATCGCTGTACGGAGCATCGATGGAATCCCAGTGCTCTGAGACTCATTTTCGCTCAGTTTCCAGGTTGCTCCATTTTTCGCTCCAAAGTCACGGTCAAATGTCCGCAATCTCCCGGAAACTTTGGTTTGATCGGTTTTGTCCTGCGAGGTTGTTCGGCTCACTTGCTCACCAAGCGATGGGGTTATAAATGGTGTACCTCCTTGAATAGATGCGTTGAAGGATCTGGCAGATTCAACGTGCCTTGATGTGGAATTCATCGAGCGTTCTTTCAATGGTGCTATTGATTTTACCTCCACATCGCAAGCAGCGTCAAGGCTTTGGAAATGAAGGTGGATGGTTGCATGTTTAAAACGACGATCGGATGTTGCCGCGTAAAAGCCAAACTCCATGACAATCAACGTCGCCAATTCTCCTTCGGGCGAGAGACGCCCATGTACGACATCGACCAATTGGCCTTCGACCGCTAGGTTATTGCCTCTTTCAACCATATTGCGCCTGTTTGTCTCGGTCTGCCCATTGGAGACACTGTTCGTGATCCTGTACGATCCTCCGCCATCTTCAGGGGTCAGGTCGATTTGAAAACTTTGAGCGGCCGACATTTAGCGAAGCATTCGCTGAGGTGGCGCTCCAAGTATATTTAAACACGTGGATTTACGACTTAGGGTTTTAGTGGAAGACAAGAAGGGCCACAAATATATGCTGATTCGAAGGGGTCCTAGCCATGCGGACTGGCCTCGTCATGTTGATAGATTCCAAATGTCCAAGAGTTCGGCTTCATGTGCCCAGAGGTTGCTTTTTAGATGATATTACCGCCATGGGGGCGCGGATGGCGCAGTTCTGCTCACCACCATTGGATCAACCAGTTGACACGCAACAATTCATCCTGCACAATTTATTGAATGCGGCCACATTCGAAAAACTG
The DNA here is from genome assembly GCA_021030935.1 of Astrothelium subdiscretum. Taxonomy (NCBI): domain Eukaryota; kingdom Fungi; phylum Ascomycota; class Dothideomycetes; order Trypetheliales; family Trypetheliaceae; genus Astrothelium; species Astrothelium subdiscretum. The sequence continues at coordinate 520,272 of JAGFMW010000014.1, forward strand.
TGTATCAGGATCAGGCTGCATAAAGATAATTTAAGCGAAAGTCGAACATGCCTATACCACAGGGCTGAGCAGGGTGCCGCATGCGACAAGGCTGAGAGGCAATTCCTGCCGCATGGCGTTCACATATTTGAGCATCGGCTGCATAAATTGAAAGACCAATGCATGCAACCACAGTAACATCAACTCTCTTGATACGCATACTCTCATAACACCTGGTGGCTTTCATAATGACTACCTTATCTCGTAGCGGTGCAAACGAAGATTTTGGCGACGATGGCGAACTCTATGACGATGATTACATGGAGATAGGGGTTGATGATGAAGGCTTCTTTGCCGTACCTGTCAACGATTATTTCGACTTGAAACCGACAGAAGTGGAAATAGAGCATAGAGACATCATCGCAAATGCTCCCTCTGAGGATCTCGAAAACCCAGAAACCAGGCAAAAATTCCTGGATAGCAAGAGAGTATATCTTGAAATGAAAGGAACAAAGAACCGTTCGATTCTGCATGCGCTTGTCGATAGGATGGACGATGACAAGTATAAAGATCATCTACAATTGCTCAACCTCATCGTTGACGAAATACCGGTTTTACTATCTGAAAAAGACGATGACGATGGTACTCCCTTACACATAGCAGTGACGAGAGAACAAAGTCGAGTTGCTGAAGTGCTCTGTAACGTACACAAAGACTGGCTGATGCTTCCGAGAAGAAACCGCGACACTTGTCTCCAATTGGCCCTACAGAAGGATCTCGACTGCGTCGAATTCATGATCAACAAATTAAGGGAAATGGACCGAGCAAAAGAGGTGCTTTCCATTGAAGGCGCCGAAGGAAACACACCACTTCATACTGCCGTTGAATTTCTTCGTTGTCAGAAGAAGCAAGTCAAGATCGTCGAACTGCTCTTGGAAGCGTACGACGGGACCATAGACATTGAGAACAACTCTGAGCAGAGAGGCATCGATGAACCCCAACTGTCGCCCTTACGATATCATCAGGAGACGGAAAGAAAATTCCAGGAGACAGAGAGAAGATCCTTTAATGGAAGGGGTGCAAAAGGTGTTACAGGTAGTCCTGAAGCCGACGCTATTGATCGAAGGTCTGGAGGATCTATACCATGGCCTTCCGAGACCAGAGATGTCAAAGGCATGACACCGGCCCTCAGGCCGGGCGCAAAAAGCGCAAATCGGAAACCAATCAATCATGTCAGATCTCAGTCTGGTAATCTGGTGAAGCGATCAGGCCGACGAACACAGGACTTCAGCGGCGCAAAGGAGATCAAGGATTTGTTACTGCTGCAGTGCATGAGAAATCGTAATCGGGATGACGTTATCAAGACGCTCTATGGTGCCTTTCAACGTAAGATCCGAGAAATCTTGAACTCGTTGACATCAACGCTGATTATTCTCGTGGCCCAGAAAGACAGATTGACTTCGATTTGTTCTCCAAAGATACGATCAAGGTAAGAGACCTCGTAGGTTATGCCGGTCATTTGAAGTTCGAACGCATCTTACAATACGTATCGATTCCGAGATTGCAAGTCAACGACTTTGATGAAAATAGCCTAACAATGGCGCCTTTTATGGATTTCGATACTCAGAGGGAAAATGCGCGGGAATCCTTGGAATTGCTGAAGAAAAAACCGTTTTGGGCCTCTACCGGACGCAAAGATTACCTTGCCATTTTTGAATGGCTTCGTCGGAAGCAGGTCGAACGGATTCTCAAGATCATCGTAGTAGATGATGAAGCAAATCCTCACAGCGATGAGGTAATTATCGAATCGCTGAAGAACTTCGAAGTAGAGACGTGGGATTGGGTGAAATTTGACATATGCAGCGATGTCATCGAACAAGCCGCCCCAAATGTCCGATACTTGAAGCTCTATTGTAGTGGGAACAGGGCGGTTCTGCGTGATTGGTCTTCACCAACGGGACTCGTTAGGCTATCTAAAGTATAATGACCCTAGGTCCGACCGTTTTATCGTAAGGCACTGATATATTTTAGTTGCGCTCAGTACATATTGATATGCGAGTGGTAAGTCAATATATTTAGTCATAGGCAACACTAATCGAAGTAGGGATTACAATCAAGAGAGTGGACATTTGAAGCAATTAAAGCATTTGAGGATGAATTCAAGAAAGTCTGGAAGAGTTTCTACGAGACAGAGCTCCACGATTCTATCCCTGATATTCTATGTGACATCCCGCAGCCTCGGGGAGAGGTAAAGAAGTCTGATGCGCTAAGAGCAAGAGATTACCAGAACGAGCAGAAGTATGAAAGCTGAAACCCTCCATTAAGGCTTCTCTAATTTCTGGATAGGCAGAAGTGGATTGCTTGTATTGATCAATTTGCAAACTTCATCCGCGATGTCCCCGAAGCAGAGGGTAAAGGCATTGTCAAAATTGCACTCATAGACGATGGCGTGGATGGCACCTTCGAAGACCTAAGCAGAAATATTGAGCGTGGAATTTCGTACTCAAGAAGGTCCGATGACCTCTACAACCCATATTACCATTCGATGGGAGGTCATGGCACAATCATGGCACATCTCATACGTAGGATGTGTCCATCTGTCCGACTCTACGTCGCCAAACTTGAAGAACAACCAGTACAGGAGCAGCTCAGGATCACTGCAGCATCTGCAGCAAAGGTAAGACCTTTGGCCACAGACCACTACCACACAGAAGTAAGGTTTAACTCGTATAGGCAATCAATTGGGCTCGGCAAATGGGGGTTCAAATCATTTCAATGAGCTGGACACTAGAGAACCCGAGTACAGGAGATGTCGATAGCCTCACAAGGGCAATCAATGCGGCGGCAGAAGACCATATATTGCTATTCTGCTCCAGCGACGACATGGGAAACATTGGGGCGGGTAGCACATATCCGGGGAAAATCAGCCAAAATGCCTTTCGCATCGGAGCTGCCACATCGTCCGGTAGTAGAGCTGAATGGGTGAAGAGCAGAAGCATCGACTACCTATTTCCGGGAAGCAAGAACTACATTCCGCCGTCCATCAGTATACCTTCTGATGAAGAATGTCCAACTGCGAGCTCACTGGCAACAGCATTAGCCTCAGGTCTTGCAGGCCTGATCCTGAAATGCGATGCTATCAGCAGGAATGCCGAAAATGCAGAGCGATGGGAACACAAGGAAATGGAGAGGGCGTTTGATAACATCGGATTTCCACCTGATGAGAGATATCTACAGGTTTGGAATGTGTTCGAACGGCATTTGAGAGAGGGCGATGCAGAGGACGAACCAATGAAGATACTGAAGGCTGTTGTGGGTCACTTAAAGTTTCGGAAAGAGCTATATCAATGATATGAAAAGCTAGTGCCTGTTATTCCATAGCAGGAATTGTAGATGCAGCTCTTCCGAAACGCACTTCGTCCACAAGGCTGAGTTTGCAACCTTTGCCGCTCACTTGGTTTTGTAAGATTTATCAAGACTCATCAGCGTTACTATATACGGGTACAAGATTAAGATGATAACGCTGCATTTGAAAATTACGCTTGCGTACATCTTCGGCTATTGTTGCACTCTGTATCTGACCAGGTGTCGTGTTGGGCGTCTTGCTTGGCGTCACTCAGCTTTCAGCCATTACCAAATGCGTCAATGGACCGTGACGCTCATAGCCAATTGCATATAGGTACTCCATGCTGCACTTCAAAGTGGCTGTAGCCCTACTTTGCTGGACAACATTTCAGACGTTGAATAAGGCCAACTTCTCACATTCTGATCCACCGCGAACCGGCACCGGCGGCACGTAAGTTGTAACGATGATGCAAGTTGTCTTACATTCCGATGATGCCAATCTAGAGTACGCATCATCCATGACACAATCTACCGTTCTAGGAGCTGATTGAATTAGTGTCATTGCCGTTCATGAACTCTTAAGCAATGATGCAAAGCTATGGGCCGATCAAGGCGATCGCTCTAGCGAGATCAGTTGGTTGGAACATACACTTCCAGAGTACTTCCCAAAGGTACGGCTTTGTATCTGGGGATATGATGCAAGATCAGAACAGCCGCGACTTTCTGTGGACGGAGTCAACGAGGCTGTGAAAAAGTTTCTCGAAGACGTTTCCCAATTGAGGTCCACTGATCATGTATGGTCTTGCCATTGCTAGAGTTGGACGCTTGGACTGATGCGTGTCATCAAGGGACGACCGATTCTATTCGTTTGTCATGGAATCGGTGGGGTCATTGTCAAAAAGGTTTGTTTTGCTTTGCTCCGTATGGCAATATGAACAAGCTGACAGAATCCAGGCACTTCTAGAGTCCCTCGACAACGCACAGCATAAGCTTATAGCAGATTCTACTCGTGGACTAGTATGAGCCCTACTCCATCTTGATTTTGGTCTGCTCAGTGCAGGGCTCATGACGAGCTAGATGTTCTTTGGTACTCCTCATCAGGTCCCTGAATGGGATACCTGGAACGACTTCATCTTTCGACTGATTTCCAATTCCTTCCACAACCCGGCCCAACTACCACAGTATATAACACCCTTCGCATCTCTTTGTCACAGTGTCTCCAGTCAGTTCCGTGACATCTCCAGTTGGTGGGCTGTTGTCAGTGTCTTTGAAACACTAGGAGAAGGCATAGATGAGCCGGTACGCTCGGCGGCAAAGTGATGCGGATGCAAACTTGCTAAGCGAGTCTCTTTAGGTCGTTTCACGGGATTTTGGAAGCCTTGGCTGGTACAGCGAAATTCAGCTAGGTCGACATCGTAATCATGCGAATATATGCAAGGCCAACAGGGGAGATCAGCTGATGAAGGTAATTCTCCATAACATTGCGATACGAGTTGAAGGCATGCCCCATCCGCTCCCCAGGATTGAAGGTACCGCTGATGACGATTAGACACGTTTGTGGGGGGTATGAAAATGCTGCATTCTGGCAGCCCCATGCCTTATCTTCCTGTCCACACCTCGGGGAATTGCGATATTGTGCTGCAAGATCACCAGTTCCTGCAGTGGAGGGACGATCCTTCATCTTCCATCATTGCCATAAACGCGCCGCCGAACTCAGGAAAATTTACACTCTCGCGTCTCCTCTTCCAACATATACGGAATTGTAACGCGGAACAAGATGTCACATACTTCACGTTTGACTGCGAAGATGTTCTCCGGAACTCTGGCAGGTCCCTTGCGATTTCAACTACCTGGCAACTTCTCGCGAAAGTTCCCACCCAGTTTCAAAAGATCAAGAATATTTACAACCTCGAGGCAGACACTTTCCAATGGATTAGCGAGGATTCATGGTCTCTTTTTCGTACAGCAATACGATCATACCACGGAGAACTCATAGCAATCATCAACGCTGCAGATGAAGCTGACGGCGATTTGGAGGACCTGATCAAACATCTCCTGGTGTTGGCCAAATCAAACACCACTGGAAGAGTGAAATTCCTTCTGACTACCACGACGACCCCCGATATCATCTCGGCACTGCCTGATTGTTTCAAGGTCGAGCTGGCGGATGAGATCAAAGCGCGTGGAGAAGTTCAATCATTCATTATGCGGTCAGTCGACAAATACCGCCAAGAGTATCCGGCTCTCAGAGAGATCCTAGACGAAGTCAAAGAAAAATGCTATGCCTGCAAGAACTTCATGGAAGCAAACCTGCTTCTTCAGCAACTGGACCGCACTCGGTTGTTCTCAAGTCGATACTTGATGCTACGGGATATCGAGTCCTTCACAACTAACTTGGAAGACTGGATTGATACCATTCTTGATCAAGATCTCCCGCACTGGGCGCCGAGAGCATTGTCCTGGATTCTGTATGCAGTCAGGCCGTTGAGGCTGAAAGAATTGGCTATCGCTGTGGCACTCGGATCTACCGACGAGACCGAAGTCCCGAACGGTCTTTCTAAAATCGACGACCACATCCACTTGGACATTGCCAGAGATCTTGACAGAGTTTTTGGGTCTCTCATCAGAGTTTGGCATAAGGAAGTCAGATTGATTAATAGATCCGCCAAAGAATACATCCAACAGAAGATACGACAAGTAAACCCCCCAAACCCCAAAGCTAAATTCCTCAGCGAATGGGACATAATGAGCAAGTGCTTGCTTTACCTGTCCACTGCCGAAGTTAGAGAGTTTTCCCAAGGAAGCTTCACCCGTAAGAGAAGCGATGCGCTACAAGATCAAAGGCACCGAAGATTAAATATGGCGAAATACGCCGTTAGATGCTGGCCAATTCATTATCGCCGACTTGCAAAGAGGGACGAACGTCACGAACGCTCTACGGCTGTTCTACGATACCTTGAAGATCTGGAGTTCATGAAATGCTTAGTGAACCTTGCAAAACAATTCGACGATTCAGATATTCCCAATGGAATGCCCTTATTAAGTCCGTTGCAATTTGCTGCCGACTTTGGGTTCTCTGACATTGTGAGACGTCTATTAACGTCATCGGCTCCCAATACTATTGACGAAGCGAAGCTTGCCCAAGCATTGCAACTAGCATCTCGCCATGGTCATATAAATACAGTTCAACTCCTCCTCAAGCATGGTGCTGATAGCGAGGACGCGGTCATGGAAGCACTCGATGTTCCGTGTGCGACAGGCTTTTCCGGCGTGGTCAACACTCTGGTTGAAAAGCTCGAAAGCAAAGCAGATAGAAAGCGCGAATATCCCAGTATTCTCCTGAACAAGGCCGCGAAGGGTGGCCATTCTTCCATCGTCAAGATCCTTTTGAGTGCTGGAGCAGACGTGAACGGCGTTGACGAACAAGGCAACACTGCACTTCATCTCGCGGTCGTTCAGGGTAACGAAGAGACTGTTCAACTACTACTGGACAACAAAGCTAGCCCAATCATTCAAAATCATGACGAGTACACAGCACAGCATCTGGCTTCCAAATGGGGTGACCTGGTCCTTGTAAAGGCCCTACACGACGATGCGACATGGGGACTAGTCTCGACCGAAAGTGGTGTAACCCCACTACATTTGGCTTCAGAAGAGGGCCATGAAGCCGTAGTGCGCCACTTTCTCGATCTTGGAGCGGACGTCGACACGACGAACACAGATGGCAAGACTGCACTGTTATTAGCAACAATCAATGGTCATCGTGATGTATTTGATCTCTTACTGGATAGAGGAGCCAACGTAAACCACCAGGACAAAGCCGGTTTGACTGCCTTGTGGTGGGCTTTGGAAAAGGAAGAAGACGAGATTGCAACCACGCTCTTTAAACGGAACGCAAGTTCAAATATCGACAACAAGGAGGAGTGGTCACCCTTTATTCAAGCGGTACAAAACGGGAATGCCGAGTTATGTCGGTTGATGCTCTCGAAAGATTCTGAACTCGGCCACACAGCTGACCAAGGATGGACACCAATCCAGTATGCCGTTCAGCAAGGCCATAACGAAATTGTGAAGCTACTCATAAATTATGGCGTCGACGTCAATGACCATAGAAGCCACCATGTTAGCCCTCTCCATCTCGCCGCTGAATCAAGAAACGCCGAAGTCGTAAAACTCTTCCTGGAAAGCGGAGCCAATGTTGAATCGAGAGATGAAGAGAAGCAGACTGCCCTACACATAGCGACCAAGGAAGGGGATAAAGACATAATGGCTCTGCTACTCGACAAACAGATTCCCGTTAATGCTACGGATGCCTTCGGGAATGCAGCAATTCATCTGGCCGTCCGCATGACCGATTTAGAGGCTGTCAACTTGTTGCTCAACAGTGGAGCAGACATGATGGCAGAAGGCGATGAAGACGAAACACCTATCGTCTCTGCATTGAAACGAGGTCTAATCGATATCGCGCGAGCACTTATCAAATATGGCGCGGACCCATCGATGATGACTTCTTCCTCCGACACACCAATGCATGAAGCAGCTCGCGCAGGCCAAATAAAGTCGCTGGCCTTTTTGCTGAATGAGCAGGGCGTTAGTGTCGATGTACGATCACGGAACCGTCGTACTCCTTTGTTCTATGCCCATGAAGAGACTGCACAATGGCTATTGGAACATGGCGCATCCCCGAACGCGTCGGATTCTCAGGAAACGACTGCTTTGATGTACCTGGCCTCTCATGGCGACACAAAATCAGTTGGTCTCCTGCTAGATCATGATGCAGACGTCTCTGCGAAAGATCTGGCCAAGTCCACCGTTCTACATTGCGCTGCTGCTGCCGGTTCATCGGAAATTATCCATTTACTCGCTCAAACGAAGATAAATATCAATGCAGCCACTTCCAGGGGCCAGACTGCATTGATGGAAGCAATTCGACAGTCCTCCAAGGATGCTGTAAATGCATTGTTGGAATTAAATGCCGATCCGAACCTTGTCGACGGCCGAGGCTCTACTGCCCTTTCGATGGCAGTCAACATGAGGGACGTGAACGCTGATATTGTAACGGCTCTGCTAAAAGCAGGTGCTGATCCTACTGTCAAGGACGAAATGGGAAGAACAACGCTTCATAGCGCTGTAGAATGCTTTGATGACAGCATTCTCGGCTTGATCATCAGCGGCTCAACGTTTCCGCTGGACTTGAATGCCTCCAATGATCAAGGCCATACCATCCTTCATATAGCTGCGTCCAGAAACAAGCAACGACACGTCTCTATGTTACTATCCTTCGATACCAAACGATGTAACCCTTGGTTCCGCGATATTCAGCAACGGACGTTGATCCATCACGCTGTAACACAATACGCGGTACACGATCTGTACGATTTGGTCACAAAGCAACTCAAACTCCGAAGGAAGCAGCCTATGGAACTGAGAGAACTAGACAAAGATGGTTGGTCACCACTACACTGGGCTTGTAAGAGTGGTAAGGCAGCCACAGTTCGTCTCTTGTGTCAAGCAGGTGCAAAACCTGACTTGAAATGTAACCGTGGATGGACTCCGCGTGAAGTCGCCGTCTATCATAATAGACCGGACTTGCTCTTGCAATTCAAGGATGACCTCATCACATCTCCAATCGAGTCTAACAGCACCAATGCGGTACTACCATCGCCAATAGAAGGTTTCAGTCCGTTGTCTAGAGCGTTCACAGGAAAGATGACTGCCGTGATTGCAGAGCAACACATTGAATCAAGATTTGGAGAACGGCGTCCTGGTGCTGTTTGTGATGGTTGCTTAACGGTAATGTACATCAATGCAGTCCTATATTGACTCCTAACAACTTCATACAGGAAATATATGGCATTAAATTCCGCTGTACAGTCTGTCCAAACTTTGACTTTTGCTACAAATGCGCGTGGACAAAAGAAGAGACTCATAGCCCGACCCACACGTTTACAAAGATTGGCTCTGGTTACGAAGTTGGTCCCGACGTATGGACCGAAGATCAGGAGGCAAGAGAACGACGTCTAACTCTCAGCTCAGAGAAAGGTCGTGGGACGCGCCGAATACAATTGGGGACACCGGGGGTTTCGGAGAGCCGGCGGACTTCACAAGGTGAGACGTATGTCTCGGGGAGTCGGCGGACGTCACAAATTGAGAGGAATGTATATGAGTAAAACGAATATGCAGTAATCATCAGCGACATGATGGAGAAAAGATGCTAGACGCGCACAGAGAGAAGAATGCAGGCGTATTGTCGTTTTCAGTCTGTGATATGCTCAATTTCCGAGTGCTGAGTTGTTCACAGGCTTCATGGAACCTTCAGCGAAGCTAATAAGAACTCCGAATCCTCATAATCTCAAGCCGTCTTCCCTAATGAATGTGAGTTCGATAGCTATATTTCAGATATCATTTAATGGGATCATGTCAAGGAGCCAAAGGAATACGCAATCCAAAATTGGGATGTTGGTGCTTACATCTCTTGACTTCACAAAATCTTTCATAAAAGAGCCCAATCAGAAAGATGAAAAAGACACCGATTTAGCCCACAGACCACTTAGTCGTAAACTTTCACGTACATACTACATAGCGTCTTGGAGTTCAGAAGTGTCCGGGCCAGTCTCCCCAACTCTGATGTCACGTTTGCCTCAAATAGCGTAGAGGGTCCGGACACTTACCTTATGAAGTCCAGGGTGATACGGAGTAGCGTAGCACAGTAGGTAGAATAGGAGCTCTAAAGGATCCTGGAGTTTGAATTAGGAAGATCTTAGCGCCGATTGCACAACCGGATTCCGACACCTTGGAGGCCTGGAACGCGACCCCTGGATCAGTCAACATCTATTTGTTTACTGCTGATGACGAGAGTGAAGAAGCTTTCTCCCAAATATTCGTACGTGCAGTCAGCCCCAGTTCCTGCAATGAAACCTCTTTGGCATTCACCAGCTTTGCGAAAAGGGGCACATTAGTGGGGTAAGGTACTTCCTGACGTTCTGCCTAGAACATTTGCAATTATCCATGCCCCACATGTTTGAAACGGCGCTTACTCCTTCGATGCTAGCCCTATCGCCTATCAGATCGCGATTGGCGATCTACCGTTCTGCGACACCCAAAAATCGATGCAGGGAAAATGAGAGGACGACCCGATAAATAGCCCCGAGAAACAGCGGCGTCCAAACGTGTTGCTTCGAAACAAATTTACGTGCCGTGTATCTTACGTGTAAGCGCCCGTCTGCGCCGCTGTGATCTAACCCTCACAAGCCGGTGAGCGGGCCTTGAAACATGCAGATGTTGAAATCACCTAGAGCGACCCTGGGTCATTTTGTGAATCCTGGCTAACTCTCCTGGCAATCCAATGAATAAAACAAATAGCCCTTCCTCCGCCGTTGTTTGCGGGAGGCACCTACCTACATTCACTCTTTGCTTCTAGATTACTTTTGCTACAGTCGCTCTTTTAAACTTCAGTCACTCTTTTGGTCAATTACTTTACCATGGTTCCCTTCTTTTCTCTCGTTTTGGCTGGCTCCGCCATCGCTGGTGTCCTTGGTGCCCCCAGACCCAGTCTGGGCAAGACGCTCAACAAGCGCGCTACTGCAACTCCAAATGGAGAGGGCATGGGAAATGACGGCTTCTTCTACTCGATTTGGTCCGATGGTGGTGATGATATGAAGTTCACGAATGGCGGTGATGGCGACTACAGCCTGACATGGTCTGGGGATGGTGACGTTGTGTGTGGAAAGGGCTGGAAAACTGGAAGCGCACAGTACGTGAAGTTCACGAGTTGGAAATTGCTTTGGGTTGTCCTTGGAAACTAATCCATACTCCAGGAACATCACCTACAGCGGCACCTACACACCTGATGGCGGAAGTTTCCTGTCTGTTTACGGATGGTTCACGAACCCTCTTACTGAATACTACATCCTCGAGAATTATGGCACTGCCGATCCCTCCTACGGAACCGAATTTGTCGGCAACTTAACCAGCGATGGATCTGTCTACTCCATTCATAAAACTGTGCGCGAGAATGCCGCTTCGATCGATGGCACCACGAACTTCAATCAATATTGGTCTATTCGTCAAGACAAACGCGTCGGTGGCACAATCAACACAGCCAATCATTACAACGCATGGAAGGCAGCTGGTTTACAATTCGATGGCTTCCACTACCAGATCATTGCTACTGAAGGCATCTCGGGCAGTGGCAGCTCCAACATCAAAATAGCTGGCACAGGGTCCTCTGACGATACTTCAAGCTCTGTCCAATCTTCGTCCGCCGCCGCTCCGTCTACGTCTGCTATCAGCGTCGTTGCTTCTTCCGCTGCGACTATTGTAGCATCCTCTGCTGTGAGCTCCATAGCGTCTTCTGCAGTGAGCTCCGTGGAATCTTCTCCCGCGAGCTCTGCAGCATCTGCTTCTGCAAGCTCCGCCCCAACTTCAACTGCGAGACCCGTTTCGTCTTCCGCCAAGAGTTCGGCCGCAACATCCACCGCTGCAGCCGCAACGTCATCTACGGAGGTCTCTCCCCTACCTTACTCCGCGACGTCCGTTGCGGCTCCAGCGACTTCCAGCAAATCCTCCGCGGCCACTGCGCCGGTTCCTTCCACGGAGTCTGCCAATGCCACCACCACTGTCGTCGCAACCACTGTTGTTACAGCAACAGTCGTTGCGTCCGAAGCTGCTGCATCCACAGCTACGCCTGCAGGCACCACGGCAAGCGCAAGTTCTCCATTTCATCGCCACCCACACGGAATAGGCTGGGCTTTTCGTCACCACCATCCCAGCTCAGCCAGTGCTTAGTTGACCGCAATCCCTATGCAGTCAACCGAAGCCGCGTCATCACAAGTAACGGAGAGGTCAGGTATGAGTGCTAGAGGCCCGAGTTCTCATGCTGAGGACCGTTTTGATTCGATACTTTTGTGTACATATTAAGAGACTTTCCAGTAGCATCACGCTGTGCGAGATCATTTTCTGGTTTCACGGCAAATGAATTCAATGATTATAGCTAAGACAATTTGGTTAAAGCCCTCTTAGATGCTGACTACAGCCGATGCGCAATTAAGGATAGCCTAGAGCTGCTCTTCATGATTCGTCTTGTCTGTTAGTAAATAGGCCACATAATCATGCACCATCCAGGATGGCGCCGAAGCCGAAAACTCACTCATGACGATGAATGAGCCTCCATCTAGATGAGAACTGGGCATTAATGGGACGATAGCCTCGCGATCGGGCTTGATCGATGTATGTTCATGTCCATTCTACGCTAACCGTTCATACAGACAGTTCATTTATCCTAGCTAGCCTCAAGGGAATCTAGGTACCCAGTATGCGTCTAGCTCAATTTCGGATAACCCACTCTCCACTTGCAGTTCTTCGGGTCTCGCTCCCTTCTCTTCCGTTACTCTTTCATCGTTCCATGAGTTTGCTTCTGTCACTTCAACTTCACAATTAACTAGCAAACGACATTGTGCACCACAAAACTAGGAACTGGAGGCGAGTGAAGAAGCATCAAGGATGGGACTGAGGAAGGTGAGATTCAAGCACGAAATACCGAATCTTAAAACTTCGCACGAAAGGGAATGACCCGCGGATATACATAGGGCTCGAGCCACATGCATTCCTTGGAGGACTCTAGAGCCGGTCTTCGAAACCACTGTGCCAAATCGATCTCCGAAGGCGAAGCCCGCTCACTGCGCATTCTCAAGCACCTGGCCGAGATCACGACGTGAAAACCATCGCCTTATCAACGGCGGTATAGTCTACTGCTATGTCAAAGCCTTCCTTCCAGTTTTGCAAACCGGAGACCTTTGTATCGACGAAGTTCTTGCCCTTAGGAAACAGACCTCTTTCCAGCATCTTCACAAACTGCAGCATATCCTCTCTCTCGTACATCAATTCACCCTTCGATGTAATGTTGCTGCTTACGGCTTTGAAAGGCGGCATAAACTCCTCGAATCCAACCCATCAAGCTACATCATCCGCTATGCCGCGGTGCCTCTACAGCGTTCTTCAAGTGCGTCGATTTGGCCGAGCAGGTGACGAAAGATCCAACATGGCATCGATGCTGCCACAAGCTTGCAGCGCGGCGGTACTCGTATTGTCATCTCCCGTGATCTTCACCGTCTCTTTATTTGCCTCTGCCGCGCCCTTCCTCACATGTTCCTTCAACCTCGCCAGCTCTTTCTCATTTCGGCCCTTAGCAACCACCCTCGCCGCCATCATAACCGCAACCTGCACATCCGCGCTATCAAATCCTCCGGTTGCTGGACACACACGAAAACCGCTTCGCCCAGTTCAAGCTTAATGTCACCTAGCCCGCCATACGGTGCGAGCGGATAGCACATGTACATCAAGTCCTGATACGAATAGCCGGAGCCACGACATAATCTGGCTTCATCGAGCGGGATGCAGTCTTTGCAGCGCCACTTTCGCAAACTCAATAAGATTTCCATCCCGCCAGACGCCTCTCATCAGCTTCCTGCTGCTGTCCGTGGATCCCTCATGGATAGCCGACATGAATGGCGTGCTTGGGTCGTCGCGTGCGAGAACAACATAGTTCACGCAGACGAGTTGTCCAGCCTGCAGCACTATAGCGTCCACTCCAAGTGCGGCAACGTGGCCGATGGCGCCCGTTCCGCCAACAAGCGTCGCGAGGGAAACGCATACTGGCGCTGCCCCTTGTAGATGTCGCAAGGGTGGGTTGGTACGCCCGAGGCGGTGCCGCGGATAATGGCGCTGCCGGGGGTGGGCTGTGGTGTTGGAAGCGTTTTCAGCTGAAAGCCGGTCTCGACGTTTTCGAGCACAAGGGCTCGGTGTTGAGGAAATTTTGGTCGGCATGTTGTAAGAGAATTAGGAGAAAGCTCGGATCGAGGTTGGGGAAGCGGTGAAAAGACAAATAGAAATGGCGAAGTTCAGTATGGCACGTTTCCAACCTACATCACAGTCTTATGCATAGCTTCAGGCTTAACGGCCATTTTTCACCGCAATTCATCTAATTTTGGTAATGCAGGGCGAAGCCAAACCTCAGAAGAAGGTACTAACCTGACTTAAAGGAGATTGAACACGAATCATTAGTAGGTATCATAGATAACACATATTTTCTTATTTAATATGACTTGTTGCACTGCAAGTTTGTCGTAGGGGGGACTTCCCTATGAGACATGCATGGCGGGGCGCAACCCTTTGCGGGCGGCATTCGTGCTTGATTATTCTATCCTATCCTAGCGTTGTCGCCATGCACTCGTCTGCAATCTGATCCGCTCTGACAAATTAGCGGACGTCAACATGGCGACTGTGGTTCATTCTAGTACACATTTTTTGAAGAGGGACGAGTTGTATGATACAGAAAAGCCATATTCACTACGATTTACTCCCCAAGAAGGCTTTCCTAGAGCCAATATCAAGCTAGAAAGGCATGACATTGATGTCTACGACATACGCAAGAATAAGCGCCTGACGTTTAGAAACGATGGTGCAACAGTTCTCAACTTTGAGTCGAAGATGACATATGAGGACTATGACAATGAAGACGTTATTAGAACTATTTATCTTAAAGAGGTATCGAATCTTCTCAAGCAATTTCTTGGAGCTCAGCATGTTCAGATCTTCGAACACACGGTACGTTTAATGTTCACAATCTGACTCTGACGCTTGTCTAATCGTTTGACTCTCAAGGTCAGGAAGCGACATGCAACTTTCCCCATCTCGACTGGAGAAGCGTACCAGTACAATCAACCAACGTCTATTGCTCACGTTGATACTACAGTCGATTGGGCTTTGGAAATGGCTCGGCAACTGAATCCACAGCGTGCTGCAGACATCACGAAACACCGTGTTCAATGCGTAAAGTAAGTCTCACTTGCCTGTCTCTGCAAAATTACCATTGATGTTCAGACATTATAGCTTCTGGAAACCCCTTGTTGGACCCGTCCAGGACTGGCCACTGGCGTTGTGCAAACCCGACTCTCTTGATCCAGAGACTGAACTTGAACCTTGCGATCTTGTATATCCAGACTATGTCGTGGAAAATCGCCAGGTATATCACTCCAGCCGACAGCAGTGGGTTTATATAAACAATCAAATGCCAAATGAGGCATGGGTGTTCCTACAATCAGATACCAAACCTGGCACAAATCCAGGTAATGTATGAGTCTGACTCCTTTTACTTGGTGCTAACCTGGTCTGAAGTCGCACATACCGCTTTCCCTTTTCCAGGTTCAGGTCCTGAGGACGCCCCTGCTCGGGAAAGCATTGAGGTCAGGGCCCTAGTCTATTATGGAGGTTTCTTGGATAACCCAGAAAAATGATCAATGCTGTAGTACGGATCCAAGATTTATAAACACCGCCATCTGCAACATGTGGGTTGATGAGCTTCTGCAATCCAAACCCAGCATGAATTTGAACAATGCCGGACTAGCCAAACTACAGCGCCGCTAGCGCACGACCAGAAATTGAGCCCAAGTTGACATTTATTTACAAAGTTTTGGCAAGCTTTGTTTGAACATTTTGATCATCGCGACTCTTGAATTTTGATTCAATCACTTCAAAGATACCACTTCCTTTCCTTACGTGTCACTTTCCTGCTCGATCCTCCAGCCATCGCGGGCAAAGAAATTCCCGGCGTTTCCATCAAACACCATAGTCTCGCCCTTCTTGAATCCGAATATCTGGGCCTGTGGCTGGGATTCTCTTGGCGCAGGCCAAACGGCCCGCCAAGGTTGATGCTTGGTGTTGCTTGTACTTGACGAAGAGGTATTTCCACCTGGGAGGACCAGCATCTGAGGAATTGAGTTGGACATTTTGCAAGGTTTGGTTTGACTGTGGGCTTATTCCATTAGCGTGACTCTAGTGCCGTAAGTCGTGAATAACCGTAAGGACGTTTGGGGTAATGCTGGCGCGAGCGGGCGCTTCCGTGCTAATGCTGCTTACCTTAGGTTTGGGCCCTAAGATCTGTTCATGTAACTGATCCTCGGAGGGTTGTCAATATACTGTTGTGACTTGACCAACAAGTAGCGTGTCAAGCGCAAGTCGATGTTGGGTGAAGATTCACTTTGAGTTAAAGAAAAGGGGCATCCGGAGGTAGGTCTGGTCTGTAACCCCTCACATGGCTGGACGCCGGTAATAGCCGTCCACGCGGCAAGGAACGGGAGTCGCTCCCCCCTAGCCTCCCGAGCCATCGGCCCTTTTTGCTTTTTTCTTTCGACAGCTTCTTTCCTCGCTCTGAAATTCGCGAAGATATCTGCACAACATGTAGTCCGTCCCTCGGTGTCTCCGCATAGAACCATTCAATGATTCGCTACATATTTATAGGTGCCAAGCATTTGCCATCTCTCTGCCTGTTGGACCACCTTCCGCAAAAGGGTATGGTCAATACTCCTTCCTTTTCTTCTAGAAAAACTCGCTAACTATGATTTGCCAGACAAAATTCATCCACTAGACGCGAGCTAAAAGTCTTCGGGTTTTATGTGAAACCCATGCTCTAGCTCCTGCTCCAGCGGCCCGACAATTTCTTTGTATACCTTCTGTCTCAAATTGTCCGTATTGACACCGTTCGTTTCAGGCTCAAGACATGCTCGAATAGCTGCGCGATATCCCTCGTAAAGATCACCTCTTAAATCTTCTAGCACCCTCAGAGCTGTGGTAAGATTCGTGTTCTCATTTGGTTGTCCCTCAAATAAGTCTTCTTGCGCCCATTTCGACTCGATTGGCCCCCCCAGATATATTTCGAGTAGCAGGATCCCAAGGGATAACAAAGCTGGATGGGAGTGGGGATTAAGAAGGGCCAGGCCAACATTGGCGTCTTTGGAATCATCCTCAAAGCGTACCTTCAACCAGGGATGGCTGAGATCAGGTCGACCCGAAGGATCATTGCTGAAGAAGGTTACGTGTTCCTTGCTCCAACCTTCACATAGCCATGGTCCATCCGAGCAATGGAGTGCGGCATGAGCAAGAGTAACTGCCAGGACCCATTTCTCCTGCAGTCTGATTTTTCGATCTTGCCCCTCTAATAAATCCTTCAGCGTGATATCCTTTTGCTTTTGAAGAGCCAGACTCCTTTTTCTCGATTTGATCTGCCAGAGTTTGTTCTGATCGAATAAGATTTGCAATGCTGATTGTTGACCATGTGCTTGGTGAATCAATCTACACAGTGATTCTGAATCTATATCTCGACCTGGAACACTTGGAGCTGATGAATCTTGCAGGGTCTGTTCGTCGCCGGCGAAGCGTACAGTGCGATTTAGTGAAGTCGGGTCAGCGCTAGGATGGATCAGCCATGCCGTCTTCCTGCATGCCTTAACGAGAAACTCACTGCTCCCAGACCAGGATGGTGCTCTCTTGCCAGGGGGATCCGTCCTTTTTCACGTCTGTCACCGAAACCAACATGTCAAGGCTATTGCTGGTGTTTTGAACCCGTTGGCGAGAGCAACAGTTCCAAAGGCATAGCCGTGCCTCATGTCGACTATGACACTCGCACGCATTTGGCCATTTCCTTGCGATTTTGTTGAACAGAGGCTCAGAGAGTCGGCGAAGTCTTGTTGTATGAGGCTTTCTGGCAGTCGTCCGATGGAATTCGTCGTTGCCGGGCAGAAGTGAGCCGTGTACAAGACGTTCTAGGTTCTTGTTTGCCTTTCGTATCTTATGCAAAGCCATTGTTCTATTTGTTTCGTTACGAGTGAAGTGAAATCTTTTTCGCAATGACTTAGTCGTTTCCCCGTTATCGATTTGATTTCTAAAATGTTCTAGTTTTTGGTAAAAGCTACCAGAAGTTTGCTGGATTTCGTCTGTTAGGAGGTATACAAGGAAGAGTATGCTTCGATCCTTCGACAACTTACAAGATGCAGATCCGACTGGGCAAGGTCGAGCGACTTATCGCTCACCAAGAGCTCAAGGCATTTCAACAGGCGGTCTAGCATGTCTTGAAATGGTCTCGCCCTTGTACCTAGCACATTATCTATCTCCTTCTGCTCGTCTTTCGTCAGCGGAGAGAGCTTAGTAGTGTCCCCGCGCGATGATAACCCGCTGAGCACACCTCCTAACGTGCTTTCTAGCAGGGCTAATTCGTCGTAAAGTTCGCAGTAAAAGTCCAACTGCTGGTCGTTTTTTGCTTTGTTCGAGGTCAATATCTTGCCTACCCGGACTGCTCCCTTGCGGTGTTCGGCGGCAGATATAACGAGAGGCAAGATAGCCAGGACGAGCTCAATCCCTGACATTGCGCTAGCAATATGGTTGATCGTGTCCTTTAGCTGCAGCAAATGAGGCCCAGAAGATGAGGTCAAAGGGACGCCGGGCAATTCTCGACTTATGTAGGCAAGGTTGGGATACATTGATGAGCCTTGCGATCTTACATGACTAGGATCTTGTACGCTTTTCGGGGCGACCTCACGACGAATCAATATGCATTGCCCTGCGCGAAATATGTCCAGGCAGCAGTATGCAAGCCATCTTCCGGATTTGTTCAATTGAAGCGAATACCGTCCCATTGGGTCAGCCTGATCGGCGGCCGGCACTATTTGTCCGTGCAAGGCCCAGCCTTTTTACAGCTTGAGAGACGACACACTTCTAAGAACCAAGGCAGTGACAGCTCAAAGTACCAAAAGATGGATATTGGCTCCATTACCATACGGTGTCACGCCGACGAGTGCCTCAGTCAGTTTAGGTCTCTGCTTGGGATTGAGGCCGAGATCCAAGGGAGCAGCAAGGCCAAGGACTCAAAGTCAGATGAACTAACAGCGGAAGATCAACTTGCCAGGTTTGAAATGTGGGCAGGTAATATTGGGGTATTTGCCGACGGCCATGCATCGCTTGATTATCGATTAAGGGATAGCGACTTCGCAGCAAAGCTCATGGTAGAGTTCCTAGGATCTCTGTGGGACTTTCTTCGAAGAGGTGCAGTGCTTCACTACTCTGAGTGCATGAGAAGTTTTTGCTGATGGAATTCATGTTAAGCGATTGAAGCTCTCCAACCGGCCCAGAATGCAGACACTGTTTCTCCGCCAATATCTTCACGAGATTTCGATCCACACAGTTCTAGCAACATTGACGAGCAAGCTGAATCTTCGGATATATCATCATCAGATATACCGTCGTCTTGTATATCGTCATCAGTCCAATGGACCGAGACAGAGTCGGTATGCGCGGCAATATCAGCTACAGTAACCCCCTTTGAGCAGAGACTTCGAGGCGTCGAAAGAACGATTGATAGGTTGTATCGTCTTTCACTCGTTATTCGACAACCATCGATCACGTCACAAAACGTGAAAGCGGAAAATTTTCCTATTGCGGACGACGAAGGAAATGACATCGAGAATGAATTTGCATCATATGCGTTCGAAGTTACTACACACAGATTTCCAGAAGCGCCCAAAGAACTTAGAGAAAGGTTGGCACGAGGCATTGTGGTTCGTAGGAAAAGATTTCTCTACCGCCAGAGCCACCAGCAAAAATTGAGCATCAGAACTGTTGCAATAGCCAGTAACAAAGAAGAGAGGAAGGCTACTGGTAGTGACTTTGATATTGCAACCACGGTTCGAGGGATCCGTGTTCTTGCTGATCCTCCTCCCCAAGAAGTGGTGGACACCAAGGAAAATCTGAGAGTACGAAATTTACCCTCGCAGACCTCCGCCTCCGCCATGATGAAGACCAAAATCCCTATTGAAAAGGTCATGGATGACGAAGAATCAAAGCAATCCACGATCTTCACTAATCCACTCACTAAAACCAACCCTGTCTTGGTACCGGACGCTCCTAAACTAGTTCCTGGAAGTAAAGAGTTTGAATGTCCTTATTGTTGTATCATCCTACCAATCAGTCATGCGAAGGCGTCGAGGTGGAGGTATGTTTGCACCTATTGATGCTTAATCTAGACAGCGAACTGACAGAAGTAAGGCGGCATGTCCTTGAAGACCTGGAACCGTACAATTGTGTTTTCGAGAACTGCACAGACCATCGACTCTTTTTTCGAGACAAAAGTACTTGGATTTCTCATATGCGAAATGACCATACAACACGATGGCTTTGCACTTCTCCAGCGCATGGCACTATGTCATTTCGAAGTGAAAAAGAGTTTGACGAACACATGTGGAACTCGCATGAAGGTACCTTCACAGCGTCTCAGCTACCTCTGTTGAGAAATCGAAATAAAGTGGCTGCACTTGTCACATTCGAGCAGTGTCCCCTTTGCGGATATAGACCCTCGAGAGAAGAACTAGGAAGGGAAACACAAGCTCAAGGTTTAAGTGATACCCCTCGAGCTGAAACGGGCAAGACTGCCTCTGATCGCATCATCAAACACCTCGCTGTTCATCTGGAGTCCCTTGCGATTACTGCCTTACCCTGGCTAGATGCAGTAGAAGACGTGAAGAGCGAAAGACCGGAATCGGCAGCTACAGACGAGACTACAACGCAAGAAGAAGACGGCTCGCTCTCAACTCACCAAAAACGGTCAAATTTTGCCTTTTCGAGAAACGATTCTGGAAACGAAGAGTTGTTGACGTGGCCTAGCGATGACGAGGGTGACAACCTTTCTTCGGCTGATGGATCCTACGAAGAAGAATGGGGATTTATCCCTCTACCAGAGTATTACGGCCACGACAGAGATCCGGTGCTGCAAACACTGCTTCGAAAGGTTTACTTAGACACTTCGCTAGTAATGGGGAGCTCCGGAGCACCGAAAGGCCCGAACCTCCCCTTTTATTTTGTACCACGCGACCAAGACAAGAATTTTTTCGCTAGAGGCCAAGCACTCGACGCTATCGAGGAAGCACTTTACTCCGACCGCGCAAAAGACAAAACTGCTTCTAAACCCACATCTTTCCCGCGCTGTTGTGCGGTTTATGGCCCTGGAGGTATGGGCAAAACCCAAATCGCAGCACATTATGTGGCAATCCGCCGGAGCCATTTTGATGCGGTGCTTTGGGTAAACGCCGAAAACTCCTCGAAATTATCCCAGGATTTCAATGAAATTGCGATAGAACTGGGACTCGTCAGCAAGGGCTCAATTGATGCTACTGACCAATCTTTCACTCGCGATATTCTGAAGCGATGGCTTGTCAACCCGCTCAAGAATCTAGAAAGAACAGATGCCGCTAGTACAGAGAAGGCTTCCTGGCTTCTTGTTTTCGATGGGGTCGAGGACGGTTCAGTACTGAACGACTTCTGGCCGTACGATGGGCCAGGATCCATCTTGATCACGAGTCGCAATCCGCATTCTTGGACCACATCTCTTGAGCTTAAGCCATTTTCCGTTAACGAAGCGACGGAGTATCTAATAAGGATCACGGGAAGAGAAGTCTCGGACGAGGAAAAGGCATCAGCAATTATAATAGCCAGGCGCCTTGGTGGCCTTCCCCTCGCTATAGCTCAGATGGGTGCCATTATCAAGCATAGATCCCTCTCGTTCAATGAGTTTTTGCGTTCTTACGAAGAGCGAGGGGGCCAGCGAGAGCTTTTGCAATGGAACATCGACAAAGTGCGGCCACAGTTGTCGAACTACGAGCACAACGTTGCATCAGTCTGGGCGTTTGACAGTCTCGGGAAAAGAGCAAGGATTTTCTTGAATACTTTGTCTATGCTGGATCCCGATTGGATTCCAGAGCACCTGTTTGACAGTGGAGCGACTGGGCACGATTCTGAGGACATTTTGGAGCTAAAGAAAGACTATAAGACCGTAAGGAATGATCTACTCACCCGGTCCTTGATTACAGGAAATCACCGCGACAAAGTGTTGTTCATACACAGGCTTGTTCAAGACGTCACAAGAGCGCGAATGAGTATCTCCGAGCTTCGCAGAGTATTTTTTGACAGCGTTAGGCTGGTTTCCAGTCAATGGCCTTTCGAAGTGTTCCGCTGGAGGCATAGTATTGCCAGGTGGTCTGTTTGCGAGAAGCTCCTTCGCCACGTGGAAAGATTGAAGGATTTGTTTCCAGAAATAACTCCATCAACCACCTCCTTCGAGGACTATCAACTTGCAAAATTATTGATAGACGCCGGGTGGTGAGTATTACCTTGGAAGCGATGCACTACCGCTGAACTCTTTCAGGTATCGTCACGAAAGAGGGAAGTCCTCGGAAGGAATTCTCTTCAATAATATGGCCCAATCTATTTGCGAGTCTATGAAACTTCGTCTCCTCGAAAATCCCGAGTACGCGACCGGCGACTCCCTGACGCTTTCGCAGCTGAACTTCTCGCTCGCTGAGATAAATCACAACCGTGGCTGTATTGCGCTTGAAACCAATGAGCCAGAAGACGCATTGAGGTACCACAAAATCTTCAACAGCATGATGGTGAAAGAGCTTGCCGGTACATCTCCGCATGACGACATGCGATTGGCTATATCTTGGAATGAACTTGGCAATGCTTATATGCTCAACAATGACTGGTCAGCTGGAGAAATTTGCTTCCTGAAGTCGATAGAAGAAATAGACAGACTCAAGAACTCTGAGCGCTATATGTTATCATTGCCCCTTGCAAACCTTGGACTAGCGTATTGGCTACAAGGGAAGAATGAACAGGCCATCACGACTCTTGAGGAAGGACTTCGAGAGCGCCAAGCTGCTCTTGGGCTGGATGACCGAGTCTCATTCATGTAAGTCCACAGGCCCGCTGAGCAATTTTTGTGGAAGCTGGTCTCCGACAGACTAACGACTACAGAACTGGCCGATTTCTACATGCGCTTGGGAACGTTAAATGCAACCAGGGCCTGGAAGACGCAGGCCTCGAATATCACCGCCGCACATTGCTTCACTACAAATCGACGCTAGGAAACCGCCATCACCGCACAGCGGACGTCTTTGTCAAAGTTGCTGAGCACAACATCCGTCTCGGTCAGCACGAAACATCGCTAGCGCTACTAGACTACGCACTTGGAGCGTACTCCAGTGCTCATCACTTTATACCCGAGAAGTTACGTGCTTCGTTCAAAAGATCTCTCGCCCTGCGAGCCTTGCAAAGGGTTGACGAGGCGGACTCGGAGCTGACGAAATGCTTCGGTCTCTACAGTGTGCTTTTCACGAACCTCGTCCGCAATAATGGCGCCAAAGAGGAAGATCGCAAATTTAGGGAGACTGATCTACGTGACGCAGACGTTGACCAGCTGATAGCGTTTTGGTCAAAATGAGTTATGGGGGAACGTATGGATAATTGGATTTCCGATGTAAACTTTTTAAAGCACAACGAGGGGCTGAGAGCAACCTGCTGGGATATCGCAATTGGAAGGTTTCGACACCGTTATCAGCGGCGTTTTGCCCCGAATACCAAGTACAACCATGATATATAACGAATCTCACTTACATCAACTTGCAGGAGTTTGCGGAGACAAAGTCGTCTTCAGCTCCGATCTGGCATGCGCTGATTTTGAGGTAATCGATGCCAAGCAACCTGGTTCTTTGTTGTCTCGTTCTACATACACTCAATCTATCCGACGCTTTAATAGCTGACTGGCCATAGCCTTGATATGTAGCGCGATTGTGACGCCATGGGTTAGCAGCACCATGACAAGATTTCGATACGTGGACTGCACGAAAATAGAATACAGGATGCATTTCTCGATTCGCATTAATTAGATGAATTCTTAATCTATACTAATATCTGAGACCGATCTGATCTGTGCTGCAGCGTGGCTTGAAGGTCCAAGCGGAGCCTTTGAAATTCAACATTTGAAAAGTCGGAGTTCCATCTCCGACGAAAACTAAAGAGCAAACGCCTTCTTATGCGCCGATCGAAGTTCCCTCTACCATCGGCCGTTTCCCTGGTTCGACTTTTCGAGCCATTGCCACAAACGCTCAAAGAAGCTGCCTAGCCATGGGTCCTTTTGACTAATTTCATTGATTTCGGATTGAATTGGGGGTGGGATTTCAGAAGTGCCTGTTCCTGAGCCAGAGCCGGAGCCGGAGCCGAAGCCACCACCGCCTCCACGGCCATTTCCGCTACCTTGGCCACTTCCAGAGCCACTGCTCGATGAGCTGGGAGCGGGCGAGCCAGCAACTGGGGCAACGGAGCTGACGACAGTTGGGGCGTTCCCACCACTGCTGGGACTGACGGTGCGCGTTTGAGTAGTAAAGGTCGAAGGGACAGGCGCCTGAGCTGGAGTCGATGAGGCAATTGGGGTAGATGCTGTGCTTGAAGCAGAGATGACGCTGGCTGCAGAGGAGCTTTGTGTAGAAGCGGAGCTAGAGGCTGCTGTTGTGCCAGCCGCAGAGGAAGAGCTGACTGAGGTAGTGATGGCAGCCGCAGAGGAAGAACTGACTGAGGTAGTAGTGGCAGCTGCGGAAGATGACGTTGAGCTGGAAACGGGTGTGGAACTAGATGTAACAGAGGTAGACGACGCGGCGTTGTTCATCGACGCTGTTGTGACGGTCATGCCGTTGGTGTTGCTGTACTGAGCGATTTTGCCGCCGATAGATGAGATGCTGGATGCGCTGCCGGAGGTGCCACTGTAGGTGTAGTTGGTCCCTGTCGAGTAGTCGTATGCAGTCACGCTCTTGACGATCATTGTGAAAGGCACATCGTCGTAGTTGATAGGTCCCTCTGCCCAGGCAATCGTTCCTGAGGCTTCATGAGGGTCACCCCCAGGCCAAACCCCGATCTGAAGCTTCATGGGAGTTTGAGGGTAGTTCGGGGACGAGGAAGTAATTGTTCGCAGGACTTTGCCATCAACAGACCAGGTCAATGCACTTGCAGTCCAGTCAATCGAATAGGTGTGGTATGTTGTGTCCGGTGAGCTGACGGTGACTGTCTGCTCGCTGCCTTCTTGTCCCTTGCCGAAGTAGTTGCACTGAAGGGAGTTACTTTGAGAACCCACCCACTCGAGATCGATCTCGTCTTTATCGTCAGACATCAAGACGGACGAACTGACGACACCGTGACCAGGTGCAATCTGAGCAACGACATCATAGTGGCCGTACATCATATACCAGTTCGAGAAGAGGGTAGGCGAATCCAAAGGCTTGGCGATGGTGAAAAGTGCGCCCGACGCATTGTAAGTTGGAAAGACACCAGTGGAAGGAGTCCAATCGCTGGAGGATCCCTTTGTAAAGTCATAGAAGATAGCCTTGCTCAATGCTGGATCCGGGTTGCAGGCGCCTTGGGTGGGATTACATGTCGACGCCTGAGCCCAAGTGGGCGTAAGGAGAGCAGCAGTGACCGCGAAAAAGAAAAGAGAAGAGCCCATTATTGCGCGTGTTGGCTACCAGATCGAACACAGATAAATGCTGAAGTCAAGCGAATGTCATTGGGAGCTTTCAAAAGCTAAGAACGAGTGAACGAGTGAATGAAAAGGAAGCCGGCGAGAGGCCAAGTGAAAGATGAAAGGAAAGAGAAGCAGGAAGAGTGCCAACGAAAGGTGGAAAAAAAGGAGCTTAGATCGTGTCCATAGCGAACCTTGTACGGAGCACAGGATGATGTCCCATAAGGTAGCTAGCGCCTAACCTCGCACGAGATCTATCCTACCAACCTTTCCCGAGTAGTATTCCATACCCTTGTTTTGATCGGCAAACCAATAAGGTCTGGAATATTTTAAGTGTTTGTTGTTTCAAGCATGACGTTCTTGCCAGGGAGTTTTAATTAAGGAGGACACTAGTTGTTTTATGCGGTCGGAACCTGTAGATTTACACCGGCTCAAATGCAGGGTTCACGACCCGGCCGCTAAGCTTCGACAAAAGCAGCATGGGCTGGCTGGCTTGCGGGAGGTCGGGGTTTTGTAATATTTATCTTTTAATGCAAGGTATCAAAAAGAAGTAAACCTTTGTATCAGTAAAAGGGGTAAAGCAGAACTATACCCAAAAAGCCAATCACCTGAGCGCGAGAGGAACCGCCCGTCACCAGCTTTACACGTAATTAGGGGCATGCAACCTGACAGTTTCGCCGGATGGAGAGGCGGATCAAAAGCCTCACCTCCTCGGCATTAGAATTGATACGCCATTTTCTTGTATAGGTATGCATTACATTGTGACGTATCCAAGATGTATTGTATCCGACACCATACTCAGTACTACCTGTCGGTACTTTCAAACTCGAGTGTGGCGCATTGTGACCATCCACGGGTCGCCACGCCTGTTTGCTAAGAGAAACCAAAGGTGGAACGAACATCCGCTGCCCGTCAACAGCCCCGTGCCAACGCGCGAGAATAACACCCTCTGGCGAAGTACTTTGAATGTCGAAAATGAGTGTGATACTGTCAAAGGTAACTTACTCTCTTCTTCTACATGGACGACAACTCGAGCTAAGAGTGTTAGGCTCGGGCGGCGAACCTCTAGATTATATGGAGTATTTCGGGAATAGTCAACCCTATTCTTTGAATGTGACTTCTGCGATCGATCGTTCGGCAGCACGGAAACCTTTGAGCAGCATCTGCGAGACTCGGTCGCCCGTACTCCGTAGCTAAGCAGCAAGAAGGCTTTGAAGCATTACCTACAAGACGCGCCACACCTATCCTTCTCCTTGCGGCCGCGCCTTAGGCGGTAAAGAGAGGACGTCGTAGCATCTGTAGAGCTTGTCCATGTGCCCTCTATCTCTCTATCGTTATTATTGCCGATGCGACTTCGCTGCTGTGTCCGACTTGGTCGAGGAAAGAATCACTTGAGAGCTGTGAGGCGCGACGTTGAAGCGATTCACGT
The DNA here is from genome assembly GCA_021030935.1 of Astrothelium subdiscretum. Taxonomy (NCBI): domain Eukaryota; kingdom Fungi; phylum Ascomycota; class Dothideomycetes; order Trypetheliales; family Trypetheliaceae; genus Astrothelium; species Astrothelium subdiscretum. Next base: position 547,193 of record JAGFMW010000014.1, read on the forward strand.
GCAAAGCAGCGAGCCAGCTTCGCAACGGACCACCCTAAGGTATTTGCACAAGGAGCTCAACGTCTGAGATTGTGTCCACTCGATGAAGCTGCCCTACAGCACGGGGCGACGCGCTCGCGCTGAGGACCGTGCCGGGTCCGGGGACAGAGTCAAGTGCGTCAACGTGGTGGCATGTGGTCAGCTCGTGTTCGTCGCACACGTTCAAGAGTCGGAGAACGGATAGATAGCGCGCGTCGTTAGAGGCGCTCATCGTCGCTCGCACTGTGGGCCGGCGGCGGAAAAAGGTCGTGGGATTCTACCACAAGATTCAGTCAATGATTCTTCGCAGTTTTGTGGATGATACACGTTGCACTTAGAAGGTCGAACGACATTGGATATCTCTTTGAAGAATAGTAAAAAGCATCGCGGAGGACCCCTCTGTACCAGACACCCGTACCAGGGCCAGGGTTAGACTTGGCGAGAAATGGTCTAATCGAAAGAATCTTTGGAACAAGCTTGCCCGAGAAACAGATGCATAGCAAGCAAGGCAGGCTCACCCCTAGGTACGATCGCACAGTGGTCAAAACCCTGTCTCTGATCGGCCCACTTGCTTCTTTCATCCCCGCAGTCAATTCTGGAGCTTTTGTTCTTGCATGTGCGTACTCCGTAAAGAGTAGCAGATCCTGAGATTGCGTAACGGGACCCATCCTGGTACCGCAAGGTTCCGCTATTGTTCAGAAATTCAGAGCCCTAAATCTCGCTTGTGGTCTTAGGATTTGTCGCTTTTCGGCTTCCTTGAGTACAAGAAGAAATATAATCCAATCCGGGGCATTGGTCGCCGTCGGAATTCTACCGTTCCTTTGTTGACTGATTTAGTGAATGCGAAAAGCAAACGTCAGCTCCACCGTTGCTCCGCAACGCAACGCGGCGAGTGCATGTGGGAAGCGACTTTCAGCTGTTCCCCTCCCTCCCAAGACTGCTCGATCTCACGCGGACGAAGTCTCTGTCTTGAGCTCTCACATTTCATCATTCTTGCTGGATATCAGATAAAATATTGCGAATCGGTTATGCGCTCCCCAATTAGTGTTCCGTCCTTTGAGTTAGCATATCAAAGTTGATGAAAGCTCAATCTGATCTCGTTGATAGACTGCCCAATTCTGGAATCGATACCAGGATCATCTCGATCGAACACGTCATCTTTTACTCGCCAGGGGTTTCTATACGCAATGGTGTCCCGATGTTGGAGCAAAGGTCAGCCTTTTCTTCATGAAAGTTCCGCTCTTCGCGTCGGTGATTCCCCTCAGCGATGCCGAATTAGAACAGAGATACACTATCATCTATCATAATTACACTTTGCTGTTCCGCACAACAAGCATTTGATGTCTCCACGACAGTATCAGAAGATCATAATGTTTGCCCACTCTTACGAAGCCGCATCAGCTGCCAAGCTCCATTTCCACGTTTCTTCTTCTATTGAATACCCAGGAAAACACTTTCTTCTTTGATTTAGCATAGAAGAAAGGGCCGGCTAAGCATAGCACCTCAGAACCAAGTGGAAACGGAGATGGATAGGCTTGATAGCTAAGGTGCATGATTGACAGGAACAAACGCCCTATATAAGCAGCAAAACCTACCTTTTCAAACAATCTTTCTCCCCCATTTCAAAATCGGGAGCACCTCAAACTCTTCGCAAAGAAACGAGACATTAAGATGAAGATCTTCAATCTTATTACCTTAGTCCTTGCAACCGTACAACAGGTCATTACGCCGGCCACCGCTGATCCAGTGGTCAAGAAAGGCAGAACTATCGCTGTCTCGAAGGGGCAACAAGAAGCACTTTTGCAGTCCTTCAAAGACCGGAAGATCCCTGGATACTTTGCGGGCATACACGAAGATCATCTTGCACAATACAGCGGTGTATGACCACCAACCTTGATCATTTGACCCGTGGGCTGATAAGATTACGAGCTTAGATTTTCAAGGATTCAACTCCCTTGGAAGAGCAGTCTCAGCTTTTCTCGGATGCTGTCAGTAACGGCCACGTCACATACGTTACGCCAATGAGCGAAGATGAGAAAGGGGTACTTGAACCCAAGCCAAATAGCAAGAGGGACTCGGAGCCGTCAGAAGATATCAAAAGGATTGAAGAGAGTATTTACCAAGCTCTTGGTGGTACGGCATTTATTCTTTGCATCGCCTTATCAACGCCTGCCTTTTGCTAATCGTAATAGATAACTCGGCAAGAGGTTGTGGTCGATTGCACCGTCGGTATGGAATCTTTGGGGTAATGATAGCGAGAATAGTTTCATACGTCGCCCGAATGATAAATGCAGGCGGTTGGAATGTCTACAAAGACCAACAGTTTAAGAAACACGGAGACCCAAAAAAGAAAAATAATTTTGACTCAGGTGGGAAATCAGCTTGGTCAAAAGGAGACGGACAAGACCATCAAGACAGAAGACAAGGAGGGGGAGGTGAAAAGGAAGATTGTGGCTATATTTAGGCGTGTAGCTGAAAGAAAAGCAGAAAAGACAAAGATTAATGCGATAAGAGATTCAAAGGCGAAGAGAAACGGCTTCATGATCGGGGTCAGCCAGCCAGCCTACCTGAGAGTGCTGAGATAGGTCAGTGGCTAATTACCGGCCAGGCACTCATTGGGCTGCTCCCGTATTAGAGCCGCAGCTTTATTCCGTGCTCATTCAGCAGCTGCTTACCGACGTCGCATCTGGTTTTGTCGAAAGATTGCTTGTTTAGTCAATTAATTCGATCTTAATTTAGCTCAACCCGCAATCGTGGTATAGGTAGCTACCTAAGTTGCCACTCTTTAGCACCGGCAGGGGTTTCAGCCCCAACTCCGGCCAACGAATAGCTTGTTCAACAGCTCATCCTAGAAGCTCATCTATAACAATTTCGCGTCGGCCAAGGGTGCGATTGGTTGCCTAAAGTGCGCTCGTTGTGGGTCCGCGAAGCGGCGATACGGCATAGCTAATACTGTACGCTTCAATTGTCAGGGACTGGGGGGGATCGGTCCATGGTGCACTGTGCGAGTGACGGGACTGGCTCTCAGAAGCGTCAAGACTGGGTGATACGTGTCCCATCACTTGCAGAATTTACGATCTCATCGGATCCACAATTTGCAGTTCCCAGTCCTTCGCCCTCCACTCACGCTGGCCGTATCCATACAAGGCAGACATGGAATCTCAGGTGAGGAGCGAAGTGCAGATCGTAGGTAAATAAGGATTGGAAAAAGTGCGCCTGTTGCAGAAGGGGGATAGTCCAGTGTAGAGCACAGAAAGGCGCGTACGCTCGTGCGCGTGATGAATTCGTTTCAAAGAGACCTGGCGAACTGGGATGACGGGATCATGTCTACAACAGCGAAGGGAGGGAAAGGACCTGGTGCCGAGCCAATTTTCGGAGTATGTTAAGAGGACCCGCCTCTTCAACACAAAGAATATCTAATAGATAGTCTTCCCCTTCGTATTGCTCGTCGGCATCCCTGTCCGAATGCCCGCCACTGCAGCTAGGATAAAATCCATGAGAAGGCGCAACACATGATCACTGCCAGTGGCATCCCAGCTGTCCCAGAGAATGACATGGATGCACGTCAGAATATACCTCTTCAGTGCCCGCGTCAAATCTCTCTCATTGGGCCGGCGGGAGCTCGGGCGGGGAATCTTGGAATAGTCTAACCTTGTACGGTTTCAGATTTTTGTCGGATTCTGGGGTTGGGGCGGGACCATGGAAAGAGGCTTTTCGTCTCTTCGTTCCTCAAGTCGAGGCACCTGTTTTATTTTAGTTTGATCAATTAGCTCACGCTGAGACGGCGGACAAAGTCTTACCTGGTTGGTTTTCGTACACGTGCTACCAAAAGCGTGAAAATGCGGACATTGGTAACGGGAATCGATACTTAAGGAATCCTCCAGGCTTGCACAGCCCCACACGGTTGCGTGTTCTAGGCAGACTCATGGCCTGCTGCCTGCTTATTCCCTCTCGTCTGTGTATCTAGACCACCTAGTATTTCACTTTTGATAGGAAGGAATGAGAGCACCCGCCTCTGGTCCTTGATTTTGGCATCCGACCGCAGAACATATTCCCGCCGTTTGCTTTCATCGTCAGGACATCCGGGACACACTATGGGCGACCAGCGGGATGACTTTGTTTTGCTGAACCGCGATGACGTTAGTGATTTCAATGAAGCGAATATCTTACCAGAATCGGCAGAGACTCTGGACGAGATCCAAGAATGGCTGAAACCTACCGCTTACCATGCCGAGGGGAGCGAGTACCGAAAACATCTTGCTTCCCATCTTCCAGGTACTGGACTTTGGATCCGGTCCAGCGAGATATATCGCCAGTGGCATGACGGCACCGATGCTAACACCGGAACGCTATGGATCAAGGGCATTCCAGGGTCTGGCAAATCCGTTGTTGCGGCACATCTGGTCAGTGAGCTCGCCACTGAGAGCGTGCCCGTGCTATTCTTCTTCTTCAGGCAGATTGTTGCTGCGAATCATGAACCGAGGTCTCTTCTCCGAGACTGGCTGTCGCAGGTATTAGGCTACAGCCCCCCGTTGCAGAAGATGCTTAAGGAACATGTCGATCAAAGCAAGAGTCTCGAAAGCATATCAACCGATGATCTTTGGCGACTCCTGACTGCTGCGCTTGCAAACATTCCAAGAGCGTATTGCGTTGCTGATGCACTAGACGAAATGGATGCCGGCAACGAAGAGTTTCAACAAAAGCTGGCAGAATTTGGCAGCTTGAGGCCTTCAGCGGTGAAAGTACTAATGACGAGTCGCCCAGTCCCATCGGTCGAAGGAGCCTTGAGAACAACCTCTACTCTGCGCATTCGACTAGAGGAGAAAAAGGTTGATGAAGACATCATTCGCTATGTGGATCATCGCCTTGATTCGATTGACGTTGATGAAATTACAAAGGGCGCGATCAAATCTGCGGTACCAGGTCGCGCTAATGGCCTTTTTCTCTATGCCAGACTCGCCATGGATGCGTTCTTGGATCCCGACGCCAACATCTCCGATGTCTTGAAAAGGCTTCCTCTTGACCTTAACATCATGTACGTTAATCTACTTCGCGAACACTCTCTGAGAGCCAATATTCAACAAGATCTGCAAACTCTCATTCTTGGATGGGTAACACACTCAACGAGACCATTAAGACTCTTGGAATTAGCGGAAATCGTCCGCAATACTTATTTCAAGAGCGAGTTGGGGTCCCTGAAGTCCACTAAAGAACTTATCCGAGTAGCTTGTGGCCCTTTAGTTGAAATTCTACCGGACGAGATCGGTAGGTTCTTCAAGCTCTGCTCTGTGATACTTCTATTAAGCGACTAATAATGATTAGTGGCTCCTATCCATCATAGCCTTACTGAATTTCTCACTGACCGAAACTTCACTATTGTGGATGAAACAATGAATCAAGGATTTCCAGTCTTGCTTTACAATCAAACTCATAGCGTTCTAGCCTTGAGTAGTCTCGAGTATTTGTTATCTGGATGTCTTGATGGTTGGAAAGTCAAGGATTGGAATGATTCTAATGTATTTTTCTCAGATGAAAAAGTTAACGCGCAAAATCAATTAAAGGCCGTACATCCATTTCTGGATTATGCGGCTTCAAATTGGGCGAGCCATGCTGTAAAGGCACTTGCTGCGGGCGCTGAGCCAACAAGTCTTCAGTCGACTCTTGACCGCTTCCTAGTATCTGACAGCCATGCCTTTAAGGCGTGGGAAGATTGGAGCTTCTCAGCTCGCAAGACAACGCCTATCCACGCTGCTTCGAGAGTCGGTCTGATAGAGTGTGTCCGGAAATTTCTGAAAGAAGACAATACTTCAATTGATGCTGCTGACGCACAAGGACGCACCGCCCTTCATATGGCAGCCACAGAAGGGCACGCGGACAGTGTTGCCTTGTTGTTAGGCCATGGCGCGAACCCTGATATCGATGACAACCGGGGACTTAAGCCTTTACACAATGCGGCTACAAGGAACCATGCCAAGATTGTGTCTCTTCTGCTTGAAGCTGGGGTTGATCCTTTAACTAGAAAGACCAGAGAAAGTGGTCCTAGGTTCTGTGGCAGCGCTCCAAGCACAATTGGTGAGACGCCGCTAATGTATGCCTGCCATAATGGTCACGTTGAGGCTGTGTTGTCTTTCCTACCACATCTCAAAGACATCAGCACTGTCCATCAAGCGCTTTCCTGGGCTGCAGCAAGAGGTCAATCGAATGTCGTTGCTGTAATCCTAGAACAACCCGGTGTGGATGCAGACGCCCTTGTCATTGGCGACACTGCTTTATTTCATGCCTGCAAAACTAAAGATAAAGCAACCATTCATCTGCTATTACGAGCTGGTGCCAGCCCTAACAGTCATTGCAGAAGTGGCCCAGGTCAATACCCTGACTCCTACAGCGGAACCATACTCTTTAATGATGAGAGATCAAAAAGGGGTCTCAGTCCTATGCATGTCTTTTGTGTGCCTAGAATGAGGACTGATCCTACACGCATCCTCGGAAATACTACCGAACAAGAAGATCTCGAAATTTTGCAGCTCCTCATCAAAGCAGGAGGTGATCCAGACCAAAGAGACCAGCGAGGGCAGAACTGCTTGCACCATGCGAAAGGGCAGCTCCACATTACAAGTGCGCTCTTGGAAAGTAGTAGTAATCCCAATGCCGTGGACGATGATGGAAACAGTGTCCTGCACTTGAATGGAAACAACAAAGCCATTATAGACTTGCTAATGAAGGATGGCAGAACAGATATCAACATGCGTGGTCAAGACGGGTCTACACCTCTTTTAGCGGCTCTGAAGTCGCATGCAATAACTGGCGTTGAATATCTCCTTCAATACAAACCAGACCTTCATCTTACGGACAAGGACGGCAACGGCCCTCTTCATCTAGCTGCTAAAGTGCGTCATAAGAGCGCTGATCTTATAAAGGCTCTGATTGAAGCTGGCGCCAATGTTGATTTGAAGAACAAGGCTGGAGAGCAGCCGCTACACACCGCCTGTGGTTATGAAGATCAAGTACGAGCACTTATCGACGCTGGCGCCAAACTTGAGGCTCGAGACAATGCCGGACGGAGTGTTTTGTTTCGCACTGTTTCTCACAGGCCCTTTGACGTTGATTGGAAAGCAAGTGTTAAGCTTCTTCTTGATTATGGAGCCGATGTTCATACAGTGGACTACAATGGCAGATCTTTATTGCATGAAGCCGTCCGTTTGAAATTGAACAGCGGTCAGGTACAGTTTCTACTCGCTGCAGGAGCTGATCCACTGGCCTGTGACTATCGCGGAAGAACTCTGTTCCACGAGGCAACTGCACCTGGTAACAACTCTGTTACGGGGAAAGACGAATTTACTCTGGAGGACATTGAAAACCTTGGTCTGAACACCAGTACGTGAGCCACACAGTCTTAAAGAATGTTTCAATGGTGTTGCTTCTGTTGCTAATCATTTTGTAGACGTTCCTGACAACAATGGATTCACGCCACTTCATCTTACATGTACTGTACCCCTTGCCAATATCCCTGGACCTAATGCACTCACGGCATTCGAATTTTTCCTTTCAAGAGCAAAAGATGCAAATGCTATTCAAGTATCAGATCACAGCGGCGTGCAACCAATCCACTTAGCAGCCTCCACTTCTGAGTTTTGCGTATCGAAGCTCATCGAAGCTGGGGCCGATCCCTTCCCTGCTACGTTCGAGGGTTTGACTGCTCTTCATTTGGCCTGCCGTGCACGTCAGTCTAACATCGTGGGCATTCTTCTGGATCTGTATAAAAATAGTGATATTACTGGGATATCCCAAATCAAATCCATGATTGAAGCCAAAGATAACTTGCAGCAGACGGCACTTGATTACGCTTGCCAGACTGGAAGGCTTGAAACTGTTTCACTGCTTCTAAACAGTTGCCCCAACATTGACTCCCGAATTATTGTCAATGCTCTCCAGGCCTGCAATGGATTTCGGGCTCCAACGGTCCAACACCACCAACAAGACAGTACTCCACAATACGCCGCACAATACGTCAATGGTGTTCCCGGTCCTGCCATTTTTCACTCCCAACTGTCCAGTCAGCAACTCGTTCTTGGATACCGGCCAAATCAGGGCCTGCACGAACATGACACTACCCGGCTTGGCGAAATAATTCAGATGCTTGTCTCCACCGGAGTTGATCTCTGTTCTCCATTCGAACACCGCCGTTCAGCCTTGGATGTGGCTGTGAATGCATCTGCTGCAGCAAGGTGCGACCACAGCTTTGAAAGTTTCTATGGTTTCAAAAGACAACTTGAAAGCACTCAAGAGTCTGAGAAAAAAGAATCTCGGACGATTTTGCAAGTTTATGTGCGGTCTAGACACGACGCTCTCCGTCAGAACGTTGGAATCCCTTTCCATCCTGTGGGAAATTGGGAGGAGCAGCAATTTTTCATAGAAATGCTGGCAAGACGAGAATTTCAGCAGATTCTAGAATTACGACGGCACGGTGTTGACTTCCTGGATCCCGACTGGCAAGGGTTGACCTATATGCATATTTTGGCTAAATTCGGGTACTATGATCTCTTAGCCAAAGTGTGTACTCATGAGGCAACGGCGAAACTTGGAGATAGGACATGGATAGAGGATCTGGAGAAGAAGCACCCCAACGTACGAGGGCGCATCAAACCTTTGCTTCTGGTGGCATGCGAAAGAGAGCTGCCGAACATGGAAGTTCTCAAAGTTCTGGCAAATCTCCAAGTCGATCTTGATGCGCAGTACATCAAACAGGTTTATGGTCGCAAGGTCAATTTCATGCCTTGTGAAGCCCCATTGCATACTCTTGCAGGCGGTCGCCATTGGTGGCAGGTAGCGCAGGCTCTTCCATACGTCATTGCCAAGGGAGCAAATCTAGACATTAGAAACGAAGATGGGGAAACACCTCTCCACGTTGCTCTGGATACATCGAACTATAGGACCGGCTGCTTCCACAAGGCGGCCGCCAGAATTTTGATTGAAGGTGGTGCTGATGTCAACGCAGTAGACGATAAAGGGAGAAATTGTCTTGCAAAGGCTGGGTCTAATATCGATCTGCTAAAGCTATTGATTGCTAGGGGAGCCAAAGGAACTAACCGTGCGATTGTGTCGGCAATTGACAGTATTAACGCGGATATGCTCGAGGTCTTACTATCGAGTGGAGCCGACCCAAACGCTTGTCCAGACGTTTCTGGATTACCGAAATCAAGAAAACAAGGACTGTTTGCCGACACGGACCACGAATACATGCCTCCGCTACTTTACGCAGCCCGAAGTCGTAAAGTAAACAATGAAAATCTTGACAAGGTTAATCCTCTTGTTTCGCTACTTTTAAGGTTTGGCGCGGACCCGTATTTGAATTACCATCAGGAGATGTTTCCTAGAGCACTACAGGAGGATGACGAAGACTCTGGCAGCGAGGATCCTACACAGGTCTTACATCCAGACCTTCGCGGCCGTACAAAAGTCAAGTACAAAGTCGACTACGAAAAACGAAGTGTTCTCCATGAAATCCTCAGAGCGGGCCCCTTCCGAGCAGTGATACAACCTTTCTTGAGCTCACCTTCGGTCGATCTTGAATGTGAAGATCCAAATGGCCAGACGCTGCTCCTGGCTGCATGTGCAGGTGAGCCGGACGCTAGAATCGATAGCAAAAGTGAAAACCCTCCTCAAAATCTTTTCGCTACGCCAGCGAATGTAGAAAAGAATGGAGATGCTACCGGTGGGTCCAAAGAAAGTCAATCACCAACTTTGGCAGAACAACTTCTCTCTCTTGGTGCAAATCTGTTCGCAAGAGATAACCACAACCGGAACGTCCTACATGCCACGTTAGAGCAAGACAACTACGGCACTCGCGCGAACCCAAAGACGGTCAAACTTATCCTCAGCAAAGCGCCCGAACTCTGCCTGCAAACAGACAATAAGAATCAAACGCCTCTACATCTCGCCTTCCAGAAGTTGAATACCGGCATCATCCACAGCCTCCTCGACGCTGGCTCCGACGCGCTCCTCCCAGATCCCAACGGCAACACGGGTTTGCATTACGTAGCGGAAAAACTGAGTGATGACGACACAGCCAAACCCCTCTTTTCGCGCTTTTTATCCCTCGGAGTCGACATCAACGCTCGCAACCACCGTGGGGAGACGGCTCTCTTTGCGTTCGTGGTGGCGGAGCTTGGCGATCGCTGCAACTCGGCCTACGAACCCCTCGATCAAAACTGGCAAGGGCTTCTGGCGTTCCTGCGTGAGGAGGGTGCCGATTTGCACGCGAGGAACGAGTCGGGTGAAAATGTGCTGCACGTTCTGGCACCGAATAGAGCGACTTGGTTGAACCCTGGGGAACCGGATGAGACGGTGGGGGACAGATTTAAGCATTTGTTGGCGATGGGCTTAGATCCGATGGTGGAGGATCGGAGGCAGAGGAGCGCGATAGATATTGCATCGGCGTATGGGAATGATGGGATTGTGAAGCTGTTCAAGAGGAAGAACTAGAAGTGCAGAGAGTGTTTTTGAGCCAAAGCTGCTGAGAATAGCGAATTAGGTTCATCTTTAGGTCGAGGATGTGGGAGATAGACCAATGTCACCCATGCGTCGTTGCCGAATCTGATGAATAGCCCCATAGTCTGATCTGACCGGAGGGGCTCGTAACATACAAGCATACGCTCGAAGGCGTAAGAGAAAGAATAATGTATATTAGAATGCACTGTAAGACTCCATAGCGATAAGAGAAGGCATATTTCGAACGAAATAAAAGCCGTCCCAAGCCAAGTATAAAGTCACTGCACAAATTCTTGATCGCAAGCACCTGTGACAACACATTGAAAACACGTACGAATGTATTTGACAATGAAGTCGAACTACATATTGGTTAAGTAATTGAGAGCTGCCTCTGTACACAATGGAAGCGCTATTCCTCGGCACCTTGTCACCAATGACGTAGTCTTCAATAAACTATAGCACATTCCCATGGATAAAGTGTTCATCAAGGTCCTCCATCCATTCAGCCAGAGAACTCGTACTATAGTGCGACAAAAGGAAAAGAAATTTTATAGCCAGTCGTCAATGAGCCTCGATAGGACAACAACTCGCGCACATTGGCGACATCTTGGTGGCAGCCACGGAGGGCGTGGTTAGAGCCCACATAGTTGATGCCGATGACGAAAGATTTGCGGCATATCTGCGGTAGGGCCATGGTGGGGTGCTGGTACTTGGGTGCTGGGCAGGGGATCTGAGTCGTTCTGGAAATTCCAGCGGTATGTTGGGGTGCTCTGGGGTCTAGTTAGAGCTGCTGGAACTGGTTTGCCAAGCTTCAGGTCGTGCATTATAGAAGATCTAATGTATGCTAGTCCCGAAGACGTTGGGCGACCAAAACAAACGGCGACAGTATACTGAGTCCGTTTTTTTCTGTACACTGGAACGGCTGTGCACTGGAATGCCAATGAACGTACCAGCGGTATCCTAAGATGTGTTAGACACTCTGTTAGGGTAGTCCCTACTCCATTTTAACAGATTTAGATAAAAGCTAATATTGAGATTTATCTCGAATCTGTACATGGGAAGTCCCCGATCATGGTTTGCAAGCTGTGAAACGAGATTGTTGTACTCGTCCAAATGTGCGGGAAGATCTGGACGGGTAGGATAGGATGAAGGTTTCCGCACACGGTCCATCTCCCGTCCGTGCATGATGTTGCCGTGACCTTGAATAACTGAACGTGAACATTGAACTATCACGGGTCCAAGGTGGAGATCTCGACTGTAACTTTTTATCATCAACAAATCATAAGAGCTATAAGCAAATGGGTTTGATTTTCATACCCATCTTTACGTTGCTTCGACCCGCCGAAACATCCACAGCCGCCTACTCATCCTTCTTAAACAGCGCCATCACGTCTTCGAGCTCCAAGGCGGCTGCCAAGTCCAACGGCGTTCTATGCTCCTTATCCTCCATGGTCGGATCCAAGCCCTTGCTCACCAGGAATTGGAATCGCGTCACCCGCCGCCCAGGCTGCGTTACCCTTTCCTTAGTCGTGTCTTGCGCGACAAGGTGCAGCAAGCTCTGGCCGAGATCGTTGACAGCAAACCAATCCATGCCCTGTTGCTCAAAGAGCGCCCAGATGAGATGCTCTTTCTCGACGCTACGGGATTGCTTTAGCCGATATTTCTCCTCAATTCTGTCCAACTGTTTTTGCGCGTGCTCTTGCGCTGATTCGGATTCCGTAGGTCCTTGGAGCTCGACCTCAGCTGACACTTTGCCTTTACGAAAGAAAGCGAAGAGAGGGGTGTCGCCTGAGTGGTTGCGGGCGTTAAGATTTGCGCCCCTGCCAACGACGCGTTCAAAAAGCTCACGTCCTAAGCCTCCGATAGAGTCATCGATGGCTATTTTCCACTCGGCGTTCTCTAAGATAAGGTGCAAAGGTGTGTTGCCGTCCTGATCTGCACGATACACATCAGCACCTAGGGTAACCAGGACATTGGCGACATCTATGCGACCGGGAAGGGAGTAGTGCAGCGGTGTCTCTCCTTGGTGATCTACACAATTCACTAGTTCAGGCGCTTTGGCTGCAACAAGAGTTACGTCGTCCGTGCTAGCGCGGTGGCCTGAATACCCCATACAAAGATGATGCATCGCGCTTCTTCCCTTGTCGTCTCGAGCGCAAATGTCGGCTCCATGGCTCAAAAGTTTCTGTATCGCTTCTGCCGTCATGTAACCGCTCCAGGTAACATGTCTTGAGCATGCGAGGAGCAGAAGAGTCATGCCATCAGAATCGCGAGTCTCAAGGTTCAGGCCAGGAAGTTCCAAGATGATGTCGAGATATGGATTTTGACCACCTTTGTCATTATTATGTAGTTTTCTATGGTTAAGCCGCATGATACGATGCAAGACTGTTGTCTTCCCGTAGCGAGCAAAAGGGTCCGCTCCACAGTCCAAGAGCATCTTGAACATCCTTTCGTTGACATCACTGTCTCGGCTATGTCTACCCATTTTGGCTGCGATATAATCAATGGGATACAACTCGTCCGCATGGGCGGGATCATGTCTCGCCCTTGTTGAGAAGCTCCCAGAGCCACGCTGCTTGGGAAACGCTTTTCCAATTTTTCGCAAGTTAGGGTCAACACCATTCGCTAGCATTGTCTGGAGGAGCTCGATATCTTTCTGACAAATTGCTGCAAACAAGGTTGGCTGTGTGATAATAGCCCCATGTTGGACAAGCAGCTGAAACACCTCTTTGTGTGCGACTGTCATGGAAAGATAAGAAGCTCCCTCGGAGTCAGCTTCATTGGGATTGGCGCCCAGCTTCAAGAGAGTTTGAACAGCCTTTTTACTGAAGTGAGGACCGTTTATTGCTTGCAAAGCGAAACCTAATGGGGTTAGACCGTTTGAATCCTTGATTTCCATGTCGGCACCATTTTGGACCAGGTACGGAATAGCCTCAGCAGCTTGCCACCAGTGACTACCTCCAGCTAGACAATGAAGCGCAGTAGGACCATTGGGAATGATGGATGCCCGGTATGTCTGACCAACCATGCGCGCATTCACATCTACCCTTTTACCCTCGACCAGTATCCGGATGACATCCATGTTTGGCATTGCCCTCTGACACGCAGCGATGAGCAACGGGTGAACACGCTGTGCAGCAACTCCGGGAGCCTTCCTGTCCCGCTCTTCGCGCCATTCCACCTTCGCTATATTTTCATCGGTGGCCGCTTCAGAGACAAGCGATGCAAACCCTCCCAGTACAAAGTGATGGAGAAGTGTCGAATCAGCCCTGCCTTTTGTTCTTTTAACGCAGTCAGGCCCAATCAATTTGTCCAAGGAGGTTGCGTAGTATCGGGATTGCATGAGTTTGGTGATGCTTTCATGTCCTTGATCAAGAGTCAAAGCTGAATGGGCCTCTCGTCGCCTACCAAGGCTTTTCTGCATGTCTTCTTCGACCACAGGTTTGAGATCAATCTCTAGCTTGTCCGCTGCGCGTAATAAACATTCCACTGTATAATCAGACTTTCTTTCCAAAGCACACACTATCGCTCGATTAACGAGTCTTGTCGCGTTTTGAGAGGCGTGAGAAACAAGAAGGTCGATAATCTCTTCTAGTCTTTCCGTTGGAAATGGAATGCCTTCACCTTGATATTGCAGCACCTTCTCAGGCCTTGTCATATCCGAGATCATCACACCTCCAGCATCGACTTCTCCCATGGCGCGACTCCGGTTGAGACACCAGCCGCTATCTATCTGACGTGACCAATCAGCGATAGCTTGCTCCTCTTCAAAGTCGGCGCAGCCATTCCAAGGTGATCCCATATATGTGTCATGGTTTGTAGAAGCGCCAGCATTGAGAAGTAGCCATACACTTTCCACTCGACCTGAAGCTGACGCATAGTATAAAGCGGTTCTGTTAAATACGTCTTTCGCATTCAGTATTGCGGAGACTTCGTCCGGAGTGAAGTTAAGTTCAAGCCACTCTAGCAAGATACCAATGACGTTCGCCTGTCTTGACCGTGCGGCGAGATGGAAAGGCGTCAATCCTTCAGAAGTCGCTTTCGAGGGGTTCGCTCCGGCTTCGAGGAGCCTTTTCGTTAAGTACTCGGAGAAGGTGCAAGCTAAGTGCAATGGTGTGATTCCATCCTTATCTCCATGATCGACGTCCTTTTGCAAATCCAGGAAATAATCGAACATGGTAGGCTTTTCAGTATTACAAGGCCTCGACATCGAATCATAAGAACCATCACAAGGATCAAAGGCTCGAGGCCTGAAGCTGCTTAGAATGTGTAGTGGAGTTCGCCCAAAATGATTTTGCTTCACTGGATCGGCCCCTGCGTCAATCAGTCTTTTTATGGCTTCGATTGACAGATCAGTTTTGGCCAGATGTGGCGCAGCTTCGTGTAACACGGTGTTGCCCTCAAAGTCAACAATCTCTGGGTTGAGACCACGTGCAATGAAGAATTCTAACAGTGACAAGTCGATACAATGATGACTGACTGCTGCATGCAAAAGCGTCCGACCTCTTGCATCAAGAGTGTCCACTTGAGAGCCAGCTTCGATAATCATTTCATAGATATCTTTCTGCTGTAGGATGTCCCAGATAGTTTGGTCTTGAACAAATTGAAACAGCGGGGTTCGACCTTGATTGTCCTTGATCTCCGGGTCAGCTCCAGCTGCAGTCAAGAGCTTGAAAATTCGTGTATGAAATCTTCCTTGATCATGCCTGATGCTATGTTTCCGTCCCGATCCCGGCGCATTCATGTGCAAAGGTGTCTTCCCTTGATTGTTTTTCTGATTTACGTCCGCACCGGATGAGCAAAGCCTCTCAACTAAGGGTAAACCAAAGTCTTCCATATTGTGTACTCCAACAGCAAGATGCAATACGGAATTTCCATGGTTATCGACGGCAGAAACGTCCGCGCCATGATCAAGTAATCTGAGAGCTTTCTGAGCTCGGCTTTCATCGCTATGATGGCCTTCTACCATTGCATACAACAGAGGAGTAAGATTTGTGGCAATCGTCCTCACTTCCAAATTCGCCTTCGGAAGAAGAATGTCAAGAACTTCATCGGTGAACGAAGTGTGTAGCAAGCTCTCTCCTCTAGCGTTGATAGCATTAGGATCTGCACCGCCTGCAATTAATGAACGTAACGATGCGAAGTCGCGGGCCATGTGCAATGGAGTGCGTCCTTGACTGTCAGCTTGATGCACATTCGCTCCATATTTGAAAAGAAGCTCGAAGCATCTTTCTGGTTCTTCTCCATTGATGTCTTTGGATAGATGTGCAGGGTAGAGAGATTTTCTGCGAGTCAGAGCATGCAATGCATTTTCTCCTGCGTCTCCTTCTCCGGTATGGGCCACAGTAACATTCGTTTCACTAGTGTTCATATCACCCGGATATGCTCCGTCGAATGGCGTAGAGAGCACGTTCTCATGTGCATCAACGTTGCCCGAGTCGCTGCAGAAAATATTGGGGTCTGCCCCGGCTTCTAAAAGGAGTTCGATACTATGGCTGTCACGATTCAAACACGCTTTGTAGAGTGCCGTGGAGTTTTCGACCTTTTCATTGACGTTCACCATAGGATGCTGCAACATTCTCTTGATGATATCTCTGTTTCTACCAGCCACTGCTTGGTGAAACGCCTTTGCAATTTCTTTGGAAGAGTGCAACCGCTCCAAAAATGATATCGCTAGGTTAAAATTCCCATGGGCAAACGTCCATCCCGCGGGCGTCCACGGTGTTCTATCCTCACCAGGCAGGCACCAGCTATAGTCCAGCCCACTGTTCAGATAAGGATCGACACCAGCATCCATCAAGGTAGAGGCAATTTTAATATGTCCTCCAGTCACTGCAAGATGTAGAGGCGTCCACCCTTGCTCGTTACGTACAATTGGATCAGCTCCATGCTCTAAAAGAAGCTTTACCATGAAATCGTTTCCTTTTTGTGTTGCATGGAGAAGCAGCGTTGCATCCACTTGGGTCTGACTGGTTTTTCCTGATTCGGATCGTGTTATTAATTCTTTGGCATACTCTCGTAAGTCGAACGCGATCGCAAAATGCAAGGGCGATGGCTGGTACAGCATTCGCGTCTGCGCCAAGGCGTCTAGCTTGTCTAGATTGACACCAACAAGCAGGCTATCCAGCATTCTGTTGACTTGAGTCTGATTGTGCCCCGCTGCAATAGCTCTTTGAACATGAATAGGCCAATGGAATCCAGCATATTGAACGAACGGCGGCAGCAGTTGATTGGGAACGAGACTAGACGGCGTAACAAAGTTGACATGTCCAATTATTCTGTGTCTTTCCTCAACCTTGACGTTATCTAAACAGCCGGTAGCGAGATACGAAAGACAAAGAGTGGCCAAACGGTTGTGGATAAACCCAGACTCAAATATTGGGAAAGGTGGCGCATTTCTTGTCGGTGTAATCCCATTCAGGTATTCGAAGAGGGAGTGATGGATGACACGAACAGTTTCATCCGGAAGTATCTCGAGCAAAGGTCCGCAGGTGGAGCGGACAAGGTCTTTTGTTGCTCCCAAGTCCCTCTTCTGGTCCTCCTGGGTAATCCTGATAAGCTCTGCAATCTCCATCAAACGTAGTGGGCGTGTCGCATGAGTGACCAACTGCAATACCAGTTCTTGAAGGCCGGCAGGGATGTCTGTTCTATTTGAGTGCTCTCTTAGAAGATTTGCATACATCACAGTCAAGTCGGCAGGTATTTCTTCCAGATACTCTAGTACGTTCATTCCAGGTTGAAATAGAGAGTCCAAGGCGAGCTTCGCATACAGGAAAAGGCCATCAGCTTTCTTGACAACAGCCTGTTTGACGTCTGAACGACTCTCCTGTGAGACTGATGATGAGTCAAGTCGGTGCTGGACGTAGCCTGCGACATCTTTTTCAACGTGCTTCTTGTCGAGGCGGACATCCAACACTTTTACCTTCCGCAATCTCCGTTCCACTACAGCAACGGGGCGACTGGTAACGAGAAGCTTGATTTGGGAAGGCCGCCATTGGCCAAGCGCACGAAGCGATTCCAGGAATGGTTCCAAGCGATCTTGATCCATCTCATCCAGAGCGTCTACCACGCAGTAGACATGTGGAAGATACGTCAAAGCTTTGCGAAGATAGCGCCACAGTTCAACAAGCGGCACGTCTTCTATGGACTCTTTTTCGTTCGGCCTTTGGAAGCATTCCTTGAGCTCGAGTTGTAGCGGTGGACTGTAATTCAGGACCTGCGCTAACCAATCTCGTAGTAATCCCTTGGGGCCATGATTGGTATTAATTGTATGGCGGAAAAAGAAGTAGAGAACTGGAACGCTCTCTTGGATGAAATGATGGATCATGGTACTCGCAAGAACAGACTTTCCGGAGCCCGGAATACCTCGAATCCACAGAATTCCATGCTCGTCAGTATCGTGCCACTGCTGATAGGTTTGGGATTCAAAGACCCATGCTCCCGTGCCAGGAAAATGGGAGGACAAGTGTTTTTGGTATTCACTTCCATCATGTTCATACTGAGTCGGAGCGAGCCAAGTGCGAATGTCGTCCAGCGTACGATCAGGCTGTGGTAGGATGTTTTCGGCATTGAAGTCGCTCACGTCTTCGTGACCGATGACAACCATGTCATGGTCAACATCGCCCCAGAAGGGATCGGGACTGTCTGATCGTGATTCAAAGCTTGGTACACTCATTATCGCATATGGATGAAGCGCACTTCAGATCATCAGAATACGAGGTGAGTCTGATGGGTCTGTTATAGGCCGCATTCCGTTGCTGCCTAGAGTCGAGCGGCGCAGGAGTCGCGGCACAGCAGCCTGGAGGGGGGAATCCTCCCATTGTGGTTATATTGAAACGTGGTATTTTCTAATGAGGGAAACCCCAAAACACGTGGATAGAAAAGCAGTGAGAAATATCGGCAATGACAAAACGTTCATTTGATGCACAAAGTCAAGACAACTACCGTAGGGATTAAGGGCATTCGGTTTTCGCTAACAAGGATGATAGACAGAGCTGACCAATAAGAGATTTCCATCAGACATCCTAAGATAATAAGTCGCAAGGCACGCGCAATACCACCTTTCAACCAATATGTTGCAGAGTTCGATTCAACAGCAGCGATATCGAGAGTGTCATCAACAGAATTGCGTAAAATTCTAGAATTTATGGGGGTTGTTTATCTTTCGACGCTCATTTCCACCTCAGGAAAGGACTTTCGCGAGGCCGCGAAAGGCCGACGTTTGGATAAGATGGTTTCTTTTCAAGGTGGACGAGTCCTGACGTTCTTTCTATTTCAAGGCTATCTGTCGGCTATGGCTGTAGCAAGGGTTTTCATATCCTATCTTAACAATTGCAAAGTAAACCCAGCGAAACGTGACCACTGTATCTGCCTCTCTCTACGTCTACCACGATCCGACGATCGGAACAGCACCCGCTCGATAAGACTAGGACCCATCGTGTTGCGAAATTGGAAAATTTAAGAGAGGACCGCCGATCAACCGCTAGCTTGAGCTCCAGTTGTCTGATAGAGAGCTCTGATTCATCTAACCCCTCGTCACGATTCCTGGTGGCGCACCCCAAAGCAGCTGAACGGCTCGATCCGAGAGGCTAGATGACCCTCAAATGGCTGCTAATGAGCTTTGGCGGTCCGGATCGGTGCTTTGCAGATCGTACTTTTCTCTTTCAGTCCTACCAAGATCTTGGTTCCGCATGTGATTGGAAAATGTGTTATTACCGGCCCCCTTGCCGTCAGATCTATCGACAAAGAGGCAGCACCAGAGATTAGAGTTGAAAGTGGTCTGAAGTGGCACGAAAAGTATTATGTTTGCTTATTGCTATAGGTCCTTTTTATTCCGACTTTGCTCGCGTTTCGTTTAAAGGTCTGATATCTAATGCAAAGAGTCCTTTGATACTCGAATTCGGTCGTAGAGAATATTTTATGTGTACGGAACTATCAGCTGGCAATGCGCATTCCGTTCATGCGCTCGTACAGTGCATTCTCATCTCATCTAACCTCGCATGAATCTTCCAAACCTGGGACAGATCTTGAAAAGAACGTCCCTCCCAACGGCACCAACGCAAAACAAGCCACCACAGCTCAGGAACAACTTCCGCCAGTAGACCTACCGATCCTGCCTGCGCGCCTCGTCAAGTTCCAGAACCTTATCGGCATCAGCGTGCCCTCCGCAATCCGCAGTCAACAGCCCCAACGTCCCGCGCAAAACCTGGGCATATATAAACGCACCGTCGACCACGAGATCAAAGTCAAGTATCAGTGGGAGCTCAGCACCTGGACAATCAATGCATGCTACCTGCTCCAGATCATCGTTGGTGCGGCTCTCACTGCCCTCGGTGCCGCAAGCGGGCCCAGTGCCGCAGTTACCATCCTTGGCGCCATAAATACGATCCTAGCAGGCTTGCTGACCTATCTGAAGGGACAGGGTCTGCCGAGTCGATTAGAGCAGCATTTCCAACTGCTCCGCACGCTGAGGGAGCATATCGAGGAACGGGAGCGGGACTTTGCTGAGCCAGACTGCGGGCTGAATGTCGATGAGGAAATTGAGCAAATTGTGAGTATGTATAACGACGTGAAACAGACGGTGCAGGACAATATGCCAGGAAATGTATTACCGCCGAGGGGGGCTGTCAACTCTTTGTTGAAGAAGGCGAGCTCAAAGGGTAGGGAGGAGGGTGAAGGATTGCGCACGGCTGGTGGAGCGCAGAGGGTCATGGCGGGTTTGCAGGAGATTAGGGAGAAGTATGAGGGTCAAAGACAGAAACCGCAGACGACTGTTGACGAGAAGAAGAAAGAGGCAAGGACATTAGAGGAGAAGCTTCAGAACGAAGTTTTGAGGGAGGTGGAAGAAGACAGGAGGAAAGCAGGAGAGCAGGCTGGAGAAGCTGAAAGCAGCATCAAGCATGTAGGAGAGGAGTTTGGAAAGTTGGGGACCGGACTAAGGAGACTATGATCCTACAGCGTTTCTATAACCCTTTGAGACAAACTTAGAGAATTGAAAAAGACGTATATCGCTTCTTATCTTTCCGAATGAAGTTGGCAAGACCAAACAGCTTGTGCAGAATTCTCCCATATTCACGCTTACCGTGTAACCAACAACAGAGATAGAAAAGCTAGCCTCGTCCGAAGCGTCACTGATCTGGTCAATTAAGCATGAAGGCATACAGCCTAAATTTGCTGGTCACACGGCAGTATGTATGACTGCTGAAAGTAGGTATTAGGGAGATGGCTTTGGATAAAATCTTGATTGACCAAGGTAGTGGTAGAATGTCACAGAAATATACATTCCAACTGTGAGGAAGGGATGAAAGAAGGAGATGATGAGATGCAAGGTAACATGTAATGCGGGCGCTAGCAGAGCGTCCGTTGTATCCTAGGTAACTCTCGCGCCGATGTGAATGTGACTTCCCAATCGTGCCGATCATCATCACGAACCATAAGACAACGGTACTCTTCTTGATGAAGAGGAGATTGAGCTGTGCCAATATGAATTAGCGATTTCAATCATCAATATGCGTCCAATTCGCATACCTTTCTTCCGCATATTCTATAGCACTACTTACACGGTACTTTTCGCTATTTTGATCATTCTCCTCGCTGTTAGCCCGGGAGAAATTATCTATCAATGCGTCAAAGGGAAGTCATTGCAGGAACCCATCGTCATTGGGGGAGTCTACTTGGTCACTGCCATTATCGCAATCTTCGTATACGCAAGCAGATTATATACAAGGCGGAGCGTTCTGTCTGCAATTCCAAAGACATACATACCAATTGAATCGGGCGAAGTTGGTAAAAGCGTTCGGCGCATGATCGAGAATGCTCTCGAAAGAAGCCAGCTCATTGCCTGGGATTCGAGACCACGCGATGTCCGTCCGGAGCAGGAACAGACAGAAAAAAAACTTCCACAGCATCGACCGGGGACTGCAGAGCGTACGCTTTCGAGCTTTATGCGTAAACCTCATCTGCAGGATACCATGATTCCAGTTGCACCTTCAAATCCACCATGGGGAACAGTGGAGCACCCAGGCTGGTCTTCGCCAGCCACCGACGATCTTCCCGACCTCGATTTTGGCAGTGTCATTTCAGAATTGCCCAATCTGATTGAAGCCAAAGCGGTGTCGCTAGCTCCAAACGATATGGATACCGGCTCGACTGGTGGCGGCAACTTTGGCGATTCACCATTCCCTGATGCCAGAATAGTTGCCATCCTCCAGAGATCCGCTGCCATGGACCTCAGGACCTATCTCAGTCATCTGTCTGGACTTCGCCTTATCGAACCTCCGACCCTCGGCGCTCAGTTCCTCGCATTATATGAATACGCACGTTTCTCCTCGGAGTCTTTGACAGAGCAAGAATTCCGAAAACTCATGGATCTCTTCACCAAGATCTTGACTTGCATGAGCGACGTCGATCCTCAGATCATATTGGATCTGCAATTCAGATTGTCTGCCGAACCTGGGCTCAATATCACGCCCGCAGAAACAGGCTCTCTGGCTGGTAGCCTACAGAGTCCCACGATCTCGTCATCTACTTCGAGCAATCAAGACGGCTCCAGTCAGGGCTCTGTACGCTACAACCGTGTTCCTCCTTCAATGAGCGAACACGAGCAAAGCCCAAAATCTGAGGTGCGCCAAGGTACTCAATCAGAGGCATCTTCTATGGTCTCCACTGGCAGTGTTGTTAGACATAGCTCGGCTATTGAAATGGATTCTCCAGAATCTTGAATCGAGCAAATTATTGCATTCTAGCATAATTCTATCTCATTATTGTTGCTTTTCAACAGCCAAGGCCAAAACCGACCGCGGATAAATTACCAACTCACAAGCTGCCGGCACCGGTCAAACCCACCTCGTAACTGACTTTCCGGCTTCACAACCTTCCCTTGGAGAATGGTATACCTCACAATATTCTCGCAATCCTCCGGCCTCACCCTTGCCAACCATATACACTGCGCCGCCTCCAACAACTCCGAACCCTGATCGTCTCCCGCCGATTCACCTACCGAAGCTCCCGCCGCATCAGCACGCCTGTAAATCATGCAGTTTGCCGAGAACTTGTGGCCGCCGACGTGGGAGATGAAGTAGATGCCAACACCGCCAGGACGCTCGTCATCGAGGTCGCGGTACAGACCAAGCGGCCGAAGATGACGTTCGAATTCTTTGCGAAGGAGCGGTGCAGACTGGCCACAGCGTGCGTCACGCGTCTTGTGGGAACAGAGGAGGATGAGGTAGCGATGGGGGCATGGGCGTGTGGTTATTCCGGAAGAGGAAGTGCTAGTCAAATCGCCTGTCTGGCCCGTTGGAGGCGTGACTGGATCGGGCTGATGGATGAGAGGTGTAGTGTTTGTGGGCCCAGGGTTGATATATGACTGGATAAGATCCGGGATATGGGATGCAGTGACGTTGTCAATGAAGGTGAAGGCAGGGAGCAAGAGACAGGTGGCGGCTGTTCCGTAGCCTGAAGGGAGAGGGATGTTTGAAGCAGAAAGCATCAGCTTCTACATCACCAAATTGATCAGCGCTTGCAGTCGGGTCGGTTTGGTATACGTACCCCGTTGTTTGGGCTGACTTTGCTATTGTCGATAGCTTCCATAATACTCCCCTTCTCGTCTTCAACATTTCTCACCCAATCCGTCTTCCCTGTAGCGACGATCAAATGGGTTTGCCAGCCATTGATGTGGCCATAGAGCTTCGCGTCCTCATCAATCTTCCATTTGTTTGGAAGCTTCACGGTACATGAGTCGCAATCATGAAGACAGTCTTCACCATCGATATTAGGGTCTGCCTTGGAAAAAAGTTTCCCTTCAGGCGCTCTCGAGAATCCATTCTCGGAGACTTCGCCCTTAAACTTGTTGATGAGATTCTTGAATGGCATTGCTTCGGACGAATTATTCCGAGACCTCCCGATATCGTTTGATCTGATAAGATGCAGACACTCCGACCTCCACAGCACAGTTACAAGTCCCACCACACACTGAGGAACAAGTTTGTATGCTTTCTGGTCAAAATGAGTCTTTGAATGTGGACTTCAAAAATAGGATTTATCTTTAGAATGTCTCAGGCAGCAACGGTGCATCTGACGAAGGGCGTCAAGACTAACAATCTTTTGTCTGCACGAATCGGCCGAGTACTGGCTTATATCTCCGAGAGCCGAGTAGCTGCAGCCGGCCGCTCTATTTCTCAGCAAAGACCGCTCCTCAAACAGAAGCTGGAGCTGGGAATCACTTTCTTCCATCGAACGACACGAAGTTTCGGTGATATGCATTATGGAAGCTCAAATATTCATACTACGGGAATTACTTCTGCCATCAACAATACCTACAGAGAAAATTGAATGGCAACCAAATTCTTGACGGGGGCTCCCACGAAGGACTCCCTGAGTTGGACTCAAGAAAATCTACTCGACGACTTTTCACCATTGTTTTTAAGATACATCAGAGGAGAATCTAGGAAAGCTTCTCCTCCCCAAGACGCATTTTCAAACTCCTGGCCAACTTGGCGTACGGTCACTTCCGTGCATACCTGCAATGATGGGCCAATTCCAACCCTAGACAATGATCGGAACAGGCATCGGCCGTTGCCTGGCGTCACAGGTCCGGCCACAGATGGTCATGACATCCTGATGGCAAATGGGAATAATGAGGATTTGGAGGATTCATTTACAGTTCACGAATTTTTGGAGCCTTCTCAAGTTGCGCCCATTACCCAGTTCAATACTGGTCTGAGCCCACCCGATGGCAGTAAATTTGAATCGTTTGTGGATTTCGAAGGAACAGATTACAGCTTGTTGTCCAAGGCGGATGACAGTATCCTCGAGAGGCAAACATTTCCAACTAAAGAGCGTCTGACTAATCTCTCTGCCCTGCCAAATGCAGACTACTTGAGAAAGATCTTACCAGGAACAATGACGATCGACATTATTGCTGGTATCATTGATATCAGTCCGCCACGAATGGTCACAGTGCGACGCCAGGGAGCTTCTTACGACATGAACATCGTGGACCTCCATGTCAGAGACGACACTAAGGCGAGCTTGAATATAAGCATCTGGCTCAAGCCAGAGACTCGCACAGATACGCGATCCCTCAAATATCGACAAATAAGTCTTCAACCAATAGTTTCTCGACTACGAAGAGGAGATGTCGTCTTTCTTAAGAACATCGCATTGCGATCATACAGGGGAGAAGTCTGTGGCCAGAGCCTAAGTAGCGAACGCTCTCCACACAACGGAACCAAGATTGCCTTGCTTTCTCGGACAGAAGGCTTGAACTGGGGAGAAGAAGCTCGGGACAAATTGCAGAATATTTCCCAAGTCCATTTAGCAAAATTGGAGAGGGTGCAAGCATGGGTCACGGAATACTTAGGTGTCAATAGTCGGGCAGAATTGAAGGGAAATAAGTCAAAGAAGGTACTTGGAAAGCGTAAGCCAGAGGTCGAAGAACTGCCCGACGATACGCTCAGTGAATTTCCTGGAGACACAGAGGGTGAATTAGAACGCTAGCCATGTGATTTCCGTAATACTAGGTACGACTCAAATGTCATGTCAGTATTCGGCTCAATTTCAATCAGACGACTTCCAGCCAATTGATGGAGGTCGAGATGCGTAGTGCGTGTGCCTAAAAAGGGGCAGGTCGCGATAGTTTCCTCCGCAGCTTTACTCCGTACGACGGGAGTCCCTTGGTCTGCGCCCCTTCGGACCCTGACTTTGAGCCTCGCTGTCCTCAGAAATCTTGTACTCGGATTCACTCCAGGAGAAGGCTCTTATATCTTCGCTCGTTGACATCCAACCGTCCTTCCTTTGCAATTGTTTCCGGCACTTAGTCTCTCGGTAAAGACCTTATTTTTGCTACAGATATTGAGCGATTGAGGCGGCTTACTGCAAGAACCCGGTCATCCCACGCCATTTTCTACACAAAACTTACTCTCGAAATCTACCATTATGAAAGGTATAGCTTGCAAATCCGCTAATACTTCTTCGCATTAGCTAATGTGTCAAATAGCTCTTATTCTTGTCGGAGGGTTTGGCACCCGTCTTCGTCCATTGACCCTTACCTTGCCGAAACCTTTGGTTGAATTCGCAAACAAGCCTATGATCGAACACCAAGTTGAGAGTCTAGCGGCGGTCGGCGTCACAGATATCGTACTTGCTGTAAACTACAGACCAGAAATTATGACGGCCACACTGAAGAGGGTGAGCTTGAACTCTGCCCCAATTCATTCCGACCCCCAATTGCACGCACAAAAGCTCATAAATTCGGCAACATTAGTATGAGGAAGATTATGGCGTCAAAATCGAGTTCTCTGTCGAGACTGAACCTCTCGGGACAGCTGGCCCACTCAAGCTTGCGGAAAAGATTCTCGGCAAAGACGATTCTCCATTCTTCGTTCTCAACTCGGATGTCATCTGCGACTATCCTTTCAAGCAATTGGCCGCATTTCATAAACAGCACGGCGATGAGGGAACAATTGTCGTGACAAAAGTTGAGGAGCCCTCCAAATATGGTGTTGTGGTACACAAGCCAAACCACGCATCAAGAATAGATCGGTTCGTCGAGAAGCCTGTGGAATTCGTGGGCAACAGAATCAATGCAGGCATCTATATCCTCAATCCGAGCGTATTGCGCAGAATCGAACTTCG
This sequence comes from Astrothelium subdiscretum, assembly GCA_021030935.1. Classification (NCBI taxonomy): domain Eukaryota; kingdom Fungi; phylum Ascomycota; class Dothideomycetes; order Trypetheliales; family Trypetheliaceae; genus Astrothelium; species Astrothelium subdiscretum. The sequence goes on from JAGFMW010000014.1 coordinate 573,332, forward strand.
GCCAACGTCAATTGAACAAGAAACCTTTCCGGCAATTTGTCAAGATGGTCAATTACACTCATTCGACCTCGACGGCTTCTGGATGGATGTCGGACAGCCAAAAGATTTCCTGAGTGGTACATGCCTCTACCTGTCTTCTTTGACGAAGAAAGGCGCCAAGGAGCTCACGCCAACTTCGGAATCATATGTGTACGGAGGCAATGTCCTCATTGATCCTTCTTCCAAAATAGGCAAGAATTGTAGAATCGGACCAAACGTTACCATTGGACCCAATGTTGTTGTCGGCGACGGTGTCCGACTGCAGAGGTGTGTGCTCCTGTCTGGAAGCAAAGTCAAAGACCACGCATGGATCAAATCTACCATTGTTGGCTGGAACAGCTCCGTCGGCAAATGGGCCAGACTAGAAAATGTCACAGTATTAGGTGATGATGTTAGTATTGGTGATGAAATCTATGTGAACGGAGGATCAATCCTACCCCACAAGTCGATCAAGCAGAATATTGATGGTAAATATCCTTTACAGTCTACAATACCAAGCGCAGGCACAGGGCTAACCATTACTTAGTACCGGCAATCATCATGTGATATGGTTTCGGATCCGTACGCGCTCCTACCCATTGTTTTCGTATCTCCCCTCCACATCGGATCGCCCACATCGGCTCGGAAATATAGGCGCATTTGGACGCATTTTGGTACCAGCATAATCAGGCGTTTCAAGGATCTATCAGTCATGGACTAATTTGCCATGGCAATTGCTCGCGGCAAGTTTGTATTGGCTCTGTGTATGAGGCACAAATGCTCTTACGAGGGCCCAGGAAAATGGTATTTTAGACCTACGACCTCTAATACTATCAGACTTTGATCCCTAGCCCAATATTCCTCTATTTCTTACCTATTTCATCAATTTTCTGCTGATTCCGTTACTTTTTTGCCAAATGCCGACCGCCAAGGGTCGTAATTCGTGGCATCCATTTCGGTCCGAGCCTCCAAATTATTTTACCCCTCGTTCACGAATCGGTTAACTTTTACAATCCCTGTACACCTCACCCCAGACGTAACGTAAATCAGGAACACGAAATTGGCGCGTGCTTGCTGGGCACTTCCCCGCAAGTTCGTCTCACGCGCTAACAGAGTTTGGAAGTTTTCTTTGCGTTAACTTTCGGGATGACGTTGTACCGAATTTCCTGGGGAAGCTTTAGAAAAGGAGACTGGGAAGCAAAGATCATGGAGTGTAAATACGAGCACAACCATTTGCTGGCGCTTTGTTGGATGGTGAAAAATCATGCCTTCGTATTCGAGAATTCAGTTGAGCTTTCTTGCCGCTTCTGCTGTGGTATTTGGGCAAGGATTCAATCATGATCAATACACTACGAGCCCACCTGTGTATCCTTCGCGTAAGTCTGCAGATTTTTGCCTTATGACGGATATCAACTATCTCTAAGAAGTTCTCTATTCACGGCACAATTTTTTGGGGGGACCCTCGGGGCTGACAAGTGTACTCAGCAAATACAACTGGTCTAGGAGGGTGGGAAGCTGCCTACGTTCGTGCCGTCAACTTCACCTCTCTGTTGACTCTCGACGAGAAGGCCGGCCTCGTTACTGGCACCAGTGGACCGTGTGTGGGTAAGTGCAGATCACTGCCCACTCCAATACCCTTGCTAACAAAATTTTCTTGTCAGGCAACATCGCACCGGTTTATCGGCTTGGTTTCAATGGGTTGTGCCTTCAAGATGGTCCTCTGGCCATCCGACAGGCAGACTATGCAAGCGTTTTCCCTGCAGGGATCACTTGTGCAGCCTCCTGGGATCGTAATCTCATGCATTTACGAGGCGTCTATATGGGAGATGAATTCAAGGGCAAGGGAGCCAATGTTGCACTTGGCCCAGTCTCCGGCCCCCTTGGACGAAGTGCTTACGACGGCAGAAATTGGGAGGGTAAGTTCGCCTTCTGGGGATTCGAGTTACGAGACTGAGCTCATCAGGTTTCTCTCCCGATCCATACCTGACTGGAACTGCGATGGAAGAAACAATAAGTGGCATGCAGTCGAGGGGCCTCCAAGCTTGTGCCAAACACTACATTGGATACGAACAGGAAACGCAGCGAAACCCCAGCACGACTGCCGATGGCGTGACCATCGAAGCCATTTCGGCCAATATTGATGATCAAACCATTCACGAGTTGTATCTTTGGCCGTTTGCCAACGCCGTGAAGGCAGGGACCGCCAGCATCATGTGTAGCTACAACCGCCTCAACTCAAGCTATGGGTGTCAAAATTCAAAGACTTTGAATGGGCTCCTGAAAGAAGAGCTTGGCTTCCAAGGATATGTCGTGTCCGACTGGGAAGCTACCCACAGCGGCGTCAGCTCAATAGCCGCTGGATTGGATATGGACATGCCTGGTGGTATCCCCTTTACGAGCCCGACACCTTCCTTTTTTGGCGCAAATGTCACCATCGGCGTGAAGAATGGCTCGATCCCTGAATCTCGACTGGACGATATGATCCATAGAATCATGACACCATACTTCTACTTCCACCAAGATATGGGTTATCCATCCATTGACCCATCTGAAGGGGGCCTCAACTTCTTCCCAACTTCGAGTTACCTCTACAACTTTACTAGCGCGCCACCAGCCAACCGTGACGTCCGAGACAATCATGCTGCATTGATACGCGAGCTCGGATCTGCCGGCGCAGTTTTGTTAAAGAACGAGAAAGGTGCCCTTCCGCTCAAAGCTCCAAAGAATGTTGGTGTTTTCGGAAATGATGCCGGTGACATTAGCAGTGGCCTGTACTACCAAGCGGATTATGAGGATGGCACTTTACCAGTGGGAGGAGGCTCAGGTACCGGCCGACTTAGCTATGTTGTCCCGCCTCTCGATGCTATAAAGCAACGTGTGGGTTACAAGACAAATCTTGTTCAGTACCAACTGAACAACACTATTCTCGCCAGCGGCGATCTCTCGTCAATCTATCCTACACCACCTGAAGTCTGCCTCGTCTTTCTAAAGACGTGGGCCCAGGAAGGCGAAGACCGCGAATCTCTCGAAAACGACTGGAACTCGACCGCCGTCGTGAACGCCGTCGCCGGTTCCTGCAACAACACGGTTGTCATCTACCATAGCAGTGGTATCAACGTGCTCCCTTGGGCCTCACACCCCAACGTGACCGGAATCCTCGCCGCCCACTACCCCGGCCAAGAAAGCGGCAACTCCCTCGTCGACATCCTCTGGGGTGACTACAACCCATCCGGCAAGCTCCCCTACACCATCGCCCACAACGCCTCGGACTACGACTTTGCCCCAATCACCAACTCCTCCGCCCTCCTCAACACGACCGACCCAGACGCCTGGCAGTCCGACTTCACGGAGCGCCTGCTCATCGACTACAAGCACTTCGACTACTACAACGAGTCCGTGCAGTACGAATTCGGCTTCGGTCTGTCCTACACCAGCTTCTCCCTCGGCAACCTCTCCATCTCCTCCTCCTCCCCCAGCAGCTACGGCGGCAGCAGCAGCGGCAGCGGCAGCACGGGCAGTCTCTCCTCCCTCCCACCCCCCGTCACAGCCGGCAGCAAGACGCCTCCTGGCGGCAACCCGGCGCTCTGGCAGACGCTCGTCACCGCCACCGCGACCGTCACGAACACGGGCTCCGTCGCGGGCGCTGCGGTCCCGCAGCTGTACGTCGCGCTGCCCGCGTCGGCGGGGCCGGGGACGCCGGTGCGGCAGCTCAGGGGCTTCGATAAGGTGCTGTTGCGGCCGGGCCAGAGCGCGCAGGTCAGTTTCCCGCTGATGCGACGGGACTTGAGTTTCTGGGATGTGGAGGTGCAGGAGTGGCGGATCCCGCAAGGGGGGATTGGGGTAGAGGTCGGGTTTAGTAGTCGAGATTTGAGGGCGAGGGCGAGGGTAGAGACTTGAGGGCGTAAGGGCGTTTGGGGGGGCTCCTGGAGGGGGGTAGGTTGTGCCTCGCTAAGAAAGTCCTCAAAGCTTATTCACAAAATGCGAAGTCTTCAAAGCTTGTTCATAGACTGCGCCTTGCTCAACGACCCGGCTCCTCCTTTAAAATCCCAACCGCCCGCACTTTCAGTCTTTAAATTGCAAAAATGGACGCCCCTCCGATAACCCAAGCCAGTCTTCTGATAGCCTGCTTCACTTCTCTCAGTCTTCGCTTGAGGGTCCCCAGCATCGATTCAAGCATTGTCAGGAACATCATCAATCTTCTAAACTCATCCATACCTTCAAACCAAACAATCCCACCTCGTCGCCAGAAATGTCCAACGATACTCCAAAATCTCGAAACTCTCCCTCAACGCCCGAGCTCTTGGCATACACCGCTATCACTATGCTACAAGTATTTGCCATGATGGCGTCAATAATTGTTCCGAATCTTTTCAAGGAACCTTTCTTTTGCAGTTGTTTTATGGCATCTTGGCCCTTCTGGTACTGGAGTTCCGTTTTATCCACTTCGCTGACTCTTTTTTCAAGGCACATCATTCAAGGATTTTTGGACCCAAGGGATAAACACGACGACACCTTTACGATGATATTGCGATTTATCCAGCCTTTCATTATTCCTGTTACAAGTTCCCTCGTGAGCGGAGCTGCCACCGCTATCGAAGGTCTTGCTTGCAAGAAGTGAAGGACTGGACGGGGTTATGCCGGAAGTCGACGTTTTTGTGTTGGTGAGGTGTTAGGGAGTGGTGCGTTGAGATACGATCAGCGGGCAAATAGCGAAAGGGGTCCTCTCCATCTCCTTTTTGATGATTATTATAAAAGTCGTAAAAGGCTCGGGGTATGTCTCAACAATACCTTACATCTAGATCTATTGAAATAGAGTAGGGGGCACCCCAATAAGGTGTCTGACATATCTTAGAATATCGCCTGTATACCTGCTCATTGGCATTCTGGTGAACAGCCGAAAAACCGAATCAGTGTAATATTACGAAAGAATGGTACTCAGAATATAAAAAAATCGAGACCAAGTGGTATACAATACAATACTATTTACAAGAATTGTAGGAAAGAGAACCCCCACGGTGCATGAACAGACAGCCTCCTATTCCTGACCCAGACAGCGCCTTGTTTCGAGCCCCAGTCAAATTCCTTGCCTTGCCCTTTGCTCTTCAGCTTTCTCGTCCTCGTCAGCTTCATCTTCTTCTTCAAAGACCTCTGTATTCTGCGACTCCCGCCAACCCTTCCGTATCTTACGTCTCCGCACGCATCTCCTCACTCTCGTCACAACCCAAATCAAAGCGGCCACCCATAGTACAACGACGATCGCGAGTGCAAACGTCTTCGGCGTCCATATAGCCTCTACAATCGGCATTGGTGAAGCGTTGTCGATTGGAACGGATGCGAACTGTGGAAGCAACGGAGGCATTGCCTCACGAGGGATGCGCACTCTATCCGGAATGTATCTCGGTGCCATCGCAGCGATCGGGCTGCTACGGGTAGCGATTGGCGTTCTTGATGTTCCTCGTGCCGGAGCACGCTTCGGAGGTTTGTGGCGCTTGCTGATACGGCGCCTTGCTTTCGGCTTTTGGTGGACGCGAGCGCTTTTCGAATTGATCCTTTCTCCGTCCCCTCTCACAACTGAAGTCTGGGAAGAATTTCGAATGGCCAGAACGATGTATTCGGCCTAGAAGAGGCAACCGGAATCTCGAGAATCGTAAATCGTGTGTTCTCTATTAGGAAGAGCTTTTGTTTCCTGATGGAGCTGATCGCAACTAACATAGTGGAAGTAAATTGTAACAGACATGAAGATTTATTTGCCGTAGGTTCAGCTGTTCCGGTCTATAAATGCACCGAGTGAGTATTTTGGTAGGTCCGGTGAATTAAGGGCTGAGCCATGGGGCCGAGCCATGGGGCCGAAATGGCAAAGCTGAGGCTGAAAACGTTAGGAGTGCATCAGGGAAATTGCCAACGCGTCCAGACCACGAAAGTGCCAATAAAAAGGCATTGGAGATAGACCGGAGAATCCTTTTATTTCAGCAAAGCTTAGCATTGAGGCTGTACCAAAGTCACCTATCTTGTCTTCCACATGGTGTGAGTGTACCGACGGGAAGATAATTAGCAACAGCATTGAATGGTATTTTTCCTGGAAAAGTATTTTTGATGGATTGTGATGAAGATCCAATACTTGAATGAATTTTAGCGGACAATCTAATAGACTAGCGACGAGCTATTCCCAAATATGTAAAAGAAAGACTCCAGGACAAAAGGACAATCATGTGGCAAGTCAGATGCTGCGTCATTAACCATAACATCCCATCATTCCACGCATATAAATGGCGGAAGTAATGGGTGAATTTTGCGTTCGTAGAAAAGATAGTGCTGCCACCTAGTCCATGTCTTTGATAAGATGATCTGGAACGCTATGCAGTGCAGTAAACCGTAAAAACATAGCGGACGAGCATTTCGTCTCGTTTCCGCAGTCTGGTCGTAAGAATCATTAAACTGGATGCCGGTCCTGTTTTCCCGGCCATGAATCATAAGGTCGTGTATCGTAAAGTCGTTCGTAAATTCGTACCCAGCGTCTTGTTGAGTATGCTCCGCTTCCAAGAAATAACGCCTCAGGCTCGTCGTGATCTTATTGGTTGTTTTTTCGCCTCACTGATATGCGGTCGCCCTTCAATGCCATCTACCTCGAAGGCATAGCCCACATCTATCAGAGTTTCGGACGTAGCCCCTCCCACAATAGCAAATGGTTTTGCTCTGGCGTCGCGTTTCACTCTCCAGTCCGCTGTCGCTGCTCCGTGGACTGCTTCCTCCGCTGCCAGCTTCAGCGTAGTTGCTGCTTGCACTGTCATAGTCGCTGTGTGATGAGTACGTAGATCGTCGACCAGTGCCAATTGCAACAGGCAGCCCTTGTACAACTCCACTTTGGCCATTACGGTACATGCCGTCGTTGATGGAGAAGTTTCGACAGATCATGTAGGCTCTCGTTGCAGCGGCGTTACGAGCAAGCTCCTCACTCTCATATACGGTATCGGTTGTGTATTCTCTATTATTGACTCGAACGGTGCATTGGTATCCACGACGGGTGCGGTATGATTCATATAATGGGTCCGGCCAATGACGGCGTTGGCATAACCCTATTTGATAGACTACGAGTCAGCTTGAATGAGCCTCTGGTAGCCACTCGGAGAATTGTTGTGCCTGCATTGATGGGAGTCTGTAGGAGCAGCAAACATACCGGCAAGGTACATGATGTAAAACATGGTTGGGAGAGGCCGTTCGGGGTGGAGCAGGAACAATTGGACTGATTTTGAAAGACTATCTTATTTTCCAACCAATTACAATAGAAATACGACTAGATGTCCCGAGGCAATAGGAAGCAATTAACAGCTACTTGACGAAACAAAAAATTGTGTGGAATGATGGTGATCGGGTGGGTTGACCGTCAAGCCAGCAAAGGCCAGATGGACGAAGGTGTCAACGTGCAGAGAAGCAAGATGAGGTGTTGGTCAATAGAGCGAGATGATTGTACTTTTTATTGGATTATCCCACCCCGAAAATCATGGGTTCGTGCGGGACTGCTTGGCCTGATAGACCTGGGATGTTGGTTGTTCCAGATGCAACGCCTGCAGGCATTTCTGAGGCTCCGTACGAAAGGACCCATTCTGATGTGCTGGCGGTCCTTTCTACCAGTGAAAACGAGGATCCGAAATGTAGGCTAAATGATCGACTCATAAGATTCAATGCACAGAGAGATGCCGATCGAGGCGTACGGGCTTGGTGTGCACAGGACAAAAAAAATATTATCCGATCCACTACCTTCTCCATCACGCTACAATTGCAGCTGATGGCGAGCCAATGGCGGCTGCTGCGCGCTTAGAGCCCCAGCGTCTCGCTCGAGATCTGTTCAATACACTTACTGTTCTGGGTAATCCCCCGCAAGTTTGCCCTTCGAGTAGGCTCCGCAAAGGCGTTTGGGACGCGTCTGGGTGAGGTCAGTCGGGGCAGCCGCTAATGCAGAATTTTGATTCGAAGGATGCAGCAGTAACGTCAGATACAGCGACCTTCTCCACCGTGCCCGCACGACAACGATAGACTTTGCTCGCTGCCAGTACACTGCACGTGCAATTGCTGAAGAGGTACCTGAATTGGCCACCGGCCCTAGTCGGGCGAGGGGTCGGCCATGCCAGTAATTGTGCTGGCGTATCGCGCTTGAGAATGGAATTAAAAATGTAGGCTGCAATGATTGACGCTGCAGCAGCAGTCGCGGCGGAAAGCTTCAAGGCGTCAGGGATAGCTGGAGCCTTTGGTGTTTGAGCGGCAAGCACTTGAGGGTCGACGGGCAGTGTAACCCGGGCGATACGGCGGTAGACTACTTAAGTACATGCAAGGTGAGTTGGCAGACCGCTTGACAATGCGCAGCGCTCCGGAAACGGCCATTACAATCAAGACGACCAGCGCTGGATTCGCCCAGATGTCTGCTGCCTGCAAAGTATGATACTGTGGCCGGCGCGAGATAGAGGACTTACCGTTGCGTACATAGAAACGGCGCAGTGGAGAGGGCAGAAAGAGAATGCATGTCTCGCCCGACACTACTGGCGGCGGCTTCTGCGGCGTGGCCAATGCCACAATTGAGAGAACTCGCAAGACGGCTCAAGCTTGGGTGCAGTAGAGGCGATCCTTTGCAAGGTTTCTGACGCTCAGCCCGGCATCAAATTGGATTGAGCAGGTACGGCGTCGACCGTGGTCTCCTGCCCTTCGCCGGTACCAATCTCTCCTCTCAGGTACACAGAGGCGTTTCATGAAGCAGAGGACACAGGACGTGCAGTTTCTGCATCGTCCCGCGGTGTCGTGCTTTGGCTCTGTTGCCTTGATCTTGCGATGTGCGAAGTTCGACGTCCGACTTCGCGTCCCAGCCCCGGGCTGATGCGTCGGCTCGTGCACGATGAAATGCGCCTGATCTAAGCAAGCGTCAAAAGCATGCAGCTACTTTCCTCCAGTCTTCTGGCCCAGTCGCTAAGGGCAATTTCGCTGCAGGACGGTAAGTTCCCTTGATGATGTGCAGAGTGCTTCGATGAAAGGCGCCCAACTATTCTGCTCAGGCAGCCCAGTACGTATTCCGTACTTATAGCTTCCATCAAAGGCCAACGTCTGGAGCTTTAAGAGCACGCGGATAGCTTTGATGAATACTGCTGACGTACCGCAAGATTGCTATTGACATACCGACCCAGACCGGTCATACGTAGTGATCGGACGTCTCCACCTTAATAAGGAGGACGAACGTCCAGTTTTCATTTCACTCTCTCATGCTTCTGCCATCAATGCTTTCAATAGGCCCGTAGATGACTGCGGATTTTCTGCTATCTTGGAACGCATGCCAAACACCTCGTCGCGTAGAAGAACACCGAGTTGCCCATTAGTAAATAGCATATTCCAAGGACACTTTGCATCACATTTGGCAATTCTTCTATTTTTCCCCCTTCGGCAGTATCCCAGAGCCAGCCAGGATGGCTTCAAAAGAAATAGTCCGCGCAACCATGTTCAAAGTATGGGTTCATGACGTACTTTTGTCTTAAGCCTGTGTTTCTGAGGCGCTCAGGTACCGGACCAAGCAAATATCGATCCAATCCTCGAGAAGTATGCGACGTTGAAACAAGACGCAAAGAAGGTCAAACATCCTCATTTTTTCGACGTCCAAATCTCATGTTATCGCAGGATGGTCACTTGTATATGTTGGAGGTCACCGCCGGAAGGACGATTGCTGATCCTCGTAACCAAGGCTATTCCCTCGTTGCTGTGACCAAATTTGCCAGTTTGGAGGATATGAAGTGCGTTTTCGCGACAAAATATCTTCCATAAAAATATTGACCAGTGAACAGATACTATGACGAACAGTGCGAGGCACACCAAGCGCTGAAGGCTACAGCGAAGGGCAAGGTTGAAATGCCCGCACTCACTGTGTATATGAACGACTTTATTCACACATAGCTTGTACATAGAGAATCTAGTGAATTAATGTGGCTACACCCGGGACCCGTACTCACGTCCTATCTAATAGGGTGAATCAGGTCGGTGGGTGAAGCATGTTGTTATTAGGTGCTAGGTTACGTGGCTAGATATCTAGGTGATGAACATGTGACCGAATTACTCTCTATCGACGATGAGAATAGATAATCCAAATAATCCACTATATTGTTGATCGATATTGCTAGCCAATAATTAATATTTGTAGCTAATAAAAAGTCTAGAAAATAGCTAATTCAACACTAGACTTTTTTTAAAATTCGTTTTAACACTATAGTTTTTATCTTTTATAATATTATTCAATTCTATTTGTTTGTTTGCTTTCTAAGTTTTTTTTAATTTTTTTATTTAATATTGTTTCTCGATATTAATTCTATTCGTTTCAATAAAATAAATTAACGTAGCTAAATTTGTATATTTTGTTATAGTATTGATTGAGTTGGTTTTTTCAACAATTTATTTGATTTTAGCTATTTTTCGTTGTTTGTAAATCTAATATAGATATATAAAATTGATTATTAAACGCTTTTTTACAATAGTGTTTAGTTGTACAAAACAATTAAATAAAAATTTGAAATTAGTGTAGATTATCAATAGTAAATTAATATTGAGAATTTTGTTTAAAGTCGATTTAATAGTTATAATTAAATCAAAATTGTTAGTTATAGCGTATAATTTTACTACAAATATATTTTTTGTGACGCGTTTGTATTTAGTAAAAAACCAATAAATAATATTAATATATTAACTATTAAAAAAAACAATAATATAGTCTATTTATAATAATAAATTATTATTACTAATAAATAAAATATTAATAAATATCAAAAATTATAGACACTCGATATTTAATAAAACAAAAATCAAATCTCGCTTAATATAATCTATTTATTATTTGATTTGTTTATTTAACGTTATAATATTTTTAATTATTAAATTGATATATTATATAGCAAAACTATAATCGAAAGTTATTTTTAATTAATAAATAATAGCTATATAAATATCACAAATTTATTGAGCGATAAATTAATTTAATATAAATATTTTTTTTTTTTAATATTATATATATTGATAAGATTTGTAGAATTAATATAGACAATATCAAATATTTGTTGATTTTAATTTAATTTAATATTATTATTAATTTTGCTAATAATTTTGTTATTAAATTTAATTGAATATTTAGTGATTAACGTTTCACAATTTTTGACTAAAAAATTAATTGAATTCAATTTATTTTGCTTATAAATAACTAATATTTTATTATCTAATAATAGAATATTGTTAATTTGTAAATTTGCTAAATTGTGATTGTTATAAAAAAATAAAAATTGAAAATTGAAAACATTATTGCGAATTGTTTAATATAGTGTTTGTAATAAATATTAAACCAATAATTATTGATTTTAAAAACATTATATAATAGCTAAACTATTTTTATAATATTATTTTGGTGATTTTTAAATTTTGAAAATAGTTAAATATATATTTTTCGCTATAATTGTAAAATTGACTATATATAAATTTGTGAAATATCACAAAAATAGAATTTGTGGCTTTTAATAATAAATATTAAAACTAAATAAAATATAAAATATTAACTAATTTTTTGAATTATTAAAAATTCAATTAACACTAGACTTTTATTGTCGTTATTGTAGATTTAAATAATTAATTGTAATTTTTTATAAATTTGTTTAATATTAAAGTGTTTGATTTTATCAACAAATCGAGATTTAAATATTTGAATATTTTCTAGAATATTTAGTGAATTAATAAATTCGAAAATATTGTGTTTTAATAGACTAATTATTTTTTTTTGCCATAAAATTTTGAAATTTATAATAAATATTGTAGCGACTAAAATCTCAATATTGTTTTTTTTAGCTTTATTTAATATTACAATAAAATTGATATATTTTGTAAATAATTTGCGTTGTTTTTATGATTATAAACTATTAAATAGTTAAATAAAATTATTAATAGATATTTTATTAAAAAAAATAGAGTTATTGTTATTGTCGCTATTAGATAAATTTGGTAATTGTTTAGAATTCGCTAAATTGATTGATTTTAAATTAGATTTTAAATATAGATATAATTTGACTATTATAGTTCGAAAAAATATTAATAAATTTAAATCAATTTGAATTTAAATAATTTTATTATTTAAATTAATTATTTTGTATAATTTTTTTTAAATATTTGTATTAGTTATATTATTTTCGTGTTAAACTAAAATATTAGAATTTAGTGATAAATCTAGCACAAAAAATATATTGAATTTATTTTTTATAGCTAAAATTTTATAAATTTGACAATTAATATATATTTTTTAAATCTTTTATATAGCCACTCTAATAATTTAAATTTGTTTAAAAATTGTAGATATTAATAAATTAAACTAAAATATTCGAGAATAAACGCTAAACACAAAAAAAATAAATATTAGATTATTTGAGTTTGTGATATTATTAATTATTTTGACTACTATTTAAAGAATAATATAGCGATTAATTTAAGATAAAATATTTTGTTAATTTAGATTATTGTTAATATATAAATAAACTCAACAAA